>OY720670.1:2716803-3348375 GCA_963170745.1 Phymatocera aterrima
TTCTCTCTCTCTCTCTCTCTCTCTCTCTCTCTCTCACCCATTATGTACGCACGTAGCTAATTTGAGCAATTCGCTTGGGTCGTCTGGATCGTTGCTTTAAAAGATACGACTCAGAATGTGATGATCCTGTCGAATGAATTCGATCTGACCGAGGTCCAGGCTCAGGATTGTAAAGACCGCAGACCTCGGTTGGAGTAAACCTTTCTCGCATGTCACTTGACTTCGTTAAAGTCGATCGATCTTCTCCGTCGGAATTCATAGCTGTGTTATAAGAGTGGACAAGATAACTCGGCAGCGAATCGGCGATGGCAGGGCCGAAGCGCGATCGTAAATTACGATAACCGGACACATCCGACATCGGTAGATCTTGGGGAACTAGATTTTTCCATCAAATCGCGAACCCACCCCTCGCCATTGTTTACCCGATATCCCTCGTCGTTGGTTGCGCATATCCGCTACAGCTTCACGACGTATTCACCATTCGATCCAACTCCTATGGGTCAAGAATTATTCGTATAGATCCACGTTGTGCATGACTCGTTGCATATAGAAGTACGCTGAGGTAAAGCCGCCTCCCGTTCGACCCTCTTCTCCCATTCTCCCATTCTCCATTCTCCACTCAAACACGACTCGATACAGTCAATTGATTCCTTATAGTACATTCGAGCTTCCGAGTAAATGGGGGCCCGCCGAGATGCCGAGAGTCTGGCGCTGCCATTTGAAGATATCCCGTGAAATTGCAAGCCAACTTACTTACTGCGAACCGTTTCACGGAGATATAACCTACGAGATTACTCTAATTTTAAGGCCTTCGGCATGTGCCCGGACGTAATCGTAACGATCAATAAATTCCAGGATCGATAAGCCAGCTAGGAGTAATAAGATATCCACCCGAATCCGCTTTCTCCACAGCCTCTGAGTATATACCTATTACATGCCTGTGATCCCAAGCCAGCGGCGTACGATTCTTCCAAGTGTCATCCTCTCGGGAAATATCCTAGCTTCGTCATTTGCACTAAATTATGAAGCACGCGTGCGCGCGTAGTTACCACCACGGACGAATGGAAGATAGAACTTCTTCCCCCGTTTTCTCGACGATGTATAAATTGTACATCTATCGTAGCGCCTCGCTATAAATGTCTGCTGGGTGGCGCGTGCGTGTGTATGCAGTGCATAATGACCACATCGTCCAGGGGTTTGAGCTCAGGTAAAAGCGTGTGGTCTTCTGCAGGAATTCTTGCCTATACGTTCAGTCGATAACACCACAGCACCGAGTTCATTCCCCTTGTGTGGCGACTCCTCTACTCTCCTGGCTTTACGGGAGGTTTGTTCAGCCGCTGTGCTTCGCAAGTAGGAAGAGCGATACCCGGTGTAAAATAACTCTCGTCGATCGGACGTTCGATATTCTGGCAATATCCGGTCAACCGAGCATAATACGATCGGGGACGATGGGCGCGGTGGCCAGTGGGCCACGGCGGAGAGGTGTCATGTATGAATATCGGAAATATGGTGCCCGTACAGTATAGGCAGTTTGTCTAGCCGCACGCTTTGTCAAACGTTGAAAAATTCCTCATGGATGGCGATCGCCGCGGACCGATATTCTATCCTGGCCTGTCGGGGGAACAGAGATACACCGAATCCAGGATCCCGGCTCACGAGATAAAGTCGAAAATTTATCTAGTCATCTTCTATATATTTGCAAAAAGATGACATTTCCAGCTTGCTCGCGATGACGGATCCTCCTATTCCCGAGCTCGGTTGAGAAAGCTCACTTCGGTTGGTACCACAGTTGTCCTCTGGATCTGTATCGATGTATATGAAATACATGTGTACACCTAGAACGGGGCGCAGACTCGGATCAGCCACCTCTCCGTTCTCCTATTACAGGAGTACACAATCCGGTGCTAACCAGTTCTCGGGTACATGGACGCATGTGCTCGCTCCGCTGCCGATGTAATAAAGTGAGGGATCCCTCGTGCGGTAGCCTGGAAAGTATAAGAATCGTTGGGAATTGTGAATAGTTTCAATTCCATGGATTCGGTGCAATCGCAGTGTAACAGTCGATAAATTAACTGCGTCGAAACGAGTTTGAGCAGCAGTAAACTGGACCTCGAAGTACACGAGCCACGTACTCCAGGGTCTTTCGTCTAATTGACCAGCTTCCGAGTGCCAATGTAAAAAGGAGCTTTTCCTTCCGGAGTTCCTTCGAGCGCGCGCGTCTCCCGCTCAGCCTGAATCACCCTGTATCCAATTCAATACGGAAAAGCACTCACTGGATCTCGAAACGCGTTGGTTTTAGTAGGTCGCTTATGTCCTGGCAGCCATTCAATGCAGCTTTTGTGACATTGACCTACAACCGCGTTATACTCCGTTCGAGGTAACAGTTTCTGCAGCGTTCAAATACGCGAGTATCTTTCTCGTTGTGTAGGTACGTACCTGCTTCTTTCGGTTTACACAGTCGTTCGTTAACATCAAACTGATCGAACAACTAGTTTATCCTTGTTCAATGGATCACGCTCGTCCAAGGTATTCATCACCTTGGCTCAGGTACTGCGTCGTGCCGTCTTCGTGACATCTGCACGTGACCTTGTCGATGCGGATTTATATGCCTGAGGGAATTCAACGTAGCAGCTCATATGTGACATTCATTTCGCATTAGATCCGTGGTCGGGGGAGCGGCGACGTCGGCGTCGGGGGGGGCGGGGGGGGGGGGGCGTTATTGTTCTCGCCAGGCCATTTCCCGAAAATGAATATAAGTTACGGGAGCATCTCTTTGTGGCGCAAGGGTGGGTCTGGTACAGAGCACACGGAGTTGGTATAGAAAGTCCCGTGGGAAAACCAGAGTGACATTCTTTATGATATTAATGGCCAACTGGCACCGAGTCAAAAGTTACCGTCAGCCTCCTCGCGGTTCTTCCGTATATTTTTCCGCCGTTCCTTTGGCTAGCCAACTGCACCGGAAAATATCGCCTGACCTCTTGTCCTCGTTTTAGTAATTTTTGTTTCTCGCTTTTCGCACTCGTATAACGAACCTGCTGCAGGAGCTTTTATATCCTGATTGAAGTTTACTCTACCAATGACCGTTTTCGATCTCATCATATCGTTTGTCCGCATTGACTTTCGTCCGAGGGGCAAAGTGTCGCGTATTATTGTGTACGAATAATTGCAGGGATAGGAAACGCCTTTTTAACGATCGCCAGAAGGCGCAAAGTGCATCGAATACAGAGCAACGTCAGAGATCTCTTTGTACGCGTATGTATGTATGTATTTACTATACTATCATGCATCATGGGCGAATAACATCCGGGGTGCACTCGTCAGCCCTACGGATCAACGCTCTTTGTTTCAGCGTCATTGATGAAATACATACGTACGTACACTCGGCACCCGTTTCGAACACTCGAACTCTACTATACCCACAATCCTTTGTTCCATTTGGAATCAACTACTGGTTTCTCGCCCAATTGTTTTACGATCTGCGCTTTATTGGACGCCAAGTAAATGGAAAAGGGGCGGCGGAAGCTTCAAGATGTAGAAACGATTTTGATTGCGCGGCGATAAAGCCATGGGGGAGGCTTTAAATCCTTGAGGGATCATTTCTGCGCCGCGCCGGAGCGCTGCCGGGAAAGCAAACACGACTTTTCAGTTTTCTTGGAACACCTCTCCAGATTTTATGGGATTATCACGAGCGAGGAATAATTTTGCGGGATTGAATCCTTGCCGATAATTATTTCCATATAGTATTCCTTATTCCTCCGTCTTCCCGCCCTCGGCGCTGACTTCACACACACCTATATTGGACAGTTCCAGTGTCTCTGAAGCTGTTCCCATTTGGCCAAATGTATATTTGCATTCACTTATCTCGTGAATACTCGCGTAGGGCCAACTGCCGGGCTTACTGAAGACAGAACGTAATACGGTGGCGGATCTTTTGTCCTGAATGGACGTTTCCGCCGTTTCTTTTCCACTTTATCTCCCCGCGCGAAGGCATTTTTACGAAAATGCTACGCGCGTGTCTACAGACGTATGTAAGTCCTGAAGTTGCATACCGATTCGTCAAAGTTGTCCAAGCGACGAATATCACCTTGGGAGCAACGGGCCACGTTGACGCACGAACATTCACCACACAAAACGAATTTTATGATTCATCTGAACATCATATTCGTCGTGCATAATTGTTGCTGTGACCAATTCGCGGTTATCGTCGTATAATGAATTAGCTAATCAACGGCGTGAGCGTAGCTCAGTCGATCGTGAACGCAGATTGCAGCTGTTTCGAGTACAAATTGACCACAGTCGCGCGTCCAATCTACGCGATAAATTGCTACAATTACAATCGCAACGCGTTGCGTTAAAATCGTCGGGTCACAACACGGCGTCGTTCCGTGATCCGATCGTGAACATTAGATTGTAAGACAAACGGAAACCGAAGGGGAATCACGGATGGCTCAAATGACCCGAAAAAGAAACGTTCGCGATGGCTTAACGATCTTGAGAAAATGTGGAAAATGTAAGTGCAATTTGCCAGGATGCGCGCGAGGCATTTAATCCCGTCTGCTGCAGCAGGGGAATCATCCCCCCCCCCCCCCCCCCCCCCCAGTTTCGGACATAGTTGGCATTTCTGGCGAGATCCTATTGCCGTTTGCCTGTGTTCCCGGGCATGCTGTGCACCGCTGTTTATACACACTTCCGCACGTCCGCCTATCTACGCGTTGGTCGCGTAGGCCGTAGTTCAATTCGCACGGGGCGCGCGTCGCTCGGTCCCGTTGTTACTCCCCCTCTCGGAAAAGAATGAAAACACGTTACCGAGTTTAAGGGGTCACAGGGGTGTTGCCGACATATGACGGGCTACGTTCACCTATACCGTTTGAAAAGAGGGGCTCTCTTCTGGCCCCGGTCATACAGCGAGAGATGTTTGCATGAAATGGGTCCGTACAGGGCAATACTCGTAACCGGCGTACAGATTCTCCTCAGCAATTTAAGCTACAGCTCTTCTACCCGAGACTCGTATACGTCGAGGTCGTAATAGACGAGACTCAGATCGCTACCTCGTGGACAGAGCATCGCGAACAGCGTTCAAAAAGAAATTTTCGAAACAATTAGGGAGGAACGGGATGGGAATATGAATTAACGATGTAGTTTAGGTTAGGCGAGCCGCAAAAATCTCGCACAAATTGGCAACAACCGGCACGCGGTGCGCAACCCCACCACGTGGCAAAACGTGCGCCGGGAACGCGGCAGAGGCAGATATACGCGTCTTCAACGGTTCAGCAAAATCAGCATGGTTCGCACGCGATAATTCTCAGCTGCCCAATAATTTTCGCTAACCTCGATCCCTAATCTTCCTTAATCTGACCAATTTCCATAACAAAGGACACGACACGGCTGCGGCGACCACCGCCTCACCCGCAATTAGAAATAATGTGTAGAACGCGAGAGAAAGGGTGAAACACAGCGAACTCTCAACAGCTTTCAGATCTTCGTCCGATCGAGTATACGTTCATTAATTGGTCAAAAAATTCCTGATCAACTTTCGGATTCCGCGGCTATTCCGCTCCGAATATAGCGTCTGATAAAACTAGCCCTTGCAACGCTCTGTAGAATGTTTGGAACGGAGTTGAACTCGTCACGCTGCAAATGCCCTTGGCCATAAAGCTCTCTGTGCCGGCACGAATTAACGATATAACCGTAAAATGTATGTCTCATTCTCCTTCCACGAGGTATATATTCCACTGCGTTCGATATATCCAGTTGAAGGTGGCAAGTTGAGTTCCGTTTAATTGTCCGGTGAGACCGCTCAGGTACAATCTTACAAGTTACTTGCTGGCCGCCACTCTCTTCCGTGTTCGTTATAGTCTAGACTTGAGACATTGTAGCAGAACGTCGACCGTAGGCCATGGAGGGCGTTGAAGCCAAAGTTTTCTCGTGAACGCTGCGTATTACCTCAATCAATAATACCTACACGTTGGTATATACGTCAGTTTTCTCGACGAATCGACCACGACGACGACGACGAGGACGAGGACGACGACGCGCATAGTCACGCTAGGTCATTGCAGGTCACGCAAACTAGCGTGACTCGAGCACGTGCCCTCTCGCCCGCCCGCCTGCCTTCTTCGCCATATGGCTCCCCTCAAGTCGTTGACATTCAGAATTTTTTCCTCCTCCGTTATCCGTTCTTTTTTGTTATTACATTTCTCCCCGTTGCGACTACGCGTCGAGGCAATCAGGGGATGTAGATCGTCGCAGATTAACATTTTTCTCTCCCAACCAGAAGAGGAGGACGAGCTTTCACTCGAATCTGCTTCAAACTTGAGGCAGTGAGCTTGCGGCCACGTACGTACGCTGCAATTGGTGCCTGATGGGAAACGCCGCACCGTTTCATCAGGCTGAACTTGCCGCGAACGATAATTGCCTCTGACGATCATATACTCTGTGAATCGAAGAGAGTTGTTCACGTCATTAGGATTCACCCTCTACGACTACTAGAATGAACAATGACGAAGCCAGCCTGAAAATCTTTTCGCAAGTTTGACACGAGGAAATTCGAGCCTGTTGATTCGACTGTGACCACGAAGTTCACGAACAGAGAATTTGATCCATTAATCTGCACTTTGTAGAAATTTCACCGAGCTTCGAGGAAATATTTCTGAACGCTGTATACCCACGTTCTGCGAAACGGTACAACGGGATCGATATCAGGTGGGGGCATTACCCGAGGTGGCTACAGTGGAAAGAGCCGAAGAGCATGGCTTGCTTACCTCGACCACAGTTCAGACCACAGGTAAAATGGATCCTGCGAATGTATCACGGTTTAAAAGAGGTCTACGAATGGGTCGTCCATTCTTGACCACGTCACAAGCGCTCCGCAGAAAGGCCAGGCGGAGAAGAAACCGGAGGATTTATCTACCGGGAAATTTAAATTCCCTGCCATTTGTGTTCCTTGTTCTCCGTCCAAGGAAACACTGAAATGCGGAAGCGAGGGAACGGGCCGAACCAGGAGACCAGGAAAGCACATCTCGACTCTCGAGTTTGTATAAACAGTAGCGTAGCCTCTGCACGTAGATTACAAGCTTATACAGTACGGGGGTGTACCCTTGCATGTCCGAAGGCGACCCTTTCCGCAACTGCGTTGCCATGGCTACCGCAGTGGGAAGATACGCCATGATATGTAAATCTCGTTCATGAAGCAGCTAAGCCGATTAATAGAACGTGTGACGTAATTTTCACCAGTTTCCAACGCCGATTTCTACCGGTGTACCTAATGCACCGCACCGATGTATTAAACGCGAAATGTTTGTCCCTTGTTTAATTCTCTGCATTTGCAGAGCCGAACGAACATTGAATAGGCATCGGCTGATGGTTTCACTATACGATTTTCATCCAGCTTAATTTCGTGCACGCGTATGTTCACCCGAGCCCGTGCTTTGCGCCGTCGATCTGCCATGGGACTCGCTGTCTCGGGCGTTAAACAGGAACCGTCTCGAAAACGAGAATGGTAAATTACCGCAAACGATTGGATCGATTTTCATTAAACTTCGCGAATCCGTTGAGTACGATGGCGAAAACTGGCTGAGTATTACACTTTCCCAAAGCATTGATCGGATTCGATGAAAAACTAATATTCCCTGTGTTAGCTAGGTTAGAATACCGGCGGCGACTCCGACTAGGCCTCTTAATTGTGCATTTCGAGCGAGAAAAATCGATCTCCGATCGTTTATCTGTTCGCGAACTTGAAGTTAGACTGGGTTCAAGGACAGGTAATATCATGGCATGGAATTATGAAGAGAAGTTGCCGTCGCCGCCTCCGGCGCGGCGCGGCGGTGCGCTCGGCAGTCGGGCAATTCATTTTCACTCGAATTCAGTTAGTTCGAACAACTTTGAATTACTGTGCCTATTAAGTGGCCCGGGCTTGTTATTGCCGGGGAAACTGTTATCAGCTAATTTGCTTGCTACAATCACGTGCGGATTCTCGGAGTTACTAATTTGCATGTCACAAAAATGACACCGTCCCGTACTGTATTCGGAGAGAATCGTCTGTCGCCAGAATCTACCTATATGCCAATGTATTCCTCTACCTAGTTTGTATTTCTCTTGTACGTCACGGAGGGAAGCATTGAATGCAGAACGAGATATCGATTATTACGTATACTGACTAACTGGCCCGACGCGCCGCGTCGCGCCGCCCCGGCACGACAGAAGCTGGAACAAACTGCAGCATAGGGAGAAGCAGCACCGATGGATGGACGCATGGGGCGAATAGGAGGGGGGAAAGTTTTCAAAGGAGAACCGCGTCTAGGTCGTTGGTCTGAACTCAGGCTCTGCGAGGGATTTTCAGGGGTGAATTGTGGGTCGGAGATCGGGGTTCGGGGTTCGGTGTCCGGAGTCCGGGGTCCGGGGTCAGGGGGAGACTCACGTCGAGTTTCCATTGTCAGGCGAACGCGTGGAAATCGCACTCGCAAATTTATTGTCACGGTTTCGACTCAATTGTACGAGTATAAGCGCCGGGGCATTTCCGTACCCGATTCATATTTATCGCATACTTTTTTAATTCCATTTATTTCATTCGTTGTCGGACGAAGACAGTTTCCCTCCGACACATAATCGACTCGATTCGCCTTCGCCAACTGCAATTGTGAATCCACGGTCCACGGCTGGGATCCGTGAATCGGAATTATTTGAAACACGCTGCCGTTATACTATTCATGTTCATGTCCCGAATTCCGCTTATCGTCACGACGAAAATTATAGCGGCGCTGCATCAAGAATGATCTCGAGGTTGGGAAAACTTTCGCAACTTTCGGAACAATCGATTGAACGCGAGAAAGTCAATTTGTTTCTAAAAGCTGTATAAGGAGCGAACGGTAAACTTCACACACTTGTTGTTAGTTTCACATCCAGTATAATTCTCGGTCGAATTATTTGATTTTCTTCACCTTTTTTCTTCTCGTCCTGAAGTTTTCCCTGAACAAATAGCGCGTCGTTGTGGCGTTGAACGGACTTCTCATGCCATCCCAAAGTCTGCAGGCGTCCAACCGCACTTGTGAGATTTACGTTTGAGGTTTTCTTTCTCCCTCTTTACCATTCGAATCATGAATCGTGTATCATAATCACATCCGCGCTGACACGCTCCGACGGAGTTTTACCGGGACAAACAGAGCCCCGGAGTTTTCGTTTGCACCTATATCATAGTGAACATGATACGGCCTGTACATGTCGTATGATCGAGTATTTCGACGACGGAACGAAACTATTCTCCTGTTTGAAGTTCACTCAAAAATGAAACGAAATTCAAACGATCAAGGGAATCGCGACGAACGAAAAGATTAACAAAATCAGAATTCCCACGTCTGTGCTCTCCGCTGGTCGTGGAACAGAGTCTGCGAATACACACGCAACGTGCGGATCTTCCATTACAGAAAGAAGAGCAGCTCGTTGAGCTAGAACGACGGTTACCGAAGGCAGTGAGTGCAAAATACAGATCGCGTGTATTACGTGAGTAGGTACAAAATAAATGACGTGCTCTCGGAGGCATAACAGAGTGAATGATGCTCAGGGGTTCCGTAACAAACTACGTTCAGGGAAATTGGAAAAGTTTGTGTACCTAATATATCAGAAATAATTTTTAATACGTGTATATAGGTACATTGTGCTTTTGCCGCTTGTACATTATTCGCATTGCGCGGATCTATATACGCCGTACGAGTATACGAATTTTCATACAACTGGCTTATAGTATCAAGCGCAAATGGGGGAAATAAATTCCAATCGATCCAATCAGAGCAGGTGTCGTGCGAATTCCACCGTGATTAATGAACCAACAACTGCATGACCAAATTTTAAATGCAATAGAACCTCGCCGTTACGATATACTCGGCATGCGCGTTGGAAAAGTACATATACCTACCTGCCAACGGGCGAATTTAAAAATTGGAAAACAGTTGATGCATTTCATTCGACATCGGAGCCTGATATCGAATCCTGCTGACGCTTTATCGCGTAGAATCGTGATCTACACTCCGCGGAAATTTCATTTGCACTCGAGACTGCGGTGCGTAATTTTTCGGAGGACTCTTGCTCCGCGCAAACGATAATAAGACAGTCGAAGTTGGTTTGTCGACGTACTCAAAACTCGACGCTACGTTTCTTCCGAACTCTGCTAGCCAGAGTTACCAGATCTTCGACACTCCCACAATGAGACATAGCTACGGGGAAGGCCTGCCCGCCGATCTAAATATACACTTTGATAACTGAGGAAAAATCGATCTTGGTGGGCTGGTGAGTGTACCGCACGTTCGTTGCTGTGTGTATGAAAATGAGCTACGCGGTAATACTCGGGCACTCCTTGGCGGACGCGCCCATCGCTAGGGTGAACAAACAAAACATGAATTTCCGGTTGAGCAATCTGCTAATGAAGGAATCGTTGAACCTTCTCTCAATTACTCGTTCATCCAGATGATTTCCAAATCCAAGTAGAGGTAGGTTCAAGCATGTACGTACATTATACCTTGGCACAGCCCGGCGCTTTCGTCGGAGGAGTTTCTTTGTCGATTTATCATCGCAGACGACCGATCTATACCGGTTAGCCTTGAAAATAAACAGAAGAAAAAGAACGCTTCTTCGTTTGCGAATTTTAGTACTAACTTACAGAGTTGGAACACTTGGAAGTTCGAATTTTGAACTCAGTCAAACGGTTCTCGGTTGTAGAGGACCGATATTTCACATCGAGATGAAAGAACATTTGAAAGAATTTTATCGGGCCGTCGATATCATTAATTTTAATTGCAATTGTCAGTAGAGCGGTGTAGGCTTCGGGTGAAAATTTTCACCCGCACGAAAGAGCCGCGTTCCCATCGAATGTAAACCCCGAGTTGTATCGTGTCTGGTCGAACGTGAAAAGCCAACGAGCTACTGCAGTGACAGAGGAGGATATCGGAGGATGCACTCGAACGTAACGGATCATATTGATTGTAACGAGTGTCGATACAGGCTCGCAAGCTCCGAGTCCTCGTCATGTTTTCTGTCCTTTGAAACGTGTTCGGATGTCCAATCTTCAATCGACTCCGAACACCTCGTCCACAAGGCATTTTAAGTCGCGAAGGTGATAATAGCGCCGCCCGGCATGATCGAAAAGCTGTTGATCAACGCCGACTGACGAACACCACCGCGGAGACTTAATTTTCACAGAGAATTTTCCAAAATCGTATAATCAGGGAATGGAAATTTGTATGCTTCTGGTTCTCGTTGCTAATAACGCCGGCACAATAAATTATCCTGCATTTCTAGATCGCGGAGTATTGTTCTCCCTCGTAGTCGTTCCTGTAATTTCAGCCGGAGCAACGAAGCGGAGCTATCTCGGCGACAATTACCACTGTTGCCGTTCACGCGAATGAAATTAAGAAATTTCGCAATCCTCGACGACTCCCTTTCCAAATTTGTGCTATGAACTCAATTCCGGAACCGCTCGGATAAAGGGCGCCTCCGTTTCAACGCCACCTCAATCGTGTTAGATTATTGAAATGCATACCTGTGCGTATACGTACGAACGCATTATCTCTAAACGCAGGCACTCCAGCGATGATAGGAAGTACGAATAATCTAGTCAGCATTCTGAGCGAGGTCGTATACACATGCATTCATGTAATTTTCTCTTTCAGATGGTTCAGCCTCATTAACGATGGTGGTGCGCGAATAATAGCTGGCCAGAACATCTGAGGAGTGGTAAGTAGAATGCAAATTATGAAAGTTAGCTTTCAGGCGGTGGCTTTCGTTTTCGTTTTCATTTTCGTTTTCGTTTTCCTATTCCTCTTCTTTTTCTCTCTCTTCGTCCTGTTTTTCCACCTTTTCCTTACTTTCCGGAAAAATTATAATACGCGAGTGAAGGGAGTCGTTGCTCCGGCAGAAAAGCAACTTTCGCAAGCGCACACGCGTCCCCCGCAGGACTCCAAACTTTTCGCATTAAAGTAGAAAGCGCGCGTCTGCTGTGCGGCAGGTAGTATACTTATGAATTTACAAATTTCGGAATGAAGGAAATTCCGGCGAAAAATGTCTCACCCGTCTTCAGGGTTTCGCGGATCCGCGTGTCCCACGATCATGTATAATGAACGAAATTACGATTTTAATCCCGCGATTATGCCGATGAGGCTCGAAGTGCCTCGTTCGTCGAGTCTCATAAATCCAATACCGAAACGAAGATCAGTACAATGATCGAGTTGAGTCGAGTCGAGTCGAATCGGGAAGTTTCGAGGAATCATCTCACGCGGATACGGAGCTGGGGCTGCGGATGAAAAAAAATTCCAACTAACGAAACACTTGATTCGCAAAATGAAAAGCCACGAGGGTTTCACCGTGCGCAGGGTGCATGCGAGGCGTGCGCCTGTCCAGCACGTTTACGTTGCTCAAACATCCGTGCTTTGTATTTGAATGCAGGGCTGTGCAGGGAACGAAGTGTGGTTTTAATTGCTCCGGAGAGTCAACCGCCCGGGGTTTGCTTCGAGCACTTGCAATGGCGCAAGTGCGTAACGTCAAGTCGATGGAACAACTCCGTCTCGAAGGGAACACTCCCTGTAAAATGGGGTTCAAGATTTCTGATAATTGTCAAGTTCTTAGAGCTGCTCATGCGGGAGCTTTTCGTTACATATCAACTACTCGCGACGCGCTCCTTACTCCCCGCTCCAGTATTACTCTATTCTCTATTCTCTTTTCTTTATTCTCTACTTTTTCGAAGCGCCTTCCATCTTGTCTCAAGTCGCGATGACAGAGGCCAGAAAGTGATTCGCATTCGCGCTGGAGGCGTCTCACACATCGAACGAAAGCTGTACGAATGAAGATAATTGCACGATACAACGGGCGGAAACTGATATTCTTCGCGTTCAATGAACAATTTCGTTGCTCGATTCTCTCTCGCTTGTACGACATTCTGATTCCGTTCGAGAATCTGAACCTCCTTCACAGTTCTGTGCATCATACGTACACCGGCCGATCCGCGAACGATACGACAATATAACCCGGAGGGCTTCTTGGGCCGTTTATGTAAGCGCTGTTCAATTCAATTACTTTCACAATACACGCACCGTGTCAGTTCGCCTCCTACGTTGAATGATCAAATGCGGAGCGAGATGCCTGTCGCGTTACCGAATATATTATAGTTACCTACATTCTTTTCAGTTTCTCGCATCCCGAGTATGGATTGTCACTGAGCAACGAGAGGAAGGATGCGCGTCATGTACACGCCGGTGTGCCCGCCGAGTAGTTATCCATTCTGCGATAGCCGTAGCCCTCCGTTTCTCGTTTCCCCCCCCCAAAAAAAGTCCCCCTGCAATCGGCGCTTTCGAAATTTTTCCTCAATTGTTGTTTTTTTTTGTTTTTTTTTTTCTACCCCAAGAAACATCCCGTCCCTGTACTCGATGTGAAAACTGCTTCGCGTAATTTCTCAGGCGTGAATTTTCACCGGGATATTAGCGTGTTGCGAGAACGGCGCTCTCTCGCCGCGCGAAAGCGACGCCTAGCCTAGCTCTTGCCCGCACGTAGACGTCTACTCGCGTACTGCACGGACGGGTTACGGCTGCAGACGTTTTTACATCATCAAATATACATTTGCCGAGGATTAGACCGTTCTTTTTTTTCTTTTTTCTTTTTTCTTCTCTTCTCTTCGTTTTTTCAAACAATCCTCCGCGGCTTTTGAACCTCGAGGTATATACTTCACGGTCGAGATCACACTCGCATGCAGGCCATCTAGGAGATTGGCTCTCGTCCAACGAAAGATGTAATACGACCGAGGCGACGCCTGCACCGAAGTTTTAGTAGGTATTGCTGCCGGTAGACACTGGGAATAATTGATCCGCTCTGTTCTCCCGGTCGAATCCAAGTTGGACCAAGCCAGGGGACGAAAAGTTACCACATGAAATTGTTCTGCGAGGAGGAGTACGATCGCGACTAACACTAAGTGCAACCGCATATTCGCATTGCAATTCGTATAGCTAGAAGCTTTCCTGCGCTCGCCGGTCAACGATACCTGATCCACGTATCGCGTGTTTTTCACTTCTCTTTCGGCTTCGGTTTCAGCACCCGTTCCTATTACCACCACACCTCAATTCTTCTCTCTCGCCACGAAATCTCGTTTCACTTTGAATTCGTAGCGTGGACAATGGGCATCCGTGTCGATGAAGCATTGGGCCGCGCGCTGTGCGGACGCCGATATACTCGCGTTCAAAAGAACCGCGGCGCCGCGCCGGGGCTGGGCACGCAATCTTATACAGGCCAATGAGATCGCGAATCTCATGATGGATTATTCATCCTGCCTATCGGTCCGCACGTTTGGTCGCGGACCAGCCTGCACTCGCGGAAACAGATGAGATTATATTGTATCTGTCCGTGGTCGCAGTCAGTACACCAGTCAGTCACTTAATTTCCGTGTATCGCGCAGAACTTCGTCCACTAAAAGGCGTCAGACGGATCGAGCTGAAACTCTGACTGCTGGAGCATGAAATGCGTAACTGTTAGGAAGATTTCGGCCTAATGAATATGCATTAGAATTCCGTCTGCCGCGGGATTAAGGCGGACGAAATTGAGCCGATATTAAGCTCGAGATTATCACGATATCTGAAATTATCATTCCTGTCGTTTTGAATATATGATACTGTTCCCAAAGTATTCAAATTTTAGTGCTTGAACCAGGCGCGTCCTACGTATCCTTTGTGATGCTAATTGAGATGTTAATTCATCCCGGAGATAGGAACTGTTATCTGCGCTGTGTCGCTCAGACATCGATATCCTTGACCCCATATTTCTGTCGACATATTTGTACAATATATTTGTAGACGCTAGTCGTCGCGATAACTCTCGACGTTTCGTGTCTTCCGACTGCGTACACTCAAATTTCTGAACCTACGATGCTGAGATTTCTAAATCCAGTATTCGTTGGGATATAACTACGTTTGTAACCAATGTTGTTCGGCGACGATCGCTCCTTGAACATTTGTAACAATCGTATGCTGGTAAGCTGAGAGAACCGGCCTGCGAATCCCCGAGAACAAAAATTTCCAAATTATGAACTAATGCTCAGATATCAATGCGCCATCACAAAGTGCTTCGAGGATGTTGAGAATTGATTTGAATCGGCCGATTTCATTCTAACTTGGGCTTTTTTCGTTCACCACAAGTCTCTTCCCCGCGATTTCACTGCGACAGCATTTTTTCATTGTGTTCTCTTCTCGAATATTTAGTCCTCCGAGACTCCATTGGTGCCGATTTCGGGCGAAAGATAGCGATATTCGACTAACAAATAAGAAAATAAAAATTGTGTCACGGAGAAATCGTTGGGAACAGTTTTCTGAACGAAATAATCAAACTCGGAATGAAATCGGCCGATTCCGATAGATTATTTACATTTTTAGACCGCTTTGCGATGAAACATTCGTCTCCGAGCATTTGTTTCTAATTTTTCAATCTCCCCTCGAGAATTCTTCTTAGGCCGCTTCCTGCAGTTGGCGAGTAAACGATCTTCGTAGTATTCGATGTGCGGTTATCGCTCGACAACATCAATTGCAAAAGTAGTGATTTCAACGACCGAATCTCCTCGATAGGCGAGCTTTCGCCTCCCACCTTTGCGGCTGAATACATAAATTTAAACCATCGGAGCTTTCTGATGAATGCTTGAATCCTTCACGCACCTCGTTCGGTCGCCATTGTTTTACTCTGACCTGGTCCACAGACCTCGCAGGAGATCGGAGATAGTTTCTTTCTTTCTTGTCCTTGCATCGGGTGTAACCATCTTTTCGCACAATGCTTCCAGCCGCTCCAGTTTTCCTTCGATCAGTTAGTAGCGGCTATACACCGCGAGAGAGTTGATCTTAGGTACTTCTCGTCTGAATTCGTTGATCAATTAATTCCCGGTGTCTAAATCCTCAGACAACTGCGAAAGATGCGCGGGAAGTATTTTTCTCTTCTTCTGCAATCGGGGGAAACGAGGTTGAGCTTTCGCCGCATAATCAGTGTCTCGAACGGATAATAGGGACATCGTTGGCAAACGTTACAACTCCGGTGGATTGATCCTCTCCCCTTTATGATCTGACATTTTCCCGTAATCTAGAGTAAACTGTAAACGGATCCGGATTAAACAAGATGGCTGGTGGGGATCGGGGCAGACCTCGCGGCGGATGAAACATAAAACAGAGTCGTTCAGAGTTGCGCTGTAATTGAAAGATGAAACAGTACTGTCATCCCGTAGCCAGAGACGAGACACGTATATATATACAATATTTATCTGAACGCTGTTTCAAGCTACGGCTACAGCTGTACAGATGCCGAGTGATGCTCGTTCGCAACAAATCGCTCGTCAGATGAAATATTCTTTCCGCCGCAGGCGGCTCGGCGCCAGTACAGAGTACTAAACGAGTTTAATTCGCACGCGAATGTCTCGTGAAGCATATCGCGATTCGAACTACACCTTGACACATCGGCGGGGATTCCAGTATTTGCCGATCAAGATTCGTTGATTGGACGTCGACGCGGACAAGCCAGCAGGCTGACCTCCTCGTTCAATTTCCACGGACTTGCGAAAGCATGATATTTCAAGAATATATAATTCACAATTTGGTTTTCGGCGGCTCATAGTCCGGGGAATGTGAATATCGGGTGAAATCTCTTCCAGCATCTATCGATGCGCTCCGAGCCATTTGACGGAGGAAATAGGTACATGCCGGCTTTGGCCGCCTCCCAGGAGTGCGATGCTGTTTGTATTTGGAGCCAGATAAAATGATTGGGAGCCAAAATATTTTCGATCCAGACCGAGACCGTGAGATAGTCATTTTTTTGGCTACAGTCAGCAGACGGGGGGATGGATCTCCCTTGTCTGCCTCGTGATATCAAGACCTGCAATGTGTCGAGTGAGTTGTCTGCCGAGACTCAAATATCTGCAGGAGATGTTTCAGAGAGTGAGTATACGCCGTTGGGCTTTCGGGTGTGTTAATTGAATCGTTGAGATTCACGAGGATGGAATCTTCCTGATCCTTCAAATAATTACTCTTATTAGGACCATGGAAGACTGCCTCGGCGTCTCGGCGAAAATTACGATTTCGCAATCGAGATACTTTCATACGAATTCCGAAAATTTCTCAGGCATTACCGTTACACGGGGCCAGACTGATTCGGCAAACTCGAACGCGAGGGGGCAGCTGCGCGAAACTTTTCCACATTCCAACCGATGTCACAGCAGATACAGCTTTTTCATGTTCGTTCAAACTTTTCACAAGATTGATTGCGTAGTAGGAAATTGAGAACGGGCTGACGGGGCGGTTTCTCATCTTCGAATAAGTATGCGAATCGGCTCCGATGATCAATTGGCGAAACATTCGGCTACCCGGATGGCTAAATCGGCGAAAAGGTCGGACTCGTGACTAAAGTAGTCGAGATTCGGAGCGTCGCGGCGACGTGGGCTCAACCGTCAAATTTTTCCACAGCGCATATAGCGCGAGGTTTCGTCACGTTCTAGCTTCACGGCTGGGACGAAACCTCGGACGAATCTTGCGAATGCTGAATTCAGAGATGAAATCACCTGGAGGATGTCACCGTTTGTCGGGTGCGATCGTTGTATATTATCCCGCACCGTCCTATCCGTAAAAGTGTGAACAGAAATCGACGGGCACGCGTTTGGCCACCGACCGATCCCTTTTTTCGATCTGCATTTTCCTACACGGGAAACGGCGGCATGGGAATTCGGAAGCACGAAATAACATTCCGGTGGCTAAATTTGCTTCCCGTCATTGAATTTCCGGTTTCGCTCGGCTGAAATATTCCGCCAGGCTTTTTTGCTTTCTCCCCAAATTTATGCCCCTCGGCTCCCGGCGGCGCTCCCTCGCGGTCAGTTCGTCATTTTCAAATATTCGCAGCCCCGGGTGATTTAGATAGTTGTTAAAAACATCCAGCGGGCTTCGCAAGGTGCTGCAATACGTAAAAGTGTATACCTACATACCGAAGTATACTTGTCGGAAAGCTTCCGGGAGCAATTTATCCTCCGTATCGCTCATGTGCCCCAATTGTTCCGGACGTGCAAATGAACCGGGATATCATATGCCTGGACAAAAAATTGCCCAAATGCGATGGAAATCCACACTCTAGTTACCGTGCTGACGATAATCAGGCTATCAGAAGCTGTATGATTGGATGAAAATGGCGAAAACGCGATAATCATATACAGACGACCGAACGATTCCGTTTATCTTGACCTCCGGAACTTCGTAGACATCGCGTCGATCGTTTCGGCAATTTAAAATCGGCAATTTACATGCAATGTATCAGCTTCGTTCTCTACACGTTTCACCGCGGGCTGCGTAGTTATAACAATCTGCGGGGCGGCTATTCAGCCGATATCACGTCTCGGCCGTAACATGTTTGGGTCGGTATAAAGCCCTGGTCATCCATAAAGCGATCGGGGATGCCGGGAGGGGGGCATGATGTTGATCGAAGACTTATCGTTGGCGAAACTCGCTCGGGCTCCGGCCGTGATCTCGATGTTAGGTACAGTTTTAATGACCGATTGAAAAAGGTGAAATCCGATTGCGACATGGCTCTATTGATTTCCGTCGAAGGCTTCTTCACGAGGAAGCCGTCGCCGAAGCGGTTTGGAGCTGCCTTCAGATCGGTGAGAGTAATTGATTGACGAATTGATAACCGCACGAATGTTATACCGTTCCAGAAATATAATGACAATATAGTCATGGCGTCACTTTTACAGAGGTCGAGGTTCGGCTCCGTGCGAACGAGTCTTTATTCTTTCGTGAATCGCGGCGAATCGAAAAGCATCAAACGACGTGCCATCGTCTTTTGTTCAATTAAGTTCGGCAATGGAGCACCCCGATGGCTTTATTTCACGATCCCGATTCCCCCAAGAGAAGACGTTCGGAAGATTAATTGCGTATTCGGAGTGATTGATTTGAAAAAGATTTTCAAATGATGAAACAATTTTGGACCTTTGCGCGGGAAAGGCCTCGCTCGTGGTTAATTGAATCTCCTGCAGGTGCCCTGCGGGAAAAATATATCATCGCGTTTTAATCAATCTGACAAATAAACCTACAAAGAAGACGAAACTGAACTTCAACCCGGAATCCAGGTCCGCTGCAATACCGCATCTAGATTAATTTCAGCTATTATTTCTGATCCTAGCCTCCGATATTGGTTGTAATTCAGATGAACCATTCTCCACAGACCGAAGTAATTGGAAAAAGTCATTTGGTGATTCTATGGGCAACTGGAATGGTTCAGATTCATCGTAAAATACCGTGAAGCCGAGTTGCGAATTATTTATCCATGAATTATGATCATTTAGGTAAAAATCATTGTGCTCTATGCGCTGAACTTATATCTTCGTTCCGAGGGGTGTGAACGATCAGATAGTATATACGTTCGTGTGAACTCTCCGTTCCGGAGGATATCTTAGGCGTATTTCTGAACGCTCGTTACACTGCTACTATACTACGACCGAGATGTAAGGAGAGATTAAAGTTAGCTAGCTGCGGAAACTTCGGGAGAGCGAGCGGTTGCTTGATCCAGCTTTGAGAAACTTAATTGCGATGTTTAATTATGTTTCAGCTTATGCTCAAGTTTTGTTCATTCAATAACCAAGTTTTGGGAATTTTTATCGCAAGTTATGCGTATACTCGAACAATCGCGCACCGGATTATGAATCCCCTCGGTCGGTGAAACGAGAAGTCAGTCCAAGAATACACAATAACGTTGATAACGCGGTCATTTAACTTGGCCGATTTTTAATCATGTTCAAAAAAGTGATACGAAATTAGAAAACGAAAATTCGGACTAAGATCGTCGCGCCGTGGTCGTGGTCGTCACCATTTTACGAAGATGTCCCAACGAATTCGGCGTTTGCTTAACGATTAAGGGAAGACCCTGCAAATCGAATTGAAACTTTTTAAATTCTGTAATTTTCTGTTCAGTGAGAGTTCACGTATGAAGTTCCGAGTCGCTGTTCAAAACGAACTAAATGACACGTGAAATTGAAGTTGCATGAAAAAAGATTGAGAGCTTTTCACTGTTACGTGTGGGGAAGTAGAAAATTTTGGAATGCTCCCTGCGTCCCAGTAATTGTCGCGAGGAATTCGTGTTTTAGGGTGTTGCTTAGAAAATTGAGATAAAGATATTGGGGGATGGAATTGAAAATTGGATCTCTCGAACGTGGAAAAAAAAATGGAGAATCAATTTTTGGTCAATTTTGATGAGAAATTTTTTGCTAAAAATCAGATTTTACAAATCATTGAGAGAATAAGCGGTCCACCTCGAAAGATGAATTCCCGGCAAGGATTATTGAGACGCAATGAGTATTTCGAAATGATTTATCTTCCAACACGTAACGGTGGATAGTTTTTGCATTTTCGATCAAATTTTCAGCCGCAGGGTGTCATTCGGTTTGTTTCGAATAACGCTATCCGGATCCAGCGCCAATTTCAAATTAGGAAAGAGAAATACAGAATTTTGCGAATCAAATACTATCTCGGTCGGGTTTTCCCAGAAAAACTCTGAGCGCTAGTCGCGATTCGCTGCTGGAATAACGAATTTGACAAACTTTTTGAAGAGGAATAATAATCCAGCGCTCGCGCGATACCGAGCTTAATTCCATTCCGAATGAAAATCTGTGAGCGTGAACTCTCGACTATCAACAGAATTATACACTGGCTCAATATTACACGAGATACCGAGCCGTGCGATAGGCGTCGTGGATCCGACCTACCAACTTCCCAGGAGTCACACCCACCGACGAATCGGGCCAAGTGTAACGAAGCTACTACTGCATCTACTGCATAAGACGAGCCCTGGAAGTAGTGAGAACCCGCGCTCCACCAGCCGCGGTTCACTGATTGCGAGCGAGACGAAGTAGGTAAAGCTGCGGTTGCACCAGACCCGCCCTGCGTCGCCCAGCGAGTTATTTGATCGGATGTGTGAATAGCCATAGACGAGAGGTGCGTCTTTAATCAGCATGGATCTGGAAGCCCGTCAGAGATGGCCGCGAATCCGGTGGAATGAATCGGACGAGAAGAATCGATCGGTTTTTAATTTCATTCGTCAAATTTCACGGCTCAACTCCGTAAAACGGGCGATGGAAACGCGAGTTCGTAGCTCGCCGACGTTTTCGAGAAAATAACAAGCCGGGAGGGAGAAACTTCACAGCTGTATGATGGGGGATAATTTTGTTCTGTTTCCGGGCTAGTTTTTACCCCAAACCGTATATTACCGCGTAATCGTACGCGATAATCTTGGGCATTAGACAACACGCGACGCGGACGGAGGGCTTTCGCTCGACGTGTCACCTAACCACAATGTACTTCCGTGGCAGATACAGCGGTACAGAGTCGTAGGTGAAGCTCCGCCGTTTTCTCCTCGCCACCTCGCCACCTCGCCACCTCGACCTCGTTCCTTCTCACCTTCCCACCTTCTCGACCTCTCAACTTCTCGACTTCTCTATACTTGCTTCCTGAAACGTTTCCCCGAAACAAAAGCGACCCTCCGCGTCTCTATAGCCTCTGGAATTTGCCCAAGTTTCCCTAACGACTGGCAAACAATGCGTGTGAAGAGTGCGTTCGAGTGATACGAAGAAGGCTAGGTATGTTATCGAAACACAGAAATCTAGACCGCCGCGCCGCCGCGCGCGCCGTATAGGACTCCGGGTGTTCAATGGAGCGGAAACTCACTCTGCACAAGCAACGGATAAAAGGAAAACACTCCACGTGGAAACTCCAGTGATAAATGAAAGTGATTTATTACCTTCCTCCCGTACAATTTACTATTGGATGTAGTCGCGCGCTCCCCGCATATAGTGGAACTGTTCCATTTTCAAGGATCAAAGGTCACGCTGCTCTCTTCCGTTCCGTTCCGTTCCATTCCATTCCGTTCCGTTTCTTATCTCATTTTCGAGAATCAACTGCTGATAATTTCTGTTCCACCTTTGTGACCCGCGTAGAATTGGCCTCGCCGAGACTGTGATCCCTCGCAGATCTTTTCCCGCTACGTACGTATGTATATACATAGCTAAATAACGGAATAACAGATTTTATATCATGGCTTGCCTGCCTACGGAACAGCTTGATCCTCCCTCGGCAGAACAATTTGAGTCCAGATATTCTTCGAGCCCCAAGCGTCCAGCACCGAAATTACTAGATCACGAACTCGGCCACAAGCCGTACCATAAGACCCACTGCCCAATGTTGACCCGAACTGGACAAGCATCTATGCAGTTATACGATTACGAGAAAATGGGTTCGGGCTTTGGTATATATGGATTTGGGTTGGGCCATCAGACTTCGGTAATGGCGTAGGTAATTGAGATGTGTGGGAATCGTGCGTGTTCATTGGACACTTAACGCTCGCCCTACCTATTTCCTCTTCCACGTCGATGTAGTCAATGTGCGTCTTCGCGGTACCCGACTAAGCAGCTGGGCAGGGATTGTTCAACTAAATGCGAAAATCAAACCGGTCTAATTGGATGTGCGCAACTACTTTCGTCACCCTGGCCATTAATTTCTGCGTTTTTTTATTGTGCCCTGCGAACATCACGAGGCGAGGGCATGAAGTATTTCTCTCTAAAGTGAGCCCCCCGCTCGTTGTACCTTTTCGGATTCCGGCAAACAGATAACAAAAAGCTTATGCTATATTTGTTAGCTACCCCGCAGGAAGTTGTTGGCAAAATTCATTGCTCGTATAAATTCTAGTCAAGTGTGAACGACGTGCGAGGGCGTCGGATACATACGTACTGCACGCGTCTCTCTCCATCCACGTGTCATATATTTTTCATGGCCTCGTGAAATTTGTTCGTCCTATTTTCAACCGTTGAATGCCGCGAGCTGTTGTTACCAACTTCCGCCGCCCTGGGCTGTCCGTTCACTCGATTTGTAGAAACAGCTACGAGAAATGAGATTGAAAAAAGTGCAAATTTCCAACGAAAAGTTGCGAGGACTGCTGGAAAATTTTTTCCCCGTCGTCTATATGGACGTAACATCCATCACGGCAAATTAAGGTTCATTTCTACCGGCAACAAAGATCGTAAAAGTTTCCAAGCTCCGGCGGTTAGCGCCTCTACCGCGTATAATTTTCAGGCTCCGTTTGCCGGTACAAGAATTGAGGATGCAAATACGTTGTGTAACTTTCGAATAGCCAAGGAATACCGTGCTCTGTACAGAAGTTTCACTATTACATTCGCGGGTGTCATCTGGTCGAGCTTTTTCATCTCCCACACACTATGATCCCGGAATGAGCGAGAATGCGTAGAAACGAAATGAGCTCGATCGGCAGCTTACTCCGAATGAAATCGGATTCGAGTCACCCCGTAGTTACATACAAGGGGAACATAATTAAGGACAGTGCCTCCCCAGAATAATGCAGTGAACTCGCCCTCTGAACTACACTGTGCGCTACTCGGATCTCTTTTTCATCTGGTTCCGTCGTCGGGGTCTCTCGCCTTCGGACTCACTCACGGACTTTCCAGCATCCCGCAAACCTCTCGTCTCATTCCGTCGACCGGAGGAGAGTGGGGGGGGGGGGGGGGGGGGGCTGCTAAAGGAAATTTAAGGGGCGCTGAAGTTTACGACGGGAATTTCCCGGACGATCTCACCTGCACCAGCGGATGTCAAAGTCAAAACGAGAGCCGAATCAAACACTGTAGTGTTCAATTCTCGCTGATGAGTGGATGAGCCGCTGCCGAGGAGATGAAACGCGACGTTGCAGTCTAACGGATGGTATACAAGTGAGTGAGGTTTATTCCTTGCCGTATTTTATTCCGGCACCATTCCTATCGACCTCGTGGATCACTCGATTGCCCTCGAGCTTCCCGTTGTATCTCTTTGTGGAAACCGAAAACCCCGTTGAAACGTGAATCGAGGGTGAGACTCGAGATTTCTGGGGCTACACCCGCAAACACGTTTCCAATGTGGCCACGGCGCGGTGTTTAGCAAATCTTTCTTCAGGTAGGATGAACAATTCGCCACGGGGTATTCTACCGTAGCTCCAGTTTTATCTCCGCGTGGTCACGCTCTGCCATGAATCTACTGGCACGCATACAGAGGTACAGGCTGCATCTCGATTCTCATACACCAGCGAGTCCGGTTGAGAACCGCTGAACAGAAAGTAGTAAAAGCTCCAGAAAACACCGACGGATAGAGAGACGGACCGAAATAACCAACGCTCGAAGGTGAGGGTCCATTCCTAATTCACAGCGAGGCTCAAAATATTACCTTTGTGTACCTGCCATGCTATACTATATACATATAATATATATATATATATATTTGTCGTATACGACGTCGGGTGTTTTTCTACGTTTACGATGTCTAGCCCGCGTTGCCGGTCGTGAACCCACGACCGAGTTGCCGCAGGGCTTTAGCCCTCTTCCAGCAAAGATTTTTCAGTCGGAAGTTAGTTAGTTGGTTGGTTGGTTGGTTGGTTGGTTATACCGCAAAGTCATGTACAGGTACTGCGTGGCGAATCTGTGGACGTTGGCTGTCTCTCGTCTCGTGACAGTACAACGTCGGAAACGGGATTCTCGTGGCATTAATAATTATGAACGTTAATCTAACGATCACAGGACCAATGGCATTGATCACACCCCACGACCGTCTCCTCCTCGTGAACCGTGAACCATGTCTGCAGGAAAAGCAATTTCATTTCACGGACACAGCTTCCAGACAAGTATATAGGTACCTACCTACCATCAAACTACCGGTTGGAAGTTCAATCGAATTGAGTGGTCGCGAATGGAGATGCCGGATATCGCGGCTGATCATTGAACATCTTTGGACTAGGTGCCGATGTTTCTCATTCGCCACAATTCAGGGTAGCTAGCAAGTTGCCTGCAAGAGCAGCCCTCTGAGGCGGCATTTATCACTCACTCTTCCAGCCGCAGAAATGATTTCTACACGGGTTTCTCGGCCGAGTATTCGCACACACGCGAATCGACAGATCACGGCGAACGATCTTCCGAAGTATTATCTCGTTGCTGAAGCCGATTTTGCTTGCGCGAAACTCCGTTTGGTATCATACAGCGCGATCAGCTTAGGATGATAAATATTCAAGGTTCAAGTGCGCGTTTTTTCGTACCTGTGATATAGAGATGGCGACGAGCCAAGCTGCCAGATGCATCTTGAGACAGTAAATCCCACTCGCAGCGTATAACAAACAGAACGGAAGATTTCTTGCCTCGGGAACAGCTACATATTTCACGAGCTGCAGAGAGCAGAGTCTAGTCGTCTCACGGAAATATGACGTAGACGATATTACGATGCCCCCATTTTTTTACAGCTTATAATCACAGTCGAAGGGCGAGGAGACCCCTTGCTCGAAAATCTCCCGCGCTACCCGAAAGCGACCAAGCAGCGTTCGATACGATCGCAGAAAGTTTGCCTACCGAATTTCGCTCGGAATTTGGATTTGCATTTGTGATCTCGTTCGGCGTGAAATACTTCGTTTCGTTGAAACAATGTTAGAATTTCTGATCAAAGTTCATGTTTGGTGCCTACCTACTCGCCATTCAACGATGCAGTCGAGCGTTACAGGCCACAGAATAAATCATTGACCAATTATACCTATGACGGAAGACCGAGCTGCCTTGAGATGTTGGATCTAGCTCGGGTTCCAAAATTTCTCTACGTTTCCGCGAGTGTCTGAACGGATACAAATCGCACCCGCGTCCGCCGTGTTGCTCGTCATTTCCAGCCACGTGTATCACCTTCACGCGGATCATCTCTCCGCGGCTCGCTATTCCGAACGAGAAACATCTCTCTATCGCATCATCAGCTCTTGCACGAGTTAATCGCATACTTGAAATACGGAATTTGCGCGCTAATTGTGATATAGAAATGGATAGATCGTTTCCGCAGAGTTTGCACTAGCGATGTTTTTGCTCATTATACCTATACGAACGTCAGTCAGCGCGGGCTCGGTTCGTTATCGCAACTTGGATCCGCGTTCGGCCAAGCAAGGAAAGAGTTTCACCTAATCCCGGGGTCTTCCACACTAATTGTAAATCTCAATGCGGCTGTTCGTCGTACGCAACTAAATGAGCGCAGGCATGTGCTTTGTGTATAGAAAAATCACGAGTGCCCGATGAAAAAAAAAGCCTCCCTTTGGTTCATCCCTGAACCAAATCAGTGATCCTCTCTCCGTGGCACGCAGATTCCATCGATCGAATATAGTTATAGTTCAAGGATCTGACGAGCTCCGATCAAGATTCACCGATTCACCGAGGTGGCCCTTGAACTCACTAACTCGACCGAGAGCAATGGAACGATAATACATTTCTTACTCTACCTATCTAACTCTGGCTAAATTTATTTCGAGGCTTTGGACTCGGCCTGCAACACATTGTCCGTACAGAATACAGATCATCGAGGTAGAGCTCCCTGGGTGTTGTAATCACCCTCTAAATGGTATTTCCTTGGTGTAATTAATTCATTAAGGTCACGTTTCTGTGCCCCGAATCAGAGGAGGGACGTCTTAATTATGTACTGCTATCCCTTAATTGATCTATTTCAAGGCGTAAGCAAATCGCTGTTACAAATGCCTCGAATACCTCGAAGTAAGAGACTGAATATCCGATTGTTCCGAGCAAATATTGGTTCGCCGCAAATTGCTTTCGTCCAGAGAACGGCGATCGATCTCTTTGTACCTGCTGCATAGTTTCATATTTTAAAACCATGTCTGCAGGCTACACCGATTCGACGAGCTTTGATCCACGACTTGCTCCTCTCCCCGGAAAGCCTCGATGTCAGAAAGGCACAGTACTGATTTGAGGCAACCAACCGATGAAGAATGACGAAAGTAGTAACGCCGTGATAAGACCCGATACGCGTAGGTTACCGGGTCAAACCGTGCCGTGAGAAGCCCGTCGTCGAACGATAAAAACAACCTTCATTCTCAACTGTTCGTGAGAGATAACGAAGGGCGGCGAGAAAGCGTATAGTGCCGGATAAAAGGTGCTCGGATCCCGAAACGTGACTTGGTCATGAATTTATATTATGTTGAGAAATCTGCGGACTCCTCACGTGGAATGAGCAATAATTAAAACGCGCACCTACTTTCCTAGGGAGAAATAACTCGGAGATTTTAACGAGTCGTAGGTTATACACACGTACCGCGCTCTGCAAGCTGAATCCATCTCTTGAAAACTGTACATGTATATATATATATATCTTGCTGAACACGCCGCGGGTGCAGTAAAAGCTCGTGAGTATATATCCGTGGACATGTACGTGTATGTATGTACGTACGTACATACTTACACGTAGAGACGTACAGCTTCCGTAGCTCTCTTCAGATTTCTTTCATTCGTGGTCGTAAAGGAAGAAAATAGAAGGGGAGAACGATGTCTTGAATACCTTGAATCACGAAAGCTCTTGGGGCAGACGCCGCAGCTTTGTATTGAGAAAGAACAGAGACCATATCAGGACCAGGACCGTCTAGGCTTGAAAGAGCCGCATTGTGCAGGTGGCTTAAAATTTGTTCGACCTCGTAATTTGCTACCATTCAATTCAACGTCTTACACTGGTTTCGTCGTGCCCCCTTAACCCGTTCTCACAATCACCAGCCCGATTGGGGACGTCGGAAGATGTCATCCGCAGGTCGCGTGAAAAGCGAAATGAACGCCGGGGACTTGAGTCATCGTCAAACCCCTCGCATATGAAAAGCTTCTATACCTGAACAAGGAAACTTTCCAAATGTGAGCGTCGCGGAGGATGAACATGAAGAATATTTTCCTCTGTGTCTGTAACATCGCGTTCTACCGCTAGCTGGTATCCGAAGCGAGCTTGCCCCTCCGCAAAAAGCTCCGGAGCTAGATAACTTCTATTTCGGTTGAATTTTTCCGTTAACCGTTAACCGCTAACCAAACGACGGAACATTCCTGGGACATTGCCGCGCCAGGAGTTTGTCGGTCCTCCGGGAAATATCGCTTTCCAGTCAGATCGAGTACTGCTAGTAGTCACCTAGTTCCGGTATTCTCAGTTTCGTAACGCGAGTTTTTCTACACCACTTCACAAGGCGAATGCCGGGAGCATTCGCGAATCATATTTTTCGTCGGCGCTCATCAATGCGGCGAACGGGTACCTGTATCCATCTATATCGTGCCGAACGGCGATACCGTGATACGGGAATGGGCTCTCTGCGACAAAGTCGATCGCAACTCATTCGCACTCGACGGAGATTGAGCAGCTGCAAGCTCATAATAATACAATGTGGAACCTCAATCGGCATCCAGGCAGAACCACGCTGCGTGCTTCTGTGAGAAGATTGATATTCTTTCCCTTGTAAAACATATCGAGTTTAGCCGATATAACGGCGGCGTCGACATTGAGCTCAGAGCCGGATAAATTCACGCCCCGTTCCATCGTGCGGATCATATTCGTTCTGATAATTCTAACGATATTGAACGGGCGAACTTATTCATTGCGGATCCGCGCTCAGCCTACATAGATGGTAAAATCGGCAGAGATGGTCACATGGATATGGAAGTTTTGCTTCGTCATTGTACGCGCGCCAACAAAGAACAAAGTCCAACACTCTTTACGTACGGAGGGGACGCGCGCGCGCGCGGATCGTTGACTGCACATTGTTCCGGAGCATGGTGGATCAGGCGATAGGCAGTTAACTCAGTGTTTGTCGTGCGGGTTGTAGTCTATATACACAATAGGATAACGGTTTATAGCGAGGACTCGTGTACCGTCGACCACAGCACGAAGCTGTGTTTACACCAATTTAATTACTTTCCGAGGTAGGATGGCGCGAACGTCGCTGAGGGGCGGGAGGGGACGGGAGGTGGCGGTCTCACTTCCACCTTGAAAGGCTTTACTTTCTGTATACGGGACACGGAAACGTCTACACGTACGTGCAGACACACATACGAACACCGTTTCTTGAAATGGAGAAATTAATTACAAGGGTTGAATTACGTACGGAGCGGAGGCGCGGCGGGGGCGCCGTGTGATTTCGCAAAAGATAAACGAAAATACGCGCGGATGGAGCTGCCTGACAAATTTCATGTACAGGTATATATATATATATATATATATATCCATATACCGAAATTTCGCAACAAAATACATCCCTCATTTCCGTATTCTCGAGATCGTTGATTAACTGTCCCGGAAAGCCGCGCGGCCACGATTTTCGATTGGTGGAAATAAATTCGTGAAGAAAAGAGGTTCGCTTCCCAATGTGCGAAAGCCATTTTCCTTCTCGCTTCATACTCCTCCGTTCTATCAACGACTGGATAAAATTCTCCTCCCTCTTATCTGTTACAGAGGCTGTCGGCGTAACAGGCCACCAATGCCGCAGTGGACATGAGTTGGTTGTCCAGCTGGTCGCCATTGCAGGTTCTGCTCTTCATTCTGCTCAAATGTGGTGAGTGCTCGAATCCATTTCTCCAAACACTGCCACCGCGGACTCGCGAGTCTCCCGCTAATGGGGTATCAATATTTTCGACGACGATACGTCACAACGATATCGAATGTTGCCGCGATATAGAACGGCATGCGAGAGCTTGCATATCGGTGGAGTTAATGAGCCACTGGACATCGCTTCGCTCGCCCACGCAGCCGTTGAAAATGGCGGCAGGTATCTCTGCGTCCTAACGAAATTCAGAATCCTGTATTGGCCAACGGGTAACGGCGCGCTCCACGAATTGTCCCGTGTCTCGTTTACGGCGATTACTTATTTCACATAGTTTTGCACGCTGGAGGAAAAGCTCTCCCAAGCCTGCCCGACGAACGAAATGAATCTTCCGTTTCTATATACGTAACGCTCGTCAAGCTTGATCAACGAGCAGCCCGTATATATTTCTGGTGCTTGGGTACGTATTCGAACACGTACACGCACTTTTATACATATACATATACATATTTATCCCACGGCCATATCTAGCACATGCCTGCTCAGATTTACCCTGCTCAAGATAATTTAGATCGACCTAAATCCACGTAACCGGCGAGGCGGCGCGGCGCGGAGCGCCCGACTCAGAAATAATTCGTTAGTCCCCTGGTAAAGCATTTCAGAATTATTGTCCGCTCTGCCGAGGTCGGAGGACATTCAATTAGGCGTGTACTTCGGAAAGTCGAGGGCAATATACCTGCCGCTCCGATTGTAGGTATAGAACCATCGAGTGCAATATGCGCGGCTATTCGTTATCACGTAATTTTATAACCGAGGCCGTGATCACGGTGCAGCTCGGTAGAGCTTCGAGGCAAATATTAAGCCGAGAGGGATGAGCTTTTCCCTACAGGATCGAGAAAATCGTATTTATTATATCGAGCGTTCAGCGGCTGGGACTCCCGCAGACGGCTGGAGCCTAGCCGTCTTAGCGCGGAACGTGCCTCTATTCTGTTACGTCATAACCAACATCGCCATTCTTTATCCCACGTCGGTTCTATGAGCGTCGATTCTCATCCGACGGCAACTCGGTACAGAGTTATCCACTTTCTACGATTGCGATGAATTATCTCGATAACAATTTTTCCGACGACAGGGCTGCGCCGGGTGCCTACCTCGAGGATACCGGCGAACGGGAGAATGGGAATAGAGGAATGGCGCGAAATAGTTTGTAATTAGTTGTGTTGCTAGTGCGGAAAGTGGCCGATTTGCGACAGGCGTCAAGTCACACCCAAGTTGCTGCAGCGATCACACTCGAGCGCTGCTAACCTCGCGAGACCCGAAAATCGACTGTTTGCACTCCTGGCACACCATATTTTTTGTAATTCCTGCGGATGTGGGTTTGATCTAGGAAGCAAACGAGCCAGATGAAACCGATCGCGTCATTACCGACAACGAGAGTCATTTTGCAGCACTTATAGTGCCGAAAGTACTTTCCCGCGGTGTTCGCGAGAGTAACTTTCCACGGTATTGCGGAAATGCGGTATTTTACGCACGCCAAACATCCTTCGGAAATCGAACTGTCCGAGCAGATATCGCCAAGGATACATGTTCCCGCTGGCTGGGTTACGCGAATGTGGAGACTCGACCGCATTCGCGGTTTCCTACAGAAATATTCGGATCACACGGAAAACCTGGTGGATATTCTCCACGACAAAATAATCGACGTACGGCGTAGTATGTCCCGCAAGATTTCACCCCCGCCGTGGAACGCGTTTTCCTCTGCAGGAATGAAAAGGTCCAAATTAACGGATGCTAGCTGTGATCGAATCACGTGTGAAATCGCCTCTCATCGGGATAAAATACTTGATCGAAATAGAATTATTCGGGAAACGCTCTGTATCGGCGAATGAATGGATTTCGAAAAATTCGTGGCACCCGAACCTGACGTGGATAAATTCCCTAACAACCCGTTCGTCGGTATTTCAGTTCCACAAACGAGATTAATACGGACTGCAAAAATGTATTCTCGAATCGAGAGGGGTGATCGTATGCCAACGTTGGTAAATTCTCGCAATGCCCGACCCACGATTCAATTTTCTGATTTTTCGATCGCAAAATCCGGCATCGAGAGCTGAAAAAAGTTCCACAAAATCACTATAGCCTGCACGCATCTCGCATCGGCAAGGGTTGACGATTGATTCAAACGCACGAGTTCCATCTCGACGAACAGATGCGTCAGCGGACATGTGTGCAAAGCATATATGAAACACGTGTATGAGAAGGTACTACTTACATACGTATGTGGATCGATTAGGCTCGGAAGACGAGCCTGTAGAAATATACGGAAATATGGATTAGCGTGGCGGTAGCGGTAGAGCGGGAGAAAAATATCTTCCAGTCTACTCACAATCAGCGATTGGATATACCTGTATATATTTCTTTCCCTGTTAGGTGAAGAGAGTATCGCGATACATAATTGCAGGGCTATGGAAGCACCGTTATGTAGTTATCGTAGTCCTGATAACCGCAACGTTGGATACAGAGCGGTTATTATACTGCAGCCTCCGCATTGCGGATACGGTAGGATAATGCCGACCAACTGATGCTATTCGTCATTGTCGTTGCTTATATCCGATTGTTTATCGTTGCCCGAAACCAGAAGAAGCTGTGCCCCGCGCGGCGAGTATCGGCGCCGTGCAGTGTATCGTATCGTTCCTTCAAAATGGTGATATATATCAGCGTTTGTGCGAATTTTGTTTCTCACTGCACACGCTATATCCTCGAGCGGTTATGGCGAAGCCTTCGGAACGAAGAGGAAGAGCCGCGATTCGTGTATGCATGGTATCAAATATTTTCCACGCGTACGGCAACCGCATGACGATTATCAATCGCGTGGGATAATTGCACGGGGAATATATCGCGTTGAAGATATTATGTGGAAATAATATGAACTCGATGCTCATGCGATCTTGAAATTAAGTACCTCGACGTGTCGTACCCGGGAGCTTTCTGCAAGCTCGTGAACGTGAACGTGAACGTGAACCCGAACGTTTACGTGAGAACGTGTGACGTGAAAAATGACTACGATAAACTCCAGGCTGTGGATGTTGCGTAGCAGGTGGTAACGCTGTCGCGGTTACTGCCACCGTTAATACATAAAACGCTTCTCCGCGCCTCTGATAGGCGCAGCAGATCCTCGTAAAGTAAAACAATACGATTTGTCTACAGGGTGACTCCTGACGGCGCGGCGCGGAGTCTGTCCTAGTTATCTCTCCTGCGGAGAAAATACCCGCCAATGTTTTTTCCTTACCAATAATTCTACCGCTGGTTTTTCTTCCTCTTTCCACCCCGATCCGAAACGGTCGTGGTAGGAAAAGTGTTTTCGTCACTCGGAAGATACAACGCTGGGTTGAGGGGCAAAGCAATTTTTCTTTTATACGATTTGTGATCGTGGACAACCGGTTGGTCAACCGGTTGAGAAATCGAATGGGTTATGAGCTGGTTGAAATTGCATCGGTCGAATTGAGAAGAGAAGACGCAAAATTGCCAAAATTTATTGAAATTTCCTTCCCCTAGAATAACCTCGGGAACTGCAGACGAGCCGATCGAATTAGACCTAAAAATCTGGGCATCCGGTGAAGACTCGACTTTACATTTTTTGGGTGAATTGTACGTTAACTTCTCATCGTGAAGCGAAAAGCTAACGAGAGAAAGTAGAGCCGCGCCGGTATCGACGAATTTCATCGCCATTTGGCTTTCGTGCGTGTACTCGGTGAACTCGGAAAATGTTTTTCGGGCCTGGGATTGTGCGAACAACATCCGGATTCCACATGGTAAAGCTAACGGTTCAGAAAGTGGTTCACGATATCGTCCAAGATGTCTAGATTCTCCTCTAGCTAATGGCCCGAGTAATTACTCGGCTGCTGGTCCAGCCGATGGTCAATAGCTCGTGGTTCACGAAGACTTGCAGGTCTCGCTCGTCTCCAGCCGCTCGCGTTCTCCTGATATCATAACTAATGTCAGAACTGTTTCGCCACATTGACGTCAGTCCGCGAGCGATTCATGCGAGAGTTGGCCAGAAGTGAAATGAGAAAAAAAGAATGCAAAAATGAACACCCGTGTATTTTCAAATACCTCCGATGACTAGCAGATATAGTTTCTACAACTGCGTGAAAATTCAAAGGCAAGGCGCGAAGCTTGGCGTGGCCAACTTCTGAGATTCTGGACATCGGTATTTCTCGAATTTTGTCAAAATGGAAATACAGTCGGGCAAAAACTATAATCGACGATCGAATATTCCAGATCTTTTCCCGCTGCAGCTTTTCCACTGTCTGAAATCATTTTCTATAACCGCCGGTTTTCGAAGCGTTGATACAACTCCGACGAAGTTTGCCACGCATTTAGCTCTCCTCTACATCTCGCAAGTATATTTGCCGATCGCTGTAAAAGTGTCGGTCGTGAATTTTCACATCAAATTTCCGCCGCGTACCCTGCACCGTTCGATGACTGCAGTGGCTGCGGAAGCACGACGAGCAGCTTGCGTCGTTTCACTGTTTTCGGAAGTCTCAAAACCTTCTCGTCTGCCGTTACTGCAGATATTTGAGAGACACCGTCCGCGCTCACTATCCCCGTTGCACGGTGATCCTTGCGTCTATACATTCTAACCCTATAGGTAGTATACATGTATAATCTGAAACCCACGCGGTGTTTTACGAGGATAGCCGGGAGAGGATACAGCTGAGATGGCCTCCATCTTCTTAATTGAATCAGCTGTCAGAGTAATAGCACCAGACTAACAAGTAGTATGTTTTATCTTCCATATTAGAATAGCCATACCGAGCTGGCTAGGAACGGGCGCTCCTCGCGAAATCCTGCACGTTCAGGTTATATTTGTATACATAATTCAAGCGCGAGCTCTGATGCGACCGTGAAGAAACTCCTACCCTGACATATACAGTATATATAAAGTGAATTAAATTCCTGTCTCCTGTCTCGGAGCGAAATGCCGATGGTAATTAATTGACAAATTGCAGACACATTCTCTCGCTCTTGTTCAACAATTATTCCAACCCGTTACTCTTGCCCTTCGCCGCTGTTGCTTGCAGTTCCTGCCGACTGACTCCTTGCGAATCTTTCACCCCGCAATATATTGTTATTCCTCTATATTATACGAAGTGCATACTCGTTACCGAGCGTACGGACGCAATTCTTGTTCAACGGAAAACACGCGACCGAGCGCTCCGTATCTTCCGAATCAATGAACACGGATCAACGGGAAGACATAGACTGATCCACTCCCAGCTCTTTCGACTACAGAAATGAAATTGAAATTGGCGCTCCGGTATATTGAAAAGCCTATATGAAATTCGATTTCTTCCCACTAATTCTCGGACGAATCTGACGGCCGATTTTCGTTCATAACTTTTCTTCTCCTTTCTCCCTTTTCGTTGCTCACTCTGCTTCGCCCCATCGTGAGTCCTGTCGGCGTGAGGATATAGAACGAAACGAAACCGCGAAAGTACCCGCGCAGGAGGCGTCTGACGTGATACTTATTAATTGAACAGTTCCCGCATAACGGCCAGCTCTTCTTCCTTCTCCTTCTCCCGAGATGTTTCCTCCGTTTCAAATTTTTTTCCCTCCTCTCCCCCGCCCTCCATCCCATTCCCTAAATCGGCGGCGCGGCTGTCTTCTTCATTTTTCTTCTTTCCTCTTATATCGTTGTACCGCTACCATTATTCTTTCGCCCCCACACTTCACCTCTGGCGGACTGGGAAACGGCAGGAATCCGAATCCGCGTGGTTGGATCACGCCGAGTTAAAAGTGCCTCGAGTATCATAGCCAGAAGTGCCGCGGCTGCATAGGGCCCCCATTGTACGCCGCCTTGGCGTAGGAGGACACCCTTCCAGAAGTACCTACTAGCTACTCGTTTAAGCCAAGGAGGAGGGAGCACCCGTCTCACAATGCCCCAACTATACGTACGTGGATAGATAAGCCTGAAGCACCCCGCTTCTCAAGTCAAAAGTTCGCGGCACTAGATATACGGAGGGGATGAGATGCATTTGGAAGCAAGTATCACAGACTTGGGTACCCTGCACAAGCAGATTGCGTTTCCATTGTGAGCCAAGACACTGCGCGTCGCTCGCGAGTATAGTGTAGGTACTGTCACTCGGAGGCACGGAGGAAAACGAATAATCACAGAATCGAGAGGCACGAGGTGCGAGGATGGCTAGGAAATTTTTTGATTCGATGAAAATTGTCAAATTTTCTCCCGCCCGAGAACCATTCTTCTCCTTCTGTTCACAGTAATTCGTTACCCATTTCTCGCAATTCTCGCCTAGCAGCCGATTGACAATCATCGTCGTATACAGCACGTTTTTCTTTCCCGGAGTGTCCGGTTCGATCCGTTCCACTCCCTGGCGAGAATCCCCGCCGATGAATTCGACGATGGAATCCTGAGTAGGAATTGCTACCGATTTTTGTTTTTTTTGTTTTTGTTTTTCGTTTTCCTCCATCTGTATTGGATTAGTGCAGCTATCCGAGCTATAGCGATCCTGCATGGGATCACGGATACGTTTCACATACTAAACTAATCCTCCCTCCTGTTCTATTACAACCAAGTTCATCTTCGCGCTAAGCCGCAGAAGTTCTGGGGCTTCTCACCACCGCACCGCAGTTCACTTCTGACCACTCAACTCACCGAAACTAGACGGGAATAGAGCTAGCTACCGGCCTATTACCTAGTCATAGATTTGACTTTCAACTGTCCAGAAACTTCATTACCCACGTTTGTACCCCGTAGATTAAATCATTGTCTGTATCAATCCGTATTCATCAAACTCGCAACTCCAGAGGCCGTTGGAGTCGCCGGTGGCGATTTAACCTAGCTAACATAGAGAATATCCGTTTTCCCAGGAAATCCGGTCGATGTTTTGAGAGAGTGAAATACTTGGGCACTTCCTGCCATCGTACGCAATGAATTCTCGAAGTTTCGTCAAAGTCGATCGCGTCGTTTGTCAAAATTAACCATTTTCGTTTTCGAAACGGCTTCTGTGCGAGTCCCATGGCACCTCAATCGGATCTGTGGAGAGGAAATAATCATCGATAACAGGTTATCGAATTCGCCCGCGAAGGAAAAGAGGAAAACAAAACTTGCGTGAAAATCTCGAATTCGTATGTAACCTAGATCCGTTATCCTCTCGAACCTTTCTTTCCCCCCAACCGAAACGAAAATATTATACAATTTATACGGAGCGAACGATCATTTCCCATGCGTGGTGATCGATTTGCCGTTGAAATTTCATTCCTCTTCGTTTGAGAACGTTATTTGTATGCTTCATATCCGCCCGCGCGTTGTAATCCTCCAACTATTGACGTATACCTCCGGTAAAATTGATACACGAAACCCTCACCTTCGCCGGATCGGTGTGACCATTTATCCGCAACATTTCTCTCCATCCAATCGCTACTAACTCTGATCATATGTCACGGCGATCAGAGTTCGTCAATTCGCGAACAATCTTCAGTAGGTACGGACGGTTTTGCTCGTACGGTGAATAGAGCGAAATCATCGTCGCGACAATTTTGACGCGAGCTCGTATCCATTCTCCGAGATTCACCGACGCTCGTTTAGACCGCAAAGAAATCGAGCAGCCTGCTGTGCCTGCGGTCGAAACCTTAGAAAAATCATTTCCTGAACTCATTGGTCTGCTGGCTAGGTGGAGAGACGTGATCTATGCTGCAGAAAATCTGTTCCGCATTGTGTCGTAAGTGTTTACCGCCATACTCCGTTGAAATTTTCAAAGCGGAATTCTTACAGCTAAAACGAGCGAGATATCTCAGCTGGGGGAATCTTCGGATTGCATTTTTGAACAAAAAGATAATACTAATTTGAGAATCCGCTTCTCGTCGTACATCGGTATGGGCTGATTCGCTCGATTTGCTATGGGAACTTATTCGTTGACGTTGTGAGAAAATTGTGCCCGAGTAGAGAGGGACACTTTGACATCACGTCGCGAGAAGCTTGCTTCTGCGAGCTTTGACATCGTGGACCAAAGTTATGAGAGATAAAGACGCCGCTTTTCAAGATTGCTTCCTGTTCCTGTAAGATTAAAAATTTCACCGTACTAGAGAAGCCATTAAACTGATGAAGATTCATGTCAACGGTGCAATGTTGCAGAGAGATCTCGCTTTCTCCTTCTCCTCCTTCTCCGTTTTCTTCTCGTTATAGGTACATTGAACATAAATGAGAACTCGCTTCTCGTCTAAAAATGTGGCTTTCCCAGAAAAACGGAAAGACGATACCACAGCTATTCGAGCTTTGGATATAACGAGTTCAGGACAGTGCTCAGTCATTTTTCCTTCCTCCCCATTTCGCTTTTTCACTCCATCTGAGTGAAGGGTCGGGTATTGCCAGCAGCATAACGTTCGCGTTGGAATTACTGCGATACGTTCGCGAGCACGGAGACATACCGTTCTTCTTCCGCGCTGCAAGTTAACTTGGCCGTGAAATTAGGGAATAGAATGGACTGCGGACTGCGGTATGTTCTCTTACACGAAAACTCTGTTCTCCAGGAATACGCCGGACTCTATTCCAGAGGAAGTTGTGGTCCTTGGTCTGTTCGCCGCGCTGGCGTATACCAGTCTGTGCAGCTTCGTACTAGCGAATATTATAAATTGCCTGCCTATTCAGTGGCTCGGGTGTCTGCAAGCGATGCCAATTCGGATAGCAAACGCTGATACGAAACGCAGAGATATAAGGCTGTAATTAAAAACTTTCGATCCCGTTTCAAAGTTGTCCCTCGATCCGTGAATTGGCTCATGTTCCGAACGGACAAAGAATCGGACTCACGAGCTCGACGAATCATTCGTCAATCAGGTATGCCTGGAGTTGATACGATGACAACGGAAGAAGGAGACCGAGCCGGCTTATATCTGTCGATTACCGTTGACCCAAGAAATAGATCGACGGTCGGAGGATTTCTCCATCGAAAGAATCATTCGCCTTCATATACACTATTTCTTGTTAACTCGAGAGAGTATTACGCGATGTAACTCTGACCTCCGTGTGAACTTCGCCCCCAAATTGAGGAAACCGAACCGGGAAGATCTGGTCTTGGAACAGTTGGGTGCAAGCGGCAAACGGCGAAGGTAAACTCGGGTTTTCCTAACTTCTCTAATAGGATTTCCCGCAGCCACCTCTACCAGATTATACAAAGCCAAATATTTTACTTGCCCTATACTCGTAGACGTTAACAGTTATATCTGTAGAGATCGGTAGTGCAGCGGCGAGGAAACGCTGCGGTATATATTTTCGGCCAACGAAAATTAAACCCCTTTACGGCGGAGAGCGTGTCCGTGGATTGGGTGGGTTAGCGTGGGTACATAGAGCCTCGGAATTCGTCGCGAATCCTTCGGCAAATTGGTTAATGAACGGCGTTACACATTCAGCGCGTTGAGACTTAATCGGATTGGTACTATCTGCTGAGATCTCTAGGATAGTAACGATAAAGTGCGAAATTGAAGTTGTTCGAGTTCGGCCGCGAGTCTGTGGTTCGCGAGATAATCGATTTCGCCGATTCAATATGATCCACGAAATCTTGGCGCCGGGGGTGAGATCGGATGGAGAATATTTGTCGTTTAACGTGAAAGTGATTTGGTCGAGATCTCGAGATTTGCATCAACGAACCGAACTCGCAGCTCCTTGGTTTCTCGCGTTCTTGTCAAATTGAAAAACTTGCCAGTTTCAGAGCTCGAGAATAGAACGTATGTTCGAGAGATTGAAACGTAAACTCGTAACTTCAGATACGCCTGAAAGATTTCCATCCTTCGCTCGAGGTGCAGCCCGACCGAAAGCCCGAGAGTAAAACCTACGGGTTTTCTTTGAAATAATAAGACCTCTCCACCTTTCATTCTCCGTTTGCGTTTAGATTTCGAACGAAACCGGTGAATGTCGGTACGATTGTCGAATAAAATGCGAGAGAAAACATGAGAAACAAGAAAAATCTATTTCAGGTATACTCGCGCTCTTTCGAAAACGCGGATAAATTATTGGGGAAAAAATTGAGAAATCGGAGTATATACATACATATACAATATATGCTTATATTACATACAAGCACATGGAAATTAATATGTATGTATCACGACCGTAACCTTAATCTTGGGATTTATTTTCCTCTTCTCTGTTACGAATGGCGTGAGATACGGCTTTTTTAATTCGTCTTTGAAACCGGTGTCGGATTGCTACGTCTTTTCAAACATTTTTGGCCCTGTCTCCGATTACGCGCATTAAAATATACGGCTTCGCAAGGAACTTCATTACTCTAACATGGCTTCGTGTGCCTACACGAGTATACGAAGACGGAAAAACGAGCTGAGGTGCCCTAGGACTCGCTATCCTGAATGTCCAGAAGCCGCCTCGGAAACAAAAATCGTCAATTTTTGCAAACGACTCAACCGATTTTGATTGAACTCTGAGAATTCGTCGAGCACAATGGCAGGAACTGGCCAATTATTTCACATCTTCAAAACATCGATCGGATTTGACGAGAAACGAATATTCCCCATGTTAGCTAGGTTAGATTGCCACCTTCGACTCCAACGGCCTCTCGAGAGCATCATCGACGAGATTGTAATTACAGTGGTCCCCTGAATTAAACCGACTTTTTTGTCGGCCGATACTCACCGAGGAAAATTTTCTCCCAAAGGACGACGAAATTGCAAATTAAGTAACGCGAAGGCTGTGACTTCCGCTGGGAAATATTATTCTGTGAATAATTACCGGGGAAAATCTGTTTGATAAGAAATAAACGGGAAAGGATAAATTGAATTCTGTTTCGAGGTTAGGTACGGGTAATACCGAGCGCCACGTTTTATCCCCGGATATTTGCCAACGTAAGCTTCGACAGAAAATGCGGGCTGTAATAAATATTATCTTATCAGGTGATGCCGGGCTTGTTATTTTTCCACGACGCAATTTTTTTTTTTTTTTTTTTTTTTCACCTCGCTGTGTGCGCCGCCCCAACGATTTTTCATCACCACTTTCTGCAGGGCGATTATGTTCTTCAATCCTGCAGAACGCACCTGCGATGTTTGCCTCGTCCGCAAGACTATGACAATGACAAATAAAGTAAAACAGTTGTAAACAGTGTGGAAACATGAACTTTCGTACAAGCTTCGACAGAATGCTAAACCGAACATGAACATCTCTGCAGCGATTGTCGGAATAGGATAATGAATGCGATCCACATTTGCTACGACATTATAATTAATTCATATCGCCACCGCAACGCCGTTGGTTGCAATTCATCACCGGACGAAGACGCCGAAGTATGTGCCTGTGCACCATACATACGATCTTGGCAATACAAAGACTCGTAAATTATGTCCACGGGGACGCTGCTCGCTGATGGGGTCGCATTAATGGAATTACGGTGCTCCGAACATCGCCCTCCACGAAAATGCATTCCCTAGTAGCCAGCAGGATGTTGTACGGGAGCACGCGATTCGACCATTTCTGGTCTGTTGTTCGATTTGTAAATCCATGTGTGCGCCCACTATGGGCACACGTATGTATGTATATGTATGTATATACATGTGTAACGCGTATGTATCTATGGACGCTCAGAGCACATCAAGAGTCTACGCCCCAGATCCTAGATACGCGAGGTTCATTATATACAACCTCAACCTACAACTAAGGTTCCGGCGATCGCTACGACACGCGGTCACCGAACTGTATTCCGGTAAATATCTGCAAGCGAAATCCCGGTGAATAGTGTCCGCGGTGCAGTTTATTCCACTACACGATTTTGCGTATTCCGTTTGGTCAAATTCACGTAGTAGATGCAGCCGGATAGCGGAGATCATCGTGGCTAGAACTTTGATTAGTCTCAACTCCTTGAACCGAGTAATCAGCGTGTACACCCGGACGTGGAAGCTAAACGTCCACGCGTAGGTATTCCCGCAGCAGCTCGGCGAAGTCCGGCGTCTGTAAATACCGGGGACACTGGCTTCTGGCGTGACTCGGTTTACGACGCACCGGACGATCGTGGATCGAATTTTGAAGCCGCGAGTACAAGAGAACGAACGTCATCTCTGAAGACGTTCCCACTTCGCACGGGAAACTTTCTTCGTGATTTTAGACTCGTGCGGATCCAGACTTGTCGCGCTGGACCATCGTCAGATATTCTTACACAAAATGGAATTACTGACGAGAAGCGAGATCGTACGAAGCCGTGAATGGAAGGTTCTCGACTCTATGAAGCGAGTGTTAATTGTGCCGAACAAGATTCGCGATCGACGCGTTTACGGTACAGAGAAATTTCTGCCAACAGGAAAGACGCCGAAGGAACAAACGTCGCAGGAGCGCTAATATATTGTATGTATTCTCGAATCAGACGTAGAGAAGTATGTATCCGCTTTCATATCATTCGTAGAACGAACGACTTCTCCGGTAAGTCTTGCAGGTTAGATGTGTATAGAAGCGAGTTTTGCGATACATATTTCCTCCTGAGCGTCTATGGAGCAATAAAACGACGATCCGTCCTCCAATTTTCTATCTCGTCTGAGTTTCTCTGGTTCCCAAGACATTCTGCTACCCTGCAGAAACGTTCTACAGCCAGCCGTCGCGTTTCCTCATCAAATTCTATCCGAGCGAAGAGCTTTTGAATTCCGGTCATCCCTTTGCCTCTCGTTTCCATTTCGACCGGTAATTACCTTCTACGGTACGAGAATATTTAGGAAACGAAACATCGTACTGAATCACTGCAGGCATACGCTCGCTAGACATTTTCATTTTCGCCCCATGCGGCAAAGACTTGCCGCTGCTTCCGCGGACATCTCCGTGATCACGTCTATATTTCTCTCCATACGTGTTCTTCCTCATCATCGTTGTGGGACGGAGAGGGGTATCGGATGAAAAGCTACGAACATCCGGACGATCGCGATGCGCCAATTTTCCATATGCATACGCATGTGCATACATATACGTACGAATTGGAATACTTGCCGCTATTATAACCGTAAATTACAAATGCCATTGGCACTTGCGCAATACGTTGTTCCCGCGTCTCTGTCAGGTGGACGGAGGCATTTATCACTGTCTGATGCAAGTATCATACCTCCCATTGGCAACTGCGCGTCACGTATGCATATTCCGTCCGATGACCCGGCCAATGATGCACTAATGCTGGAGCGGACGTCCACCGAACATTACACCTGAATATCGAAGTGAGAAGAAAACGCAAAAGAAGAGAGAGAGAGAGAGCGAGGAGGGACAAAAAGTGACAGCAAATAGGCACAAGAACAGGATTCCGTTAAGAAAACGCTGATCTTTGTGAAGACACAGAAATTGTCCAGTGCCGAGGAATCGAGGAGGCGAGGGTTGGCAGTTCGTAGGCGTCGGTGCGGCCGTGGATCCGTCCCATAACCCGCAGGAGTCAATATCCTCACAGTATAGTTGGAGATACCTCGTGGTAATGCCACCTTAGGGAACCGAGGGTCCTGGGCTCGGGTTCTCTTATTCGTTGCAATTTGCACTTCTACAGTTGGGGGAGTGCGAGGATGAGAAGGAGATGTGCAGATATAGGTATACCTCGGCGCTCATCCCGGATAAGAAAGTGAAAGAGGGGTGGACGCGGCGGAACAGGGTTCGAAACAACTCTGTTCTACGGCTACCGAAAGAGCCCATTTCTTCTCGCAACATTTTCGCCTGCGTATTAATCTTCGTTCGAATCACCTACTCAAGCGGTTCATCCTCTCTTTCTCACTTTTCAGTGCAGGCCACCGCGTCTCGTTGATCCCGCGTGATACGCGAGCGCTGAACCGTGAGCAGGAGACGCTATAAATTTTCCGTAAACAACTATGATGGTCATTTGTTATTTCCCTACCACGGAACATGGCTGATACGCGAAGCTCTGGCTTCGTCTGCAGCGTGCAAACGCAGCTCTACACGTACATTTAATACACGCCCGTCGTGCCTCGGAATTCATATTGCCTGCGGCAATACCTGCGGAGGCTTCAACACAGCGATGTACGTACGTACAATATCGGCCTCGACGATACACCTGCATCTACTGTACATCCATAGTGTATATCGCGTCGGGACTGGTGCATCTCTTCCCCGACAATGGAGTTTCGAGTAGGTATACTCGATTCAGCGAGTAATCAATACCACAACACCTGAGCACTTTGTTACGATTGTTATTTCGATATACTCCATTTATCTGCAGAGTTTCGGTTCCCCAAGACCTAATAAACTTTGTCAATGGATGAAAGACGAGCCCTCGTCGGGTAGTCCGCCGTTCGTTCGTTCATTCGCGGTTCAGTCGATTCGTCTAATCGTTTTTCCCTGCACGATTGATTGTTATGGTTCCTCAATTTTGCCCACGGCCGACGTAGTCAATCGTCTCCGTGCACGTCAACGTCGAAGCGAGTGGCTCTCATCGCAGCTTGGCGCGCGGTGGAGGCTTGCGGAACAGCATTTACACACTGATCCCCCCGAACTCGTCCTTTCTGTAATTATCACGTGATATATAATGATCACCGGCTTTGTTAAGATGTCGGCAATGTTTTAACTGGATGATAAAATTCGACAGCCCTGCTTTTGCGTAGAAGCGAAATTGGTATTCGGATCATATCCACGAGTTCCTGTTTACACGCTCAGCCGTCAAGTGTGTACATACCTATCCACGTTTAATTTGGATTTTGAATCGTTTCACCCGGCGAGCGAACTCCGCGCTCCGTAAACTCCGTAACCCCGTGAGATTCAACCACGGTGGTGAGCGGAGAGGGAAGAAGAGGAGGAGGATCTTTGTCTCGGAAATATACGACTGAAGTGTCAACGCCAAGGCACCATTTTCCATCATTGAAGGTGAATGGATTCACCGTTCTCCTCGTCAGCTGTCTCCAACGACGTCTGTGTGTACGCGTGTGTGTGCGCGCAATGTTATTTTTCACTCCGCACCCCGCCGCAGGAGTGACGCTCGCTTCAGCCGCTTTCGTTCGGAAAACTAAAAGCATATACGCCTCACGGAAGCCTCATTCAAAAATGAAGCGCTATTCATAAGCTAGCAACGAGTGCCAGCGGGTTCCGGAGCTCTCTCTCTCTCGTTATATGAAATTGAAGCAATAACGTCAATATCAATCTGTTCCAGCCACCTTGACGGCAATTTTGCCTATGGACGAACCCGCCTTTCCACGGGTCGTAGTCGCTGCTTCGCACGCTGCTCTATCCGGCGATCTGGCCGTCCTGATTCTGGGCTTACCACCTTTGGATCACCCCGCAACCGTGATGCCGACGACTACGGAAGAGGCGGACATTGTCATGGTGGAGGAGCAAGGCGGTGGCCCGGAAGTGGACGGTGGAACATCCCCAGCTTCCCTGGTACTACGGTGAGTAGAATGCAGATCATGATTTGTTGAAAAACCAGGCCAATGTACAAGAACTCCAGGCTGGTATTGGAAAGTACCAGAGGATTGCCGGTTCCGGTATGGATAAGAGCCTTGCTTCGTCTCAGCCACACTCGTTAACACCGGTGCGGAAAATCTGAAATACCATTGGTCGGCGATCCGAACCGACCACTAGAATCCCAGATTCTCTCCGCCAGATTTTATCTACAGTTTTGTCAATAGAGATTCCTTTTTCTCCACCGGAACCGATATTTGGCGGTACCAGCTCGAACGATTGATCCAAAATACGAGCCGGTTCTAAATGAACCGCAGCCGGCGCCTAGCGTCGCATCTACATTCGACATATTCGACAATCCTCGAAGGCGTGTGACCTTTCGGTTGATGATCTTGGACGATGTGTTTCAGGGTGTTGCGTTTAGATGGATTCACTTCGGAACTGGTGGGGGAAGTGGCTGTTGATCCGGTGCCTCCTTCAGGTGGGAATCTCTCCCTTGCCGTACCATGCGGCTTCTTATCACGCGGTGGAACCTACTCTCTGCAACTCCAGGAGAAGAACTCCCCGGTACCGGTCAAGTTGACTGACATATCCTCTGTGCACGACGTCCAGGTAAAACTTTGTGAAACTATCAAGTGGAGACCGCGAAAACTCTCGAGAGTCTTGAGTATGACGTTACGGGTTGAGGGCGGGAGGGAGACCGGATCAGATGAGACGAGATGACGGAGACTGATGTATGGTCTTTGGTTAGCAAAGTTCAGAGACAGAGAGCCCGCGGCACTCCGAGACGAAAGTCGGCATGATAGAGTATTAGACGAACAAAGGTTCGCGGAGTAAATGGTTGAAATTTTATCGGCCGCGCGGAAGAATAACGGGGAGAGAATACGAAGATTATATTTAATACGTGCTTTCAGCTTTCTCACTTTGTTCGCGCCAGAACTCGGGTACAATGAAAGCTTTGCACAATCATTTCCGGCCAATCGTTCAGTTTTATAAAGTGACTGCGGACACACGGGGGATAGAGTCATCATCGATCGAAAAGACCTTCTTCTTTCCTCCAACGGATCAAATTATCATGGTAGTCTTATCCGCGTTCGGCCGGAGGGCAATTCCTGCTCCAGTCGAGACCATTCAACGTTCAAACCAATTCTTTATTGCGATAACCTACAGATGAGAACAACTCTGGACGTCAGATGGCCAACGCCGTCGCTTTCCTTGGAGCCACAACATTTCGAAACATACCCGGAGCAGCCTGTGCTGGCGACTTTGGAGTACACTGGAATATCGTGTACCCCTTCACCGGGAGTTCCGATCGCAACTTATTCCATGGAGCTGATATATTGTGGGTCAAGTGTGCTCTCATGTGATACACGTAACAAAAGCCACGTTCAGGTTAGTAACAGTAGTTGATAACGTTAAGCCGGCTTGGATTTGTCGAAGAGAATTCATTCCGCCTTTCAATTAGTCAGCCAAAGTTTCACCTTCGTTGTGACATTTCATTGATTTTGAAACCGTACGATGGCACCGCTGCTTCGGTTATTTTATCATTTCGCCCCGGTTTCCGTACCAATTGCCGTCACCCACGATGGCCGTTTACAGGTGTTGTACTCTGAGGAAGTCGAGGGATTTCCTGTTCAGCGAGTTCTCACCCTACGATGCGAACTGTTCGGGCAGTCCGGGCACTATGCGCTGAGATTGAAACCAACCGCCGGAAATCCAGCGGCTCCAACTACAAGTGCTTACATCAAAGTGAGTTTCTCTCCCTTCTCTTTACCCCCGAATATCTGAATCATACGCGAACCATAGGTCTAGCGACTAGGAGAAACAGCCAACGCCGTTTCGCCAACGTCTACGAATGGGTGGATGAACCCCGAGCCCCAAACTCTCGGCTCTAAACTTTCACTTCACGGTGTGAAATGTTTGTTCGAAATTCCAGGTGAAATGGTCCGACCAATTTGTCTTCAACGTTCATGCCAGATCGGTTTACCCCTGCGACGAGGGAAGCGGCGGGATCTCTGTCCTCTTCGAGTACCCAGCGTGCCGTCTTCAGGGCGATCGAGTACGGGTCTACGGGCGTCTTAGAGCGGACGTGGCTTCGCCCGCGCCACCTTCTACGCTGCATTATCTAGCGGAGCTAAAAGCACCCCCCGGTAAACACACGTTGACCTTTGACTGCGGCATATTCAAAGAGAGATTCGTCGAGTACTGCTTCAGCTATGTCAGCCAGGCCATCACTGGAGCCATGTCCCAAGTCAGGGTTGATTGCATTCCAACATTTCCACTTCAAGGTGAGCAACGATTCGAAACCCATGAACTATGAATTGAGCCCATCATCTACTCAACTTTGGAAACTATTCGTGTCCATGCCATATCTGCCAATGATAAAACCTACGTTACCCTCCACCTGACGTGGCGTACACTTGTGAATTTGGGTCTACCGATGAATCAGACGACAGTCAAGGGTCTCTTTCAGACTGCCTCACTGTTACACCTGAGATTTCAGAGAGAGCATGGCTTTTCCCTCGTCGCGAGGGTGGAAATTTTCCGTACGCCCCACACGCGTCCTTCCCTAACGAGCTTCTATTGATTAAATGCTATATCACGCGTGAATCGCGTAATAGAACAGGACAAACGTCTAATTGCCGCGTAACTCAATATACAGAATGAAAATTACTTTCAATCGTCGTGTTAAAAATGGTAATTCGAATATCAGATATTTTCAGAGCCTCGATCGATATCGACAATCAGTATTGCACGAGCGGTTGGCACGAAATTTAATTAACGACGGCGCGACGGCCGTGGCGTTCACAAATATCTGACCACACTGGGATATGAGATATTTTGAAAATTCAAACCATCGAGGGTATACATATCCTCGATTTATCATAAACCCATTCATCTCTGTCACCGGGGACTGCCGAGGTTCGCCTCCTCCACTAGGAATAACAGAGAGATAGTACGCCATCGCAGAGTTGACCCCCCCATTCTGTACACACGAGGAAATGAAATACATCAACCCGGTCAATCTTTGCTGGAGTGCGTTTATTCCACCGACGAAGTATAATATTAGGCCAGGATATATAGCATTAGGTCGGACTACCACCGAAACTCGCGGCAGTTATCATATGAAACAAAATAGTAATCTCGAAAAAAAAATGGATGAAAGTTGATTTTTGTAACACCTGCTCGGAAAGTTCGATTTTCGATGCCTGTTCAGCGTCCGTGAAGAGCCTCATGACCCAACAGTGTGTACACGCAGAGTTGGCGCACCTTTCGGCACTCGGGCGTTGTTTGCGCATGCGCACGTCAACGTAACTCATTCGCTCGGTGGCGCCATCGGGCGTGAGTGACGTACGGTCTGCGTTATTGTCTGGTGCCTAGTCGGCCATTTTTCCAGATCTCTCAGCGGTGTCTGCTTCTCAAATGAAATCTTGCAAGCTGAAGTTAGAAAAACTATCGTGAGCGCTATGTGCGAATAGGCGATCTCTGACTCGTGCGAAGTTTGCAGCACTCCCCTCTGCTCATACTGCATTCACACGCGTACTCGTGTATCAACAGCACTCGCCCTCGGCCCGTGCGTGAGTGGCATTCGTATCCGTGTGTATGCAGCAAAGGCTTTCGACTCGTGCTGCTAGCTCCACACACGGCGGAAATCGCCTACCTTTCGCACTAGCCTAGCAATATGCTATCTACACGCGTCTGCCACATATTTTATACGCGACAATAAGACCTTCGCACGTATTCGTATAGTCGCGTAACACATAGAAAGTGTGTAGGCGTCTATAATCGATTTGGTATTTTCGACGTGTGACGACGTATCGCCGACCTCCGTTACGTAAGACCGTTACAGGGGATGCGAAAAGTTGCGTTGCCATATCTCCGAACTCGGGGAAACCCCGAGGGAGCAGTCTGAGCAACGTCTGGCAGCGCGCGGCGGTACAGTCAGCACAAGAAAATTGTCTGGTACTCGTTTTCATACAAATACAAGGTGGAAAAATGACTACGCGGACCGCGTCGGAGTCTCGTTTCTCCGCAGATTCTTTCGCCCAGTTTTTCAAATCGAATGATATAACTCCGTTGCGAGTTGCGAAGAGCCATGAAAAATAAAGATAGAAGTAGGTATAGGTGGTGCGTGTGTACGAGGTCTCTCGAAGTTTGAAAGGGTTTGGCATACTTCCAAGATACGTCGTTGAGGATAATTGTATAATTAATGTACCGTTAACCGAGTACCATCCCCTGGCTCATACCTTCACCAATTTGTTCAATTAAATCTAATGGCTTCGCTCGGGAGTGATTATGTCCTGTACAGAAATGAATTTTCAGTTTATCACAATTAAAAATAAATTAAGAACATTACCGTTATCCGAGCTCATCATCAACCAGCTAATTGCATTTCATTACCCCCGCGGTCCATGAATTTTTTTAGCAAAAGTTTAGCAACGGAACAAGAGTTAGAACAGAGCTTGGATACTTCGGGGAGCCCGATTACGAACAAAGTCCTTTATAAGGAGGCTCTATAGACAGACAGGAGGATGAAAAGTTAGCTCGCAATTTCAGTTTGTCAACTCGGTAAATAGATTCTGAAGGAAAATACCAAACAATGGTGTATATTATAACGAAACCAAATATATATTTGCGAAACAACCATCGTGGCGTCACAATCGGTACTATTTGTCACTGCGACGATTCAACCAACCAAATTATACATTATACAAAGAGCTACGAATCCAAGTTTATCAACTTGCCAGGTGGAGGGAAAATGATGATTTGAAATTCCCTCAATACTCTCATTCCTCCGCCATTTTTATTTTCTTTCTTTTATTTTGCAATAATTGCTAGTGTTATTGCTCGTCGCACGATGTACGAACGATTATCACTCTTTCGTTTTTTCTTATGAAAAATCTTCCTTCGCGGATAACGGTTCCCGGTCATTCCATCCTATCCCCATAACAAATTCACGGTTTCAAATTGACCGGAAGACAATTTGACATTGATTACGTCAGAAATTGGTGTTCAATTCTGACCAGATAGAATTTTAAATGGTCTTCCAGATGAATAGTCCTCTTGCGGTAATGGCGGTTCGAGCGATATAGCATTGAGATTCTACTTCAATATGGCGGCGCCGCTGTGTGGCGGCGCCGCTGTGTGAGGTTATGTCTGCCATATCTCAGGGATTATTTCTTCTTTTGAGTAACGTTAGTTGTACAACTACCGGACAATATTGTCAAACATGAATACAATGCTTGAGGATTATCACTCCGTGCTTGGATTTCCCTTTTTTCCTCCTTCACGGCTCGAATAATAAGATAATTATTATACTGACCGGCAACACTTACTTATCGTTAGTTACATGTATTTTATACACCATTCGGAGACATTTTATGAGTCTTCTAATACGTTCGAGAATGCGTGAAGTAGCTGGCCGCGGTCGTCTGCGCGGACATTTGATAGTTAATTTCGTGCTCAGCATACGTATCTCAGTATTATAAATGAATACATATGTGCCTATCCTTTTCTCGCGGGATATTTCAATGAATTTGCGATTACCGCAGTCATTTTGGCTGATGGCAGTTTTATGCCAGCATGCTGTCACTTATTCCTCGCCCCCCCGCCACAGTGCTCTACGCGTGACGCGTCACGTTAGCCACACAGAATTCACACCACCCTTAATTGCCTCGGGGGAAAGGAAATTACAAAAAAGCTGGCCAATTTGAATAAATATGGGGTACATCATTCAGGCTTACGAATTGTTGGACAGGAAATTCGGAATAAAACATATTTTGGATGCAGTCCGGTAAAAAACGAAAATTATGGTAACCATAAGTTTAACAAATTGATTTTTTTGGCCGACTCCAGTTTGTTTATGGCAGGCTCAAGCAGCTCTCTCGGTGTCGAGTGAGAACCACGGCGCTCTTGAGCGAGCAATTTGCGTGAATAATTTCACTCGCTCTTGCCACACCGCGCCACGCTGCGGGGGATGATTCGGTCGTCCCTACCTCCTGCCTAGATTACAACGTGCAAACGGTAAAATGAGAGAAACAAAATTTTCAGTACAGACGAACGAAGCAGTTGTGCGCGTGGCATCGTTGCATACACGAATGGGTTTCGGGTAACAGCTAACAGGCAATCCATAGATATAGGTATACCCACGTATGAGCTCGCGGACAAAGTAAAATTTTAAACATATTCAGGCATTTAGAAAAAAATTCTTGCTCGTCGAACGGAAACATAAATTGAATAGAAGAAAACCAGTCAACACTCACTAGACTTTTTCTCTACACGTGAAGTTGGCGGTTGGCTACATAAAAACCAACAGAATGCGTGTATGCAGACATCGAGATTGTGAAAACCGTGAGAAGTATGCCACACATGGCGATTCAGGTTGGGCGGGACACATTTTGTGGATAGATTATTGGTGGAATTCGGAAAGAAAAAGTCCTTTGGCAAAAATTCGTGTAACCGATAATTTGCGAGGTGGAGATAATTCAAGGTCAGCAATCGCAGCACTGATATGTGAGTCTGCAGAAACTGCATTGTTCACTCGCAGATCGAAGCCTGGGGAGTGTCTCGCTCGCGTACAAACTCTGCGATAGGTCAATTCCTATAGACTTTTCAGAATTCCTCCAAGAACTATCCACGAAATGTTCCCCACTCAACCTGAATCACCCCGTAGATACGTTGCTTCGGATGAAAAAGCCTCGGCAAACTCCAGCTCTCTTGATAATTAGCATTAAAGTAATTACAGTTGGTACATACTGAGAATTCCCAGACCACTGACACGTAATCGCTGTCTTTATATAAGTCCCTGGTAATCGTCAAATTTACAAAATTCATTCGAAATAATACGTACATAATCTGATTTTGACAACGCTGCGGATTTACGCTTCCAAGAGGTTGGTGTAGAGAAATTATCTGGATTTGCATATAAACTGCATCGAGCCCCTCGCCCTCGTACCCTCGGATTATCCAGCGGGAGTACCTCGTAGCTTAACGCCAGGAGGGAGTACTTTTTCTATTCTTTTCTTCGCACTCATTCCCGTGATATTATTGCACTGCAGAAATTCCATATCCTCCGGTTTCACGTTCCTCGTGAACGTTTCGGCGTCATCAGACGCACGTCCATCGCTTCTGTAAGGAAATACGTCTCTCCCTTCTTGGGAAGTCTTAGGGAAGGTTGATAAAAGGTTTGCCATAACGTTTGTGTCGTATCGCGTCAACGCTGATTATTGACGTACGCCTATACTTCCGACGATCTTTCGTCTCCAGGAAGTGAGCTGTATTCGATAAAAACCAGCCGTTCTTTCGTCGCGGACCGACGCGACGACTCAAGGTTTCGGTGAATCGATCGCTCGAGCTGTTATCATAATCATCGGGACATATTCGTATAAGCCCGCCATCTCGCGATCCCTCGCAATAATTTGCCCCACGTCACGACGCGCGACCTTAAAGAATTCGTACCCACTGCAGTAACTCCGTGGTCCTCCACAATGTCTGAACTTTCGACGTTATCTATGAACTTCGATAAGTCCACTTTAAAACGACGGTTCACTGGCACAGTTGTTGATCGAAAACTTTACCCGACTTCCGTAAAATTGGATAATCCGACCCAGTTTCACACTCTACTCTCATCCTCTGCGCAGACGGTGACGCTGGCGGATGGGGACCTTGGAGTCAGTGGACTCCCTGCAGCAGCTCATGCGTCGGCGGTACTAGGCACCGTTATCGTTTTTGCGACACCCCACCTCCGAGATACGGGGCTAAATTTTGTCAGGTTTGTAACTGATTTTGACACTACGCTTTCCATATACCTACTCTTCCCTCGCGAACTTTCATCAGTTCATGAAATGGCATGTCGCTATGCTTTCCGATTGCAGGGACAGGCCGTTGAGACGGAAACGTGCGGGGGTTCCAATCAGTTTGATCTTCGTGAAAACTGGACTCTCGGCGACTGGGAATGTCGTCACGGTAAGGAACTGGCTGCAGAGAAACCGGAAGTTGCCGCTGAAGTTGGCACACAGTGCAGATGCGGTTGTCTCGTAATCCTGAAGGACAATGGAACTAGGAGAATCCTGGCTGCCAGCACTCAGGCTTGTCCTGGTCGATCATTCTGGGTGGTTCAGGTACGGGAGAGCAGCGTTCGTTGATCAGGATCGAGCCGAAGTCGTTGTATTTATGTGCTCTTATCTGTTCTGAAATTCTGTAGGCCGAAGCTGATCATCAGGTTCGCCTTCACCTCGATCAGGCGAGATTCCCGTGCAAGGACCAGTACATCAGAGTACGCGACGGGGATTCTTTGAGCGCGGAACTATTGGCCGACGTAGCATTCGACAAGAACGCTCCTGTTTCAGGGACGGTCGTCTCATCGGAGACAAACTTGCTGGTGGAGTTTTTCAGCGATGAAAAAGCTGCGGAGCACACATCATGCGTAGGCGGGTTTCTAGCCCATGCCACGATGTTCGGTGAGCCATGAAACCCGCTGTGGAAAGTTTTATCCTCGGGTCTGCGCATTCGCCGATAGTTATTTAATACCTCCGGCACGTAATCGGATACCGATAAAAATTGACGAGGCAACGGAGGATAAAATGTTTAATCCAATTTCCCGATTGCAGACAAAGTTCTTTCGCCCAATGGAACCACGATACCAGCGGATTTCCTTACCCCGAAAATTATGGCGGCGGCCGGGAGATGGGCGCTGTGGTTAACACCGGCGCATATGGCCGCTGCAACGCTACTAGTTCTCATGTTCCTGGTCTCAGTCTTTCTGGCATTGCAGTACGCCCTGAAGTACAGGAAATACGAGATAGCCGAGGATCTCGACAGTCTGACAGACAATTCTGGTGGGTTTTTCGGTGTGGCCTATGGGAATGACGATATTCGACCGAATCCAAGCAGCGAATGAATCTGTGTTGTGAATTTTCTATTCTATATGCTTCTGTCCTCAGCTTGCAGTGGATCCATGCAGGGTCTTGCGAGGAGGGCGCGGGCCCTCTCTTCGGCAACATTAATCTCCGAAGTAGTTTCTCTCGTTCGACTACCGAGGAGAGGTTCCCCGAAGCACGCGAGGCTAGACGAGGCACCGGCTGACCTTGAAGACGGTTACGAAAGTACTGAAACGCAACCCGAGTAAGGCACCAAAGTTCAAAGAGAAAGAGATAATAGTATAACTAACATGTGATAGAAAGAAAAGAGAACCGCGATTCGTCTCCGTTGGTAAACTCTCGCTTTTCCAAGCCTCGCCCGAAACGACCGGTACCTACAGTCGGTATCATTTCTGTCGACAGGGGCGACGACGAGGCCAGCGTCCGGTCTGGGACCCTGAAGGATAAAGATCCAGACGAAAGTTCGCACGATACAATAACTCTGAGCGCTGTCGGTACTCCAGTGCGGCGTCTGTCCAGTTCCAGTACTTCGGCATCCGGACAACCCGAGGTCAAGTACGCCAGACCAGTTAAGTAAGTTCACCCTAGGCATGTAGCCTGAAAAATTTCCTCGTTCCGTAATATTAACCGAAAAACAATATCTAGTCGTTCAACAGGCTCTAGCATTAACCGCTTGGAGATATATATATATATATATATATATATGTAGCCGTACCGCAGAGCATGAACGTTGTACTCACATGCATACGTATCGTAGATTGTAGAAGTAGGTCTGAATTGGGTCGTAGCTGGTTTCTTCTGCTTCTTCTTCCGTTCAGAAGAGTCGATCCCTGACCTAGCCCTGATGAAAATAATTCTTTCCAACAGGCTACGGACGGTTGTTGGCCCGATCAGCCCAGTTTCCGAAGAGCCTTCGTCCTCGGAATGCAGCCGACGTTACAGCGTAACAAGCGCCTCGATCAGCCTGAATAACGTAAGAGTCCCTCACCCAAAACCATCCACCCTTCTGCAAGTCAAGGTACCTGACCCACTATACGTCATGTGTGCTAGTATATCAGTGTGTATTCCGCTCCGCAAAGATAATATGGAAATATTGTGTCTGGATCAGCTATAGAGTAGTATCGAAAGGCTTCCCGTGAGGCTTGTGTACTTTTCTATCGATATTTCCAGTGTGCTTGTATGTGCTGTTCACTGTTGAGAACTTGTATTCCCGGATCTTTCTGACGCGGTTTCGTTGTTGAATTTCACAGGGCTTCTCCCCCGCGAGTACATCGTCGAATATATCGAACTTGCGCTGCGGTAAGGAGTCTAAGGATCGACGCAACAGGGAACGTCTCCTCCAAGGACCCGGTTCGGAATTCAGCCTTGCTAATCAGGACATGGACTTGGAACTGGACTACTACGACTACAACGTGGTCAACGCCGGAGCCGCTCCTGGTTCCTACCTGGGAATGGATCCGGCGTTTTTGGTGTGGATACCGCCCCTGGATCCTGGAGAATCGGAAATTTTACGGGCGATCGAAGAGGATCACCATTACGAAGAGATCCCCGATCGGAGAAGCGACCTCGGCTCGCGTCCGAAGCTCGACACCGAGGGCGCCGCTTTGACACCCGGGGAATACAAACTGATAAGAGAGACCAAAGTAGAGACCTGCGTCATGAGCGGAGACGGGAGTTCTTTGTCTTGCCAAAACGCGATCGTACCGAAACGCATCGATCCCGGCGAGAGTCGTTTGCACGACGAAATTATTTCCGAGTACAAAGCTAGACTCAGCGAAGGTATTTTGCCGGTTCACAGAATTCTCGAAGAGTCCAGAGTCAGGGTGAGCGATGAATCGTTAGCCAGGCATATTCAGGATGATCCCGAGATACGCACCGACGTTATTCCCAATCGGTTGAATAACGAGGGTGAAAAATCAGAGCCGAGATTTGCCCCGAAGGCAAACAGAAATCGTCTTTCGGACGAACAGGAACGTGCCAAGAGTCCGGCGACCGGTATCGCGAAGAATGCCGTAACGAAAAACATCAGATACTCGGACGTGAGGAGGGAAAAGAAGTTCGGCGACGAAGGAGATCGACCGAAGGCGCCGGCGAATACACGAAGCAGATTTTCCGACGACTTTGACACCTCCAAGGTCCACGTGAGCTTCGGAGTCAGAGGTCGTACGTCGGAGGAAATCGTAAAGAACAAAGCGTTCGATGAGAAGGAATTTTCGAGAGCCACTCCGACCGGTATCAACGAGCGGAAGAACAACTCCGACGTGTCAAAGTACCGCAAAGATTGCTCGAGGAAGAAAGATGAAAGAATTGGAGACTTGGATAGGGATCACTGCGAATCGTACGGCCGCAACGATCGCCAAGACAATTTTATAATGCCGAAAGAGATCACGCCAAACGTACAACGCCGCAGGTACAACGACGACCGCGACGTCACGGAGCTGAACACCGTGCAGGGCGACGTGAAAATCGGTAACGCCGTGAACATTCCGCTGAGGGAATTCCCCAGGGGTAGGATAACCGACTCGCCTGCCAGAGTACACTGCAGACCGAAGGACAACAGGAAAGAGACCACTAATCTCGAGAAGGAAATCCAGAGCCCCGATTATGGCGTGGAGGCTGACATGAAAGAGGATTCCAAGGGCTTCTATGACCTCATTGGAGAAGGGGAAGACGGACTGAAATTCGCCGACGACGACGAGGACTACATCGACAACAAGGTCATGGCTTAGACTTTTCTGCGGCTGAATATTCTCTGCGTTCGATCCGTCGGTATCGACGAGAGGGGTTCATCGTGGCGATCGAGAGTGGAGCTGGCTGCATCGCAGGTCAATTCGCACGTGCAGGCAGCTTCACAGCGATGAAATATAATTATCAAGCTTCTCGCAAATCATGCGCAAAGCTGGAATTGATCTGCACTTGGGGCATTGCAGCTCGACATGCGTATGCGCGCTTCGCAGACTTCCTTGATCGTACACGTACATCTACCACAGTATCGGGTTTACAGGTGGCAATCGTAGTTCCAGGATTTCGGATTCCAGTAGGTGTAGGTAGTCGAAGCGGAAGCGGAAGCGGAAGCGGAAGTGGGAGCCAGCGCTCTACGGTGTTCGAGCTGCAAACTTCGGGCATTTTTGGTGCAATGTAACATGTAAAGAATCTTATAAGTAATCCCATGTATGGAGTATCTAGTCTTAGATTATCTACTTGCTATATCAAATTAATTGAACAGCCGATGAAACAGTGTACTTAAAATTAGACACCCCACCTACCAATTTACCTAATGATAATATACATGTATATCCATCGTGTCACATTCAAAATTAGGCTAAGGTAAATTTATGAATATGCGTATGTACGTGAGCTGTATCGTCATGAAGGAGATACGTATTTGTAACTGATAGTCGTACACAAGGTATATAAAAAAAACAACGTGACCGATCATGATCGAGTACGCGATTCTTCGCACCTTTGTTAGACAAGACGTACGCGATCACAGTAAATTGAAACATACCCCCCTAGGCATCGGTAGAATTTCATTAAGCGTATAAAAAAACATCATTTTTCATGGTGTTAATGTAAAATCGAAATCCGCAAGCCCGTTTTTTACCATAGACACAGTATTCAGTTGTAAAAATATTATATTCGCCCTTCGATGTTACGGTCGGAATTGAAAGTCGACTCAGACAAAGATATAGGTATACGCCAGTAATTGGGGTTGACTTGCAGACAGTTCGTAGTTTGGATTGATCATTTAGGTTGGTACCGCCGAATATCGGTTTCGGTGGAGACAAAAGGAGCTCTATTGATGCGACCATACACATGACAGTTTCCACCGATACGTGACTTTGGGACAGAAATCGGCAGAAGAAAAATTATTGGTCAGCAGCTCATTCGTGCATTATTCATCATATTCACGGATATTAGGGAGTCGTCAGTCTCGAACTGATGAGCTGAATCGTTAGTTCGGAAGTTAGGTATCGGTGAGGGCTGACTCGTATAATTTCATCGACAGAACTTGTCTCTATAGCTCTGTTCGTCTCAGCTAGAATCGCTGAGGCTAGTGGAGGAAATCTGAGATCCTATCGGTTAGTTCCAATCACTGACCAATAGTATTTCAGATTTTCCGCACTAGCGTTAACGAGGAAAGCTCGTCTCCACGAAGACCGACGGTGCTGGGCATGTCCCGGGTGATCCGCAGTAGTACCAACACATGGATGAATAATCGGAAATATGAACCGGCTCTTAAATCAACCGGAGCTAGTGCGAATTTTACCTCGTGGATACCTATTATCATTGAATATCTCGCTCTGGCGGGGTAAGAAGAACCTTGGATGGACGTATGTACGTATGGTGTAATGTGGTGTAATATGCGATAACTTAGCTAATCATTGTGAGAATCTGAAGACCGAATGTATGATATATACATCTATCGATTGATTTACAATTACATATTTTATTTCTAGTCAATTATTTATTGTATAAAATAATATACCACGACATAAATAGATGATATATATTTAGTATATGATACGAGATTATATACACATACTATACATATTGTACATGTAATATTATACACCTATATATCCTGAATGTTACTCGAACAGTACCGTTATATACCTGTACTATACTATACATATATAATATACATATGTGTATGTATAGGATCATAACAAACCTGTGTAAATTTTATTTGCCATTATACAGTTATATTCTATATTATGTATGTCAAATGTTACCACGTTACGCGCACATTATTACTATTCTGATTACTATTACCATTGATATCATCGAATATCGAAAATTCGACCACTAACTGATGATCCAAATCGAGCTCCGAATTCACGGGATTTCATATACTACATACATAGTACATAGAGATACATACGAGTATATTCCTACGCGATGTGTAGCTCAAATAATTTCCAATCGATGATTCATTACATATCGATGAGTTATCACATCTATTTTATCTATGGCGACGAAATTCCTTGTCGACTTTATAATTTGTATTACATTGCCTGGTAGTATGTAACATATGCATACATACCACTATCGGCTGACGTGTATTTTGTAGCTGTCGGTTAATAAAATCTTTACTAGAAAATATATATATATACATATAGTATATATAAATATGTATATATATTTGAAATTTCAAATTCAATCAGATTGAAATAAAAATCTCAGAATGATCGATAAGTCGTACGACGTGCGGAGTAGATTCAAATTATGACCGCAGAAATATCTTAGGGAGGATCCCCATGGGGGAACGGAATCGGAAAACGGAACGGGACACAGACAAATTCTGGTCGCTTTCGATATTATTTCATGCATGTGTATGTCCATTGACACCTTAGAATATATATTATCTAAGGCCGACACACAGAACATTCCGTTCCGTTCCGTTTTTCCGTTCCGTACCCACATGGTGAGGATTCCGTCCCATGTAGCAACGGAACGGAAAAACGGAACGGAACGGTCAGGCGAGGTGTATACATACACGCTACACATAGAAAAAGTTACCAGAATTCCGTTCCGTTTTTCTAGATTCCGGCGGAACAGCACTACATGGGACGGCACCCTGATCCTCCGCCAAGTTCGGCGGCAAATGTAGTTCGTCGAACTCTCCCCATTCCAACGACAGCGCCACCTTCGAATAAACTGGTGATGCCATCCTGGAAAATTCTCCCGAACTGTACCGTTCCGATCGTTCTTCACAGGGTAAGAAGGGAATTGCAACCTCCCGCCAGATGGCGACACTGTTTGGTTCGAGGGAAGGGTGCCGTCGGAAAAGGGGTTTCGCGACCTATATACTACTCTCACAAGTCTTTCAAAAGCAGTAGGAACGTATGATGAACCGCGAGCGCGCCATTTCTCCATACCGTTCAAATTTTATTCCACCGAATATTTTCTCCCAAAACTAGTTTCATCGGCATCGGGAAAGTGATGAAACTGTACCGATCCGATTGCGAACCGTTTGAGCAAACGGATGTATATATATGCGTGCATACCTACCGCCTCCTCTCATTTTTGCATTGTTTCCCCGAGTTGAACTCGTCGTTCGTGCGGTTCGAATTGTTGGAGAGTTTCAAAAATAGATATACCTATACTGTATGTACTATCGAACGGAGGAGCATTAAGAAAAGGTTTGAATTCATGAGAACAAACGCTTTCCAGAGACACGCGATAATGATTTGAAATTTGGAGGGGGCATTCATTCAATTGCTCTTTTCGAATCGATTATCGTTGCATTTCGGTGAAATGAACCGAGGCCGGCCCTTGTCCCTGCCGGATTATAGTTTCCAAAAAAGCGCAAAAATCTTCGGGTTTAGCATAAGCCGATTACGGCTCGTGTCGCCGACAGCTGCAATATCGATTGATCGGGAAACCATCTCTCTATCCATCATATGTATAGGTACCTGTATACATATATGTATATAGTTGTATACCCCGCGCACGAGGATTAATCCCATAAATACAGAAATTATCAGGGGCTATTACGGACGGTTTTTCTCCAAAAACGGGAAAACTTTAGCTCTGTTCACATACCCAGCTACCCCTGCCAATGGGGATTTGTTTAATAACCGGTGCATAAAAAGGGTACAGCGACACAATGCGTCCCACTACGGCTACCCGCACACCGTGCATACATACATATTCCTATTGTACGTTTCCCGTGGCCATACGTATAATACTCGTAATTTTGAGTACCTACGTACACAGGAGCGTCACCGAAATAAAATTGTGCGTATCTCGTGGTCCGGTTTTTCTCTTTTTTTTTCCATGTTTTCCCGTTCCTCCCTTTCCGAATGCAAATATGTACGTCGGTGCCTTCGCGGATCTCCGGCTGCAGCGTTGAACGTTGACGTCTGAGTTGATATTAGCTCGGGAATCAGGTACAATATGTGGGTACGTGGACGCCAGGAGTGCATTGTTCTGTTAATTGTCGGCTCTTTTCACCAAGCTTATTTTCTTCTCCTCGCAGTTCCGTCCTCTGCACACTCTCTCTCGTAATGTATACAGGGAGGTTCGGGTTGAGCGGTACACATTTCGTGGATGGATTCTTGGAGAAATTCCGGAAGGAAAAGTCCTTCGGGAAAAATTGGTGTGACCTCTGGTTCTCGAGCCACATCGGATCCAGGTTGACCCATCGCAGAGCGTCTAGTACCTACGCGAAGGCTTGGATCTGCGGATGAACACAGTCTTTGTACACTCGCGTATCAGCCTTGCGATTGGACTGTCGCAACCATTCTGCAACTCGCAGACTATCGGTCGCAGGAATTCTCCTCGATGGACTTCTCCTTCCGGAACTTGACCAAGAATCAATCCGCAGGATATAGCGTTACGCTCATCCTGAATCGCCCTGTATACCTATGGCTACGCATCATCGCCCTGAAAACCAAGGTTCGGTTAGGTTGGGTTGGGTTGGGTTGGGTTGGGTTGGGTTAGGTTAGGTTAGGTTACCAAAACGAGATCGTTCAACATAACTATTCGGTATACACGTGAAGGTATGTCTTCATATGTACATTTCCCATAAGGATAACGCTTGTTTCGAGAGAAAAAGAGAGAGAGAGAGAGAGAGAGAGAGAGAGAGAGAGAGAGAGAGAGATACTGCAGTAACTGGTCTTCGCAAGTCAGTTTCCGAAAGGAACTCTTAAGTCTGAATTATACAAGGCAATTTGCGAGAGAGATTACGCGTTACAAATTACAGTAATATATCGCGGGATTATGCCCTCACAGATCGGGAGTTGAAAGGCAGTTACACAAGCCTGAGCAAATATGGAGGAAACTCGAGTTCCGTGGTCGGACTATATACGCATACTGTGATCCGGTCAATGGATCTTGGGTACATACTTTGTACCTATGCGACGCGTTGGAGCAGAGAGCGCCATCCAAAGCCACGCACATCCTAGGTTACTGCTATGTACCGAATAGGGATGTGCCTATGTACAACGTAGGCTGCTTGGTTGTTACACCTAAATACATAGCGCACGTACCAAGCGAGGAACCTCGCCCTACTCCCCGAATATAGCTATATATATATATATTTATATGCACCTATATATACCATCTTGAAGATATTTATAGTCGTCTACGCCTCACCGCTCGGTGGTCCTTCAAGCAAATTACAAACGGGGAAGTGAATCTCTAGACCCACCACCTCCCGCCGTAGATCGTGGTACTCCGGGGACGGGAAATCTGTTTTAGCCCTTTCTAGCCTCGATGATTCCGAATACATAATTTTAACGAATACCTACGTCGCGACAATGAATAGAAGGGAATATGCCGGGCATTAGATGTGCGAGGATAAAGTACAAAGCTATCTAGGTACGTACGGGGGTAGAATCAATCCAGAGTAGAGTCCCCTCGGTTCCGCTCACTCCTGACGAAGCTGTGAATTATAATCTGCATGAATCCGCAGGTACTAGTAGCTAATGTTTGATATCTCTTTTGTGTTGCTTGTATAAATTGTCTTTGAATTTCTTTTCAAAGAACAAACCACCAACGTTCGTCAATCGGAGTTTGGAATCGGAGAAGAGAATGGGCACGCAATTACACCACGGTTTCAAAATTTTCGAGGCATCAATCGATATTTCACAATGAGCGGCAGCAGGGATGCGTATAGCTTCAAAATCATGTATTATGTACCTTCATTCCAGGGTACCCAGGGCAAATTTGACCACGGGCACAGTTTACGGTCAGATTCACTGCCAACGGTGCCAACGGCGGCCCAGCTATCGCTGCCGGTACTGAGCCAATACTAGCGATTGCCTGGGTCGATATGCTAGATCCTGCGCGTGGCTCCGGAATAGGGCCAACATCGCTAATGAACGCTGGGCAAGCCTTGCCTATCGGTATTGAGCCGAACATGCTTGCCATCGTCGCGCCAGTACTGGCGGTCATTACTGCTCCAGTATTGACGTATATCATGAAACTAAACCGGGGCAGCAGGAGTTCAGTACGGGATGCCCAGGCTCGGTTCCGGAGAACGGGCCACTGCTGGTGATTCTACTAGTAATGGCAAACGAAGCACGGGCCAGCGCCGGCTCAGTATCAGATAACGAGGCCCGGTAGCAAGTCCTGGGCCGGTGCGAGACCATGTTTAAGACACCGGCGAACTCTGTATAAAGCCAACAGTGGTTCGGCTTGAGGTAACAGGCCTAAGTTGCCGAGCTCGGACCGAGACTGACCCATATTACTAGCATTGGCAAACTTAGCCTGGGCATTAATCCTCGCCGGTCAGCGATTAGGTATCCTACGCGGCCATCTCGTGAATCCTCGGCGTATTCGCTGGAATTTCGACTCAATCCCGCGTCTCGTGTCTCATTTCCGCCCTCTGTACCGTGCGGCTCCATGAGTCTCGTAGCGATCCAAAGTTTCTCACAAGTTTGACGAGATATTCATTGTCAGCCGCTGCGCAGTGCCTACAATTGGCAATCACTGACAAAGCGAACGCTGGCGCCGCGCCGGCCCACACCACTTTGGCAACCCTCAATTATATCGCTAAATGCAATATTGTTGTTGGGGAGCTTTTCACGTGACTTTGGTTCGTCGACGGACAATCGAATGAAGAAACGTATGTCTGTAGGTATATACATGCGCATGCAATGCCTGGTGAAACCCTAAAACCTACATCCGAGCGACGCGAGGCTCCACGCCCGCGGTACCTCATACGCCTAACCAGTTTATGATTTATATTACCTCCCCGCGATATTATATTTGAGAAAAATATTATTTACGTTCGCACGCGACTGCCGGGCGGGCGGGCGGGGCGGCTTTAGATACACCCAGCAGCAGTAGCCCGGAGTTAAATATTTTACGAACGTGACTCTCAACCTCCTTTCACAATAGCGAGCAAGCACTCGAACATTTTCAACCGGAGCCGCCACGTACACCATGGGAAATTGAACTTTTAGAGTTGGAGGCCGACTACCTTGTACCTCACATTGAGATAGATCACTAACTCGATTAAACTTTCTCCACGTATACAGGTATGGAGGGTAAAATAATTTCACCAGATCTTCCTCCGGTCGTAGGAACCTCGTCGTTAGACTTCTCGCATAATCTCAGCTTCCATGATAATTTCTTCTCCGATGACAATTGTCCCCGGTCACGGATCTTTCCTTTCCTTTGCCATCTGCAAGTTTCAGCCCCACGTACGGCATCCGCGAGTTGTTCAGTCCTGATTAAAGTTCGTACATACAGACGTACAATTAACACTGGCGATGTTCATTCGGTACAACACCGCGCCAGGGTGGGAACCTGTACTTTCATCACGGGGATAAAACGCATTACCTTACGTACGTGCATATGTGCTGGGTGTATAAAAATGATCCACTTCACCACTTCGTCGGGCGATTTTATAGCTCGAGATAGGCCGAGCGCTCCGACAAGATGCCCACGTCGAATTAATCCTGCCTTCGCCGAAGCACAACCCAGAGTTTTTTCATTGGCTCGAGAAATTCTACTCGTCAAGAGAAACGAAAGTCTCGAAGAGACTATGAGCCCTCAGACCCGCAATAAAATCATGTGGTTAATAAAAACTATAACGAAGCGCGAGTTCATTCGCGACCTACGGCCTCTCGGAACCTCTCGTTTCTCTCCAGTGAGTAGAATTTGTTTGGCAAATGAGAAAAATTTGACTTGAAATTCGACGGGCGAGGTCGATTCCGCGGGGCATGTAGCTTCGGCGCCTTGGCGATCCCCTGACGGAGAATCGCCAGGCGACACGTGCTCGATTCCCATACGACCATATATCGTTGTTTCCTGATTGCGATCGTGTAACTATGATTCTCGTTTTAATTTTCAACCGTTTCAATACCTACCTATGGCTTCCCAGGATTTTGGGAGTGATTCGAAATTGTATATACCTAAATCTCCCAGCGACCGTCGACTAGAATATAATTTATCGTAGAGGACTCCCCGGCGTAACTAAAGTCCCGTAACTAATTCGAGCCCTTACACCGTGCCCAGCCTCACTCGAGTACAATATCGGAATACTTGAGCAGAATACCATCTTTGTGTCATCCTAGTTTATGCTCGTGAAGGGGACTGTGATATTGTCAACCTTTCGAGCGATTCGACGCGCGTTAACTGTCACCGCGGTAAAATTCAAGTCCCAATGACATGTTCCGTATGTTTCGTACTGGCGTATTGGCTCGAATGTTACTTCTACTGCCTGAAACACAAGGCCAATAACGATGCAGAGAATCTTCATTTTCCGACACAGCTCCTTATCACGTGATAGTATTCACTCGTAAGCGATGCCCGACTGTATCCCGTCCTATTGAATTTTCGATACACTCAATCCCGAAACGCTATTCGAAATTGTATGGAATTCATACGAGCTGGGAGACCGACGCCAACAAGACAGAATCTGCGCTAGGGCTAGACTCCGGATTTATGTGGTTATCAAAGTTTAATCTGCTCTCGAGTTGGGCGCCCGCGGAGGCGCCCACATTCGTTAAATTTTCACTGCGTATGTATCTGGTTACATAGCTGTCACCTGCACATTGCGCTTCGATCGCATAATTACGGAAGAAGAACTGAGATCCATGTATATTGATGGATCGGATCCGGAGGTGGTTGTAATTCGGTGTACGGTCTTCCCGGCTTCTTCTTTCCGTCCCCTCTCCTCCGCCCCTGCTCTCTCTCTCTGGCATCCCTCGCGGATTGAATTTTATTAATTTAGCAAAAAGCTCTCTCGCTTGGGGAGCGGGAGCTGCGCGACCGAGAGTGGAGATGTAGTCAATGTCCCAGAAGTACGTCGATCCGATACCTCCCCGTACGCACGTACGTACAACAGCTATACCGAGGCCGTATACAAGAACCGGAAAACCAATAGGTCCGTCAAAGTCGGTTGTAATGAATGGGCGATAAATCTTGCCGAGACTCTTCTTTCCCCATACTCTTCTGATTGAATAAACAATTTTTCAAACACCAAAAAATATCATCCGCCTATATGAATACGATCTGCTCACACGGGTCATTGACCAATATCCGCACAAGAGGCACTCCGTGCCTACCTACCTATCTATTTCACCCGCGAACCGCCAAAAATACGCAGTTTTGGGCGGTGGCGGTACTATTAAACAAATGAATAGCCACGCTGGCACCCAACTCGAACGAAAAGGACGTCGCGGGTAGACCGTATAATAAGTATACTATATAGTGGAACAAGGAGGCGAGATTGTCGGATACTTTATGCACACAATATAGCGAGGATCTGAAAGCCGGAATCTACACCTGGACCCGAGATACCTCATACCGTAGTAGTGGCAGTCATTCGGATGGAAAATTGCCGTAAAATTGCCGCAAAAGCGATATTTTATTCCTTTCACGAGAGAGAGAGAGAGAGAGAGGGAGAGAGAGAGAGAGAGAGAGCGCACGCGCGCCGGCAAATTCTACCCTGGACTCCGCACTCTGCAAGCCCCAGTCTTTGGGGTGTTTATGTGATTTTATGGAGTCGGGAGCTGGTTATCCCCGTAACCGAGGGATGCCCGGGTCATCCAGCACCTGGTACTCCCGTGAAACTCGTCGTTACCATGCAAACTGAGTATAGAGGCACCGTGGCTGGCCCCTACCGCGAAAAAAAATCGTTCTTTTTCCAACCGATTGATATCGAAACGCCGAGGCTGCATCCACGGGTCATCTCAAGGTGGTTGTTCGAAAAGAAAATAAGAAAATTGCGATGGAAACTTGCGGAATGATCGATCGACCGCGATGTATATTCCATTCATGCGTTTTCGTTTGTTATTTCAAGTTATATATTGATCATGTAACTCCGAGAGCACGTTTCAGAGGCTTCGGCGGACCGGAGTGAAACCGGTTGACAGACTCTGTGAATATATTTGGCAAGTATATAGCTCGACGCTAGAGTACTGTAGTTTGGTTTTTGGCAATAGGCCGTGAATTACTGGGCGTCAATGAGTTTCGGCGTCGCGTCGGGACGCCCGATGCATTTTGCGCCACGCGACCGGACGCGTTGCGCCCACGTATAGCTGGAGGTGGTGACGGCTGTGCTGCAATTCGATTTTATTCCGACAGAGGCCAACAGAGAAACCTCTGATTGCCCTCGTCACGGCGAGTAATGAGATTAGGCCAGTCCGCAACTCATTGCGGGGTGAATAATGGAGGGAAGCCAACGGCGAAGAATGATCGCTAAATGTGGACGCGTGTCTCTCACGCTCAGCGATATAAACATTCGGCGGGAAATCACGGGGGAAGAGTGCCCGCGGAATGCGGAGTACGGAATCGAGGAATCAAGCGCCAGAGCACCGTTTGATTTGAAAATTTGAAAATTTGAATTTAAAGATGGCATGTCGCTCGCTTTGTGGTAAAGCTAAAAATTAACACTCGAACCACGTACGGAGCCCGGTCTCCTGTTATACCCTGCGTTCAATGAATCCCTTCGGTAATTAACGTGTGGCTTGATTAACTTTTTTGAATTTCTCGAGGGGAATATAAATCAGGCGCGGTAACAGTGTCCATAAATTTGTTAACGCAACAGAGACGCCTCGTCTACGTTTGGGGTGCGGATCAAGAAGAGCGTGCAGCTAGCTATCCGTAGCGGAGTCGAATAGTCGGAAATTAACGTGGGCACCGAGTGACGTCCGTCTGGCGTTTATAGGGAGCTTACTTTCCGTAAAGAAGTTTACGCCATTGTCCGAGCGCCCGGAGAAAATACGCTTAGACTCCTCTAACTTTGAATGAATCAGTTGTGCAGCGAGTGATGCATTGCGATATTGAGTCTCTAATGTGCCTTTTAAGTCGGGCCAGGTTTTACGGTTCAATCATCACATCCTATGATCTTCTCACGGCTCAACTCAGCCCATGGCAGCCCGTGTAGAACTAGTAATAACAGTCGACGCTGCTTGAAATTCATACCGGGTAAACGAACGGACGGATAGTCAGTTATCCCGTGGCAGAAACTTGAGTTCCCGGTGATTCAGTCTGCCCAACAAGGCGTGGGGTATCCATATACTGTCTACTGTTCGTTCTAAAGCTCTTCTGCGCGTGTCAAAACAAAAATTCTGTACATCGCGTCGGGGAGGGATCCGAGGGGTACGTAACTGAGAAATTACCGAATCATACACGCTAGGATGAATTTAGTTGCCCGATTCTAGTGGTAGGGGTAGTTTCAGGGAGAACCGAGTTCCCGCCATTGTTGTGAACAATACTCGGGAAACAATACACCGGTGCCGACAAAAGGGCCATCGATGATCCCCGTACCGATTTCCAAATTTACTCGAAATATCCAGAGGAGCTTTCGGGGATGCAATTATCTGGCGAAATACACCGGATCCGTGCTCGCTCGATACATACATGAATTCAATGACCGCACGGAGGTAATACACTTTTTCGGGCGTGGGTCAAAGTTCGGAATATCAAATCCGAAAGTTGAATTACCGAAAGTGGAGAGTGTGGAAAGGCCGTAATGACGAAAAGCTATCAAGTAGAAACACGTAATTAAAAAACAAAAATATAGAAATGAATATGTACCGAAAATTACTCCTATAAGAATGGGCGAGACTTCGAGCAGTGAAGTATCCGATTGCGAAGAATATTGAACGCCTGAATAATAAAGTCCTGTGTTCGCAATTCAGAATCGTCCTTATCACGAAAGTTGACGCATCCGAATTCATTGAATCGTAAGACCAATAACTCGAATGGTCAGAATTCCGAAACCCATTAGGATAGAGGGGACCAAGAAAGCGAAAACTCGGGAGAGATTGGAAAAGCATAGATTGTTTTCTTCTGAGAGAATAATCGCTTGCTTGTCATTTTTTCACAATTTTGTCCATTCGGAATTCTGCTCTTTCGACATTACGGGAGTGTTACCGTTTCTGAACGTTGATTCTCTATCTCGTCTTCTCCGGTTCATTGGCTGATGGAAACGATAGCCGCTCGGAATTTTCAATTTGAAAAATATTCTTTTTTCAAATCTCGCCAATCTACGCTTCGGTCATTCGGAATGTAAGCCGCCTGAAAATACATTTTCGGATAAAAGCGCCTTCGGATGAACAGCCTCCCGATGAAACAGGCATTCAATTCAGTTATACATGCAAAATGAAAATTCCACTTGCTTGATCTATCGCGACTTCAGAATTCGTGTCGTTGAAATTCGCAATTTCGGCCCATCTACTTCCTGGTCTTTCGGAATTTCGACTCCCACCCACTCTTTCAGATATCGGGGCCAATCGACGGCCAGGCGGATGGCGAAAACATTGAGACGAATACATTCACGTATCAGAATTGATTCAGCACGGTATATGCATCGGCACATTGAGCCACGCGTCAAGTGCCAAGTTGGGCGGAATGTAGGAATAAATATCCGTGCGTCGATTACAATAAACTTTGTAAAATTATCCTCGTCCTACGGAACAGCTGGCGATATATCTGCGTATACTTGAGAAGTTTACAGTTCGGTGAGTATACGAGTGCGCCGCGTAGCTAGATCCAACGAAAGTTTTAAACACACCAACTTCGAGCCTGTGCATGAAGGTATGTCACGTATTTAGGTATATATCTATGTATAGAAGTTAGACGCTCTCGTCACGGACCGTAGGCGTAGGTTTTATCGCAGAAGGATACGTGCCAGGAAGTTTAGCACCCAGATCCGATCGTTTTGCAATCCTTTCATCGGAATCGTCATCCAGTTTGCTAAGCTAAGCTTTCATCGATCGGAAGATGCGAGCGACAGATTTAAAGGTTCGTAAAAAATCTCGGTCGAATGCGATCGAGTGACATATTGCCATAGATATAAAGATCTCCTCTTTCTTGAAACGGGTTAAGCAGTTTCTCAAACCTTTAAAACCCAAAATTGTTGCAACCGATGGAAGATATGTTCCATTGTAAGTCCGCCTCCAACAAAGACTCTCGTGCACGCTGCCCGGGTGCATGGGCAGATAATCGGTACAATAGATTTTCGCGAGTTGAATTCTTCCGAGACTTTTTTCCCTCTTCTTACCCCCGTATACACGCGTACGCAGGTACGCTGCACACAGACGCGTATAGATCTGTTTTCTTTCAAATTATTTGCTTGGAGAGTTACCAAAGTGGTCGAAAATCGTATTTGCTATTCCCATGATTATTTATGGGATTTCATTCCGCCCATTATGGATGCCCAATGGTGTGGGAGGGCGCTGAATAGAATGTTCTTTTCAAAGGATCGTTTTACAAGAATTCACTCCGTGCAAGCAGTGAAATGAGCCAGTCTCCCTCCACAATGCAATTTCTACCCCGAAAAGGAGTAAGTGGACTTCCAGGCCGGATCGGTAACTCCGCTTTAAAATTCCATCATCTCTCGATTTCTCATCACGCTCGTAACGCAAGCGGGATAAATATATCGATCGAAGTGATCGCTGACAATGAGAGGAACACCGGCAGTGGAGCCTAGCCGCGCAACGTACGATACGACCGGTCCAATTGTAAGTGTAATCGCTCGGAATATCCGCGTGTTGGAATGTTTCGAAAAATGCCAAAACCAGGTACAACCGGACAACGAGACCTATACTGCCACACAGATTTCGATCCCATCAGGTAAAATTCATCTCGATTGTAAGATCGAGATATTAGAACGGAGGAATCGGCGCCGCGGCCGTGAGCGTTGCGCGTTCCGAACGAGCTTTTGTTCATACCTGCAGCTTTTCTATCTATCGGCGAGATTGCCCCGATCGCATTAAAACTTACGGTAACACTATCCTACGGGTTTGTGAATAATACAAAATGCATCTCAGCATGAAACGAGGACCGGTTCCAAGGGGTAATTTTTGATGGAGGGATGCCTCCGCGATACAGCCTAAACAGTGTGGCACGGCGCTCCAAACTACCCTGCTATTCTATTGTATCGGGTACATAGGTAGTAGACACATACGCGAATATCGCGTCATTGCATACGAAGGATAATTTAATTCTCCAGCAACCCCTCCGCAAGAAACCGTTCTCATTGGCCGATACATTTTTCTGGGCGTTTCATCCCTTCACCCGGCCGAGGGGCGAGAGATACAAGCAGGGAGCATCACGTTATGTGTGTGCACGAGGCTTACGTTCTGTTTCAATATTTTCATAACCTCCTTCGTGTACGGGGTGTATAAAAATCGCACGTAACCACGTCGCCGGGTGATTCTACGGCGCTGGATCGAGTCGACATCGACATGCCGCGAAGAATTGACCATGCCCCTTGAAAATCCAAGTCAGATTCGTCTCATTGGCTAAAAAAAGTTCTACTCGTCGGGAGAAAGGAAGGCCTCCGTTAGGCCGTAGGTCGCGAACAGACTCGCATTTCGTAGTTTTCGATGAAACAAAACTCGGGGCTGAGCCTCAGCGAGGGCAAAATTAATTTTAAAAAGGGCGAGACAAATTCTACGGTGGCATCTTGCCGGGGCGCTCGAGCCGATCTCGAGCTAGAAAGTCACCCGGCGAGGCGGTGACGTAAGTTTTCGGACACCCTGTACATAAATAATCTTCTCCTCGTATGTAGCACGTAACCTGCTCATCGGCAGAGAAAATAATGTCGAAATGAATCGCTCGAACTTCGCACCGATTCATCGAGCTACAGCTGCATTTCGTTCGAACGCGGTGAGAGCTCGCACGACCCGATCCGCGATCGCACAGTATCATCTATAAGCCAATGATAGTCGCGCCACGCCGGTCCGATTATGTGCTGCTACGCTACCCCACGCGCGACGTACAGTCCTCAATGGTTTAGGTCGAATGTTAATTTTCCGCTCTGTAAATTTCCTGGGGTACGGTCCGGTGCGCGTAGTATTACTCCGGCGTTTACCTCGTATGTATACTTATATACCGCGTGTTAAACCGCTGGCTGTTAATCGTAAATGCAGGAGTCGCGCATACGCATGTTCCATGTATGTATGTGGGTATATATTCACGCGTGTACCTGCGCCACGCGCTTCGCTATTCGAACGCAGTTAATCCGATGCGAAATTGGCCGTCGAATCGGTTCAGTTGTGCAGGTTCAAAAAATTGTAATTTGTGATCCATGCGCCACGGGAACTGCGGCCGGCCGTCGCGTCGCGACCGTGTTTTCGATTAGGTTTCATGAAAGTTGAATTGAGTGATCGATTGCAGGTATGAGCCTTCCGAGTGTGGCGCCTGTCGGACGTGGATATGTGGAGCAGCCGGTGTGCGATCGACTCGCCGCTATTTCGAATGAGAAAACCGTAATGAATTCATTTATGAATTCCTCCGGCGCGGCGGTAGCTGGCAGCTCCATATACGTGGGCTTGCGAGATTTCCGAAGCGCGGCGGTCGCGCCCCTCGTTCTTGGTTCTCCATATCGCCTTGTAATTTCTTTTCTTTCGGGAATGGAGGATTTCAATAAGATATCTTCACTCGCGTCAGTTCGCTAGCTTCACGTTTAGCGGATGTGCGTACCCACAGTTCCGTATCACGCGTCGGAGGGGGCGAGCCGTATGTGAGCGAGAATGAAATGAAATTCATGTGTACGGACGCTGGGGAACGAGCCTTCTGGAGAACGCGTGGACCGAACGAAACAATCCCAACTTTTTCCGGCCACGAGCTAGCAGGTTATCCCATCAAAACTTCACCTTCTTCGATTCGGAATCGAATCTTTCCCTCCGCGCGTTTCGATTCCCTTGTTTCGAAGTTATCGGTTCTCGCCTTAAGCCTGCGATTCCCGCCGCCACAGCCATTACCCGACATCGTCTGTATGCTGCGTTCACACACGCACGCGTATACATACATGAGACAGATGATTGTCCAGCGTTTCTTATGTATGATCCTCAAGTTGGAAACACAGCTGACCGAAGGCTCTTCGTAGCCGCTCGATTGGCTTCGGACGACGATGAAACTCCGCTGCGATAGAATTCCGGTGGACATTCAAGCTAGCTGATAGTCAATACCTGATGCAATGATGCCGCGGTGAAGGCGAGACGGTAACCTGCAGCAACCGAAATCGCTGTCTCCAGCTCCCAAGTCCAAGTTCAATACCTACCTCCCAAAATATTCGAGGATCTGAGCTCGCAGTTTGGACCGGTCCTCCGATCATTGAATTACCGCTAAAAGTCTACTTGATGTACGTCATATAATATAAATATACATTATATACCTACTATTGTGTTTCGTCTCCCCAGAGAGGGGCCCCCGTGCCGATGGGGTGAGTCCAGCGGCTCCCTAGTAGGGCGGGGCCCCATAGAAAAGGGCTCCTTTCTCCCCCAGGTAAACCAGCCCCTGGGTGGAGTTAAGGTCTGGTATATATTGGGCCGCGGGCCCTAAGAAAAGCATAACGTACCCTGGCCGTCGCCGAGGCAGACGTCCGTTGCGCGTCACTTGATTTTTCCGAACATATCCGCAGAGCTGATCACCGTGATTATCGCGTACGCGCGTATGTATGCGACATACTGCTAGTTAGGATAGCTCCAGAGTTTGGCGGAACGGTCGAACGAGTTTCATGATATACAGAAACGCGCCGGGACGCGGAGGAACGTTACGGATCGAAGTGAAAGAAAGTTGACGATGTCTGTGTGAAAGTGTGCGCCAAGGATTACACCTGGAAGCCGAAATAATCCGAGTTTCGATTCGACGGCGATCAGTTACGCGAGGACCTCGCTAAAGTCTGTCGAAATCGATCGCCGAACGAGACTGTTTATCGTCGAGTGGTGAACATCCTGTGAAACAAGGGTGGAAAAGATGTCGCGAAGTTTTTTCGTCGACTCGCTGATCGGCAACACTTCGCCACCCGCCTATCCCCTGCCCTACTATGGAAACCAACTGCCGAACTACATGCTCAACCTGTTCAATCTCGGACTTGGATATCAGCCGGTGAGACCAGTTCCTCGAGCACCGCCTATATCGCTTCCGGGTACGCTAAGTCCTCCCGCGGGAGTAGTGGGCCTCCCTCATCCCGGACAGAGCCCTCCTTCGCCGCTGCAAAATACTTCCGCCGGTAGAATATCAGGTATGTTTAACGCCCGTGATTCGAGATCCATGATTCGAGTTGATCAGGTGCGAGACGAGCCTGGGATATACGCGGCGGCTTCTAACTCGGCTGTTCGCCTTTCCTTTTCAGATGTTTCCGTGTCGAACGAATCGACGTCCAGGAGCAGCACGCCCACGCCTCCGCCGAAGTCGCCAAACTCTGCGAACAACAGCTCGAAGAGGATACGGACAGCGTTCACGAGCACGCAGCTCCTCGAACTCGAGAGAGAGTTCTCGTCGAACATGTACCTCTCCCGACTCCGGCGTATCGAGATCGCGACGAACTTGAGGCTCTCCGAAAAGCAAGTGAAAATCTGGTTCCAAAACAGACGAGTCAAGTACAAGAAGGAGGACTTGCCCTCGGGCCAGAGCCAAAAGTGCTGCTGCCTGAGAACTTGCGGCAAGAAGAAAGAGGGCTGCAGCGTCGGCGACGAGAGGAAGTGCGACGAAGACGAGCAAGCCCATGTCCTCGAGCGTCACGAGGAACCTCACACCGCAGACGCGAACGAGGGAACACCGAAATCACGAAGGGACGGATCATCCGACGAGAAAAATACCGAAGGTAGACGCGCCAGTGCGACGTCCTCGCCACCGACGGTCCCGGAAAATCTCCAGATGCCCTCGGCGACGTTCCGCCTCCACCCCCAGCACGATCACAAGGGAACCATTAGCGAAAGCTGCGGTCTAAGAGGCTTAAATCATCAAAATTCTTATCATCGCAGCAGCCGGAGCTCTGCGGGGGTGCCGCCGTCATCGCCCCAGTTAACCACCCCGTACAATTACCAACCGCAATTTGGGGATGTCCACGATTTGTCGCAGGGTATAAAAAGATTCCCCGGCGCTTTGTCTCCCGGCGCTCCTGAGGCAAAGAAGCAAAAAATCGAGCCACCCTTCGCGAGTCCCCCGGAAGAAACAACCCTGGCTCCGGTATTCCGATCCATGAACTGCACGAAGCACACGGTTGACCGCATCGTCAACTCGTAGATCCTGGCTGCAATTGTCGTTGGAAAACGATTCTTGTATACTATAGGCACGAGTACACCGAGATCATTGGATGCCCGGCATTTTCTGGAGGCACTCATGGTGCAGCTTCGACGCATCTCCACCGCGCGAATGGATGCACGAAAAATTGACGAATTTCCGTAGGTATGTGTATGTGTGTGCCACAGATTTATGTACGAACAGTAGGCTCCGTTACTCCTGTACCGTTTCATCATCCCCGAAATTGAGCATACCAGTGAGTGCAGAATTTCGTGAAATTGTACGGCGCGGTTACAATTACCTTTCACGAAGAACAACGATCGGTATTTGCGAATGGTACGTAGAGCGCTCCCTGCACATACGTGCCGCGTTAATCATTGACGCATAGCGTGTACGAGACCCTCGTCTCTAGGATTAAGAAAATGTACCCAGTGTAAAAATCGAACGAGTCACATCGACTGTAAATACTGTATATTTTTTACGAAACATATTATTATATGGACAGATACCTATCGTAGATACATATCTATATTTACATTATGCATACGATATTTAACCTACGAGCAAGAAGGTGTGTGAGGTTATTGATAAATAAAATTAACACTTTACCGAACATTTCTTCGCCGTTGTCGTTGTCAGTTTATTTACCGGCGGCGACTCTCTGTACCTACTATCCTCGCCGTTCGATAAAAGTCACGCAACCGTACGGCTGCACACGGCGTCGCAAATTTTCCTCCGCGTAGCAATAATTTCCCAATAATCTTCACCGACAGCGGAGTATCGACGGTGAACGTTTTGTTGATACAGCAAATGCATGTGTTCGACAGAAACCGTTGCTGGTTCAGCAAGACTCGACCGGCTGCTGCAATCAGAGAAGACAAACCTCCGCCTCCGCTACGACGGCAAATATTTTTCCACCCCGTAAACCCGGAAGATTTTCTCGCCAGCGAGAAAAGTGTGCAGATAGATCATTCTGTAAATCAATGCCGCAAAATCCACCACCGTTCGCTCCCCGACGCGCTTTCGCAGTCACATCCTCAGACTCCGTTTCAAACGGTGGATCCGTTTCCATGACGGAATCAATCCTCAGCCCACAACATTGCCACTGCCGATCGGAGCTGGTGCACCGCGGCTCGAGCTCTGAAGATCTCTATCGTCGGCATAATTAATTTCCATCGCCAATCGCTGAACCTATACCGCGGTGAATACAATACCTACCTACCGGGTGCTGAATAGTTATTGATTGATATTGTGTGACAGCTGATGTCAAGTCCAGTGGACTGGCGTTGGTTAATTATCGAACACTGGCCGGTAGGTATTAGGCTCAACGCGGTCGTAATATCTTTCGTAGTTGGAGTCCGTGCGATGCTGGGCCCGAATCGTCCGGCAGGCTTACAATTCGGAGCTGATCACGTACGTTTTATCATACTAAAGGCCGCCTTTGAGGCCCGGCTCCTGCTCATCGTCGCTGAAGACCCCAGCCGCAGTGTTTATTCGTAAGATTTCGTACGAATGCAGCCTGCCGAAACGTGAGCGTGGAATCGTGCCCCGTGCCCCTTTACCACAACGGGATTACGAATAATATTAACGGATCGTTAGGGCTCGTTAAAATTTCGGCGAATCCGAATCTGGATCCGACGGGACTGGCGAACGTCGATGAGTAAGTGATAACCGCGAACGTTTTCGAGGCTGTAGCGTTGAGAGAGTTGAGAACAGGGATTGCTCATACTCGCGCTTATCGATCGTCATCAGTTTTGCGGAAAGAAAAGATCGCTGACGGACGCGCGTCGGAGGTGCCGGACGTCGGAATTACAATTTTCTACCCGATTGATGTTCGAGTATGGGAGGACCGCCGTTTGAGTTTCCTCGTAGGAGTCTGGGACGGGTATTCGTATAGGAGCGGAGTAGAATCGCCAGGCTTTATTATATCGGAGTGGATCGGAGAAGGAAAAGTCCTCCGAATTCTATCCCCCTGAAGCGGAGAAATAGGATATACAGCGGCTTTCCGTGTAGCCGTTTGTATATGTGCGTGCCCATATTCGGCGACGCGTTGAGACGGGCGGAACCGGAGCTCAAGGAGCTGGGGCCATTATCCGGGTCAAACCGTTTGGAAAGTCATAAATTGTTGAAAATTTGTCAAGAGGTACCAACCACGGCCCCCACTTTGGGTTAAATTAAAGGTAAAACGTTGTTAATGGTGTTAAGGATCGGCCGACAATGCGTGTCTCTCGAGCTCCGACAATGGTGGACACTTGCGCAGGAAAGGCCCAGCGGGCGGCCCGTCTCTTTTCGGCAACTTGTCCCGCTCCCAGAGGACTGAGGCCCATTCACGCCGGAGCAAAGTTTGCCTCGTTCATTCATACCCGCGATCAATGGGCGCTGGCAAAGTCGTGCGTACAATCGACGATCGGTAGTGGTGCGTCTTTCCGACTCTCTCTCCACGGCCGACATACCAATACTCGGATATCCCGCGTCGTACGTTCACGATGTATGGGGATAGGTATCCCCCCGTGCGTGCATGTGCGCCAATATAACAATACGTCGGAGTCGGCGTCGCGTCGCGTCGGTGCGAAGAAGGCGGCGCCTCTTTGATTGCCTCTTAAAGACCGTTTAGCGATTTGAATGGCGCAAGGTGTGTATCGATTGTCGGCGGTGGTGTAACTTCCCGACGAAATAGAACGCATTGAAAGTATCTTTTCAGTCCTCCCGCGCCGCCTCTGTGTCATCCGAGATTCTTACCGGATTTTCTGACGTCCGTCCCTGCCGCCGCAGTGTCTCGGGATTTATGGTAGCTGCGTTTTTCATCTCGGCGTAATTTAAATGTTTTCCAAACTATTCTCACGGCTGGATGGTTCTTGAATTCCAACTCGAACTTCACCCTCCGTCGGTACCCATTCAGTTTCACGGAAAGAATCAAATCACCAGTAAAAGTCACTGTCCTTTCGAACGTATTCACACATCCCCGGCGGTAGTCGGAGGCTTTTGCTTTCTCGGCTCGTATTTGTTCTCGCGAAGTCGTAATCAAGGAGCTGCGTGGACCGCCTCGCAGAGACGCGGAAAATCTCTACGAACAAATTTCGTTCAAGAACAAAAAAATCACGTCCCACTGCAGATATTGAAAATTGAACGAGCAAATGTCACAGCAGCTATGCGCGGCTGAATAGAATAAAAAATAGAATTTCAATCCCGATGCGCGGATGAATGTAGGTATATTTTGACGAAATCGATAGATCAGAGGATTGTTCGGGGTAGCCTCCGGTCGTTTGAACGGAGTTTATCCCACCGATCATGTTTCTAGACCAAAGGAATCCTATTACAGGTGCGCGTTGATTAATTCGCGTAGGTATAAGCACACAGTAGATATTGGTATCGCGGTCCAGGAATCTCACCGCTGGTCCCTCGAGGATTGCACCGAGCTATCCACCGTGGGCATGTTCAGCGGGACACTGTATTTCGCGGATGGATTCTCGGAGAAATTCTGAAAGGAAAAGTTCTTTGGGAAAAATTCTTGCTACCGCGGATAGTTTGCGGGCTAGAGAATATTTCAGGTAAGCAATCGCAGCGCTGCCATGCGAGTGCGCGAAGACTGTGCTCACTCCACGGAGAGAATTCTATAGGAAAATTAACGATAATTTCGTAGCAATCGTGGAATATACTTGAGTACGAGGTTCCGTCCAGTACAGTTTTGGAAGCGTTGATACAATTCTGACAAAGTTTGACACAGATACAGCTTCTCTCTGTATTTCTATAGGACAGAGCCTCAGACTCCAGTATATTCCTCAATTGCTATGAAATTATCGTGAAATTTCTCATAAAATTCCCTCCGTGTGGGAGATCAGAGCTCGCGCGCGAGCTCCGCGATAGGTAAACCTGGATCCGACGTAGCTCGAAAAGGTTCGGAATTCCTCCAAGAATCTATCCACAAAATGGAGTATCGCGCGCGATCTGAATCTCCCTGTATGAGAGTACGCGTCGCGAAATAGATGGCGTTATGATATATCCGCGATTTTACCAAAAGTGTTTGAAATTCGCGCAGAATCCGGAATTTTCACTTTCGTGTGCAGGGTATACTCGCATTATTGGAGAAGCGAGTGTCTGCTACAGCTTGCAGAAGATCTGATATTAGCGCGCATATGCTCTGCCGCTGGATGTAGGTGGTAGGTATGTATTACATACAACTTACGCCCGCCGCTGAACCCGGAGCGCGCGAAACCTGCAACTACATATGCAGTATGTAGGTATAATATACATACGAGCTAACTATCCGCCCATAGATATACGCGTACACCTACGTAAGCCGTTAGATGTATGTAGGTACGTGACGTATTGTTTGAGCTTTGGCCTCCGCCCCAGCCGCATCACCGTTAATAGGTTTGGACGTAGATAGAAGCTGCAGATAATATAATATATAGTTTCCGTACGAGACGCTATAGAGAATGAGAGTTGACACATTCAATTTAAAGTTCTTCCAACCAGAGGATCTCGCGATCCCGAAGATCCCGAGGGGCGGAAGCTCCGCCAAATATTATCTGCACGATACATGCGCCTAAATTTCCGAATATTTCACGAGATCCAATTACCGTTTAATGAAATGCGGCCCGTACCCGCCGCCCTCTTTTCTCCCCTTCCCCACAAATCGCTCGCCGGCGAAATATTTACCCATTTTTATTGAAATTTTCATGCCGCGACCCGCGGGCTCCTGCAACTCCGACTCGATTCGTGCATATTTCATGAATCTAAACCTAAATTTGGGCGAAAATCACGCGGATTCTTCTCCTCCTCCCTGCAGTACCTACATTCAAGTTTGTACAGATCGCGACAACTTTGCCCCCGCGGAGGCTTGCGAACTTTGCGAGCAATGACTGAAAACCTCGTTATATTCGCAAGGATAAAACTCGTTTCGATTCGCGTCCTTCGATCCCACGTATACGTACCGATTTACATCGCATCCCAGGCACGATTACGCGGCTGCAGCGTGTTTTCATAACTTTCACACGTGACCGAATCAAGCTAACGTTGCTGCGTTAACGAAGTATAATACATACGTACGTAGACGAACCCGTAACATAGGCACTACACGAACTTCCGAGCGGTTTGCTCGGAGAGAACTGCTCTTATTAATTCAACGGTTACTTGAAACTCGACGTCATAATGCTCGGTCGGATTTTCTATGGTATAATGTATACCCGCGGCGTGAATCGAGTTTGTTTCACTCACCCGTCTGTCTATCGTTGTACTTACAGTCATAGCTATTCGAGCATTATATTCTCCGTGCGGTTCGGTTAGCTGAAGAGGCGCTCGATCAAACCGTCTAAAGGCGACGGTGACAAACTGACAATCGACCTACTCGAAAATCTTTTGCCGTAGGTACCCGTGCATACAGTATACTGTAGTATACTTTCCGAAGGTGGAAATGTACGGTCCTACTACACATCTATTCATCCATACACGAGTACCTACATGCATATGTATACTTGTATGTACATTCGAGTGTATGCCAACGAGCTTCTATAGGCCACGGGACGTGGAAACCTCCTCTCTTGGTATTTTGGCCCTCGAAAAGTCCGACGATACGTTGAAACACTCATGTCAGACCGCACAGGTCCCGTGTATTTGGTTTTTGTTGGAAGCGAAATCTCGAGTATACGTGTCTACTAGGTAGGATAGATACCGTTGAAGAATAATCATCGCAACGACATGCGAATACAATGTGTGTGCGTGTGCTTATATAAAGGACATATACGTACATCGATAATTGTCATAATTATCATATCATCGTGCAGAGACCAGCCGCGGAGCCGGTTTTCTGTTCGTTGAATTCACGTTCAGCAACATTTTGGGCTTTTTGTCGTCTTCTTCTTCTTCTGCTCACTCCGCCGAATTGCTTTCAGGCGTGTGATATACTCGTAGGTATAATAGAAAGCGCGCGTAGCGTCTGCTCGTATCAGGTTCTTGACAATGGAGAAAATATCAAAGAGAAAATGCGATATTGTTGGCCCGAGGCGCATTGTCGAGCCCAACACTCGATGCATCATCACACGTGACATAATGCCGTTACATGTGAGACCAATCGACTGCAGGTAATTCGCGGGAACCGCCTACAATGCAACGAATTATGGCTCGGGCTCGTCCGGGACTCGGGCGGCGGGATTTTTACCTGCTGCGAGTTTGCCAACGTGTGCCGACGAGAGGAGCGATATTTTGGACATTGTTCGGTGGGTTCGAAGCAGCGGCGTAAAAGCCGTGCACTTTATACCGAGACTGCAGGAATCGGATTCATTGGATGTACGGGAATAGGTACGGGAATTTCAAGTTCCAATTGATATACGCGAATCACCGCTCTACTGGACCGCGCGATTTCTTTCGACAGCCTTTCGATAGTTTCAATGACAATGACTGGACGTGCCAGTCTTCGGAGAAACGGGAATCGAAGTTTTCTCATTGATATTTTTCCCGAACGCATGTCAACTTTTTCTGACAGTCCCATCGAAGATTAGAGCCAACGGCGCGTGTTCCGTGAACGGGGTCGAGAAGCCAGTCTTCGACCGACCACAACGATATAAAATCTATGCATTTTGAGAGAAACAAAACTGGCGAGCTGCAAGTTACGGTCCCGTTTACCACCAAGAAAATCTCCCCCGTTGAAAATCTCGGCGTTTATATTCCGGCGGTCAGCCTGTAGGTATATGTATACCCATTACACGCGTGCTTCTACATCCAAGGCCAGAGTGACAACGGCAATTACGTCGCTCGAGTCGATCAGCGTAGCGCTGACTTGCAGTTTTCACGCGTACGTACACTACAGCGATGAGTCGAAATTTGACTAAAACTAACGGTTCCAGGATCCCGCTAGTCATTAGACGGTCATTACACGAGGAACAACTATACGAAAAGGTATGGCACGCATACGTACGCGAGGCAGGTGTCGGGACGCCCGAAGCCCCCCCCCCCCCCCCCCCCCCCCCCCTTCTCGAAGAATCGCGCGCTCCGTGCTCGCATAGGTTCCCGAGTGTTCGATATTTGATCTGCGTTACACCGTGAAATATTCACATTAAAAGCACCTGTGCGGCGCGCCGATCGCCCGGGCCCCCCCCCCCCCCTCCGCCGCCCAATCGCCGATATCGGCGGTGCAGGAGGGTCTCGGACCAGGAAATTGCTTCTAAAATGGACAATCTAACTGAAAATGCGCTCAAGCGTGTGGCGTAATGATGTGTTTCCTAATGCGTTTTAACTTCTCCCTCGTAATGTAACCGTCAAACATCGCTTTCGTATAGTTAAGTTACCCGTACTGTATATGGTAAAAATTTTCTCACGAGAAACATTTCATAAAAAAACAAAGTGAAATAGTCTCCGTGCCCGTACCTACATCAGCTACGCGATGTAATTAATGTTCAAGTAGTTAAATACGCCACTGAAACTCTGTACAGCTGCAGTTATGATTTGGCACTTGGAACAGATCTCTATCTCTCTCTCTCTCTCTGTCGCCAAGTAGCCAAAACTTACGGGAGAGATCCGAGATGCGCCTTTCTCTGCGGGGAAAAGAATTCCTGTTTTCTTCCCGTTTTTCTGAAAACTTGAATTCTCGAAACGGAATGGAACAGAGGAGGTTCACGTGAACGTGAACTTCATAAAAACGAAATAAAAAAAATTGGGCTCAGCCGGGATTTGAACCCGGGACCTCTCGCACCCAAAGCGAGAATCATACCCCTAGACCACTGAGCCGCTTATATTGATTATTGTTGCAATGTCGTAGCTCACTTTCACACTCGTCGTCCTGCCCAAGTAGGCCGATCGTTGGAGTTGATATGACGGTTCAATGTATTGTATCGAGGAATATAGAGTCGCGATTACAGTTAGTAGCACTTCGTCGACTCCATATTCTTGAACTGTAGGTGTGTGCGAAAATGAGATGTGTGCCGCACAGGCATGTTCATGTATATGTATGGAATGGCCAAGTATACATACGTTGGCACCGGGAGTGAAGACCAAATATAAATCGAGGAGGAAAAAGGACGAAATTCCAGACTCAATGGAACTTGAAATTGTATCTAGTGCCTGCGGGTGATGTTTGATCTCGAGAGGTAGTTCTGGAGTCGCCGGTGGCAATCTAACCAAGCTAACATAGAGAATATTCATTTTTAATCAGATCCGATCAATGTTTCGAAAAAGTAAAGTACTCAACTACTTTCTGCCATTGTACTCAATGAATTCTGGGAGTTGGATCAAAATCGATCGAGTCGTTTGTCAGAATTCATGATTCTCGTTTTTGAGGTGGTTTCTGTACATTCAACATGGCGCTTGAATCTAGAATATTATAATTGATAAAACGGAAACCAAGCGACCGCTCCGCGGACGTGGCAAAATTATTAAGTGAAGTAAAAAGGACGACGGAGAATTCTCTCCGGCAAATTATACAAATTCCGAGGCAGATCTGATAAAAAAAAACTATATAGGTTATGGTTGAGCCTGTCGCTTTGTGCAGAGCAGTCGTCGTCGACGGTCTACTCTAGTCGAGGACTCAGCGGCCGTCGTTCACTCTCTTTTTCTTGCCAGTCTCAGAGTCATTCCGTGTCATTCGGCGTGTAGTCAACGTCGTACGAACCGCAGAGTCATCCGGCTGACAATGAGTGCTAATCCTTATTTAACCCGTGGTTTTATCTGTGATCAAACTTGCAGGGATTAACTGGACTCAACTTAACTGTGAGCTTAGTTCGCCGCCCGAACCGCGCGAGGTATATCGACGTCACTGCGAGCGAAAATGTCTTCCGATCTAGGATATCTTATCGTGAAACGATCGCGTCTCGAAAGTTGTCAGTTTTCGTGAAAACCTTTACAGTCCGGAGCTTTGTAATGGAAATTGAGTTGAGGCGAGGGAAAAAGAAGAGAAAAAGACGAAAAGGTGAGAGAACCTGCACGATGCGGTCGCTACGGGTTCCAGTCTATCCTGCCACACAAATCCAAGTGAGTTGGGTACGCGATACACTTATACATGAGTATTCCCATATGCTCCGTTCGAAAGCTAATGCGGATCCGAGCGACCGCGACGCGGCGACCTAGAAGACGCGAGCGGCGATAGCACTCACGACGCGGAAACCAATGATAATTGTAATTTTATGCCACGATGACCAGTTCATTTCGTGAAACAGACCAGGCGTCTCCTCTACAAGCTGTGAACACCGTCGCCGGCCAATATTATACATTGTAAGCTGCAGGTGCTCGATTCCGAAGGAGACTACTTCTTCCGTGGTTAACAGATTCTGTGGATCTTGACTTTCAGGCTCGTATCGCCGATTGCGGCGGAACATCTTCCCCGTGTTATGTTCCCGTAATGTGAAAGCGTTGGAACGTTGTTTCGCTCAGAGTGCGATGGGATCGGGGAGTCGAGAGTCGGGAGACTGCGGCACGCACCCTTTTGTACCCTGCGCACCTAGCGGTGTGAGGTATTCCGTGTTGAAGAAGTATAATGGGAAATTTGCATGATAATTTTCGAACCCCCTCGGGAGTAGCCTCGAAATGAATTCACACCTTCTCCGGGCCGGATGTTGCCGGGGACAATGAGCAGCGTTCACGATGAAAACCAGTCGCTAACTGATCATAAAAAATCGCGCCTACTTATGTTTATGCTAATTTAATGTCGACCCGAGACCAATCACGCCACTAAATCAGCATCAGCCCGTGAAAAAGGTTAATAACTAATTATCCTTGATTATCCTTTGTCTGACGTCGGCTGCTCGTTCTGTTCGCTGATACTCTTCGAGGATAAAAAATTTAATGACGAGGGAAATACCGATCGTATTGTTCTTTTTCCTTCTTCCTTGCCTTTCATTCTTCCTCTAATTAAAATTTATTTCTCTCCTCCCGAGCATAGCCGGTGTCGCAGTATCTGGTGTAGGGGAAGCCTCGAATTCGCTTCGATTAAATTAGCACTCGTGCCTATATAGGTACGCGTAGCTGTATAGGTATAGGTACGCGATCAAAGGTCACGCGGCTCCTCTGTTGAATGAAAACAATAAATTCCCAAACTCTCGCGGCAACCGGCCTCGACAATCCTCGGTATTGTGTAATAATATGCTATAGCGATGGAAATTAATTGAATTATAATCAACTGCCTCGCCTCGCCTCGCCTCGCCTCGCAGTTGGCATGGCCATAAAAATATTCAGAATCGATGAAATTTGTTACGACCTTCTCTTTTCCTTCCATGGGATCATCGAGCGGCAGTTGCTACAGTCGCGGTACGGGCGGGAAGCCCGGTGCTCGATATTTCACGTTCTCGAAGCTATTCAGTATTATACCTATATGCCGGTAGTAGGTCAAATATTTGTAATAATAATTAAATTTCGTCGTATATACGCCGTCGTAGCAGAGAGGGAACATGACCGGCTCCTTACGCCATTGAACTTTCCCCGGTCGTGTATGAAGTGAGCGTCATCGTCGTTCTGAACTTATTTATTTCGCTACGATAGCGACATTACGATCGTTGACACGTAGCTGTACGGGGCCAGCGATTCGAAGGGAGGATGCGATAAAACAGTGAAGCCAAAAGCCGAGATAATCCGATTATGAACTTTGCCAACGAGCGCTAATTAAGCTGACGATGAGCGACCATATACAAATTCGATTCATCGGCGAACAGTCCGAACGCGCACACCTAGATAACACTCGCGATCGGTACGACGCGGCCTCGCGTCGGGCTCCGATGGATTATTGACTATGGATTACCATAGACTTGGCGGGATTATTAGGATTAATACAACGCTATTCCAGGGCCCACGAGTGCAGCTGGTATCGGTACAGCAAGACGCGAGGATGTGGCGTTCGCCTGCCGATCGCATAAATTCAATCATAAATGAACCGGAATCCACGAGAGGCGACGATATAGGGAAATGACTTTTGCGCGAAATTCCAACTCAGGATAGCTCATTTCGTATCCAGAATAGTACGGCTGCAGTGAGTAGTTGCGCGTTCTGAGGATATATACTACACCCGTGCATTTGACCCGCGGAGCCGGAGGAGGTACATAACCTATAACTCGAGCGCGTACTGTATATATAGCTACTGACTTCGCATCGTACTATACTATACTATACATACCTATATATGTGTCGCTAATGCCACAGTGGTTCGGCGAAGTAATCTCTCGCTTTGCGATAGGGTTTTATCGTGTTCGGTGTTCGTGTATATAAGCGCAAGTTCAAGGTCGTTACCGCTATCTCTCCGCGAAGCGAATAATATACTTTCGTCTATCCCGTTGGAACGGCGCGGTGGCGCGGCGGCACCGCGAGACGTGACAAAGTAGCGGAGGAAAGTCGCTCGAGTAGCTACGGGAAAGATATATGCGATTTGTGAAGAGTCTGGGACCCATGACCCGGGTCACAGCGCCTATCTACGCGATAGATAAGATATCGCGGTGCGGCATTCTCGAGCTCGGACGTGAAATCAAACGAAATGGAATTATGGGAGTGATAATATGGAGTCCGCCCGCGGACGGGCGGGTCGATGAAAAATCGGATCCCTTATTCACCGTTCCCACGACTCGCCTCCGTCCCACTTTACGGCAGGGAATCGCCGTCGCCTTTTATCATGCCAAACGGCGACGGCGACCCTCTTTTCACTGAAAAATACTTGCCAGCTTTCGTTCTGATAATCGCCGAGTAAGTCGTCCGGGACACTGATCGCCCGTTCATTTTTCATGTCTCATTAATTCTCCTCCTCGCTTATATCGAATCGCCGAACAGCTCGAAATCACATTCCAGATTGATACCACAGCGGGCCTCGATTTCCTCGATGTAGCATTTATTACCAGATCGACGAAAAAAGTACATTTTTCACTTCCCGTCGGGCTGCAATCGATCAACTGCACGTCCGCACAACTTTCCGATAACCCTAATCGCCGACGGGCCAAGAGAATACAGAACCCTGGAAAGTTTATCCCGTCGCGGCCGCTACTCTGCGAGAATAACTTCCCGGTCCAAAACACGGTCCCGCGAGTTTAATATTCCCAGTTTTTCCCCATCGATGGGCAGGACACGAAGCTGCGCTCGCTACGTCCTGACATCCCCGAGACGCAGAAGCTGTTATCCATGATTTTCATTGTTCCCGGTTGCTCTCGGCAATTTGCGTACAAAGTTCAGCCTCAGCCTGCACAGCCGCAGCCACAGCCGTTGTCGTTTGTCGTCCCATACAATAAAGATCTTCTCAAGTAATACCCCGCACAGGATGTATACCCACAGTAGAACGACGTCCCTGTATAGTACGGCACTTGGAAATCACGGGAAATGTATATATGCATATTATACACCACAGAAAACTGTACAGGGAGTTGAGACTTGAGCTAAAGTACAGAGTCGGAGGCAGGCAATAAGATTATGAGAGGCGCAGGGTGGGGGGCGACTTTCATATAAAAGACGTTTGTCCTTTCATTCTCTTCAGCTCGTTGTTTTTCTCTTGCGTTCTTGGGGGCCGAATACAAAGTTCTCGTTCAATTAACCGTGACAAATTAATCAGGTCCGTGGTATTGTTGGCTACGCTAAGAACCGCTCACCTCAAGTTAATCCGAAAGTAGTAAGTACCCGGGAGGCCAGTTAGTCGGAATTGAACTGCTCGCATAACAATATAATTCGAAGGTATACGTATGTATGTAGATAGCCAGACATAGTGCCTGCGTTCTCAGCTTCGAGGACCTGGGAGCCAATCCGTCCGTCTCTGATCCTCATTTCCTTTAAACTACGCGATAAGTGCAGGCACACCGCTCCGGCCGGGTTGTGGGATTGGCAGGTCGAGAAAGTGTCCTTGGATACTTTTGTTTCCGGAAAGGCAATCGTGGGTTTCTTCAAAAATCGTATTCAAGAATTAAAACCCGGCGCGGCACGTCGGAGGACTCTTTCTATCGGGCTAATTGAATCGCGAACCAAACACCGTTCGGGTATATATCGGTGCCGAAAAACCAGCCACCACAAGTAACTACCTACATCCCTACAAACGTGCGGCATTGCGTCAGGCAAACAATTCCACTTGAACGGTATACCGAACCCAGCTGTCGGCACGCGTGTTGTTCAATTATGCAAAGCTTTTTGAACCCAGAGCTGACCCGTGAGTTTGGGTGAGATCCAAAACACTATCCTCTTCCACGTTCTTCGAGTTATCTTCCGAGTACCTACGTGCGCCGGATAATTCACATGGAAGCCAATCTTTCAAGCCGGATGCCGGAGTGCTGGAGGTAAGATAGTTGTCCACGAATGCGCGGACGATAATCGTACCTCGAAGAAAAGCGGAGGAAAAATGGAAGACCTTGGCTCGGCTGACGGCGATGATCAGTGAAAATGACGATCGCGAAACGCCGAGCACGGGAGGGGACGATGCTCGCGTATCTGTACGCGGGTAGCTCTCTTACCGGCAAAGTTTGCCCGCGGGATTACGACCGGAACAGTATATTGGCCGATGTATAATCTGACGGAATGTTTGTCAGTCGGGCTTGAGGCGAGTTAATGTCAGAAGGGTTACGGCGCGGCGTTTGTGCGACCAGGCCTGAGCCGTTCCCATTCAAACCGAGCGGTGACCGCGACCACGCCACGCCTAGCTCGGCCGCGCTACAACGGCGGGTCGTCTACAGCGTTATTTGCCTTGGTGTTTTCCCATTGTCATCGCGATCAAATACGTGTGTATGCGCCTATAACTTACTGTTTATTTGCTTCTCCACCGTTCGTGCCTCCGAGTTTCTTGCGTGCGACAAAGACTCGGGGTTCGCCTCGGGTCCAACGAAGAAGTAGCGGCTCCGTCGCACGCCATCATGTATATATAAGGCGATAAGTGATCGCGTTATTACAAGAATGTAATACCTGAGCTTCGTGAAAATGGACGTATGCGAAGTCGGGTTCATAAGGCAAATTAGAAGTCAGAAGTTATACGCGTGAAAGGTGTAGTACGTTGGGCGCGGTAAATGCGGGACCCGTTCGTTGCCGGGTAAGTGAACTCGGGGATTACCTAAATCGAGTTGAATCTCGGCCGACCGAGACACCTGAACTCCTCCCTTCCGGAATAATATCAAGCGTTTCTTAAGTTCGGTGAAAACCTCGTACCCGCGTCGACGCCAGTTTCCCGAGTCAATGCTCTTGCATGCCGAATCGCTGACCTACATTCTACTCCTCGGTGAAACATGGGTAGGTACCTACTTTGAATTGATCGTTATCCATTTAATGGTTCGATAAACGGACCGGCCGCGCCGCACCGCGCCGCACCGCGCCGTGCTTCTCCGCTCGTCCTAGCTCGCCTTTAAACCTTTAAAAGCTACCCGGGTACGCACCGGGTACGCGTCCGATTGCATGCACGCGCGTACCGACTCCCCATGCGAATGCGCGTCTGGTATACCAGAGGAATAAAAATGTACCCTGCACTCCGTGCGTTATACTTACGTTGCCGTTACATTATCCAAGAAGAAACAAGAAACGAGAAACACATTTCCAGCCCTAGGCTAGCGAGTTATCGTTATTATATTTGTAATGTTTCGCGGATTTCCGTTCGTTTGCACTATACCTACGCGACAATATACGTTATGTATTATGTGCATACGTGTATGCTTGGTATAGAATATTGTTGAACGAGGGGCCTAAGCAAACGGAAGATAAATTCACACGTACGTCTATACATACGCGCTCCCGAATATCGTAGGCAAGGATGGATCTCGGCCGTTTTATTAAAACGTTGGCATATGAGACTAATAACCGATGTATTATGTATATGTATCGCGTGTACATACCTCCGTATACAATACAATGAGCCAGATAAGTTTTAGCCTGGTCTGGCTCGCTCGGGTCAGAGAGAGAGAGAGAGAGAGAGAGAGCGAGAGAGAGAGCGAGAGAGACGGATAGATGGTTTGGGAATGGGCCACGGTCGATCCTGAACATCGGATGTGTTTGATCAAAGCTTTTGTACTAGATAATACAACAATAGTTGCCGATCGAACCGAATTTGTGGGGTGCTGGAGCCGGAGGTAGACGTATACGGCTATTGTAGGCTCCTGATGCCTGTAACGCGTATGATGTACCTAACCAATGAATGTGTGTGCACAAGTGCTTAGTCCAATAATGCAATATAAAGATACCCACCGCCAAGGGTTTTGGAGTTTCTGTTCTAGCTTTACGCTGTGAGGTAGCTGTATGCACACAAACCCGCGGCCCCCACGCTCGCAGATATTACTGGGATGTATTGTACTCCTTCCGTGGAGAGTCGAGGCTTGCGGCGTATCTCCTCCTCGTTACGCTACGAAATTAACAGGAAATTTCATCGAGTTTCACACTATTCGGGGCAGATATCTTGTCCGGTAGTTATAGGTGAGCGGGATTGGCGCACGTCATCCGATGCGATATCGCCTGAGGAAACGCGTCGCTCCGGTCAGTTTACCTGGATTCGTTAATTTTTGCACCAGTCGATAATATCTGCAGGCTTCTTTGTGGTCAGATTGAACGGCGACGAACCGCAGGGCGAGGGGAATTCCCTCGAGACATCTGCTGGTGGAAATTTTCGGGAAACTGCAGTTATTCGGATAGACGGAGTACACCCCACACCGATACCTCGCAATACCTGTGTAAGGCGCGTGTGTACCTGCGAGCGTGGATTTCTCACCGTTGGATTGCCGTTGACGCGGCTATTGCGTATATACCTACCAATCGTCACGGTGGATGTTTTCTGGTTTTATTTAGTGAACCGAGTCATGAGGACTCGAAAGCACGGAATTCACTCTCGAGAGGCCCCACAACCCGTAAGAGAGGCGTGAAATTGCGGCGGTCTCCCTGCCTCCGATTCCAAGTCTTTCGATAATTCGCGTGCCGAATTCATACGGGCTCACTGTGTTTGCCTTCTCTCACGATTGACAAATTGCTCCTGGAAGAGGTGCCTCGGGAACAAGGAGACTACCGGGCGAAGAGGAGAGGCGAGGAGAAGAGAGGCGAGCCCCGCGCAGCTGCTGTTCCTGCGGTTCTCGTCAAGTCACAAGTGTGACTTTAAGATGGCTGTCTGGTAGGGCGGTGGTCTTAGACCGCAGAGGGCGACGGCGATCGATTGCCACAACAAATTTATTCAAGGAAACACGAGATACGTGTGTCGCGGGATGCGCCGCCCGCGAGCGAGGATCCGGAATCCGAAAGGAGGATAGAAAAATTGTCAGAGTTGAAAATTTTCACCCCGATGCAATACCTCCAGCTCGAGCTCCAAGCGAAAGAATATATTCTCTTCTTTGTCGTAATTTGCCAAGGACCTCCTTATTCATGCAATGAAAATTCTCAATGAAGTATTTTCAGAAGAATCGACGAGGCGGATGCCAGCTCGAGAAACGAGAGAGCCCGTGAAAAGAAACGAGAACACCTGGCAGCAAGAAGCTCCCGCAGTCGAGTTTCGGGCAATTTTTCACAGCTGGAGTCGATTATACTCAGCGTCTTGCGATACTTCAGATATCCGAGCATTGTCTTAACCCATCGTGAGTAAATCGATTCCCGAGGAAAGCCTTTCTTTCTGCAAAGCCCGCCTCCGCGGAGAGAAGAAGAAGAAGAAGAAGAAGGAAAGCGAAATGATTAAAATTGAGAGAAAAATGGCGGATGGCATTGCGCGGAGAGGACAAATTTTCGGAATTCGATCGGGATCACGAAGTTAGTTTTAGGCCGGGATTTTTCATTCCAACTTTCACTACTTTGGGGTTAAAAACGAGACAAAACGAAAAAGAAAAAACGACGGAAATCGCGTGGCTCTGGACCGCGAGAACATTCAGCCTCTCATCGACGTCCTGCTGTGCCCAATTTGAAATCAATTTCAATAACTTTCGTACCCCTACTGTAAAGCAATTTTCTATTCTCAAGGGAAACACGTGTTAAACCCGACCCAAATGTCCCCCATAAAATCTCCACCGTAAAGTTTACGGCCTCGAAAATTGACCAACAATGATCCCGGTCGTTCTGGTTCGAGATAAACCGTCCTCGTTCGTCCGTACGTCCAGATGTTGCACCGCCGTCTCTCTTCCTCCCTCTTTTTAACCCCGAGACCGTAGTATGGATTTCATTCATAAAGTCAATACTGGCCGAGAGCGTATTGTAGCTGGAGTACCTGTAACCTAGCCCACCAAGCTCTCTCTCTCTCTCTCTCTTCTCTCGAGAAGGTAAAATTCAAATTTCTCGGACCAAAGTACGGTTGTGCAGTTTTGGCCAAGCAGAAAGAACAACAAGCGGAGGTGGAGAGCGGAGAGCGGAGAAAGAAAGGCTCGGCTACAATGCCGATATAGCTTACTACTTTGGTCCGGCCGGGCGTAAGACCTTCTATGCTAAGCCCGAACTTCAGTGGAGATACATTATACCTATGTAAACGGCTACTAGATGCAGTACATGCCTCTGCCCACACAGGTATGTACGTATCCATATACCTGCCCACGTTGCGAGAGTCATTCTGTAGGACGGAAACACCAGGCCGTTGAAGGAGTCTGAATGAAGGTCGTGTTTCGGTTCGTGCTCGAGCTCGAGCTCGGGCGTCAATCCGCATAATACTGCACAGCCGAATGAATGGAGAAGCGCAACGGTTCTCGTGGGCGTTCGCGCAAACGATACTAGAAGAGCCCCGGGGTGCCACTACGGGCACTCCCGCCGCGGAACGTTCTTCAAAAAGGCTTAGTTCTCCTGGTGCCCTGAGAGGAGCCGTAGCCTCTTCAGAATCTGTCACGGAGAATTCTCGGTCATTGATACACGCTCTTGAGAATGATAGACCTGCGGGGCGCTGACCGAGGGAGAAAAAAGAATATTTCTCATCCGCTTTCCCTGCAGTACAGGAACCTGTGGAATACCCGAGATATTTTAGTCCAGGCATCGCGGTGCTAGGATGAACGGAAATTCCAATCCACGACAGGGATCAGATACCCGAGGAACAATTGTTTGAAAATTGCGTGAAAACTGTAAACTCTGATGTTTTCGTGTGATTCTCGAACGAATTTTTCTCACGACGCACGAGACGGTGAGAAATTTATGCGCCGATTGAACCCGACGAGACGACTGGCCGGCAGTCGTCTCGTGTAAAAACTTGCGAACATTATTGCACGCGTATGCACTCGTAACGAATCCACGAATGTCATGCGTGCTCGTGCGGCGGGACGATCTCCGCACGGCGAGGAGCGTGGATTACCGTAAGCAGGAGCAGCACAACTTCCGACTTGGACTTGGACTTCGGTAAGCGATCGTAAATCTCCATTTGTCCAAGTCTCTTAACCTCTGCGGGATTTCTCCTCTGTCCTCTGTGCGTCCGGGCTACGGGAAGCGGAGCGATCCTTGAAGCTGGCCGACTGTCCGTGTTCAGCAAGGACTGCGGAGCAACGCGCTGCGAATGAACTCGCACGTCGGGAATTCCACCTACAACATACGTCTACGCAATGCGGTAGAAAACGGTTCGAATACATTCACGAATTTTCGGATATCGCACTTCGAAAGATACTCGTGAATTTGGAATCAAGGAACTCGGTTGACGGAGGTCGGGAGATTGAGAGAATCGATCGTCCCGAAGTTGGTTCTGCAAAACACTCGTACAGACGTAGATATATAATACACGGTTGCGTCGTAAGCATACGCGACGGGAAGCTCGGCTCCGAGAGGCACCTCGACGAAACAAATGACGACATAGATCACGCTACATCACCGGGGTTAATCTCGAGCATGTTTAAATTAAACATTCCAGAATCCCCCTCTGTCATTTTAAACTTCCAATAAAAATGTTAGAGCGTCATTCCATTCGCGTAATAGGCATACGCTCGTCGAGCGACAACCCTAGACCTACCACAAGACCCCTCGGCCCTCTGCCAGGCCGGCGATGGGACGATTAAATTATTAAATTAGGGGTTGGTGGCTGAAGGGACACCTAGACACGTAACATACATCCAGCCAGCCGACAATAAAGGCTTGCGAGTGGAGGGGGCTATCCTAGCATCTGGATATCGCTCGATATCCGTTGTTTGCTCACAGTTCTTTATTACATTTATATCTACACCGAAGTATAGCTTCGGCCGAAGATTCGACAAGCGGGATATGCGAGCTCGAGTGGGTTGTTTCTCAATTTGAAAAGTTCAACTTGATAGCGTCACCGGCAGCGATCAATTTCTTTTGCCCTTTTTCTCAAAACTCACCCTAAAAGTTGCTCTCGTGACGAGCCACTGCGGGTATACAACCGGTCGCAAAACTACGCCGATTTATATTTTGCGTGAAGATTTTTCATGCACGCGCGTAAAAGCGCTGAATGGCGATTCGAATGCTCGCTTGCTTTCAGAATATGTGCGAATATCGAGGTTCTATTCCTCGTTCTTCGTCAATTGGACACATCTTTTTTCCGTCGAACCGGATCATTCCACGGTAGTAATTCCTACAAGCATTAACTGATAATTCCAATCCCCGGCACCGTCTACTTCTTTGCCAACTGTATTTCACCCTTGATCTCAAGTTACGGCTCCTTCTACGGCACCCAAACGTTGAATTTTCTCGCATCGAAATTACGCTGAATGGGAGTATCAGGGTAATCTCATTAGCCGCTGGGCGCTGTCTACTCATATTCAGACCTCAGGCTCATTGTCAGCCGCACTCGCTTCGGTGCCTGAACCAGGATGGGAGCTACTTGTGAATAATTGTGGTTCTCGGGAATATTTAACCTCACGCATTTCTCAATACCACTGAAATTCATAATTCAGCGATCTCCGAAGTTTAATCATTCTGTAGATATACGGCAGTCCGCAGGAAATCCGGATCTGTGTTTTTTTCTTTTCTTTTTTATTTTTTTATGCGTTGCAGGAAAACTCGTAGTACTTTTTCCGTATCTTGTCGAATGGAATCTCACAGAAAACCCGTTTCCCTCCCCATAAACCCCATAACATCGCTTGAGGGGGTTGAACCAAGCGATACAAATCGATTTTCAAGAATATTTGGAAATTTTTAGACACGAAGCTAATTCGACAGGAATTTACCCGAAGATCCGAAAAAAGTGGAATATTTTTACATCTTCGTATGGAATTTCGAGTGAAATGTACGTCATCTCATTATCATTTGGAAGATTGTGGAGAGGAACTGTCCAATAATACGTATACAACTGAAACTTTTCTCACGGTTTCTTCCACCGAGTAGAATCGCTCTGAGGTAAAAAAAACGAGAGAACAGAACAAAAGAATGGCGAAATCGATCGATTTACGGAATAGAACGTAACTCGAAGAATCTTCATCATCTTACCTCGAAGATGATTAATAGCGTTAACACGTTTTCGGGAGAACATAACCAGAAATGCTGCCCGCTCGTCACGGAATCCTCCACATATCTGTCGAATGGAAGACATAGCTACGGAGCAGTTTCCCTCAAAAGGAGGCAATTCCTATCGCGAGTAAGATATGTACCGCAGAGCGCATGGAAAGAAGAAACGTGGTTATGAAAATTTGGAAATAAATATGACGTATAACTGAAATTGTAATCCGGTGATTTGCCACACTAGATTATTGGCACATCATCTCCTCCGATTCCTCAACCGGGGTTCGACCCCCCCCCCCCCCCCCCCCCCCGAGAAACGTGGATGAAATATGAAGGAAGTAGATGGAAGAGAATTCCCTCGGCGTGCCGCAGGATCGCTGCAGAAGCACTGTTATTGTCCGGAATATGGCGAGTGGGAATTCTGCACATGCGTATCCAGGTACACACGAAGTTCGCGAGCTGAGTAACAGCTCCCCGGCATATAAATTATGGAAGATTCGACTCGAATTATTACTGAATTGCGGGGTACGCGTGTGAACCGGCACGGGAGACGAGTAAGTTGGGCGAAGGGGTGGCGGGGTCATAGTGGCTAACAAGGTGCTCGTAATATGACAATTGAACTGCTTCGTAACGCCGAAAGTGTTACGTCATACCGGCGTTAATTAAAGGTGTGAATTCCTGAGAGGAGATTAATGCGCGATCCATCACGACAGACCGTTGCATACGAAACGACGTTGAGCGGGGTTGGTCGGAATGAAAAAATATCGTAACGTCATGCGAGAGTGGCTTACTTAGCTGAAAAACCTCTTCCATTCAATAACGATGAAATTCCGCAACAGCCTTTCATTTGTTCTCTCCTCTTCTCCACATGCTACATTATATTGTATTTATATAGTATCCATAGTATATGCGTGCACACCCATGCTTCATACTTGCGAACTAATTTCCCGTTTCGGTGCACCGATCATCTATAATTCGTAATCGGAAAGTTGCTATTTTAGTTGCAGTCTGAACTTCGGAACGTAGATCGCAACGGGTACGTACTATACTACACAGGGGTGGTTCAATCTGAGCGGGACACACTCTGCGGATAGATTCGCGGAGAAATTCTCAGGAGGTAAAGTCCTCCGGGGTAAATTCGTTAGCCAATCGCAGCGCTGATATGCGAGTCTGCAAATACTTTGTTCACTCGCAGTTCCAAGCCTCCGCGTACCGGACGCTCTGCGATTTGTCAACCTGGATCTTATCCAGCTCGAAAACCAGAGGTCGCACGAATTTTTTCCAAATTACTTTTCCTTCAAGAATTTGCCCAGGAATCTGCCCGCGGAATGTGTTCCCCTCGGCTTGGATCGCCCTGTATACACGGAGCTATTGCACGTGCAGAACACGTATGCGTGTATAGACAGTTTTGACAAGCAATAAATCACGATTTCGTACTCTATTGGTGAATGTGTTTTACTCATTCATAGGACACAATAGAACCATAGTAGGAACTGAGCACAGTGCGGTACTCGCGAGTGTGGGTCATACCTACTTAGGCCGTATACCTACCCCCGACTCTAGTTCCGACCTACCTGTGGATACAACAAGGCTATCGAGTCCGCGTAGCCGGCAAACACGAGCGCAGTCATCCGAAAATCTGTATAATACCTCAGAGTGGATACTCGACGGTGAATAGGGGCCGAACTTGCATCTTTGCATTCGTCGACTGAATCAAGATCGATTCGAGATCGGCAGCCAACGACGATACCTAATTCATGGATATCTTCAATGATCAAATTCACGGATTCGTGGCTTTCCATTACGAGCTATTATGCCTGTAAAGATACTCCCAGTGTCTATCGGCAATAAAGCTTGATTATCGTAAACAAGGGGTGAATTTAGCGCTCGAAAAATTTCATATCGCGGTGTAGGTACAATCCCGTACGCGGTATTTCGAACGCACGCTCCTACGCATACGCGACCCCCTGACATCATCACCTGCGGCGTTATCGCCCCCCCAATGTCGAACGAGCGAGCAAAAATCTCGGCAATAATGATCGCGGTGCCGTAGTTCCGACACATGCACACCTACGTGGACATAGTCGCGTAACAACGTGCAGGAGACGGACTCCCTCTTCGTGACGCTACGCGCTCGACCCTCGGCTGTTTGAATTAAAAAGGACAGCGTGGCTAATTCGTAGCGAAACGGTCGTTGCAGAGGCAGAGCCGCACCGCGGACGCGGGGCACCCTCTCGGCTCGAATGTATGTATGTACAATCGCCCTCGCAGTACCTACGCTTCTTGTTTTTCTATGAAAATATTGCGTGGGAGGCGTCTTATTCGTTCACAGTACGCAATAGGTACAGGTATAGGAGTACGGCGAGAAGGAAAATCGAAAGGCCACGAGCCGAACTTTCCGGCGGTGGATGGGGCGAGGGGAGTCGATATTAATTAATTTTACTTCTGATATAATTATCGATCAGAACTTGGAAGCTAGAGGCTGGTGTAATTGATAATTGGAACTGGTAATTAAAAACTCGACGATCCGCCGTGGGCTACGAAGGGATTATCTTGATCGTAAGCTGATCACATGCGGGGACGGATGGCAAACGATCAACGCAGCATCGGCTCTGTTCAGGGTAGTTTCTTATTCGCTCGCCCCCGCCCCCGCCGCCGCCCTCGCCGCCGCTCCCGTCGTCCAGCTTTTTGGAGCGCACGTGCGCTGGTTCGCGCCATCTCCACAGCCGGTATCCCGGTTCGTCATGCCTGGGACATGACCGGGTCCGTTACGGACGCTGACAAGCGTAAATATCAGTTTTACACCTATCAAAGCATACGCGTAGATCCACAACAGTTTAATATGTATGCCTAATCAAACAGGGTGATTAGTTAAGGACCAGTTCGTTGTCGTATCTGTCACAATAACAGCCGATTCCAGGCCGATTTAACGAGCTTCACTTTGATTTATCAACTTTCATTAGCTGCAGCGCGTTCATCGATCAAGCGTACATACATACCTATCTGCGCCCGAGTGTAGGAACACTACGCGATACGTGATTAGATTCCGTTTGATTTATACGTATACCGACCCACGTATATTCTCGGACAGGATGTGCGTGTATGTATATATACGTTTGGAAGTGAAGTAACGAATGAACCGATCGTTCGATCCAGCGTACGTGGCACATGGGCCATATGCGAATACAGCTGCAGCTATGTTTTGCAGAGAAGTTAGAGAAGACGAAAAGAAATATGCGCAATACGTATACAGGGCGATTCAGGTTGAGTGGGATCCACATTTCGTGGATGGAGAAATTTTGAATGGAAAAGAGGATTTTCCTTGAGGAAAAATTGGTGTGACCTCTGGTTTTCGAGCCACACAGATCCAGGCTTACCTATCGCAGAGCTTCCCGTACGCGAAGGCTTGGATCTGCGATTGAACACAGTCGCGATTGGCTTACCTTGAATATTCTCCAACTCGCCGACTATCGGTCGCAGGAATTTTTTCCAAATGACTTTTCCCTCCAGAATTTCGGCAATTATCTGTCCGCGAACTGAGTCCCGATCAGACTGCATCGCCCTGTACATGTATATCGGCGCAGCGGATGTGATGGATAATTGCAGGCGAAACGTGACGAAATATTGCAATACTGATTTGTGCGTACCTGCTGCATTATATTGTACATAGGTGGATACGGATTCACGCCCGGTACGGGTTTGAACAACTATTTGTTCAATTGATGACCGCGGCAAACTTCGGGAAAATGTATGACCAGAGTAAAAAAACAAATATCGTTCAGATGATCAATCCAGTGAACGCGAGGGAGTTGATGGACGCTGAGTGAACGAGAGACCGGTTGGGAAAAAAAAGTTGAAAAAAAAAATAACAAAAAAAAAAACAAAAATGGGGAAAAAGCTATGTGTTCATTCCCCCGCATTAGAGGAATCAAGCGATGAATACAGATGGGTGTACCTAAGAAGAAACATGTATGAAAGAAAAACCGAGAGAGATGACAAATGTTTCATTAGCGACGAAAATACGAATGTGTTGGAAATCGGAAATGGAGCTGTCATCGATTTCATTATATACTTAGTCGAATGACAAATTCGTATTAATGACAGGCAAGTTTCTCCTCTCCTCTCCTCTCGTCTCCTTTCTCCTTCGTACCTTTTTTTCTTCGCATAACCGCCGAGTCATGCAGACACAATGATGTAACAGTTGGCGCGAGTCGATCACACAAATGCGTTTCTCGCTTTGTAGATTCGAAATTCAAAATTAGTTTGGTCATACATACATATGTTGACGCGGCACCAGACGCCGCGCGGCGTTCCGCACTTTGTCATGCAGATCCGGGCAAGATGTTTCCATTAACGCGTGCATCATCGCGGTCTCACGGATATCCAGCATCGAATTGTGAGTGCGGCCAGTTGTTCGTGCGTGTGTTTGCGATCGGCGATGATATGACACCGAGAGGATGATCACCTACTACCTGCAGTGGTCGTCGAATTTCGGTATACCTAGATTAATACTGCGCGGGGCGAGGAGGAGCAGGTGCGCATCACAGCGAAGCCGAAACTCCGTATTGCACTTGTGAATATTGCGCCGAGTCATCGGCGGCAATTCCTCCGTCTGCTCGGTCATCGGTCTGTCTCCGATCGCTATGTCCGAGTGCCCGCAGCCGCGGAGACGCATGGACGGCGCGGCGGGCGGTGAACGTGCGTCAAACATATACTAACGTGTAGGTATAGTTATTGCGAGGTTAGGTATCGGTAATAAACTGTCATCGGAGAATCGGAGATCGGACACTGGACAGCAAAAGATCGCGCAGTTACTTTCGTTAACTGGCACTTAACCGGCGCTGCCGTCAGCGTTCAGTGGTGGTCAAAATAAATTGTCTGATATTGCCAAACCAGAAAACAATTGGGACGAAACCGTCCGCGCGAATCAACCGCAGTAAGCATACATATCCGCAGATCTTGCGTATATACGAGCTTAATTGCCCGTGCGATAAACTCGGCGCAGCCTACCCCGTGCATGCACGGGATGAAAGCTCGGCTCTTTTGTTTTCATGTATGTTCATGAATTTTCTCGAAACTCCACTCGGTCGTGAAAGATTGAAGGCGAAAAGCCAGATTATTAGGTCTGTTGCGAAAGCTCACGTGCGGTATGATGATCGTCGCGTGAGTGTTAGGTAATACATACCCTACGAGTGAATACATACATACATACTTACATACATACATATATACATACGTTCCGTGCTGATCGTGCGCCGACCCGCTGCAGAGCTCTCGCGATTATGTATTCTACTGCAGCTATACCTACGATATGAAATCACACGCAACGGTGACTTCCCATTGGCAATATGCTACTTGTTTACCAAATCGGAGGGCACTCGTTCGACGGTGTACTGCTTGGAAATAATAAGGCAACACAACCGATATCTTCGCACACGTATGCCGCGTCGAGAGACACTTGATTGCGCATGACCGGGTTAATTTGAATAACGCGTGCACCTACCGAACGTGGCCAAAACCTCCGGCTATCGTTTGAAGTGTGTCCCACGGGAGGAACAGCCGTCCGCGTTGGTAAACCTGGCGGTAAATAATTCGAGCTTTTCGACAGATCAAATAGAAGAATTAATGACGGTAGTCATGCGTTAGTAAACACGGAAATCGGCACGGTCCGGGGGCAACGGCAATCGCGTACATGTTTGATTTCACATTTTTGTTTCCGGCAAACAGAAAGCAAATTGACACACATTCGAAATGACGAAACGAGAGAAAAATTAGGCTCGAAAAAAAGTCTCGGCCTAGATCGGTATTGACAATTTTCTGCCCTCTAATTGGCTCGGGTCCCGTGATCTATCTGTAGAGCTGAGAGCATCATTTATAAAATTGATCACGCCTCGCTGAGCCCTGCGCTGAAAAATATACATAGGACAAACGACGCGACGGGGCGAAAATGGATAGCGGATATACCGATATAGATCGATACACGCGTAGTAGGTATATGGGTGCAGGTGAACGTTGTGCCACGGTATTCGGTCCGATTGAAAATGTCCCATTTGGCTAACTGCACGGATCATACGAGATGAGGAGAAGAAGATTAAATCTCCGCTCGCTTGAGTATTGAGCGGGGGATAATTGTTCGGCGTTCGCGACTCGATTTCCGATCCGCTGCTACGGGAGCGGCATTTATCATCTTGTGGAAATGAATGTGACAAAAATTGGCGCGCCTCGATCATTGTCAGCTGATTGTTGGGGCGCGTCCCGACGTTTGGGCTACTCGATCGGTATAGTCGTGTGTAAAATGGACTCGGAATTCGTCAGGTACCGTGATAATTTCGCAGTTTCATCGACGAATTGCGTGAAAGTTGACCGGAATCGTGTTGCATGCTCGTTACAGGTTCGTACCGATTTGTATAACTGGAAAACATATGTGGCCGGTGGCTCCCGTCCATACACGCGTACGTACCTGCGTACGCGAATCCACCACTGAATAGAGAATTACACGAGTTGATACCGAGTGCCGATTACATTCGGTGGCGAAATTCTTCCCGGAGATTTTCCAACTGTTCGGAGCTCGTAAGAGTTAGGTCAGATCAGTTACGCGGGACCGCGGCTGGAGCTGAAATCTGTGGACGCATTTCACGTTCAACACCCATTAAACAGACGATGATGAAATTACACCGTGTATAAGCACACACGGAGAGCGGTATAAAAAGAAGATGAGATCGGTAATGAAATTGCTTTGCTAAAAATAAAGTGAACGAGGCGGCGCGGCGCGGCGCGGCGCGGCGTAGGTGGTCCAACTTAAAGCTACGTAGAATCGATATTTTACTACAGATTTTTATTCGCACACCTACAATGTACTCGTATGGGGTCGTACTATCTTCCGCGAGTTCCCAGCAATCGTAAACCTCGTATGCAAACAGTCGCCACGTGTGTATGGCTCCGTACTCACCTACCTGCGACTTTCGTCATGTATTCGGAGTCTGGCCAATGGCGTAGATGCAGGTATACATGCGTATAGAAGCAAACTAACGTACCGTAAATTCCACTCATACATACTTATCCTCCTCTCTCACTCTCACTCTCGGTCTGCTTCTCCTCTTCTATGCGGTTTCCTCGGTTCCTATACGGCAGAACGATCGGGCGCGTTTTGTCCTCGGCATAGCACGGCACGTGTGCTCCGCATAGCCATACCTACGTGTGTGCGGCGTGGTCCCATTGTGTCACTACATCATGATTCCGGGATAGATATACTCGTAGAGAGTATGGATGGAAGGGAGTATCTCAGCGCGAGTAGATGATACATAATAGCGTCGTCAAACGGAATCTTATTCTCCTCGTAAAATTTCACTGCCGCGCGATTCCGTAACAATGACAACTTACGTAAACGTACGGCCATCGTTGGATGGCGTTGAAAGGAACCCTGGGGATACGGAAATGATTTGCATCGAGTTTTCGTTACGAAAGAGAAATGGAATTGTTTTCGGTAAAGTCCTTAGAGCTGTTCGTGAGATAAAACGTTCGTCTTGGAAACTCGACTGTAAATTTCGATCGTCAAATATTTGCGGACAGGTGAGTGATCGCATCCCGTTGGTTATAGAACGCGATGATCCTATCGCCAAACCGTCTTCTTCAGTTCCATGGACAATCTCCCAGCATCCTCAGAATCGAATCGAGGGAATAGCTACGACGAACGTACGTGTCAGGCTTCGGGAATGATTGCAGGACGATATGCCGGTATAGGAGCTTAGAAGTCCTAGGAATGGAATTCAACTTCACCGTTTGAAACCTGGAAGCCGTCAGCTGTATTGCAACTGCTAGGCTTCAGTCGGAATTAAGGTTAATTGGGAAAATAATCTTTCGCTTTCCTCTGTATCCATTACGTCTCTCTAATTGGGGGGATGGTTTGCGTAATATCTATTAATTCTGCAGGGTCCCCACCGCAGAGACGGCGGCGCTTTGTCATCCTCCTAGGATCTAATAATTCCATTTGAATTTCAGGCCAAGTGGAACAGAGCGAAGCTCTTCCTTTCTCCAATCACCGGCATAATTTTCCCTAATGAGAAATTCAATTCTCCGGACCGATCCATTATTTCACCGGGTGGGAAACCCCGGGAGCCTCGCTCTCCCGTAATTTCTGCAGTATATGAATTTTTCGTCGTTCCCTTCTCCTTCTAATTTCACGCACTGCCATCGCTCGTCGAGAGGTGTTGATCTGCGGTTCGGTCGAACCAATCGATACAAGGCGAGGAGATACTCTACTCTCGGAATAGGCCGAGGTGCGTGGGCGAGAGTGACCACCCCCATTGTCCCCCTTATTGCCCGGCAGTACCTATATCGAGTGGGACACTAAAGGGAACTAATGTCCAATGATAGCTCTCCACTCTTCACTCTACCGCCTCAACCCCCTCGATGCGTTGAAGGTCTTTGAATCAATAACGCCGACTACCGGGGTAGTTTCGGGGGAAGCGTGGCGTTCCTGTCCACTCCGTACCCGTCCGCTTTCCTTCTCTTATTTTCCCGGACCGATGTATTAGTACACTCGAGTCCCCCCTCGCCGTATCTCTATTTATTCTATTCTATCCCATTCTATGCTATTCTGTTCTGTTTTATTCCACGCGGCACCCGGTCCCTCCGTCTCATTCCCTCGCCGTTTCCCACCCCACAAGCACCCTCGGCTCCCGTATGCGAGCGCGCGTGTGTGTACCACAATGAGCGAGTGTGTTTGTTATTGGATTACCTGTAATTATCGTTGCTCGGTGCAACTCGCACGATGGTAATCAAATGAGGGTGAGGATCCGGGTGAATGAATACGTGCACTCGAGAATACACACCCGCGTCCGCGAGGCGGCGAGTTCGGTAAAATTCAATCAGGGAAAACAAAGCCTCGTTTTTCAAAGATGAGAGGTAGGTACAGTTTCCCGTGCTAGCCTGAGCCACGAGGGAACGGAAGATAAAGAAAAAAGTGAAAACAAGGTAAAAGAAACTTTTAACGAGTCTAAAGATTCATGTAGCCCTATCAATCTTACGATTGCGAAACTCCCTGATCGATCGATATCCCAATTATCTACGCTAACTGTGTAACGGGCGTTGGTATATCGTAGGTATACAGCCGGAATATTCCCAAGTCGAAGTTGCGGAGAGTACGAAAAGAGGGGAAAGGGAAATGTGAGAAGTGATATTTCCCTCTCCGTAGAATAAACCAGCTCCGCAGAATGTTCATCGTTTGTCTAGCAGATCGCGGATTGCAGTCTCGTGTTATTTTGTAAAAACCGTCGGCTCGCCCCAAGCCAATTCATTGCGACCAGTGGTTTTACGTCTCTCACCACTCGACACCCGCGAGCCCTAATGTTATTCGAACAGTTAAGTTGAGTGCCAAAAGGACTAAACGCGTTAGGGCCGACGTAGTTCAAACGCGGACATTTCCCCGGCACTAATTACATCCGACTTTGAGCAAAGAAACGATTTATGAAGTTTCCCAAGGGTCCGGCATCGCGTGCTCGTTAATTGCTCCCTTTAATTATCGTCTCCCAAGCTCAGCTCATCGTCGCGGAAAAAGACGATGCTGATAAAAACATAGATCTGGATATTATGTCATTTTCTGTTATGTCGAGCGTACGCGTATGCGTATCCACCAATCGCGATCGGCAATCGACCGATCGCTCTCTAAACACGTGAGAGTGAAAACGGCTAAGAGCTGGGCATCCGCTTGCTGAAATCGGAATACCACGTTGTAAAAAATGACTCCGAAATCGATGCGGGAATCGCTCGGAATCGCGGAGTCGACTTGAAATCAATGAGATCGTCGCGAGATTTTATTTGTCGAAGTCGCTCGAAATTGCCGAGAACGAAGCAGGCGATATAATTCCGATTTGACTGGGAGGAAAACCGCGGGAAAATATGCATAGAAATCTCGTAATCGTTAAGAGATAATTTGGGATCGTTATCGCACGAAATCGACTAAAATTCACACCTCGACGGTGAAAACTACGCGAGTATCTGCGAGAGCTGAATCGCGTTCCGAAACAAACGATATTCTACCGTAACGCAGAATTTCTGAGATCGGATGCTCGCTTCTAGAAAAAATCAACGGGGTGGTACGTACATACTATGTTTGTAATGAAGTTTTGCGGCCGACGTAACATCCGCCATTGAGCAGGCATGTGAAATTCTGTAATCTACGATCTTGTTTGGATCCTCGGAGAGCTAGGAGAGAGTTCGAACTGTCGCGTCAGGAAATCTATCGAAGGGACTATAATTTGCTTTGACATCAGTAAGAACCTTCCTCGTTTCTCCCCGCGCTATATGATTTCCAAAGGTGCCCCACTACGTCATTTTTTACCTGAATCAAATTCTGGCATATAGGTATGAGGTACTTCGTGCCTGTCGGTACGTTCATACATAGGTACATTATACCGAGACACGACAGATGCTCTATGCTGATCAGATAAATCCGGTCCCCTCCCTCTACTGCTACCCTTTGCCCGTTACATAACGATATTAATATAGTATAGGTACCTATTACGATGACCGAGGCTGCAGGAAGCGTAGCTCCCGTCAATCCGCAGTGAGTTACACAGCGAGAAGAAAAGAACAGCATCCACCGATGTATGTCAGCCAAGAAATGGGATCGAAATCCAATACGAACGGAGTTCGATGAACGATGAGAAACACGGACTCACCGAAGAATTTACTAACGATTTTCGGTACGGAAGGAGCACGAAGCGATGCTTCGTTCTTTCGCCGGGTTGATGATCGCCCTTTCTTTCGCTTCGCGATCGATGGCACGCGTGCTCGCGCGGGGGACGTCGAACTTCGCTTCAAAGTTTGGCACTGCTTTATCGCAATGGACGTTAATTGGTAGTTTGAGATTGGAACGAGCCCCAGCTCCGTAATTTATACCTGATAATATCGTCGAACGTTCAGACGAAAAGCTTTCCCAAACGTACATAATTATGATTCAATTTCGAAGGCGTTGTTGCATTTGGCCCAGCTGCACGTTTTCGCCAACATGGCAGTAATCTGACTCCTGCCTGCAGACACTGCGTCACTCTAAAATTTTCAGCATCCGATTGAATCCGCCCGGTGTTCCGTTCGCCCTCAGGTATAATACGAATGTAATTAGCAAACTCGTACCTATATACTATTATAACACGAATTAATTCTCACTGCCAGAGCACAGCTGGTCGCTCGCCGCTCGCCGTTTGGCTCTTGCCTCTCGCTTAGGCAATGACAAAGTTTAACTGTGCTTAATTGCTCCGGTGCAGGGGAGATGGATTTCATTTACGAAGAGGCAGCAAGATGTCGAAAGGGGGGTCTGATAAGTATAATCTCGTTGATTCTGGCCGTCGAATTCATACGACGACGTCTTCTGCATGCTCGCAAAAATTCCATACCGCACATATTGTTCCAGTGCGAACCGTTATGGAGAGCAATTTTCTCCGGTCAATTGACAAATTGCAGGGTCGCGGATGGCGAAAGCCGAAGAAGAAAAAGGCCGTGGTGCCGAGACGACTTCGGATGGGGTTGAACCAACGCCGAAATATATCCCAAAGTGGTCCACGCGATGCATGTTTAGAAAATTTCGAACGAAACAACGTCGGCGTCTACATCTATGATGTATCAAATTTGACTAATTTTTGCACGCATCGTTGGGAACAGCGGTATGCGCACCTCCGAGCGTGACGTGGGTATCTTCACGGCTCGTGTAACGGCTCATAATACGATCCGATGCGACAGTGTTCCGACCTGAGATTCCCACAATACTCCAGGCAAATTTAACGCATTCAGTTTGTAACCGATTGTCGTTCGAGGTTTACTATTTCATGGGCCGCTGTCACAACGCGCTGTTCAACAACAATTAGGACTCTCTGCTACTCGGTTACGCGTCTCTTTTGACGGAAACCCTTGCGAGTAGACTGCGCCCTTGTCTGCGTTTAACTCGGATGAATATAATAGCGACTGGTTGAGCTAGTGTAGAGTTCCTTCGGTCGGGAATGATGAAATGTAGGGACGACGGCGACGGTAAGTTTTCTTGTTATCGGACTCTGCTCGTGCCGTCGCGTCGTCTGCCCTCGCCCTTACAGCTTCAACAACTCCAACATTCCACAGACATGAACGTAGGTAGATTTACTATGCGCCATATTCTCTGCTCGCCGACGACGACGAAACTTCGATAATCAGGCTTTCCGTGCTAATGTTTTACTTCTGATTCTCTCGGCGTGTTTGGTAACTACTATACCTCGGATTGGGAATTAATTCGATCCAAGACTAGCGAGAATATCATCGAATCTGGTGATGCGGCAGCATCGCGGTGTTCGGGCCGGCCGAGTGTTTCCTAACTCGACTGCATGACTCGATTTCGTACAGAAATACAGAGGACAAGGAAACGAAGAGATTCATTCATTGTCGGATATATTTCGCTTCGAGGGAATGGATCGCTGCTGGATATTGACGCTCGGAATTTGGGAGTCCTGGGTGCATATTTGGCACCTTGAGGTCCAAAGTCAACGATCATCGGGTTCCGACGGTTAGAATCTCGCGGAGACTAGTCGGGAAGGAAATTATGAGGTATGTCTCCAACACGACAGAGATAATAAATATGATTCTTTTATTGTATTTAACATATCTACATATTTATGTTGAATTTGACATCATACATTTTACAAACATGTCAGAATCACGATGATAGCTGTGATTTTTCATCATCCTAATGAGTACAATAATCAATTTCTGATTAGCTGTTACTACGACAGGCAGTACACCTCTACCTACGCATTGCGTTGTACATCTTGTACGACTCTTCGCCTTTATACATGCGAAAATTTCATCCGTGGCACTCACTACCGCGCCACGAAGAATCGACGCCGTTGGACTTTCCGTATATTTTGTGTGCCTAATCATTTGTAAATCGTTATCCAACTATTGTACTGCGTAGTTGCTGGATAGTCAGCAAATTAGTTTGTTACAGCAGACGCGTGTGTGCTACTTGAACTGAACTACGGTAGCTGGTCCGATCGAGTCACGGCTCTTTCACTTACATATCTAATCGAGTATATTGTATTACTATTCGTTTGTACCCTATACGCTGGTTCTGATGAAGTTTTGCAAAATTTAATGCCTAGCCATTATTATACACACGATAAATCGAATTTGCCGTAATATCGAGCACAACAGCAGTAATTTAAATCAATTTCCCGTATAGGTAGGATCCCGTACGATCCCGTGGAAATTTGATTCGGGGAAAATACGGAATTTCGAGCTGCCGGTAGGCAGGTGGTTACAGGTATCGAAATTGTGTTCAATTAAAAGCTTTGAGTGACGCTCGGGGGAAAAAACGAGATTGGCCAAAAATGAAAAGCGAAAAAATGCTCGAGTACGGTGAAAATCCTGCGGGGAAATCATTGATTTCCCGTATCGTAAGCGTATGATTATATAAGCGTGTGCATCTATTACTGAGCGATGAAATTAATCATTCTAAATTTTCGGATCGGCGAACCGAAAGTTTCTCTGCTTGGCTGGGCTACCTCATTGCAACTGCAGTATATCGTACAATAACTATAATGACTAGAACATTCATAAGATTTATAATACATCTCTCTACGAAGCCTATACCTTAAAGCCTGGACCACGATCCGCGTCTTGGCGCGTGCAATATCATTACCACTACTACGCACATCAATTTCCGTACGATATCTATCTTCCATTCTTGTTTTCGCCTACATACCACTCGATTTTGGAGTATACCATTCATACAGGGAGATTCAGGCTGAGCGGTACACACTTCGTGGATAGATCCTCGGAGAAATTGCGCGAGAAAAAGTCCTCTGGGAGAAAACCGTGTGACCGGTAGTTCGCCGGATAGAGAATATTTAAGGTGAGCCGATCGCAAGGCTGGTATATGCGAGTGTGCGAGGACTGTGTTCACTCGCAGATCCGAGCTCGCCGTGTGTCTCGCTCGCGTACAAGCTCCGCGATAGGTGAACCCGGATCGCCGGTGTACTTTGGAGAACCAGACTCCACAGGATTTTTTTCCGAAGGATACTTTTTCTCTCGGAATATCTCCGAGAATCAATCCACGAAATGAGACTCGCTCCACCTGGATCGCCCTGTATATGTAACCTATGCGCATGAGAATTTATCGAGAACGGTCTCTACTTCTCCTTATTTTGTCACAATAATACCGATACCTACTAAACATTTATAACACACACCGTACGATCGACGGTGAGTTTCCGTACAATATCGATCTATATTTCGACGAAATATATACACCCGATGATAACGCCGCGGCTACGCGATAACGCGGGATAATGATCTACGAATTTATGTATCCGATATTATATTCGCGATGAAAGGTTCGAAGAAACGATTGAATGTTCCTAGCCTATGTATTACTTTACCACTCTGCTCTGCGACGAATTGCAAACCAATTCTCAAACGAAGTTTGGTAGTTGTCAAATTGTACCTTTTAACAAATTGTTTGTATAAAATTGAATAAATAATCATAGCGTAGTCGGAGAGTTGAGAACCAGTGTATAATACAAAATATACAGGTACTACATGTACACAGCTACAGAATATATAACTCTACTCTGAACCGTGAACCAATTATATTCGTTATATCAATTCCGAATCCTATAACCTGTTCCGCATCATCAATTCGATTGGAAAATCCCATCGTTCCGAAACTTGCGCCAATAAGAGAAAGGCAAATTTCGATTTCCAAGGTAAGTGTTTCGAGATAATGACTTCGGCGAGGAAAGAATGAGGTATATATAATATAATACATGCGATAAAATACATATATTCGAATTCGTTACACAGCTTCGAAAGTGTATATGTATAAGTTAAAGAACGAGAAGAGTTAGCGCGCAGATACTGTATTACTGCCGGGGCAGATCCTCTATCGGATGTATCCTCGGATTGGGATCACACGCGGCATATGGAATCAACGACCATTGAATTTTATTAATGACGTATACCTGACGGTGGAAATTACGCGATGAGAATGATCAACTGTCCTGTGATTATCAGAAGCTCACCGCGCGTTTGATGTCAGACGAAATTGAATATCAAGAGCAGTTAGGTGTATCCTATGCACACGCGTTTAGAAATACCTCTCTATATCTCAGCCTCGCAAGGGATGCTAGCTACACGCGTCCAACCGCTAGCTCCACTCGTACAAATTCGATTCCCATCTCTTTTAGCCATTAGAGTAGGTAATTAATTGATAATCGACGTCCATTGTGACGAATGATATAGCAGTAACAACGAATCCTACCAACTCGTTATTGCCATGACGGTACTATAAAGCGCAATATGATCGATATAATATCATCTATAATATCTATACCTGCCTATGATAGGTATTATTATAGTGATAAAATTTTCATTTCTCAATTTTTCGTTGTGCCTTGCGAATAAACATATATAGTATACCTACATGCTAAGAAATACCTATATACAGTGTGTTTGTATGCCAATATAGGTTAGTTAGCATCGAGTTATGGTTATAGTTATAATTATAGTTATATAGTTACAGTTACGGCGGAGAAGACTGCGGAGGATAATCGAGTAGCGAAACTACACGATTCAGGCCCGTTTCCTCCGACATGGTCCCGGATTTAATCTTGGCTTGATCTCGACATTAGCCAATCGCCGGCGACTTTTAACGACTTGAACCGAGGTCAAATCTTGATCCGCGTCGGAGGAAACCGGCCTCCGGCCCAGTTCCACACCTTGACTTTGAACCAAGTTCAAGACTTGAACTCGGTTTAAAGTCGAATCCAGCCAACGGCAGGCAATCTTTAGCGATTTAACCAAGGTTTAAATTTTAACCTTCGATTGTGGAACTGGTCCATAAATACGTGATACCAGAGTGTCCGTTAGTTATCGAATTGGGTTTATTCCAACGGTGGGCCCTAGAATGTTACTTTATTGCCTAAAAAACAAATTCCAATTAATCGAAATCATTTTTTATTTTATTAGACCTTGCCGACAATGCGATACTTCTCGCAGCTGGATAACACGGGATTTTTACATGTTTGAAGTTAAATTTGCTCTTCTTCTCAGCTTTATCAGTCAGTCTTCTGATTTTCGTTGATCATCCTCTGAAAATTATCCCCCTATAGAAGGAAAAATTTCAATACGAGTGAACAAAAATTTGTCAAAATGCTGGAAAAGGTCGAAATACATTTTTTCATCTATATTTTCGCCCGCACTAATTATGATAGATATTTGAAATTGAGTTTGTGCATTAAATTGATGTCGAAAATCAATCACTCGTGATAAACCAATTTTCAAAATTTGATGATTCAATTAAACTATTTTAATTCCTAGTTCAATTTAATTCTTCGCGAAGCATTCTCTGGCCGCTTGAACAAATTCTTCCTCTATAGGGGGGGGGGGGGGGGGGGGGGGGGGGGGGGGTTATTTTTTGAGGAAAATCAAGAAATATCAGGAGAATAACTGACAAAGTTCATGAGGAGAAATGTAACAAATGCACGTTATTCGAATGGGAAAAGTATTGAATCATGGGCGAGGTTTAACGATTTGAAAAATGGCCTCGACTAGTTGGAATTTGTTCTTCAGAGTATAAACTAATATCCTGTGGGGCGCAATCGAGAGAAAAAAAAACAATTTGGCGAGCAACGGACACCCCAACGTGATACGTGCATAACATAGTTGATGATTATCCTTCCCTCACTCGCTCACACATATCGTTCATCATTTACTCGAGGTTATCGACTCACAACTCACGCGGGAAATACGTAGGTATAGGTACCTAATATAGATGATACGCAGTGTCGTCGTGGGATTATCGTTTTAATTATTCCGGTGATTCCTTGTGCCCGAAACTCATTGTCAGCGTGAAAATAGTTATTAATACCGCATAGTATCTAACAATATATAACACTACATTAATTGTTACGCTGCTAATTGTAAACAGCTATTGCAATGCCGCAATATTATCAAACCCGCTGCACTGTCTGCTTCCGCAATTGGTTGGCGCTATAGTTATTTAATTAACGTTACAGCTATAGCTACAATATAATACAATTGTTCGGTTTCACAGTTATAGTATCTACTTCGCTATAATACATAGAAATATACAACCGAATTGCCAAGAGTCGAGTTATGAGTTCCGATCGTTTCAGCAGAGAAACTGCATGTGATCGTATTTCTTTTTGCTCCGTGTTTCATCGAGCCCAGTGCCGTCTTTGGGGACACCGGGGCCTCGGGCCAGAAGTTCTTCGGGGAGGGGCCCCCGTGGTGGTATTATTTTTCACTCATAGTTAACAAAACCACAACTTTGCAGTTGGAATAGAGCTGTATTCTGCTTACAAATGTTCAAAATAGTTGAAGAATGAAATTTTCGGTGAAAGGAAATTGATTTCCTCGGCTAATGCGGGGCCCCGTGCATGCCTGAAGACGGGACTGATCGAACCCCATACGGTTTTACCTCCTGCTGCCCACTTGGCGCGCTAATCTGCACGAGGAGACACGTTTTCTTTGTACCAAAACGTGGCTATTATATACCTTATGCATGTATACATCGTATTACACGTACATATATATGTATATCTATATTATTAATATTATACCGTGGACAATAAATGTATGGACCCGTTTACGAACCACTGCGCAGGCGCGATTGCAAGAAAAATAATTCATTGGTGCGTGTCTTGATTATCAATTATGAGTAAATAAGGTACATATGTCAATAAGTTCGGTAGTAGGTTCAACGTTGGGACTGAAATCTGTAACGTTGAGGCAACAAAATCACGGAGAGTAACGTCGCATCGTCGGCCTAAATTTGCCGACGAAGAAATAGTATATATTGTGTGGCTGGTGCGGAAAGTAAATGATTTCCGACGAGTGTCAAGCTAGCGGCACGAGCCGGAGGCGATCGCTGCATTCGCGCAAGTACCGATCCGATTTCTGCATGGGCTGAAGGCGAGTGCTGCGAGTACCTACAGGAGTACCTACTCGTGCGAATGCAGCAAGAGTCGAGGCGGCGGGAGCCGCTAACTTCGCACGAGTGAGAAATCGGCCGTTCGCGCGTGTCGCACGCGATATTCTTTGTAACTACCGCGCGGGGAAGTGTAATTTGAGAAGCAAACGCAACTAACACATCTGAGAAAATGGCTGACTAGGCAGTGAACGATAATACAGATTACGCATGGCTCGTGCTCGATAGCGCCGCTGAGCGATTGAGTTATTTTGAAGTGGGCATGCGCAGACGAAGCCGTAGTGCGGCAAGTAGCCCATTTTGGATGTGCGCATGCTCCGAGTTTGTCGCCCTAGCGCCGAAAGTAAGACATTCGGAAAGTGAGCACGCGCGATACGCAGGCATCGCAAACCGAACTTTCGGAATCTTGATTACATATTTTCATGATTCTCGGGAATCCCCCCACGGGATCAATCAAGATTTGTCTTCGCCGAAGGAATTTCGGCCGATGACAAATATTTCTCCTGATTTTCTTGCCTCAACTTTACAAACCTCGGTCTGGCGTTAATTGCATCCCTATGTGTATATTGTACATTATAATATTTACTATACACCATGTGCAGGTAGGCAGATGTGTGCACGTGTATAACCTAGACCCTATACATAAATATATATATATATATATATTTCCCAAAGGATTTTTCTACCACGATATACAGTATAGCTACCTACACCGTATTGGATTTGTACGGGTATATATTCGTGCTTCTGCGATCTCGAGAATGACAATTCAAGGGGATACAAATATTCATCGTTGATGCAATACCGCAGGAATAGTATAGCTGTAGCTTTTTTACTCCTAGTTTATATAATATACCTACGCCGTAGGTATATTGATTACGTAGACGGTTTGGTCAGGTCCCTACTAGAATTTTCTCTATACTTATACTCGTACATAATATATAATATCCAAGCTTACGTAATACCACGAGTATTTTTTCAACCCATGACAATATATTGTATACAATATATTTATTGATTCCCCATCAAATATACACCTACTGATCTATATCGAATTATACCGACGAAGATATATATATATATCAATCACTACATATACTCATACAGGACAAACATATTTTTATATATGTATATATATATATAATTTTGTTTAATTGACTCTTTTCACTTTGACTCCGGATGTGACGTACGTGCAGGTATTATTTTTATTCGGCACTATACTCTATACTGAAAATCCTTATATAAGATCGCATCCCAATCATCGGACATAAGACGACGAAGAATCGATGTTATTTGTATATAATATCAATGTCTCGAAAAAAATTGGGATCAAATCTCACACAAGATTTTGCCTAATTTTGAATTTACACCGGTACGGTGTCGCATACGCTATGCGAAAATAACTCATGATAATCTCTATTTTCGCCGCCAGCCAGCCTAGCCGCAGTCGATTTACAACCGGTTCGTGTTTCGGTTGATCATTCGGGTTTGCACCGCCGAATATCGGTTTCGGTGAAAACAGAATAAGCTCTGCGTCAGCGATGCGTCACCTCGGAACAGGGATCGGTAGAAGAAAGACTATCAATCAGCGGCTCGTTCTTGCATAATCGATGATTTTTACGGAAATCAGAGATTCATCCGTTCCGATTCGATGATCGAAAGTAAGTTTGGAGATTATGTATCGGTGACGGCCGCGATGCATAATTTCATCGACCGAACTTGACTCTAGCTCCGTTCGTCTTGGCTACGATCGCTGAGACAATTGTGGAGGAAATCTGAGATCCTGTCGGTTTGTACGAATCGTCGATTAATAGTATTTCAAATTTTCCGTGCCAATTTCAACGAGCGTAGCTAAGACGAAGAGAGCCTTTATATCCACGACAAGCGGCGGTTCCGGTTGATTTGCGGTACCAACCCAAACGATCAATCCAAAATATGAACCGTCCCTAAACCAACCGCAGCAAGCGTATAACAGGTCGTCGCACGAATAAAAGTTAGTTGCTCGCCATTTCGTATTGTAACCGATAAATGATAATGTTCATCGTAAACGTATCGGCGGCGTATCCATAAGTTTCGCGAGTAATTTCTTCGACAATTAATTGGTCAGTCAGAAGCACAGTTTGAGCTAACAACAGGCGAATGGTAATGTGAATGTAAATAATGATCGATATCGGTACAGATGGGTTCAAGACTTGAACATTTTTGGCATTTGAGAAATTTTCACCGTATAAAAATTTGTTCCACCGTCGTTATTGCTCGCGTTGATAAATGCGTTCCGTTTAAGGGATCGTAGCTGCGTTGCTTATCAGCCGAGAAACAACGGCGGACATCTGTCGTTCGATGAGCGTACTATACCTGCATTATTTTCACAAAAATTCGATCACGGAAATGAATATATAATAACGGAATCAAGTACATCTGATTGGCGAATCGCCGTAACTTTGGACCTCTGTATTGAATTTGTTTGTTCATTATTATCATTAATATTATGATTATTATTATTATTATATTTCTTATATTTTCAAAATGATATCCAATCACCAGTAGCACATCATATGTATACAATTTTCACATACATGAAACCTGCTGGTAATTTTTCGTAAATATAAAATAATTTATTTATTTATAATAGTAATAAGTATATGTATAAAGTATACCTCAAATATATACTCGTGTTCCTATTTGATAGCGTTATCAAAGACTATCGGATATTATTTGGTTTCTTCTTCGTTTTTCTTTCTCTCTCTCTCTCTCTCTCTTTCTCCTATCATATTCGATCTATGTACAGTACAACATACACACATACATAAATATATATATACGTATATGTATATTTATATAGGTATATGCGTATAATATAGGCTGAAAATTGGACTCCCGCAGTTTCAACGATCTGATAATTCCTGAATATAGGTATTCACATACATACATACATAGGTATATAGTCACATGTATGTATATAGGTACGTATATAACTGACAGACAGAACATTTTTATTTGGCTTTGACGATCAGTAATTGTATATAGTTATAAGTATAGCCACGGGCATATACTCATACCGCGCGCTATTTTCCTCCTTACGTTATGCATCGTCATCTTACCCTGGTACTTCGGTTACACTGTAGGTATGTATAACAATATACGGATAATATACATAGGTATTATTCCGAAGACCGACAGCTAGCTATTCGTCGACCGGATACACGCGAGACGTTTGTCACTGCTATATACTATACTTCCTTGCTATACAGGGTGACCTGTAATCGACGCGGAGATTTTTGACGGCGGTATTTCTTCGTTGAAAACGGGATCTAAAATTTCCTCGTCAATTATTTTCCACAATCGATTCACAGACTTTCATTATTCTCCATTACCTTCTTCGCTACTGCTTCTTATCTCATCCGATTCGCGCGGTGCTATGTCGACGCTTACAAAGAAGATCCGATCTTTCTTCGTCGGTACACCTATAACAATTGTGTATCTTACCTATACCTATTATCGCGATCGTTTCCACCATTCTGCCGAAGGTACAATACGTATCATAAACACAAAATTCTGAGGTAAGATTCCTACGATTTTTTCCTTTTTTGTCCTCTCCTCTTCCGTTTTCCATCTTTTTTACGTCCCCCCCCCCCCCCCCCCCCCTTCGTATCCCGCGCGAATTCCGACAATCGCGAAATACATACGCAGCTACCGATAAGGTACTCCTCGATCGTTTAAATTCTTACCTTCAATGTTCATGTTTCACCCGGTACGCAGCGTCGCGTCGCTCAGCTTAGTTAGCTTCATACCGACGAAGAAAAGATTCACCCGATTTCACCGATCCAAATCACGTAGGTGGGTATATATATGTACATATATTGATAGAAAAAAGTTAAATTAGAGTTGAATATACTATTTAAATTAAGAATTTTACATGAAATTAAAATATGATCGTGTGAAGAAATCGAGATTTTTGAGATCTTGAGAAATTAATGAGTAAAATTGAAAAAAAATAGTTATTTTCAGAAAATTCACGAGGGAATCAAAAAGCTATAGTTTTGAAAGTCTAAAAAATTGGGTGTGGGTTAGGTTAGGTTGGGTTGGGTTAGGTTACTTTTCAAAGCTCAATTATGTCCGGTGCCCGAAATTGGACCTTGCTCGAGTATTTCATCTCTTGAACGATCTCGGTACCAACTTCTTTCTCTATCCCGATACCATGAACCTTTATTTTTTCTTCCTCATTCTGTTCATCCTCCGCCTCTTCCTCCTCGTCAACTTCCGCCAGTGCTTCCCTCTTAGAAAAGGTATGTTGTGCCTGATTCCTCCCGTTACCAACAGCGTTCACTTCCCGAGCCTCCCTCAGGCGCAGCGATCCCCTAGGTTATTTGTACCTGGACGTAAACAAAAAACAAAGAAAAAAAAAAAACGAAAATAAAGAAAAAACCAAACAAACAAAAAGAAAAGAAAAGTAAACAAAAACCTGCCTTAAACTTTGAACACCTTGTTAACAATCGAATGCAAAATGAAAAACAACGAAGCGATATCGCAAAACGACGATCGTTATTTTTCTGTGAATAATTATTAAGGTGCTGTTGAAGAGGCTTTCGCGCCGAGAGTTGCTCATTGACAAAGGCACCGTTGTTATCACCTCGAAAACGCGATTCGTCACCATTCCTACATCACACAGCCGATTGGAATGAAATTTTGTCGATCGGGTGCAGTATTTTGGCAGAAAGGGGGGCTGAGTATCACTTTTCGTTAGAATTTCAAGAAAATGTTAAGTTTTTCAGGAATTTCTGATTTCAGGGTCAAGTTTGTTCATAGGTTAAATGGGACGAATTTGAATTTCTGATTGAACGTTTCAACAATTCGTGGAAACGTGATACTCAGCCACTTTCTGCCGGAACACTGGATCCGATCCACAAAGTTACATTCAGATGGGTTTTGTGGTGTAGAAGTGACGACGAAACGGGTTTCCGAAGTGATAACAACCCTTTTAACAACCAGTAACAATCGGTGCAAACGAGTCTTTGATTTAATTAAGCGAACGTTCGATGTACGAGCATTTGACAAGATTGAAAGGCTTGTACCATAGCAAATTAACGGCGCAACCCCTGCGCTGAGAAGTTCCCAGGATGATACGGAGGATTTTGAATTTTAATGATCAGCATTTTTCACGTGCAAACTCTGGATAAAATCTAGCTAACAAACTTTTAATCATGATAGAAATCCGTGGACAAAGTTCGAGCAAATGCACCCGCGGTATGAGCTGTATTATATACATAGGTATGTACGTATACGTTATAATTTATATCATATGCATCATATTATACGGAGAGGATATGTGAAAGCGCAACGTCCCAGTTTGTTCGGGAGTCTCGTATTTTAGAGAAACAGAATGGATGAGACTCGCTTGAAAATAGCTCCAATTAATTATCTCAGCCTCAAAATGGTTATCAAATTCATATTGAAATACGGAATTCGTGAACGAAACACGAGCATTGCGCGTCCCCATATCCTTTCTGTAGGTATGCGGGAATGATATGCCATACTTGTCAACGCGCGGACCTCGAACAACTCCGGTCAGTTAGCGTTTGAGCGAATGAAATGAGGGGTAAGTATGTACCATCAACTGTGCCGTCGCGGCGGTAGCAATTAACTTTGAAAAAAGCGGACAAATCACTTTGAGTGGAAGTTATTAACAAGGTATTGCAGGCGAAACTCTGAGGAAGCCGGATCTCGTTAGAGATGACGGCGGCTCCCAGGTGGAACTCTAATGCGGTCGCAGAGAGCAACGGCCAGGGTATATTTTAATAGTCACCGCAGCGGAGGTCAGCGTCGGTGCACGGTACCGGTATGTACTACGTGTATATGAGAGAACACTGTTCTATCGCACCACTGACAGGAGGATCCCGCGACGAGATATTAATTCATAGTGAATAATTCCTCGTTGGATTATTACTCACCTATCCGGCCAAGGACAGGCTAGAATTCGACAAAGGGCTAAAACCACGGCGACCAGTAGACTGGCTGCCAGGGATGCGTAAACGATGCATAGATGTACCAGAGAGAAGATGTACAGAGTCTTGTGGCACCACCGATTCGGCTCGAACAACGTCGGAGCATAGTCCGGCGACCTGATGTTCAAGATCCAGAAATTCCCTGAAACACGTCAACGCGGATCGTCAGCTTACGCAGCGGTCCCGATTCGGCTGGAAAGAAGTTAGTGGATCTCAGCAGCCCGCGCAAATCTCCTGCTCGATGCCGTGTATACTTCATCCAGCACACGGCACGCTGCGAATATCCTATATCTTTCATACGAGCTCCATGAGAAACACAGATTATTTCAATGATACGAGACAGTGGATGAAAATTATTGATGATCAGCTAGGCACGTAGCATCGATCTGTACTCTGCATGCCGGGCAAGAGTTAGGTATACATTATACACTCACGCAGTTGATTCGTATTTTCGTCTTCTACCGCAGTAAGCGTACATCCATAATGTAGATGATGAATGATCAGGAGTTGGACACTCACCCAGAACGAACCACCCGGCCAAAAAGCAGGTCAACGCCAAGGAGGCCAGCCGGGTCGGGGACATGTGAGATCTTGTTGCCGGAACACTGAGGACTTCTGGTCTTCTGGAACGTATCTGTAGGTAGAGAGCCCACAGCATGCGAACACCGCCCAGAGTGCCACCGACAACCATGTAAACCGGAATGCGAGGCTCTCTTGGACAATCTCGTATGAACTGGAGCCCTGTGCGGCAAAGAACATCGCGGATGTGACGCGGCTCGAATCTGAGGTGCGAGTGTAGGAGTATCGTGAATCCAACCCACCCATAATCAACATGAGCAGAGGCATGGTCGTTAAAAAGGCCAAGCAAATGGTGACGACCAACGTCTTGCTGACGACACCCAGAGCTCTGAACACAAAGTCACAGGTGCCGCTTGCCTCAAGGTGAGCGTCCTTCAGCTGGAACGCGAGGGAACCGTACGTCGCGACGGTGAGCGTACCCGTTGTGGCTCCACCCTTTTCCGTCAGGCTGGAAATACCTCCGCATAGACGGCGCGATTCGTCTCCGGAAAACTTGAACATAATTCGCACACAGACACCGTTACCTCGTGGGTAAGCGTTTCCCTTTCCCTTTCCCGTTCCATTTCCCTTTCGATTTATTTCTCCCTTGATATTTCATGAGTTAACGGAACGTTACAACTCAGGTCTACGGAACGAAGGATTACATGAGTACCACGGCGCTTCGTTGGAGCTCAGTAGAAGAGATTATATCGGAGGCCAGGGACGCGCCTCTACATATGTATACTCGATACTGTTCTGGTTGCGTTTCAATTTGAATTCCCTGACAAGTTCATTTCGAGCAAACGAGCAAATTTTGTGAAGGGGAAGCCCAGGACATGCTGGAGCCATGATATTTCGTTCTTCGCGCGAAATGCGATCGCTGACAGATTCTGCGTGGATTGCGCGGGCGGGCTGAAATGTACGCGAGGGTGAGTTTCGCATTCTCGAGGAAGTTGCAATTAGAGGAATAATGCCGAAAGGTATTCTTCAGCCGAGTATTTTTTCTTTTTTTTTTTTCTTTTTCACCCTCATTAGAGTCGACTTTACGTCAGCGACGAAGCCCGCGCGCTACGCAGATCCATGTGAATCCATCTACACACATGAGCTGCACTCTGCGCGGACAAGCTAACGACTCCGTTCCCGTTGTATCAAAGAACCCCGGACACGTGGAACGAACGATTATCGGATGGAACGCGAACGAGCAAACGTCACAATGCGACATACAAGGTATTGCAATGCGCAAGAAACACTGACAAGATCGCTACCTGAGACACAGAGCTGCTGGCCCTCCTGGAATCCGCCCACGCATTCGTTCCATAGCCCAGATTCACCTGGGCACCGTGATTTCCAGTGTTCCTTGGCCCACCCGGAGCGTTGACCTCCCTCTCGCGTTGCCGGTACGGCGACGTGCTCCTGATTCGTGAACTTCCTGCAATCATAACGGGCATCGAAACAATCAGCTGCTCTTCACAATCTTCGCGCGCATACGATTTGTTTCATTTCTCTTCCCCCCACTGCCGACACCGATCGCGATTGATTGTAACTTTCCTATACAAATTGCGGGTGGACATGCCCGTGCGCATCATGCTCGCACGAATCGCGTTACGGGCATCGATTTTCGCCGAATTTGATATCAACTTCGGCCGATCCGCTATAACTCGCGATAGGTTCTATACTCAGTAATTCGATATTTCCCGGAGTCTCCACCCGCGGGACATCGGACGACGCGGTTGATACCAAGAGTAGTTGGTCTCTGGGGTGGGCGGTGAAGATATCGTCCAACTCTATGTCCCGACCTAACGGGCATCGGGTATACATACCTACTCGTTAAAAGAGTCAATCTCCCGTGCGGCATATATAAGACGCAGAGACGAAACGAGGTCGGAAATTGGTATAGGGAGATAGACAGACATATAGGCATACACACCGACCATTCCACGGGTTCTCACCGCACATCTATGTATCTACTACGGGTATATATTTTCGGCTATGTAGATCACCCTTGGCGGATTCAAATCGTCTCCATTCCACCTGGCGTTTTCAGAACCTGCTCTCTAGTTCCCTCTAACGAAATAAGCCCGCGGTAGGTACCGGAGTGCGCCGCACCTAGCTTTGTGCCTGCGGCGTGTCTGTCTTCCGCTTTTAAGAATTTATGGCAGAGAGAACGCGTCACCCTCGTCACCCGAAAGTTTCATCTCTTCTCCCACACAGCTGTGAATACATATACACGAGCTATCCAAGGACTGTCCTATCCGTGCGACTACTTCGTGCCGGGTATTGATACGTCCCACGAATCATCGCGAATGCTCTGTATACTAATCGTTTCTCACTTCTGGGGGACTTTATTGTCCCGAAAGATCGACAAAGTTTCAACAAATTGCGTAATCTGTATTCGACGGATTGTACGTCGAGTAAACGGTAAAATGGAAGGAATGCGAACGCGGGCTAGCCGGGTCACCCGAACTTGGTAGACACATTAAAATTCTGTACCTTGATCAGCCGAAGCTCTCCGGGGTTCTTGGAAGGTCAGACTGCCCCTGGGACTCCGGCGATCCTGGTTACCGCCGAGACTTCCTCTGGGACTCCTGTCAATATCTTGAGGTCCTATGCTCCCTCGGGGGCTCCTGTTCTCGCCGTCGCCGGGAGCCACCGCCCCGCCTCTCTGATTCCTGTCGATCTCTCCAATGGTGATGCTGCCTCTCGGTGATCTGTTCAGCTCGTGGGCACTGATGATGGATCCTCTCGGACTGCGATTCAATTCGGGGCAAATCGATCCTCTCGGGGATCGAGGACTCGAGTCCGGGACTATCGATCCTCGCGGGCTGCGGTTGATCGATTCGGGGGCAATCGATCCGCGAGGACTGCGATTTATATCGGTAGGTGGGACAATGCTGCCTCTCGGTGATCTCGACACCTCGGGGCAAATTGAACCCCGTGGACTCCTGTCGTACTCGATATTCACCACGCTACGACGGGGACTTCGCGAGTCCTCCGAGACCAGAGAATGCCTTGGACTTCGGTTCGCGGAGCCGTTCATCTCTGGCATCAGGGAGTTCCTCGTCCCTGCCGAGGCCTCGGGCGGCATGGAGTTCCACGACCCGCGAGCCGCGTCGGGGACCAGGCTGTTCCGCGGACTCCTACAGTTGTACAAGCCAGTGGCGTCCGGAACCAGGGAATTCCGTGGGCTGAGAGCAGCATCCGGAACAAGAGAGTGTCTCGGGCTGCGAACTGTGCCGTCGGGGACTAAGCTGTTTCTCGGCGACCGGTTCATTTCCGGCGTCAGAATGTTCCTCGGACTGCGATTCGTCTCGGGGATCAAAGAGCCGCGAGGACTTCTGCAATGGTCATCGGGTATCAGCGAATTTCTGGGGCTCCTGTTCTGCCCCGGCTGCAGGCTGATGCGCAATGAATTTTCCAAATCGATATCCGGCAGCATTCTCTGGCAGACTGTCTGCAAACACGATCACAAACAACGCACGTTTGGTTCCCGTCATTTTTCACCACAAATTACTTCCAAAAATATCTATATTTCTCAGGCAGTTCTTCTCGCAAGCCCCACCCACGGATGCAAATATGCCTCGAGATCGGTATAATAATACGTCCGAGCTTGTCAAAAATCACATCTTCGCGTCGTGTCGCGTCGCGCCCGCGGTGTGACGCGCGGCGGCAATTTTCCAATGTCAGTCAATTTGCATACACGGTGCGTACAGGATATGCACATACGTATACACACACATATATATATATATACACACCTATGTGTATATGTACTCTGTATGATGTACCAGGAAGCAGGATAGAGTGATAATGAGAAATATTATCAAATTTGTCTTATCGTCCGAGCAGGGATCGATCCACAATACTTCGGACAATCGAGATTTGACTGTACGTAGGGGAGAATGGATCGAATTGGCCACCTTAACCGCTAATGAAAGCCATTTCCCAGCAGTTCCACATGAAGCAATCGTTACTACCCGATTGTACGGAGACAACATTGTAGAAGGCGGTACCGGAAGAGCATATTATACCTCGAAAAGGACAGAACCGATTGGCCGCCCGTCAAAATCACTGTGAGAGCTGCCTGTGAGGCATCGTCGTTCCTCCGCTCGTCGTTATTGGCTGTGAATCATAGTGTATTGGGTATACGCAGGAAGTGGAATATATCGACGGCGTGTTTCAACTCGAACGCTGTTTTTCATCAACCCAACAATGTTTGAATAAAAATTCGTATTTCCTGTGTATAAAAATACCTATATGTGGCTGGATATAACCCGAAGCATTCTGAATGAGCGGTAACGAGACGGAGAAAGCCTTGGTCCGTCGTCATCTACAGCAAAAGTTAACGAAATACAAAAATCGTAAAAAAACTCGGTGCAGACGAACTAAACCCAAGAAAAAACGGCCATTTCACCCCAAACGTCGTTTTCTTCAGTACGACGCGACGGTGCCGTTTCCGTGAAAATAACCTCAAACAAAGTTAGGCCTGGGCTCAAATTGCAGGGAATTAACTATGCGGAATACTGTGCCATCCCTGCCGATCTCGAATATCGTCTACACTTCCTTCGGCCGAGTTTCAAGGGTGGTGAAATTTTCCCAACTCTCTTATAGTACTTTCATTAAAGTGCGAAACGCGCTCTGCTTTCCACGCTGCGGCATCTATACGCCACTGATATCAGTGAGTAGCTCCTGTCTGGTAAAAAATGGGCTCGTTCTATTGCACTGGAAGTCGGAGCAGCCCGATTTCGATCCAAGAAGAGAAGGTGGCCAATTCGTCCCGCTCCCCCCCGCACCGCGTATGGACGACGTAGTACATAGGCCATCGAACAAGTTTCATGGGACGAGAGGCAGAGTCGCCGATAAGCTCAGTTAATTATCGGCCCAATCGATTCCTCGAGCTTGCCGAGCGAGCTAACTCGGTGTTCCGAACTAAACCAGAGGATTGGATTGATTTGAACGAATTATCAACGACCGCAGAAGGAACGACATATCGCGGAGTCGTGTGTCAACATTTTCCTATGGAAATGGCTAGTAGATTGTCTATTTGCGTGAAGGACGAGCCCTTCATAGAATTACAGAGTGGCTAGAGCTCTCCACTTATGACGCCCGGTCGGCCACGGGAGAGTCGACTCCGGATGCCGAGTGAAATTCCGACCCGAGGATTACCTTTGAAACGTTTCATGGGAAACGACCGCGCGGCATCGATGGCGGCATACATAACGTAGGCGCGGATCTGCCGCGATTGAGTGCGGTCAGCTTCCACAAAGCATTTGAAAGTCAGTCCCAGGTCGTAGTTCGACTTAGCGTCCAGAGTCAACTCTCCTTTATGCGACCGAGCATCATAGGAGCGCTCGTGGTCGACCGCGCACTGCAGCTTCGTGACTCAAGACTGCATAAAGTGAACAAGTGTCTAACAAGGACGATAGCTATAATGTTGACACGTCTGACCTCTTCGGCGCCGCCGCAGACATCGTCGCCGTCGAAAGCGATGTCAGGAACGATACTCCCTCTGGGTGACCTGTCCTGTAGATCAGCGTTGTTTGACAGAGACGCGAGAGCCGTGGGCCTCTCGGCCGCAACGGACGCACGACGTCCTCTCGCTCCGAGTGTTGCCGACGCCGGATTACCCTGCGGCGAGTTCGCAGCACTGCGCGACGCTCGGCGTCGTCTCGACGATGTACTGCGATGCAGCATCACGCCACCATCTCTCCGACCCTGCAACGTACCGAATAGAATTCTATGAACGAAAAAATTTTGTCAGCCAATCCTTCAAAGCCTCCGATAGAAATCAGCCCATCGGTATAGCATACATCGCCGCAGTTATTTCCGATAGTGAAATTTTCCTCTCTTCATAACTCACAACCATTCGTGAACTTCAGCGGTGAACTCGATTAACTATACTGCTGGCAATTTTCGAATAGGTACAGGTACGCATGTATATACGTGATAGTCGATGGAAAACGCGCGTGCGCTAGCGCCGCAACTCTCATCGACGAAACGCTCGACTGCAGGTAACTCTATGCGTACGCGTCCTATATGTATGCGACAGAGTGATCCGCGAGCCGTATGAACTGCGGAAACGGAGCTCTCCTCCATACTCTACGCATACACGGGCATGGATCATAGGCCATAAATGTGTACGCGACTGAATCTAGACCGTGGATCGCAGTCGGACAATGTGCTAACTGGGCAGTGTAGGCTCGAAGCCCGCACGCGCTTTGTTCAAACGATTACAAAAACACGGTGAGTGCGCGAGCGGAAGAGAGCTTTTCGCCATGGCAACCATCGCGTATAGGATATATGTATGTATGTATGTATAGGATTAAAGCCCGCGATTCGCGGTCTGCACAGCGTAAACTGCACATCACTTGCAAGTGATGTTCCCGTTCGTTTGCACGGAATGATAGCTTCTAGCCGATTCGACGATTGGTAGGTAACTCGTTCGCGAAACGCAGTAGCGTCGATTGACTCGATGGCGAATATAGTGGTGACGGGAAAGTTGAGGGGAGCTTCTGAAGCTACCATTGGGGCTTCGAAAAATCGATTTTTTTCCCATCATTCAATCCGGAAGCCTCGTCTTTTGTGAACATTAAAAAGAGAAAAGACTAGGAGCGGATTCGCTGGATTACGGGAGTTGCAGCACTGAATCTAACTGAATGCACGGTCGAGCATCGGTCGCGCCTAGCGGCACCGATCTTTCGAAAAAAAAGGAGAAACGAAGAGAAGAGGAAGAGGTCGTAGGAGACCTACGTGGCCCTGGGATCGCATAGAAGATACTCGGTTGAAAAATACCGAAGGCTCAGAATTGCCAGAGTCGAAAATCCGAAAGGACCAGACTCGGAAATTTGAAATTCACGCACGTAGCGTGACCGGTTATCTCAAACATCAAGAATCCGGTCTCCCCTAAAATTTTCGGATCTTTGCACTCCGAGATTATGGACACTCAAAATTTTCAACCGTCTACTCTCCGACTCCCCGCGATTGAAATTCTTTCAGCCCCAACGTTTCGCGAAATTGCAAATCGTCGGAATAAATTCGGGCTTTTGACCATTCGCAAGTTTTTCATTTCGGAACTCCAACCCCGTCCCATGATACATCACTGAACAGCCAGTTCGACCACCAGAAACTTCGTCTGCAGTTCTCAAAAAGCAACGAATTATCACAATGGATATCATGCATCTGCGGATAAGAAACCACGATACCTGTTACTCGTGATTATCATACAGGCAAATTATATCTCACATTACGCCGAAGATATATCACCCGATGTAGTATACCTACATGGCAATAAGGCCGCAGGTACAGCTGTGAACCTGTGGAGCTAATTGATACGATACAGCAGAAGCGTATCGATTTTCACCCGATATCTTATAGAGCGGAAGAGGGGAATAGGTAAACAATTAGGCTCAACCGGGCTGGCTAGTTGATCAGGGGAGTTGAGTCAACGTCGCGGAGCGCGGTAGAGGGGTACCTATTAACGATAATAAGACAGGTGCGCCCAGCGTAGTTGATTCTGAACTAGATTGACGTGAAATCAACCGGCATAACATGAGCTCGTATACCTATAGATCAAGGATTCAGCGCCCCACCGCGGTTCAGAATCATGCCGGGAGTGTGTCGCTGGCTAGATCATAGCCTGAAACTATATGTGCGTACAATATCCCACGGGATGTGCGGACACCAGCCTCGGGTCAATTAATGTTGTCGAGGTTTGAAGATCCGAATCCGAAATGATAACTATACCTATGTACCGGACTCGATCAGTATCAGGTAGCAGGAAAAGGAACGCAATCTCTATCCCCACGCCGCGCCGCCTACGACAGTTCTGATGAATTTCCTTTGACGAGGAACCACGGAATGTGATATTAGCCGGACCACAGAAACGACGATTCTTCGTCCAGCTAGAAATTTCGCTCTAGAGTCTTGGACCACAGTGTCAACAGATCCGCGACCGCTCTAATCAGACCTCTAGGTCTCTCTGGTCAGAGTAAACATCAGAGAGAAGCTCGGGCTTTGCGGAGCCGAACCGGCAGATCGCGGGATCGGCAGAGGCCGACCAATGGAACGGAACATGTAATTCTTGCGTACAAATGAATGAACCCATGAGACGCCGGGAGCATCGAATTGATCCGTATAATGTGATGTTACAGTGGAATGCCGCCAGCTATCGAGTTCCTCGACGCAATCCAATTCCCACAATCATTCGCCGGTGTTTTGCCGAGTTATGAAATTGTGCCCTTAAGATTTTGTTACGTTTCGATTCTCCCGCGAGGATTCTGTCCGAGGATGTGTGAGGATTCGTTCTCTCCTGCCTGCCGATTCTTCTCCGAGGATATCGCCCTCCGGCTGGAGCCTGGTTTTCCGAGAGGCATTAAGCACTCGCTCACGGATGCCTGATGCCTCAAGGTAAAGGGATTACCAATGAATACGCGATCCGGCGCATCGAACGTATCCTCCGGCTCTGCCGTCCGTGAGCTCCTCTCGGGATTTACAGCCCATCAGCTACCGAGATTATCGTTGTTGGAACAAAGTTTCACGATCGTTTCGTGTTTTTGTTGTTTTCCTTCATTCGGTCTCTCTCTCTTTCTCTTCCGTTCTCTGTTCTTCCTTACGCCCCGCGAGGCCCACCCCATAAGCACGTCAGCTCTCGGGATCGATGGCAAGGAAATATTTTGCTCGGAAGCAACGGCTTTGCGGCTGAAATTCGATTTTTCGGTAATCAGGAAGATAACGACGGAGTGCAGCAGGTATGTATCTATCATCGGAATGAGCGGTATAGTATTCCGCGAGAATCGATAAATTAGGTACGCATTTACGGAGGAACCGCGAAGGACGCCGCTGTCACGAAGTATGTATATACCTAGTAGATAAACCTTGAAATGTCCCGGCGAACACTCGTCCAATAGACTTGGGTGGGTGCACGTATACGTACGCGCACGGCGAACATCCTTGTTCTTGCGGGTAATGTATTTGAATAAAAATTATATCGACACAAATGTCAACGTTTCGAGGAGAGAGTGTCTCAAGCGGCGCGTCAAGCGCACACACACACATGTATACGAGTAACAGAGGCACCTAGAGATACACGAGAGACAGAAGACACACACGAGCGCGACGCACGGACTCATGATATACAATATATGCGTGCGAGGATTTCTTACACACCGGAGTAGATACGTACAGGGTGTCGAAAAATGAAGTACAAAAAATGATATGGGGAGAGGGGTTGAGCTGAGTTAATTGACCCAAAGAACATGTGGTCTGCGAAGTCGCGTTCGCGAGATATGACCGGTTAAAAAATCTTGCCAAGCACCCGCGCGTAGGCAACCGAGTACACAGCGAGCGTCGGTTAAAAGGCATTTCAAATCCAAAAACTCAATGACATAATTGGAATAAACGGATCGATGATAACGATGTACTCTGGACACAGTTTACCGCGAATGAATGTGGTTCCAATTGTGAAAGCATTATCTATCACGCATCCTCGTTGTTGTGTTTTGCGAAACTTCAATGCCACAAGCGTTTACGTTTGAAATTCGTAAATAAGTGTTGATCAGCGGTCGCGCGCTTATCGACAAGCCTTCTAACCAATGCTTGCTGTGTACTCGGTTGCCTACACGCGGGCGCTTGGCAAGATTTTTCAACCGGTCATATCTCGCGAACGCGACTTCGCAGACCACATGTTCCTCGGGTCGATTTACTCAGCTCGATCTTCTCTATTACCCCTATGATTTTTTGTAATAAATTTTGGGACACCCTGTATACACGTAGGTATGTATGTACACGTGCGAGAAGGCGACGAGTGCGCAACGTGGAATGCAATTTGATAGAAGAGTGGAGTGATCCGTCTCCTTCGCTCCTCGGCACAAAATACGAACAATTTGTATCAATTTTTGTCTGAAAACGATCAAGTTCTTACCCTGCGCGGAAGCTTGCCCGAGGGTTCAAAGGTCACGGGCAACCGGGAATGGGGACGGCAAAGTGAGTATAGTCGTACGAAAATAACGGGCTGAGTGGGTATATAATCTGGAGGGACGGGAAGATGAAAGGGCCGCGGCCCACACTATGTCCATAGCATATATTAAAAGTGTATTTTCAACGACTTTTGTCAAACCCTGAAAAGTTCGTGCCTAGTATACACGATCGATAGAGACGTTTTGCATTCGCGAAGGCCGAGGTTCCCCGTTTCCTTGCATTGAATAGATTACTCGGACGTTTATCTCGCTGTTTTATCCGCTTCCTCCCTCCGTCTCTTGGGCGGCGTAGAGAAAGTGAGCAATTAATCTCTATGATTTATTAATGTAAGTCTCAATCCAAAGATACGTCGATTGTTGATGATTAACTTCGTTACCGCACCTCGGTGTAGTCCCAGGCCCTCGGCACGAGACAAACTGAGGCTTTCATGGTTTATTAGAGCAGAGTATATATAGTTTTGGCTACACGTAAGTATATTATGGGTATACGATCGCGTGTAGCAGATATACTTCGGCGCAGCTTGAAGCTCGGTTTCATTCACCGGAGAATATTACCGCGGCCGAAGTTTCCCCTCGACAGAAAAACACGTTTTTCTTCCTTCCTCGTTTTCATCATCAACGAGAGATTTTCCAACGCAGAATATCGGAAAACAGGGTTTTCCCGCGAGGACTAATACAACGTAGAAACGTATAAGACTTTCGCTGACGTTAGCGACTCTGGCTGTGCCAAATTTCACGGCAGGCCTCTGTCAAATGTAACGTTCAAGTGGAGGACACTGAGGAGGGTCGCGCCGATAATCTCTCGTTGAAGTTGAATCATGCGGCATTGCATTTACGCGACGCCGAAAAACTCGAGTAAATTTCATACGGAACTGTCCGATTGATATGCGGATCAGCAGCCTTGAAATATTTCTGAACCCCTCCCTCCAGTTTGAATTCTCTTCTGTCTCTCGCCCCCCGCCACGACTTGGAAATATCGCGAAGAGGCGCAACTCCTCCGTCTCAGCGCCCGCTGCCTAACGCATATATGTACATACATATCCGCGTACACGTCGCAAAGTCCCGGATATAGATATCCCGGCGTGTGTTGGTAGTGAGCTGAGGGAGTCGGTATCGTCGGGATGAGAGAGGGGTTCGAAATCAATGCGGCGCTCCTAATTTCCAAATTTCCTACTTCATTCTTCGCTACACAGATCGACTGGGTGCAGACACAGAAGCGGTTGTCGAGCACGCAAGTCGCGGGCACCTATACTTAGCCGTACATTAACTTCAGACCCGAGAGAGTGGAGTGAAAGCGAAGCGCGACGAGAGAATTATGAAGGAATATTCGAAACGCCGATTGAATTGTTTGCAAAGTTGTGCGTCGCAGGACGGGGGGATGGTCTTATTGATTTTGAGTGAAACAAGAGACACCGGCGCGTCTCGGTGGACCGAATAATATAACAAATCCTCCCCCGTCCGCGTCGGGGACGTGCCCTGTGAGGATCATGTCCGCGGGAAATAGTAGAAGCCCCGAGTTTGCCGAGCCGATTGTCAGGCGCGAATAAATACGCGTTTGCCGGAGCTCAGCTACTATTCTCCGCGTTAATCAGACAGACCAAGTCGTTCTCCCTTTGCTGTTGACGATCAATCGTACACCCCGTTTCCACAGAAAAGATTGAATCTGCGCCGAGGACAGATGATCGCAGCCGCAGTATGAGGTACTTCATGACCGGTCGACATCGGACTCGGTGATCCGGTGGTCAGGGATCTTCGCGACGAGGGCTCGTCCTCCGGAATTCGGAATCGAAACTCACATTCGCGTCACCGGGTGGGTACAAGTATTCACTGGAATTTACTCCGCTCGTCATCCGTCTTTATTAGGCCACGGCTGAACTCTCCTTGCGGCTATAGCTCTTTTCGTTTATATTTTCATTTCCTCCCTTGGTCGCGTGTCGGCCCACGATCGTGAAGGATATTTGGGTAATCTGGGAATTTTTCATGAAACTTTTGCGAAATCGCGGAGGGATCGTTTCCGTCGTACGGTGACAGTTCCAGACGCCGGGTATTACAATTTACCGAGCGATTCCTCGTGGAATTGTTTTCCCACGCTTACCGAGCATACGTTATATACCTACTTACGTAGGCACTGGCGCACGTCGCGGAGCGCTCCGACTTTCCACAAATATCAAACGCCAGTGCGTGTTACGAACGACCAGCGATGCCGATACGTTTGCGAATCATATCGCGGATCAACTCGGGGTCCGCAACAGCCACAATCTTCTGTATACGTAGACAAAACTATAGCCATTACAACAGCTGGCTTTTATCCACTCGACTAAGCTCGAGAGTGATGGATCGCGTTGAGGAGCTAGTGTCCCGTGTTCACGAGACTTCCATTAATTCACCGATGTAATTATCTATACCGGACAAGAATTACGCAGGCAGGTTCGTACGTCGCAGACGGTAAGGGATGGCGCGCTATCCGTGACCGTACATCACGGTGTATAGGTATGTGGTACATATACCTACCTGTAACGCGTTTTATGTGTATACTTCGCGAACGAAACACGGCCGTTTCCGGGTACGATAGTAATCAAAGGCGTTTCGCACGCGTAACCAAAACCGCCGAAACGTTATGCCTATATACCCGCGAAAGCGAAGGCGTACCCACGCTGTACACAACCGTGCGTAAGTATCGCCCGGGCCTTTATCGCCTGATGGCATTCCCAATCCGATTAAGTGTATCTCTGAGTTGGGCTTTCAACTCGCTTCAACCGGACAAGCGGATCCTTGTAAGTCTAGCAGTACGTCGAAGAGGATGGCAGGATTTCAACGAAACTCTCTGTACCGACGCTTGTAATCATTTCACACGAGATCGAGAATGAATTCCGGTAGGTATGTGTGTCATTCGGCCAATGCACATCTCCGTTTGTCGAAGGTCGTAACCTTTGACACTACCGCTACGCGGTGTCGTCTCAACTGTACAATGTATTTTATATATGGCTCGATAGGGAAACAGGAGAGAATTTTTCGAATAACGAAAATAACTTTCATTCATCGGTCCCGACCTGCGGAGGTCGGATTTGACCTGAATTATTTCCTCTCCCCCCGGATAGGCTGAGCGCGTTTAGTACCCGGATTCCGGCATGCGCTGTAAAATTTATGTGATTATAGAAATTCGGTAGGGTATTGGTCCGCCACGAGATTCCGAAAGACGGGCCAAAATTGTGAATTCTGAAGTAGCGAAAGAGGAAGAAAGCGAAATTCTCATTTTTCTCGTACCACGTTGAATTGAACTGTTTCATCGAAAGACTATTCACCCGAACGCGCTACCATCCGATAATGTATTTCAAGATAGTTTACATTCCGAACGAAGGAACCGTAGATTGACGTAATTTGTGGAATGAATATTTTTGAAATTGAAAGTTCAGGGCAGCTGACGTTCCTATCAGCCAATGAACCGAAGAAAACAAGATCGAAAGGTAAGCCTTCGATAAGCAAAATATCGAAAGAGCGGAATTCCAAAATGCCGCAATTCCGAAAAAATAACGAAACATCGATTACTTCCTCAGTACGAAACAATGAATATTATTCTAACATCTCAGCTGAGTTTCACTTTTCTATTCAAATGGGTTGCACAATTCTGACCTCTCGAGTTTTTCGCCATCCGATTCGATAAATTCGCATTCGTCATCTTTCTCGATAAGCAAGATTCTGAATTGAGAACACAAGATTTTTCAATTTGACTTTCGGATCCTCGGCCCGTCCATTCCTTGGTTAATCGGAATCTCGACCCCTGCACCCACGTACATATATCAACTTGGCACATACGTACGACGACGAAGTATATCACAGGGTAGCAGGAGGCGCGAAACGGAGACGCAATACTTAATCTATCAGCTGAGTATCGCCCGCCCGGTGGAAGACGAATTGGGGTAAGGTCTACCGGAGAGAATTACTGCAGAGTTACCCATGTTCACTGTAGAATGAGGCCGGATGTTCAACCGGGTTTTCCAAGGGTAAAACCATGTTCCCGCGGCCAAGGCTCCGCCCAAAATTTCAAGCACATCCTCGTGTAGGTATACACACTCCGGACTAGGCAAGTTTGGGTCAGTATACACTCAAGCATACCTCATGCGGTTATAGGTATACTCAAGCCGTACCAATTGTAGGTATAGTACGTACCCGCCTCGGTGAGTATTCGCATGCGCAACGCATATATACGCTGTAATAATTTGAGTAATTCAAACTCTCTGTGATATCCGACTGGATCAGCTAGCTCGCGGTCTGAATGATCAATTACGTCCGACCATTACGATTGGAACGAAGCCGTTTCCTAGCACTATTCGCCCTCGCCATATCGCGTCCTTATGATGCCATAAGGACTCGAGCAGCGTTATACGCCTCTTGGTTCTGGTCGAGTAAATTTCGAAATTCGATTTTTTCAGCGTATTTTTTGTCGTGTCTCGATGAAAGCGAAAGGACAAGACTATGCGGCTTTTCGGCATTGAGGTCGTACTTTCGGCGCTTGCGTCCTCAGGGCTTCGGCAGGGCGATTTCAGGACACGGCGTACGTTCGCCACCGTACCGTACCAAGATCCTACGCGAATTTCCAAGGATACACGATGTCCGCGGCTCTCCGTTTCCCCCAACGGGGGGGGGGGGCACAGGTTCACCGTTTCAAATTCATACCGGCGCGGCGCGGCGTGGCCCGAGCACCATGATGCCGAACGGCATCTATCTCCCCCTCGGAGTCTTTACGTCAATATAACAAGCTACAGAATTTAGATGATAAATTGGAAAGAAAAACAAAAGAACACACAGCCCGCCGCGCCGAGGCGCGTGTAGCCATGTGTATACGTATCTGCCTATACGGCCGGGCCGGAGGCAAAAGATACATCGCTCACTCAAGTTCAGGAAAAACTTGAGTCTTTCGTAAGACGGCTCGTGCCAACGGCTGTAACAATTTTCAGTCGAGAGGCACAGGTAACGAGCGCATGCGGTGCTTTCTCTCCGGCCAGCTCACGCCCGTACCTAGCTGCTACCCTCAACAACGTATCCCGCTATTTCAGGTTTTCTCTCTCTCTCTCATTGTCTCTCCCCATCAACGAATAGCTCTCCGGGTGCGACGTTGCGCGACGTGTAATCTCACCGGACCCAATCGATCTCCGGTGCGTTCTCTTCCACTTTATCGATGAGTCCTCCGGTCTGTGACAGCCATACGGGAATATATTGACTTGAGAAAAATGATCCGGACACCGGACATGCGCCTCCGTGCGTCCAGCCACGGATATCGCAGGTATTGGTCGAAAAATCCTCGACGAGAATCCATAATCCGGGAAAAATACGTGACCCAAGACCACTCCGTGCACCGCCCATCACTGGGATCCATCAACGGCCGGTCGCCTGTACCCGCGTGTATCTGATCCGGACCCGCGATCACGTCAAGGGGTCGTGAGGCCCTCGGTGTTTCAATCCCGCAGTTGGGATCCAGTCGAGAGAAGGATGAGGCGGTGAGCGCCCGCGGACGTCAGCTTTCCGACACTCAGTGTGATTAACTCTGTCTCCCAGTGGTTTCGGAGGATGCGAACTCCGCTTTTCCGGAATTCGTCTAATATAGTCTGCCGACCCGAACGCGGCAGAGCCGTACATGCCATGTGTGATGCTCGAACGGACGTTGAGCTTATAAGTATAGCTTTGATCCGAGCGGCAGTCCACGCTGGTCGTGTCTTTGCAATTGACATCCAGCTGGGAAAAGATTTTCGAGTAAATAGCTGATGTGGGATTCGCTGTTCCCTGTATAGTACGGGCGAGGAGGGATGTAACTCCACGTACGGGAGACCCGTCAAAAGATAGGTAAAAGCGAACCGTAACTCGCGTGTTGAAAATATAAACTAAAATTCAGATGAAACGGAGCGAAGCGAAGCACGTCACTTCAGGAGCAATTAAGAGAGATGTACGCGAGTGCGAGGAGCATGGAGCTCGCCGTACCTGCCGAGATGAAGACAGAATTGAGCGGGGCTGGCAGATCGAGCGTTTATCTCTCGGGCGCGCGCATACATTCACGGCTCATTCGCACGGACCTAGATACATTCTCCGTACACACACCGCAGAGCTAGAACCGGAGACGATCTAATAACTGTCTGTCTGCCGACCGTTTGACACGTCTGCGGTAATTCGGTAACCCTTGCGAGGTGGTTAATACTTATTGGTGATCGCCGTGAAATGAAATGAAATGAAATGAAATGAAATGAAATGAAATGAAATGAAATGAAATGAAATAGAATGAAGCGAAATGAGACGGAGAGGAATGGGATCCGTCGAATACACCGGATTCAATGAATCTCATTTCGCCTAGTTTAATTAACTCGGCTGCCGACTCTCAGGTCTTCGATTCCACTCGGCCTATCGTATGTATACTGGCAAGGAGTTGTACGCGATGAACTTCAACCGGCCATAAGTATCTCGCGTTTCGTTCTATTTTACCTCGAGGTACGTTAACGGTTTCGTAATTTCTCAACTCATATATGCATGTAGGCATGGATCGAAGCGTGTCGACCACTCTGGATGCAGCGCCGCAGAATTCTGCGAGACATTCTGAAAGGCTGTCGTCGCGAATTTCGCTCCGACGTTCGATGGCTCATTCGGAAATATTCCCGCTACGGCGATCGCGTGGATTCCGATTGGTATTACGAAAAATATGCCGACTAGGCTGCGATGTTACTCAATGAAAGCCGGCGGGCCGATCGTTTACTGAACTATAACTGTAGATGACAACTCGCTCATGGAAAACCGATAGAGAAAAACTGGCACGCGAGCGATACATCGATTTTCAGGGCGTGAGCTGTGCGACGATCAACATCTTCGGGGAGAAGATAAAGAAAGTGAGAGAAGTGATGGTTATAGTGCTTTTGAAAATTCTTTCATCGCCTCCTGCAATCCCATGTCCATCATCGTTTCCGCCCCCTCGAACTAATCTGCTCCCTAATTCAAGGGCCTGCCAAAAATTCTACCGGATACAACAGACGAGGCAGAACCATCGCCATTCGAAGTGTTCAACTAACGCGGTAAAAACTTTTCCGACTCTCGGCTGTGACCTGCCGAAATTCACGAACTGTCTCACTAATCTCTGTGGGGGAGAACTTTTCCGGGGCGCGATCGACGATGTCAATTTTCTCCTTCATAGCAGTATCGAATCGTGCGTGCTCACATGTTCGGAGTGCGGCAACGGGACCCAACTTGAAGCACGTCGAGCGGGACATAATATTTCCTCGAAAATTTTTGATGTATCGGTCGGCAAATGAATTGTCAGGAGATACGAAATGCGAGCACAACAATAATGATTCGGGCAATCTTCCCTCCTAGTTTTCGGCAACGAATTTTCACGCCGGTAATCTTCCTGGTGTATCAAAGTAGCAGAGAATAGCAGAATCAATAGCCAGCCTGTCCACGTTTAGTCTTACCGAACTAATTTTCATCTGAGAAGTTCGAAGACGTGGGGACCTGTCGGAGCTACCTTCCGTTCGTTCGAGTGATAGGTGAAAATATTTGGACAAACGACCGAAGCATCGCTCGCTTGATTGCGGCGGCTATTTTCTGCTGACGTTATTCCCAGGATGATTCGCCGCGTTTGAACATTATTCGGTGAACGGTATTCCGTAACCCAGTTTACCTAACTTTCTATAGTATTCACAAACGGACTGTGCAGTCCCAGGAGTAGGAAAAATCCACATGCCTCGAGGAGGATGGAGGGACCGACTTGGGAAGAAAGTAGCGAAACTCACTTTCGTCAATTTCAAGTGTTTTCGTCGCGTAACGGTCGCGCAAGAGAACTCAAAATATCGAAGTTATTCACGGACTGAACTAGCGCGATTTATGCTTTTCCATCGTCATCGCGGGAGCATGAAAAGCACACTTACCCTCTAATGAAAGAAGCTGTCCGGAGCTGGTCTCGAACGCTGTTTTATCTTTCTCCACCGTGGCGGTTGTTTTTCGAGCGATAATCGAATGTAGATCACTATCCGCGCGTATATTCACCCTCCGACGATACCGACGGGGCGAGTTGTTACATCATTTATGCTCTCACTGCTCCAGGCAAGGTATGGCGGGAATTTCGGACGTCTTTCAACTTTGCCAAGAGTCGAAGGTGAATTAAAAAGTCCAAATTAAATATCGACTATACACGGGTATCCGCGTCGGATTGCGAATTTGAAAAAAAAAAACCGCGTGGACCCATCGAATTTGCCGTTATCATACGCGCGATTATAAGACATCGCTCTCTTCGATCGGTTCAAAATATATATGGCATATGTCTCTTGACCCCGAAAACCGGGATCGCTTTTACACGGACTAGAGTTTCGAGCCTGGGTCCGCGCGACGGTACGCTTAGCTCGAGAAATATTACCGCCAACGACCAACCCCAACGATGGTTCAACCCTCACTGAGGGCTCGAGCGAACGCGAGGGAGCGCCTGACTCGAGCCAAGCCGATACACGGTATAGGCGAGTGTGTATGTAGCGGAGCCGGTAGGTATACGTGCATACATAAGGTATTAAGCGTACCTACACGTACGCAAGAACCTCCCCGAGCCCCACTACCTTCGGTTTAAGAAAACTCAGAGCCATGCGATCCAGAACTCGAATCATGTTCGGTTTGTATTCCAGAGGAAATACACACCGTGGGTAAAGACGTTATTCTTTTCAATATCCGCTAACTTTATCCCTCTCCGACAAGCCGTCCGCGCCTATCTATCCCTTGCCCAACTCTTACCTCATATATTTACGGCGAGAGTGCCTCATCTCGCTATTCGGCAGTCGGCCGCTGTAATCGCGTTATATCACTCACTCACAGTGGTCTTGAGGTGCCATTGGACTCGCCGCTGGCGGAATCTAGCCTAGCCAAAACAGGGAATAATGTATCTTATCATAAAATCCGATCAATGTTTTGAGAAAGTGAGATACTCGGCGACTTCCTGCCATCCTGCCATCGTACTGAATGAATTCTCTGAGTTTCATCGAGATCGATCGAGCCGTTCGCGAAAGTTTATCATTCTCGTTTAGGAAACGGCTTCCGTACATCCATGATACGGCGAGTCTCGTGGCACACCGAGCTGATCGTTAGTCGTCCGAAATTAATGCCACGGAACTTCAGGGATCTGCCCAATGTGCTCCACCAGAATGCCGATTGCAAAAACTCTGATTGCTTTACTTGAGAACGAAACCGTGTATTCCGACCCCGCGGAAACCGATGCACCGCCAAAAGTACCGCAACAATTCCGCCTCCGTTGGCCGCAGTCAAAATTCTCGAGCACGATTGCGGGCCGCTTCCCGAACCCGCGGTGGAGAATTTTCATTCCGGTGTCCCGCTGAAGTTCGTAGGTATATTGTTCACCTCCGGCCATTCGCCAATGGGAAGATTTTTTCTATCAAATTTGACTTTCGGATCGAATCTGGAAGTTGTATCACCACGGGACCCCCAACCTCACTGGGAAGACGCCGGGAGCTCAGGCCGGTGCGCTTATTCGCCGAGCTCGACGTGTACAATAGAGATCTTGGGAAACAATAAAGTGAACCAATCAGACACGGTGCTCGACATTCGATACTGCGGGGAGCCTGGTACCTACTTCATGCCTATTCCCTACACAGCTATGCTCCGACACCAAGAGATTTCCGGGTAGATCCCGGCGAGCCCTCGGATAGAAATCTGAACATCTCGCAAGGGTTCACGAGCCGAGACGTCTCACGCGGAGGACATACGTCACAATTTGTTTCGCGAGCAAGCTGGCGCGGTTCGTAAAATCCACCGACGATGAAGCGTTCCTTGAAAAGATACCGCGTGGTCGGGCCACGGCCGAGCACTAAAATGAATTGCTCTCACTGTAGGTATTGCGCGACCGTTATTTTAGGTATACCAGATCTCAGGTACGTGCAGTGCGCGTGTATGTGGGCACGGAGGATCGCACACAGGCGTGTCTTCGCGATACGCGTATATACCGGCCAAGCAGCTACCCAGAGCTTTCACTGAGCTCTCGGCATCGGTGCCGACTGGCGCTTCCTTTATCCTTTGAGTGAAGATGCACAAGACCGTGTTCACTGCTTGTGAGCATGTGGAACCGAGACGCCCGTACAGCAGCAGCACCGCGAGGCCGGAGGGAGGAGGAATTGCCTGAAACGCCGAAAAACGCTTCCGACATGAATTTGGCATTCCGCGGAGAGCAGTTCATACCTACGTGGCAACACAGTGATTCTCATTGCCCGATGATACCTGTGCGCAGGTGTGTCTCAGAAATTTCAACTGATATTCAAGAAAGAGTCTCGACAACGCGTCCTCCAACGTAGGTAGGCGATAACTTGGAAACGAGTGGGAGTAATGTCGTCGAGTCCGATGACAAGGAATTCGCTACGATTCCACTATCCACTGTTCAGCTTGTCGTACAATATACGCTCCGCGGATAGCAGATGTGGCCCGTTTCTTTGCAGTCGAACCGCAGATGGGGTTCGGGCCTCTGCTCTTTTCATATGAAATCAGAAGTTAACGCACGTGTCCCCCGAGCTGCAGTGATTAATGACGCGCATCTCCTCGGCAGAGAGATACGTGCCGGTTGGACTTGGGCAACGATATAACGGGGCTCACCAATCAAGTGAAATCCTGGGGCTTTTCCGGCATACTCGAACTGTTATACAACCCCATAGCGAGGCCGGGAAAGAGAGGAAAGGAGGATAGAGCGTGCGCCGGTTGATCGTCCCACCGTTGAGGAAGCAATTAATTTGGCCGAGATTAAAAACGACGTGGCATCGATCGTTTATACAATCGTCCGCCGCGTTCGGGGAGGAATTAACAAACTGATGTATCTCTCGCGCGAACGGTGAGCAAGGGGAATATCGAGTCGTGAGCAATTCGCAGAGAAGATATACGTATAGCCGTGGGCCGCGATCAGATGATTTATGCAGGGGCGACTCCGCCAGATTCTCAATATCCATTCGCTAATTTATTGCGATTGATGCTACGTCGGATATCGTTGCATCAATTAAAGAGCGTGGTAGCTATCCGTGAGGTAACCTTCCAATAAAAACGGAAAACGGGTTCATTCAAAAGACTCAACACCTCTCTCCCGTTACCCATACGGCCACAATCGTTCCATTTCATACTTCTCCCGAGATGCTCGGTTCGCGATGAGTACTGCCACGTCACGTCTTCGATCGTTCCGGCGCGAGCTCCGGACCTCGCATTATAATTGTATCGTGCTATTTGTTCGACGATTGTTCGTTGTTGCGAGCCTCACGCTAACGTGTAACGTGCGGAACACACGCGTGAACGTGACCGCTATTGTATCGCGTAGCTGTAACGTATGTATAACTACAGCAGGCACACACGTACTACACTACATAGGTACCTACATCGGAAGATACGTGAACGTTAAATCTTGTTTTCAGATCACGTCTCATTCCTGGTGGAAGAAACGCCTTGTTAGCGCTTGTTAGCGCCAGCCCTTTGATTAGAAGAATGTTAGGGGTCGGTGGTAGCGGTGGTAGTAGTAGTAGAAAGGCGGCTTCGTGCGTATGTATACGGGCGCGGAGCTCGAAAGATTTCAGATGTATTCGTGTGCCAAAGTAATCGACGGCGGCAATACCGCAGACCGTGACTGATCGTGCCAACGAATTAACGTACGTGCGGCTGCCGCCGCGGGCAAAGAAGTTTACAGGTATTTTCATGATTTTACGGGGGTATGGAAAGCTCGGCATCCGTACGCATGTCGGCGCGGGTTCCCCGTCTGGCGATTTCTCTTTTAATACCGTCGGACGGGCAGTCATGCTTACAATCAGCGGAAAAACGGGAAAATAAACTTTGCAAACGAAATGAAATGAAACGAAATGAAATAAAATGAAATAGCCGGTGAAGTGAAACTCGTATGTTCGAACAAGCGGACGCGTATCCAAACCGGGAATTTTTGGAGTACGGGAATGCAGAATGATCGACCGAAGTGGAAAATGCATTCGGAGATAAACACGATACCGGCATGCGCGTGCCTGTGCGAATGTGACAACGAAGGGGAGGGGGAGAAGTGTTGGCCGAAGAGCTTTGACCGCAGAAATATCATCGAACGACGAGTCCTTTGAAAAGGATGTTGCGAAGGAGGTGAATATACGTGTATCATATCGCCCGCTGCAGCGTCGCGGCGGAGAAGCGTTGTAGCACTTCGAAATTTCAGGACGAGGAGAAGCGCGCCGCGCCGTGACTTACACGGAGGACTCTATTCCCAAGGCAGGACGACTCCCGGGCTCGAGAATAATGAATAAATGGAATACAACGACTAGCGAACCGGGACAAAAAGGAAACGGATGGAATATCTCATCCCATTACTTATTTTTTCGCTACATTTTTTCAACGGTGGAATTCTGGAGCCACTCTCTGAGCTGGGGCACAAGCTTGGTACACTGTTAACATGAACTGCGAATTCTGTACGTATTATATTCCAGAATGCACGAGCAACGGCGAGTGGCAGAATTATGCAATCGTTTCGATTCGATTTCCGCAATTTCGGATTTCCAAGTGATGGCGTATCGTCGGTTTTGAATGATCGTTTGATATTTAGGATCGTAGACACAGCGCGAGTCATTGTACTCGTCGAGAGGTCGTCGGAGTCGCCGGTGGCAAAATCTGACCTAGCCCCAATGTAGGGAATATTTAACTTACACCGGATCCGATCAATGGTTTCAAGACGGTAAACACTCAGCCGATCTCTCGTATCGTATTCAACGAATTCTCACGGTTCAGTCAGAATCGATTGAGTCATTTACGAAAATTTACCATTCTCGATTACGAAACCGTTTCCGTACATTCGACGTGCATCGAGTCCGATTGCACGTCAGGCTGATCGTAGCCGACTGAAATTAACGCCACGAAACTTCGGGTAACTATCCCATAGGCTCCCGTCTACAACGGGGATTGAAAAAACTGCGATTGCTCCACTCGAGAATGATACCGTAGAGTCCGCCGAGCGAATGCCGACGCATCGTTGAAAGTAACCCTAAGACCTAGGATCGTTTTCCGATACGATATAAAGCCGCAGGGGTGTGCGGAGGGCCGAAATGAGAATACTCACGAAATATTAACGGCTGTGAGGCAGTTCGAGGACACGAAACTTCGGTATAAAAATTGAGCAATTTTCCGTATAACTCGGAAACTACCGATGCGAAAAGTTATCGAGGAAACTAAATGGACTGTGGAAATGTCCGTCTCCTAACCGGTGTGAGTAGAGAAAATTTTGAACCACAATTCCTTCCCTAATTGAACAGAAAACCACCCACGCTCGCACTGTGCGCTTCTCGTTTCCGTTGGTTGGAGGCGGAGATAGACAGACTGAATTTCGGGCGCTCGTAGGCACGAAAAATTTGAGTGAGCGAAATAAAAGGCCATTGCGTTTGACTCGAGTCAAATATTTCGGAATTCGTGACGAGCGACGCCGAAGACTCCCAGGTACCGGTAACTTCTGGAAACCAAACGATCCTGATTATCCCTGTAGCGTACCAGTGCAGAGTATATGAGGATGATTTTCATCCCCGGAGAAAAGCCCGTCGTGGAAACGCAAGGGCACGTATCTTCTGCTTTCGCTCTTACTCCGCAGATTTTCGAAACCATTATATACGACTGTAGCAAACACGAGAAGCGCATAGTATGGCGAATGGTGTTTTGTTTTGTTCGATGAGGGAAGCAATTGCGATTCAACACTCTTTTTATATATGTAACACAGGTGTGCAGGCCGTGCAAAAATCACCATTTCCGCAATCCATAGTTTTCCGACGGCTTTCTTATCGCGAGTGTTGAAATAATATGTAAATCTACCTATAGGTAAAAAACAGAGGTATTCCTCGATTTCCGGAATGTCGTTTTCATCCCCTCGAGCCGCTCTACATCCGCCGATATTTTGCGCGTGTTCTTATTTCGGCCAGCCCTGTAACGTGAAAATGTGATCCCACGCTTCAGGGGTAGGTACACCGACGCGACGTAACGTTCCTCGGGGAAGAAACGCTCGGAGATATTTTCATGCCACAGCGAATCTCCGGTCGAGTCAACCGAATGTTTGTTGCGGCAAAAAAACTTCTCACCGAGAATTTTTTTCCCCCGGCGTCTGTGTATGTAAAACAGCTCTTCGGGGTTTCCGTTGTTCGATGTAGGTATATCCTTACCTGGATACGAGTGTTATGCAATGTCTTGCGTCTGACGGCTACGCGACTCGTAACCACGGTTACGCCCGAGCAAAACAGAATCCGACAGCCGAGGCTCGGGTGAGTGTGTTATGCCCGTAAGTTTGAATACGGTCGTGCATGGGTCGAACAAGGGCAACGCACTGGACGTCGGGAATAAAATTTGCCAAGGGAGACGGAGTCCGGTGAAAGGATGTCGCGGGAGGCGAACGGATAGAGGAAAATAGGATAGCGATGAAGTGGAGAGCTGGCGAAGAGAGGAGGAAAGAGGAAAGAGGGAAGAGCGAAGAGGGAGAGAGAGAGCGTAGAAACAGCCCCGAGTTTACGGCCGCGAAACCAATACATGCAGGACACGGAGCTTCCGACGAGGACGATGCAAACACGTATTGTGTGGAAACTTATTTTTTCTGGCTTTACCACACACAGGGTGATACGTCATCATATTCGAGACACGTGGGATGTGCGGAAATCGGGTCCGGCTGTCAGTTTAGGCGCTCCGACTGCCCGAAATATGTGTATCCGATTATAGAGTTTGAGTAAGCCCAGTTGGATGTTAGTTGCGGAAGCCCGCTGCGCGATCAGTACGACAATCGAATCGTACATATGAGTTGAAGAAGTGTCCGGATCACTTCATAGCCAGCCGATCGCGATGATTCTGACATTTCGGTCGAGCATTCACCGCGGTTCTACCAGGCGAGCTCCCGCTCCGACGGAAGAGATGTCCGAGAGTGCCTAATCACGTCGGAAAGATTCTTCGAAAACCGCGGAAGATTCGACATTCCATCCCATGGCATGAACGACTGGAGAAGCACTTTTGTCCTCCGTCCTCTAACCCGTCACTCGCGCCTTGCCAAACCTCGTAAAAAGGAGGACGCGACGTCTTCAGGAGCCGCTCGCATCTAACATCCGGGTGTATATAATACGTCGACACGCGTGTACGGCACCTGCTCGGTCGCAGGGATCACGTGTGGGAGTATTCAAAGTTTCTTACATCAATTTATTCAACTTTTTCTAAAATTTTCACCTGACCGGAGGGTGAGAATATTCGCCATCCAAGACAGGAGAACAGAAGTGCTGACGCGAATCTAACATCCGGCCCGTATACCGGGACGGGAATGCCACGTGAGAAGACGGTACGATCATCTCCAGGTCTGCGCCCATTCTATGCCGCGTTTCCGTCTCAAAAACTTAGTCCGACGTCGGGGTGGCGTTCGTCGTCGCGATGCAGTCCGATACGGTGGCGAGCAACATTATACTTCACTGTCGTCGGTTTTGTCGGAGCCTCCGAATGACTCCGTCCCCGTTAGTCATGCGCGAATGCTTCGATGGGTTTTCCAGCTAATTTTAGCGGTCAACGTTATAACGGATGAGTACATAAGCACATGCATAGTATATGGGGTTTAGGTGTCTGGCGACACAGCGTCATCGCGGAATGGTATGAAAAAATGATCACCACTCGCTACAGAAAGAATTTCGAAGATTGAAATGGAATTGGCTTGACCTTTCCCCGTTGATCAGTTTCACCGAGATTCCTTTCGACGACGGGGCAGCGTCCTGCCTTGGGGTGAACCTTTTATTTATCTACTTATGGCCGGCGGAAAACATATTAGAGCGAACCAATAATGGCGTCGCGAAAATCCTCGTATCCCTAAAAAAAAAACAACATTGGGGTCTCCCGAGAGTCTGCGGGACTCTCGTGTTTCTGCTCTGATGTATGTGTGGCACAACCTCTTCAATAAACTCCACGGCATTACCGGCCCGGTACTCTTTGTCACCTATGAGACATTGGAAAAACATCCATAGCTTCGTATACTGAGAAAATAATCGATTATACTAGGCATTTTTTTCGCAATTTTAGCATTTCGCAATTCCGCCATTCCCACTGAAGAACATGGCCTCGTAGAATCTCGATCTCGCACTGACACGGTCCTCGTTCAGTTATCTGAAGTAGGTATGCTACGTTACGTGGTCGTTGGCGCGCAGATTTATTCAGGCAGTTGTTCGCCGAGAGAATATCACCGGGCAGCAGCTGTGGCCATCCATTTGGAAAATGCAAAATACCGAGTACAATAATAAAACGAGAAAAACCGAATTGGAATACATACTGCGTTGTATTACATCGTTGAACAATGTTTCCGACAATCTACCGAGGCGTCTCCTCCAAGTTTCATATGCTGAGTATATATTTGCGAAAAATATCATCGAACCGTCGTCGTACAATGGAGAACTTTGTGTGTGTGTGGTCACTCCATCGTTCGCAGTCTGTACCTTGACGGCAGTTTTTACTTCTCTCCCTAGTCTTTCTCAGGTTTGCACGCTCGAATAGAGGAAGAATCTCTCCTGAGTTAAAGACAAGCGCATTAATTTGCAAATTTGGTTCCTCTAGTTCGATGGAGTCACTAACATCAATGGCGAACTTCGTTCGGTTGCTTATACTCAGGTCAGACTAGAATTGTTTTCAAATCTGACTCGTTGACAGGTGAGAATCAATCGTGCCCAATTATCGGAATTGTTTACCAGGATGACGACCGGGACTTTTATTGGTGTTCATCGGATATCCCGAACCCGGGCGATTCGCTGAAACCATCGCATTCCTTCCTCCGGATTAGCATAGATATTAAGGAGATTCTCACGCCGTTTTATCCAGCGGATGTATACCGCAGCTATACAGAGTGTCCCAAAATTAGCTGTGTACTCGGTTGCCTACGTGCGGGCGCTTGGCAAGATTTTTTAACCGGTCATATCTCGCGAACGCGACTTCGCAGTCCACATGTTCCCTGGGTCGATTTACTCAGCTCGACCCCCTCTGTTACCCCTATGATTTTTTGTACTTTATTTTCGGACACCCTGTAGATACCTAGATAGGAGTGGGGCGACGTAGGCTATCCGTAAGTTCTTCAACTGAGGCGCGGATTTATGGAGAGGCCATAAAGGCCGTCAAGGGACTCCCGGGTCTCCGTAGAGGATGGTCATGCCTGGTCGTATACCTACCTACTCAGTTGTGCACGCGCACGGTCCGTACGTATGTATGCGAGCACTGCCTACTCCGCGGAGTAACTAATTGTTCGTGAAGAAGGGTTACGGCGAGAACACCTCCGCTTGGCGGTTGCTGAGCTTTGAGGAGCGTGACCGAAGGACGATAACTTACCACCAACCGCAAACTTGTACAGTATGTCGAATCCACCGCAAGTGGATCGCTGGGAAATCGGGCGGCGTTGCCGCGGTGGGTTTGATCGCAAGGTCTACCGCAATTTCAAACCCCGTCCGAACGCAGGACGAGACTCATGTCGCTGAGGATAAAAAGTTCATGAAAGGTACATACATGACAATCGATCGAACGAACTCGAGGATATAAATCTCTAGCAAACCGAACTTCTTCCGACCGCAAAATCTATCGATCTTATTACAAATGCGTTAGTTTTACGACGAGAGTATCGGAATTTCGCGTGTGCATGTTCACCATCATGGCACTTTTGCGAGGAACTTCATTGCGAGACGTCTCTCGCCGTTTATGAGATCCAAGAAAGTTCAAACTCGTGCCTCCAGCCTACTCTGGAACTGCTCGACCCCTTCCGGGCTCCGTGATCCCACTGCAGGTGAGCGCGGCGAGGTGTTTATCTTATCTCGACTTTGAAGTCGCCGGCTTCGTATCTCGTTAACGTTAAACCCTTGCACTGTCAGCCGTGGAGAGCCAGCCCCCGCTTGTTTGCCCAACAAGCTGTCGGATGATGTTTTCATATTTCCTCTTTTCATCAGATTCTCCAATTCCATACTTCACAGGAAGCGAATAATTGCAGTCCGGATCAGACAGGGACGACCGATCTTCGTCACACCCGAGGAGAGGGAACGGGGCATCGGAAGTCCCGCGCATACACGCGTTCGCTTATGAACTCCTCGCGTTTATCGACAGAACTACGTGTCCCGGCGCTCCGCACGGAGGTCATGCCAGGACCAGAAATTCACGAGCGAGGCACCAGGCTCAGGAATCCTTTTTTGCGCGATTGACCGAGGAGGTCAATTCAACGAGGAGTCCGGGTCCCGGTGAAAGTATACATCTCCCATTTGCACATAACGACATGAATTGTTACGCTCGTGCACTCCGGGGGCTACACGCTGTACCTATACGTCCAAGAGAACTCCGAACGTGAAGTTTCGCGAATCGGCGGGGGTGGGGGGCAACCATGCGGCAATATCGCAGAGCGCGGCACGAAATTCGATGAGCTCGTGTCTCGCGATCGCACAACCCGGATGAAAACTTGGAATATGTTCGATTCCACGCGCGATTCCGGTCACGTCCCAGTCACGAATGTTACCGAAAACTTCAAATCCACTTCCTGGTGTGTGGAACTCCGTTTCCACTTACATTTTTCCCGAGCATCGGCACTCGTTTAGCACGTTTCACGCTTCCTACGTACGGCCTGTGCTCTATGACCCGTGCGAATCCAAAGGGTAACGACGCTAACTGCGGTTCTACGAGCCGTACCGGGATCCGTGGAATGCTTTTCCTTCTGCCATTACTTATCAATTTTATTCCCGAATCCAAGCCAATTGGGTGTATCAGAGGTATATAGTCACCGACGCGTATCCCCTGCACATACTGTCCGATCCTTCCACACGTTTCTCTTCAAGCAGCCGGTCGACGCAGGCGAACCGTGGACGCGGTCTTCGATAATTGGACAGCGAATCAAGGCACTTTGCCTGCGAAACTAAACCAACGATAAAGAAAAGAGTGTTGGGTGAAACGATTCGCGATATTCTGACTGCTGCGAAACGGCGCGGCGGCCATGAAATCGGGACGGAATTGAAAATCGACTACTCCTGATAATCCTCCCGCTTAATCCGAAGATCCGGTATGAGCGCCTTCTTCTCAGTTATTCTGGACATTGGTTTGCTGGGAGACAAATTTCCCACGGAGAGTATGTACCTACCTACGGAAAACGTACTTTCGATAAAATGTGGGATTCTGTCACGTATACGCGTTCACCTCCGGCGCCTTTGAGTGATCGTTATACGGCCGTTTCATCTAGCATTCTGGTAAGGAGATTAACGACTTACTCCTGTCTCTTTGCTGCCGTTACCGGATTCAATTATACAGTCACTACCCCGTGCAGCACAGTCCAGGGAGGAACGACGGACGATCAGCGGTGTCGCCCGAGTATACTTTCCCGTACAACTATAGCGGCATCAACATCGCGCATAATGTATGTACCCGGGTCGTATAAAATATGCACGAAATACTGGAATATGTGAGGTTGAAAGTTGAAACCGTACTCGGCTCCGTCGCACCTTCTCAACACGGGCTTCCGGTATCCCCTTTTTTCACGGCGGACATTCACTTCTCCCGCTTTGATCTTCCTTTTCAGATTGTCGGGCTAGAGACTCGACATCTTCGACTTTCCTTCAGACTCCCAACGCCGCGATATGTGCGGAGTTCGGGAAAACAAGATTTTTTACTTTACTTCAAACCGAAGGTAGACGAAATCCGAGTTCCCTATCGATCCGAGTGGCAGTGGTGAACGCGATCCGAGTGGCAGTGACGCCCAATGAGCCGGACGAGCGAAAAATTTCATGATCACGATTGAGGTATTTTCGCGTGTTCAAAGTTGTCAAAGTCGCGGAGGCGGGGGAAGATCCGGAGGTATGAGCTACGCGGCGAATCAGAAGTCTTGGGAATCGCCAGATCTTTCGGAATCACGAGTAGGCAGTTGGAAGTGAAAAAAATTCCTCGCAGTAGTCAGATATGAGACTCTGAAAGTCAATGAAAGCTACTGGAATCTGTGTAATTATGAGTCTATGAAGGTCGGCGGAGGTCACTGAAATTCATTGGGAATTACTATATCAGACTCATCTGGAGTCACCAACAGTTTCCGGGAGTGATTGGAGGTCGTCAACAATCACTGGAAGTCATTCGGAATAAATTTAAGTAATTGGACGTCGGAAGTCACTCGTATCTGCACCCGAAACTCAAATGAATATCCCCCCCGCCCCGACCCCGCTGCTACACCGATGACACGGAGTAGTCAGTTTAAATGGTAAACGAAACTTGACGTATTTGGTACAGGGGAATAGATTCTCACGTATGCACGAGTATGTTAGTAAGGTGAAGGTATGTACCGCCGAGTTGTAGGCGAAAATGGTAAAGGATGGGTACATTATGTACATATTATGTATGACCGTTACATACGTATGTACGTACGTATGTATGTATGCAAGCGGCGTACGGTAGAAAATTTCGCCCCGGAGGGCCGTTTCGGCGGTGATAAGACCCCCGGAGAATAGATGCGGATGAAACTGTACCGTTACGGGACGAGGGCGACGACGTTTTTCCCATTTCAATAATCCCGGCATAAGAAGGAAGGTGAGGTGCACACCGCGCGAAGGCAGACGTAAATAACTACGAGGAAACGCCGGGTACAACAACGAAACGGGAGTGAACTATTTATGTACGAGCCAGGTCAGAGGCATGTTCGTCGGTCTGGTAGTTCGAACAGAGACATGGATGTATTTAACATCACATCTTGGGATATGGGAGAGGGAGCCTACTGCACTGGATACTCGACGCAGTTCGTATAGAATTATAGAGACGCGCGAATATCGTACTTCTACATCGCGCTCTACGCTGGAAGTTCGAACACGCGCCGAGTATGTTGACTATAAGGATTGTTATATGATTCGTGATCGTCGAATCGTCGCCAGTTTATGTTTCCGATGCGTTTCGTTTCAATATCGAAGCACAACTCATATATAATAGGAGAGTAAAGGAAACGAGCGACAGGCGACAGGCAACCGGATTCACGGGCGTGTGTGCAGTGTATGCAGCGGCATTCCTACTCGCTCCGTTGTTGGCCGACGATATTCAAGTAGTAACCGACGATGTGCGGTCAGCCGCCGCGGAGCGACTGCGGAACGTTCCGAAGCGTCTTGCACCACCAGCGACCAAGCGGACTGCACCGTTTCTAGATTTCAGTTGTCATTTGTGAATCGTCATCCAAGACTAATTTGTATGGAGATTGGCTAAATTCACTCGGAGCTACCCTGAAAGTGAATCATACTTCTCCACGCGCCAATGACGCCCGACGATGAGACGATGAGACGCGTACGATGTATATACACTCGCGGCGATGCATAAATGGGGGCGGAATGGGCACCCCTGAAAATTATCGCACTTTTTCGAAATTGAAAAATCTTCGGATTCTCATCATTTACTCGCTCCGGTAAACTCCGAACACCGGATCAACGATACAGCTATATCTCGTAGAGTTGGGGAGCGGCTAGCAAAGTGGGCATCCCTGAAGATATCTCGTAGGTACTTTTCTCAAAATTATGAAACAAAAAAAGTTCAGTAGCCATGGGAATTCGGAAACACCGAATCATGGATGTATTGAAAGAACTGAGGCAGGCAGGGACGAAGTGCCCCCGGAAATTTTTAGGGTTTTTTCACAATTGAACAACGTTTGTGTTTTTTTCAAATGTTTCTAGCCTCTTATAGACATCTAATCTCATCATGTTCGAAGTATTTTCAAGCAGATACGGAAACAGATTAAAAATATTTGTCGATTTCGAAAAATGTCGAAAATTTGTCAGCATGCCCATTTTGCCCGCAATTTCCGAAATTTTCAGGGGAGGGCGCTCAACACTCGGCATCGGGCGGACTATCGTTTCTCGCTAAAAATTCGGAGCTCAATTGATTCGAACCTCTATTCGAAGCGTTGATCTGTCAGGGTACTCATTTTCTCGCCCCCCCTCCACGAATAATTTCACACATCAGGGGGCGAGCGAAATAGTCATAAATAATCCGCGAACCCGCTCCCCGCGGTTAAGTCTTTGATCTCGATCTCAAGCAGCAGCCTGAGCCCGGGAGTGCATAATATTGGGCTTCCGCGCAGATTCATACATTCGTAATACCAATTCAAAATATGTACCTTGTGTGCTTGTAATCCTTTGAGTATATCGTGGAGGAAGCAAAATGCAGGCGTTCGCCAAGACTCGCGCCAGTTTTCTCAATATATCGAGGAGAAAATTGACTGCAGGGATAGTCAGACGTCATACATGCCGCGGTGCAGCATTCACGTGCGTGCGGCATATACTCGCAAGTATATAATCTAATACCGATCGGACGTTTGAATCTAATACACGTATCTCCAGACCCGAACGGAAGACGCCGCGGCGCGAACTTGTCCACCCAACTCCGTAACCCCGACTGAACCCCGTCGCCAGGGGCTGCTGCAGGTCGCGTGCGCAATACCAATATAATATTATACCTATAGCCGCCGCCGTTATATGAGGCACAAGAAGTACCGTGTGCCATGCGGACGCGTGTGTGATATAAGTACCCGATAGCCGAATCGCACGAAAAGCATGGAAGGCAGGTGAATACCTCTCCACATTGTTCTCTCTGATGTTCCCATTGTGCAGTGGGCGCGCGTGATACATGAACTCGTATATCGCGCTAATCCGATGAAGGCATTCCGTTATTCGCTTCAGCAGTCATATCGGAGATCCGCTCTGTTTTTCAACGATGCAAATCGTAAGCCTTCGGAGAAGCATCAGCATTCGAAAGCTATACCGATTGAACGCTTTTACCGAAGCTTCGGAAGTAGGAGAGCTATAGATCGAATGTTATACCTGTACCTACCCTGCGTGCATTTCTTCAGCGACGTCTTTATCGCGGATCAGAGAACAATTGTAACAAGTGTATTTCGAATTGAACGTGATTTCGCCGCTCGATGATTTACCCCGTGTCAAGAGACTTGCAGCCAGGTTCCGAAAAATAACTCTCCTAATCTGATCACATCACCGCAATCTCTTCCCCAAGTATAGCACAAAATTCTTTGTGACTTATATCAGGCCCTGCGACGAGTCATAGACGTCTAGAACGTCCATTTGCGTTTTTCAGTCTCGACTGTAAACCGGACGTTCGGCGACTTTTAGACGTCTGTGAGTCGTCTCAACTGAGTGAGTCGTCGTAACAACAGTCAGCTGCACGCAGTGTAGCTCCTCTCCGATCGCTTCTACGTGAAGTCGAACTCACCCGCTTCTTGTGCTTCCTGTTGCGGCTATTCGACGACCGTGTAAGACAACGTATGATCCCGTATCACATCCCACTCGCACGGAAACCGTCGGAAATTAATCATTCATCTCGGAGGGAGCTCTCCTTCCGTTCAAAAGTTTCAAACACGTTGATCGCGGGGGCAACGCCCGCGGCTAAAGCCGTGCATGCGTTCGACGAATGTCTTCAATGGTTGCATCCTCGAAGTCGAAATTGCAGTTTATACGGGAATTACGATGGAACAGTAATCGGAACTACTTATATCGCCCGCTTTGTCTACGGTTTTGAGTTCAAGTAGATACTGATCGTGGTCGGCCGCGCCACCGTTCCATACCGACTTGGTCTACCTATTTGAATTATTTACATCATTTCGTAGCCGAGATCGATACCTAACCGTAGCTCGGTAGTCGCTTCCTTCCTTCCGTACAGTGTTATGTCGATACCTGTGCGAAACAGCTAGTATTATACACGTATACTTGTGTATTCATGTGCCTGCGTGGACAGTGGATATATCACGCGCGTGGCAAGTTCACCGAAGTTGACGTGCGAGAGGGAAAAATTGATCGGGATATCAAGTTCATAGCAAGTTCAAGCCAGGTCGATGAGGCTCAACGGAAAGCTGTGAGGATATAGGCCTCCCGAAGTAAAGAACTCGATTTTTGTTAGTTGCATGACTTGTGTGTTCCTTGAAGAGAATAGCAAAGAAGATCGTTCTCCGTGGGAGTAAAGAGGACAACGAAACCCGGGAACAGTTCAACATCGATGCGTGAAAAAGAGAATCTTCAAAAGTCTAGACGAAATGAAACTCTACCTAAAATTTAATTTCCAATTATTTCTCCAACCCGTCGCAGGCGGCTTGTTCCGTGATTTATCTCGGCGACTTCTACCGACGACTCAGCGACTTCGCCTCTCCTTGAATGCGCGAAATGGCGAAGCGCATTGTACGGGGAGACTCGCACCCGGGGAAGGAGTCGTGAGAGAGGAATATGACGCATGTTCAAACCGTATATACCTACGCTCTTCGTTCTCTGGTGCAGCCGTAATATATTGTACACCGAACCGGAATGAAAATGATGACACAGCGACAGATTGTCGCATCAAAAATATTGCTAGAATGGCGGTACACTTTGTTCACGGTATGCAATACGCAAGATTTTCAGGCGAAATATACTAGGCTGCGATTGGATTGAATCCTCGCCGCGAGAATCGTACTTACTTGCGCCCCTAACAATTTACAATACACGCATTCGCTGTACAAATGATTGTCCAAATCGCAAACTCTGTGCAGCAGTGCGAGTTACTGTTAGGAATTTTGTCGGAATTCACGAACTGCAGTTTCTCAATTTCAGGACGCACTTGTGAAGAAAAAGAGAAAACTGTATTTTAAATTTACAAATTAGTGTAGTAAATGTACCGTAATCAGAAGGTCGCCGTACACTTTTGGCGTTTACCGAGCGTTTCACTGAATTTGGTGAACATTGAAATAGTAAATTTACCAAAAGTTTTTTTAAACTACAGAGCTACCGGACTAATGGGAAATGGTGTGCACAATCTTTTTTAAATTTCCAATCCATTTTTTAATTCACCAAACCCGATTTGAAAATTAATCCAAGGATTCTGGACTCACTGATCGCATTCGTAAATTCGCGCTGCACGACATTCTTCCAAATCAACTGAACCTGCTCCGTGAATTGAGAATTGATAAGAAAATTCCGGAATGCGGTGAATTCTAATTATTTGTTAATTCTGGACCAGAAATGTTGAATTGGTGTCAGAATTTCGAATGGCAGTATATTCTTCGAGCAGTTAATATTACTGTAAATAGTTGAACGCAATGATGAAAGCTTTCAATGAATTATTGTCGATGGCTAATTTTTTCCCGGATTGATGATAGATCGAATTGGAACTGAAAAATGTTTACGCTCATTTTCAGTGTTATGTCAAAAGGCAATAGTACGTCCGCTATTTGGAAGTTTCACGTTTTAGGGGGTATTCGACGCGAAACGGGACGGATTCTGACCGATGCATGGTCGGCGAATTTGACGCTCTTTTGGAATGCAGTTGCTTTTCATCACGGAGAAAGCTCCTGGCATTTATGAGCCGAAATATTAATTGGTTCAAGAGATATGGCCGGTTTAAAAACACGGGAAAATTCACAAATCTCATATTCAACTCCTTCGACTCCATTCAACTCATGTTGAACTTCTCATTTGCATTTATAGGTTCTCCGGTACCATAATCTTGGTGGTGTAGTCCCAACTCGTTACTTTTCATATGTTCTGAATGAGGAAAATGAACTTTTATTTCTTATTCATTTGATTGAAAGAGAACTACGCGAAACGTCTGGCTGAAATTTTCACCAAACTTTCGTTTCACCGCGAAGTATATTCCGTGAAAATTTGAAGGAAATCGATTAGACCTTTCTGTTAGTAAATTAGCAAAATCGCACATTTAGGTTATTTTACATGCTCAGAAATTTTCGCGATAGTTTTATCGGCAAATATTCCAAGAGAGCTCGTTCTTCCGCGTAAAATGCTCCATAATATAGTCACTATTCGGTTCACGCACAGCTAAGATATGCGGAGTTGAATATGAGACTTGTGAATTCTTTCGTCTCTTTAAACCGGCGATATCTATTGAACCAATTCATATTTCGGGCTATAACTTCCGGGGGGGGGGGGGGGGGGGGAGGCTTTTTCCGTGGCGAAAAGGAACCGAATTCCATAAGGGCGTCGAATTCGCTGACCATCGGCCGAAACCCGCCCCGTTTCGCGTGGAATGATACCCAATAGAATAGAGTTATCGTACAGTAATCACGGTTTGTGACCGTAATACAACCGGTTGTCATGTTTTCGAAAACAATTTGTTCAGCATTTGAAAACTTTGTTATCGAAGCGGGAAAACTGATCGAAGAGGCAATTATTCCGAAGATGAAAGTTTCCCCCGAGGCTTTCCTCAAAATTTAATGCGCATTGGAAAATAATTAAGCGTCGTATATCATTGTGTCTATTATTCAGCGAAAGATCTTGTTGACGAATTTCGTATGAGATTATTATTCTGTATTCTCTATACAGGAACGGTCCGCAGAGCCAAAAGCGTATGATCAAAAGTTCAAAAGTTACATTGAACTGAATTTTATGACTGAACATCCGGCAATTGGACGATCATTTCTCGGGCAAATCGTAGCCTGCTATATATCTATAGCTTCTATATTTTTAAATCGTACATCACTAGGTGGCCGTGATTTCGAGCCAGCCCACCGATGATCGGTGAATTTCATTTAAAAATTTTTAAGTACAAAAATTAACGATTTTTAGAAAATATTCGTGAAATCCTGAAGAAAGAGAGCCTACTGTGCACCCCGCGGAACAATGAAAGTCGCAACTTGTTTCTGTACGTCAAAGCTTTCGTCGAAGATTACGTCGTTGCAGAGATTCAGACGATGCGTGGTTTCAGCCGCGGATTCCCATTTGCTCTCGTGATCGCGCGGTACGAGTTGAATCGACCGTCGGGTCAAAAAGGTCGGTCGGCTCAGTTTGAGTGGTCGTAACTTGGAAAAAAACAAAATTTTTAGAGCATGAACTCGGAAAAGGTCGTAAAACGCCGAGTTTTCTACGTTTGACGATTATTCCGGAATTTCCATGGAAAAATTGTAAAAACCGCTGCGATCTCCGAAGGGTTGAAAAACGTAGTTTTTACGGAGTCCATTGCGTACGTCAACTTCAACTCGTCACTGTTCGTCTAAAATGAGTGTTAAAAGTGTGAAAAAGTCCAGAGATATTCCGCGAATATCGACGAACATGACGGAGTTTTGAAATTTGGAAAATGTTCAAAAACCTGGACGCCAGGTGCCAGAGAGGACAATGATGCGGTTTTGGTAACGGCTTGGTACAGGTGAAGCCGAGCTAAAATATACGCTACGTGATTCCGTAATCAGTTTTTGGTTCGCTATACCGAGCTTGCAGTAATAGACGTTGATAATTTCTAAAAAGTACTACGAGCAACGCGCTATTCGTCGCTGCATTTTCCCCTCTACACCTCCGCCGCTGCAATTTATGCTCTCACTGCAATCAGTCACCGGCAATGATAATTGAAGAACAAAACAAATTTCTCTGCGATTGCAGCGATGAATAGCGCGGATGGGACACACGCTGCGCGTAGAAAATTAAAAAAACTATCGACGTCCATTACTGCAAGCTCGGTACAGCGAACCAAAAACTGATTACGGAATAACGTAGTGTATACTTTAACGAGATTCTCAGCTATCTCGGCTTCACCTGTACCAAGCCGTTACCAAAATCGCATCACTGGCCTTTCTTGCATCTGGCGTCCAGATTTTTAAACATTTTCCGAATTTCAAAAATCCATCATGTTCGTTGATATTCAGGGAATATCTCTGAATTTTTTCACATTTTCAACACTTCACATTTTAGGCGAACAGTGACGAGGTGAAGTTGACGTACGGCAACGGACTGCGTATAAACTACGTTTTTCAACACTTCGGAGATTATAGCGGTTCTCACGATTTTTCAATGGAAATTCCTGGATGATCGTTAGACGCAGAAAACTCGGCGCTTTACGACCGTTTCCGAGTTTATGCTCCGACATTTTTTTTCTTTTGTAAAAGTTATGATCACTCAAACTGAGCCGACTAACCTTTTTGACCCGACGGTAGACAGATGTGGAGGGCGAGAGTTTTTTGCGAGACTCGGATTATTCCAATGCAGTACAGAAGCGCTTAGCGACACACTATATGGAAACGAAAATAAACTACTCAATAAAAAATCTGACGAAGTCTTTCCAATGCATTTCCGATTCGTAGGATTTCTCAATTTCAGATGAGAAATAACTTTTCTCAACGATCAATGAAACACAACTGAGAGTTTTTAATCCGGTGAAATTGAGGGTGATGAACCCAGCCGTGAGCTTTCGTGTAGAGAGTGCGGAGGCGACCATGCTCGGAAAGTTTCTTGTGTGGAAAATCTACGTCCACGAAATTGGATCTTTGCAACTCATAATCGGAGAAAATTACACGAATTCCATTCATTTTCATTCTCTCAGGTGAAAAAATTAGCATTGAATATTGCGAAACCCCCCACCACCGCTGCTTCGGTAACTGCCACGCATGAAAAATTGACGAGCTGCCGGTGGCGGTGATAACGACTCAAACAATATCAGTAACAGTAAAATCCGCCATTCCATATTCCAAAAAAAGTACAAAAATCCTTTACATGATAACAAACAAGCATTCGCCATAACGAACATGTATATATGGTGTCCCATTTCAAACAGTACGGCTGAATACCTCGGAAATTAAAGCTCGAACAAGCGAATGTTCTAGTCCAAAGTTTCAAGTTTCTAAGAGTGACGCAAGCTGGTGATATTTACTTTGCTACAGGTGGAGGCTCTGAAGTCATATGAAAGTCATCTTCTGTTTTTGAGATGAAATGATGTACTTTTCTCACAGGATCCCGTACAACGTTCATATACATGTATCGTGAAAGCTGACCTCCGTATTACCTCACCATCTCTACCCGCAAATGATAGAGTATCGCCAGCTTGAATCCCTATTGGAAATCTGCGACTTTCATCTGAGACATTTTTTTGCTTGTGCTACAATTTTCAAAATATTCAGCCGTACTGTTTGGAATGAGACACCCTGTATGTATCTATATATACATTCCAACCCTGTTCCATTTTATAATTATCTACTTGTGTAATATCGTATTGACATGGGTCCCACTGCGCCCTCAGATTCATAGTAATTACTACTTATTGTCACACCTGATATTAATCCCTCGATGAGAGGGATTAAAGTTTGTTAGCAAGGTCAGATTGAAGTACAATGCCACGTTTTATCAATCCCTGTATCTCATCTGGTTGCAATCCGTGCTCGACTAGAATATCGATGCTATGTTCGCCCACTTTGGGATTAGAATTATTGGAAGCCTGAGAGTAGCCTGGTGTTCTCGATAAACGAGGTGCAGGATTCGGCACAATATTATCAACCTCATTGTCAATCGATTTAGAAAAACTATTCCTAGCTAAATTGTGTACATTCTGAGGTGCAGATTCCATGGACAATACAGGTGTGACGCAGGCGTCCGTATCGCCAAACACCGTGCACCATTCGTCTTGAGTTTTTTCTTTGAATATTTTACTCAACCGAACTTTACCTTCTTCCCAGTTATCAAACTGCGGTAATTCTTCGTCTGAAAAACCAAGTTTTTCTATCAAAGTCTCATAGAATTGTGGCTCCAGGGCTCCTACCGCCATGAATCTTCCATCTTTCGTTTCGTAAGTGTCGTAAAAGTGAGCTCCCATATCCAGCCTGAAATTCAATCAACAATGTAGAATACGTTGAAGAAATTAGTTCTCAAAAATATGAAGCAAAAATGCTTTCTCCATTCTCATACTACGATTTTCCTCACAAATTTTTTCCTCTCGGCTGTCCCCAAAGCTCGGGCATACTCTGGGACCGAAACAACCAGCTTCCCAAGTATGCCGTGCCTTCGACCATAGAGGCGTCAATTATTTGACCTGCGTTGCTTCGTGTACGTTCAAAAAGTGCCAAGGCTATACCAAAGGCGCACATTAAACCGCCACCTCCAAAATCGGCAGCAAGATTTACCGGCGGTGTAGGTTTATCGTTGTGTCTGCCAAAAAGGGACAGTAGTCCTGAGAATGCACGACAGAATGTTACTCTCATTTTCCTCTCGCTCATTTCCTTACACATTTCTTTGGTCATGATTCGGTTATAATTCATACTAACCAGATATAGCAACGTAGTTTATATCGTGTCCGGCCATGTTTCTATATGGGCCGCTCTGGCCAAATCCTGTTAGTCTAGCGTAAATCAATCTTTCGTTCCTTGTCATTAAAACGTCTGGTCCTAATCCTAACTTCTCCATCACACCTGGCCTGAATGGATCGATTAAGACGTCGCTTTTGGTTGCTAGCTCTTTCAATACTTCAGCACCCTCTGGTACTTTGATGTTTAATCCAATTGACCGCTTTCCGTTCCCTAAGGGATCGAACCCTCCTAGTGGGACACCGGAAACCTGATAAGAATATTTTTCAACTTATTTTGGAATGAATTTTGATCAATCGTGATTCGAATGAGACGATAGAAATTGTGTTCAGTGTCAGCAATGGAAATTTGAAATTTTGGTGTATGTTGTACTCCGAGTGTATGCATGTCCGTGTGTTATGCAAAAATGAAGAATAATTGGTATGAATGTGATGAAAATGTATTTAGAACTGTTTACCCGGTCTATCCTGATCACAGATGCACCAAAGTCTGATAATATCATACCGCAAAAAGGCACTGGGGCGAGCCCGGCCAATTCCAGAACTTTAATTCCTTTCAAAGGCATTTTGTTATTGTTTTCTACTTCACAACAACGAGACAAAACACTGTTCTAGCTATTATTGTCCAGTGTTAATAGCAAACGACGACTACTTCACACAGTGAGAGCCAAGTTTCTCATTCCGCACAACTTGACGTATAAATTCTCTCACGACCTTGATACCTGCTTGACTTATGCTCATGGCTCAGTCTGAATTTTTTATTTTGAACCGAGTTCAAAGTACGAGTTTGATCATTCTGACGATGTTTACGGTGATTTTACCTCCGACTATCAAAAGTGTTGACAGGTGTTGACCATTTCATTTCATTGATTTGCCGAACTTGAACCGCAGGGCAGCACTGCCACCGTTGAGTGTAGAAGGGTATCACACTCAACGCTACCGTTGAGTGTAGAATACCCTTCTACACTCAACGACGCTACCACTGCATGTGCCTGGGCCCGGGAATTTCAAACTTCAGATTTATGACTTCCGTACGCACAGAGAAAGGGGTAGACGCTCTAATTAGTAATTGTTATACTTATCAAAATGAAGAACGCGAAATAAGCGTTGAGTATCAGAAATCAACTTTCTGAATAATGACGTAACAATATGACGCATTAAACTGAAGCTATTCTTTCGTTTCAATCGAATTTAATCGTTGTTTCGCGCCAAATAGCCATAGCTATAGCCGTGTCTCAATTCACCCGAAGATTTTTTTTTTGTCTTTTGTTCAGCTCATTTCGATAAAAAAAACTACGTCAGATCGATCAAAAATACAGATGGAGCAGTTTGAGCGCAATTATTTCCCGATTTTTCAGCCCCCAACGCTCGTTTCCGTCATGCTATCTTGGGATTTGAGGTTAGCTGTCAGACGAGCTAACCCAGCTAGGCGAACAACGTGTATCTCTTGTCAACCATTTTATTACCTACGCAAAATCTATGCAAGAGCGAGCAGAAATAGATCAAGCAATCGAGTGATGAAAAAGCGATGGTTTTTTCCATTTTTACAACCCTCAACATCCATGTCCATCATCCTCTTGTGGAATACGAGGTTTGCCGTCGGAAGCGTTTGGCCAGCTTGGAGATCATCATACGATCTTCTTATTTTTATTATTCGGATTAATTTTATGTTGATAATTTTATTTCTCAAATAATATGATGGAGCAATGGGAAATGAAAGTGAAGCTATATCATGGTTTGGTCGAATGCCTCATTTTTTAACTATCTTTTTCATCATGCACTCGCTCCGAGATGTCGCCCTCCGCGCTGCCCGACTCCTAATGCCTATCCTGTAATTAGTTTTAACGAATGATCCGTTGGCTATCAAACGTATTGGAAATTAATTATTCAAATAATGACGTAGATTTATTCAGATTTCATGCTTTTTTCACATCGAACCTCTAGCTATAATGAAGCCATCTGTAGTTTCATTGTTCGGTGTTCGCACGTTATTTACGTGTAGCCAAATTGGAACTTCCCAACGAGGCTCAAATATAGGCACACTCAGTCACACAGTGATATTATTGGCCCTTCCCGTAAGATCCGTCCAATCAAGTCGCTGTGTGTCTCGCTGGAGATGCAGCGTCAATTGCCACGCATGAAAAGGCGCTTTTATTTTGTCTGTCTCTCGGACACTTTCCATTCATGGCAAAAGATGGGAAGCAAAGCAGTTCAGTTACAGTGGCGCCCTCTGTCCATTCTCTTTGCGGTGAGCTATAATACGCCAGTGCACCGTGAGAAAAGGGCAGCAGAGGGCGCCACTATACCGAAAGCATAGAATTGTGGTAAGCCCCAGTGGCCAGTCGGCTTATGCATACTGTTGCAGTTCCTTGGTTAGATTTGAAAGACTTGATTCGAAACTAATCTTAAACCGATACGAGAAATTAGTATGTCCATATACGAAAAATTTCGAGACTGTTTTACTCAGTTCATTAGAAATATCCTTCCATGTAAGTATTTACTTACGTAATGTATTATTAAATGTTAGCGTACCTTTTGCTGGTAAACAAACGAACAGCGATTTCGCCACTTGGGGCTTCAATTGTTTACATTTGGAACTGCGATAATATTTAGAATTGTTTTGGAAATAAATTGTTCCACTTTATATCGTACCACAATAACACGAAGCGTACGATACATTGGTGACGGTATAGGAATTATTAGTTGATACATTTTTATTATCAGGATATGAAACATGCAATGTGTAGTGCAAGACTGTTATCAGCTGATCACTTCAGATAGGTCACTCGAATAGACTCCCTGCAACTTACGTGGATTTTGTTTTATATTAGATTGACTAAATTGGAGGTAAGTAACATGACCATCAGTTATAACAACTTTCAAAATAAAATAAGAATAAAATACGGTAGTCACATGGGCTTATATCGTATTTTGCACCACCTAGTACAAATTGCATGCCTATAATTCAGCTCATGTCGAATAATCGTCCCACTGAATTGATGCATTAGTCATTAACACAAAACCAAAATTGCAGATTCTGTGATTATTATGACAATCTTATTTCTAACGTGCACAATATATATTTCATAAATTCTCTGGGAAACGTATTGAAAATGATGAATAGAAAACGAAAATAATACAGAAAAAATGTCTTTTCCTTCCAGTGGACCATATTCCAAACTAAGAGGGTATCAGTGAGGGTTACTCGAGATGACACAGATGGTAATATTCACATTCACAGCCACGCCCTGCAGAATTTGGGTGAGAAAAATATCCTAATCAAACTCAATTCAATTGATAACAATTTAGGCGATAGCTGGGGAATCCTAATGGTCGGAGTCCAGAGACAACCTCTAGACAAAATTATTTTCCCATTCTTTTTGTATATAATGGAAATGAACGGTTCTGATGAATTTACTTCATTTCCAATAGCCAAAAATTAGCTTTTTTGTGTTTTGTTATGATTACTGGCCTGAGATTTTCATTCAGAGTCTCAGTCTGAGTCTAAAATCTCTTTGAAAATATTTGTGAATTAAAATATTAGATAATAAACATGCTGCGCAGAGGAGATATATGTGAAATCTAGCGCAACGTAAGGATGGTGAATCCAAGTCCGAATGAATCTAATTTCAATTGGTTATAATCTATGAATCATAAGAGTGTCTATTTTCTTCTCAATCTTCTCAATCGAATTCAATGAAATTCTAGAGTGACATAATAGTTATGTGTGTCAAGAGCGTGTACAGTAAGATTTTTTGACCAGTGTGAAATTCCACAAGAGACAAAAGCGAGTGCAAAATGCACACGAGCCAAGAAGTCTCTATATGCGCTCGTGCCTCACATCCTATTTTCTGCCCCTACTCCTTGTTGAAAATTCGACGTTTATGGAGTTTTCCAAGCACTCATGCTCGGAAAAATGCTTGAAGAATTCCATGATCGTCGAATTTTTGACGAAAGGGGTACACAAAATCAGACACAGACACAGACACAATCTATAGCACGGGCCAACACGTAATTGCGTACCTGAAAAGTTTGACTTATGGATTCTGGAAAACAAATGTGTATCAGATATAATAGAACTGGGAGAAATGAAATTCTGCTGTGCAGAAAAGATAAGATGAGAAACAGATTTATGAGAGAGTGGAAAAACAGTCGACGTAGTTGAGCTTATTTGAGTTCATCGACTGATTTCTGTGCTTTCAATGAACTTCAACTGCAATTAAGTGCAGTATCTTATTCTGGTCTTTTCTCAATTTCCAGAGAGGTTGATCTGGTTCACCCCCGAGGAATGCGTATCGATTGATCATATTCGCACCCGTGTGGAGGTGGAGAGAGTGAAATAAATAGGAATGATCAACCCAAAACCAGGAAACGGAGGGATGTCCGGATATTAACTGTAAACATTTGTTTGATAATCTCATGTATCATTACACAATCGGGGCAGTCAGGGCAACTTTCTTTTTCTAATCTGACACAGTGCACAGTATTCACAAAACTCCATCGAGTTTTTCCCAGCTTGGCTACCAGTTTATGCCTTTACTTCTGTCACCGAATGGTTTTGTTTTTCACGTTGCATAATCGAATGAATAACTTTGCCTGTCCAAAGATCACAATAACTTGATATTCCAGACATACTTGAGCGTAAACCTACCAAAAAGTAGACACATGTTCCATTTCCAAGTGCCAAACGCAAAATTGAGACTCTTTTCATGATTAATAAACGAAACAAAAATGTAATCGTAGAATATTTGTCAATTTAAATTTCATATTTATTTTTTCTTCCTTGTAGATGAAGGAATATATTTTTCTATACATTATTGAGAGAATTTCAAGCTTTGATAATATCCCCCATTATACAGTGGGTGACGAAAGGATTTTTTTACTAATGGCTCTTCTGTTTTGTCTGTTTATCTGTTCCAGCGAGGGACCAGGGGCCTACTCTATGAATCTGATGAATCGAGGAACCTATGGGATAACAGTGAAGGAACCAAGAAGACTACGGGAGTTGAGAGTACAACGAAGCCTCATGGTCGAATAAAATGTAAAATAAAATTCCTAAACTAGGCCGCCTACTATTTTGAATTTCTTTATTGTCGATGTATTTATTTCTCCACATTGCTGTTATTGTCCGTTCAATTTCCAACTCAATTAGAGAGAATCGTATACATTCAAGACAATCTCGTTTTTGTTGTTAAAGATGTTTGAACAATAATTTCATAAATGTTTAATTATCGGATCTGTTTTGGGTTTCAGTATTTTGCCCGCAGTATAATGCCAAGATCCATGAAATCTTCCCAGATTATGAGATAGCGGATGTCAATTGAGTACAAGAGAGTTGTGAGACTCAGAGACAGCTCCAAAAGAGGTGAGACTAGGTGTCTAGAATATAATATATATTTCAATGATCTTTTGGTATCCATATGGAATGTAATTTGGTGGTTTGGTGGTTTCAATATGATCATAGCTGCGACAAAAACAAAAATTTGCGTACGTGATTATCATAGGGTTCGTGGATACTAAATAGAGAATAATTACTATTTGTCGAGAAAGTTTGCTTTTGCAACAAGGAGAACGCTACTTCAAATTCTAAGAAAATCTATGATTTCAGTCATTCAGCTGATGAATAACCTGAACAAGTATTTTGTGTATTCTTTTAATCAATTTTAATGATTGAATTAGTTAACGAAACAGAAGAAAGTTGAAAAATGAAACCTCAAGAAAGACTATAAAATTATAACTAAATTAGATGAATTAGTTATCAAGTCATTAACTGATGATCAAAGATTGATAATTATTAATAATTGATTAATATATTAATTGTCAATTAATTATTATTATTAATTTTGTATTCGTTATTATTAAACTATCGAATCTTTCTTATTTCTCCCAAGACTACAAAAGCAAGCTTTGACGGGGATGCATACATTTTTCCATTGTTTTGAAGGATGACCGATAAGAAAAGAATGAACCGAACCCAGGCATAAGAAATTTTTTCTATCTCATTGACCGGTGCAATATCAACGGAAACAGAAGATTTTTCCACTTTATCATCATAATTTCATACTCTGAATCACATTAGCCAAAGTCAGATCCAATTTATTTATGTTTAGATTACGGTGATTATGCTAAAACAGCGGGCAGAAGAATCATTTTCTAAGCAGCGACATAGCTCAGTTTTGATTCATGCATATATCGGAGGAGGGAGTAAGATATTCCATTTTTTTTATAATGTATGTAATTCATTGCTATTCCCCCTTCTACAAAATACGTTGTACCTAAGTTATACTCATTCACATCATCTCTTAATAATACACGATTGGAAAATATGATCCATTAGCCGGACTTTGTCCGCCCGAAACGGTTCTAGATTTTACATCGGGCAAATCGCATACCTTGAAACAGTTCTTTCAAATAACTCGATGGTATCTTCCATCAGTTATGTATCAGGTGTAGACGTAACGCGTAATTAACAAAACCGTTCTTGCAAATATACTTTATTTCGTTTTTTCTCTGTTTCAACCGTTTGTGAACGTAGAGAGTAATCTCAGATATAAAGGAAATTGGAGTTCGAATCGCTTGCGAATTCAGAAAATAATACAAGGTCATTGTAATTTTTTATTATACATACAAAGCATGAAAAACATTTAGTCTAAAATATTTCATTTTTCATTTTACAAAAAAAAAAACAAAAGTACTCAATATCTGCTTATCAATTTTAATCATTATTATTTATTATTAATCGCTTGTTTTGAAATTGTATATAAATATTCATTTTTTGAATTTCATGCTATTAACCGCCAATTAAAAGCAAAGAAATCTCGCGTGGCTGCGCTACGCGCCGTCAGGGGGGGGGGGGGGGGGGGGAGCGAATGAACGGTCTATGCAGAAGTTCAGAGCCTGAGATTCTCGGTGGTGCTCGAAGGGATAACATCGTCTTTGATCGTTCTCGCGTATTGTGTGACAGTTACATGATGATCGTACAGCTTTGGTATCAGTGAATTATTTCCGCTAATAGTTTTTCCCATAATGGAAGTATGAATACTCTACAGTGAGATATTGGAAACTTTTTTATCCACACAGGGTGATTATTGCTGGTTAGTATGAGCATGCGAAAAATTCGTGTTCACATATATACTTTTCGTTCGTGAATTGAGATACAATATATGGTACCGAAGAAATATCTGTATGGGCTACGCAAACTGTTAGTACCGTGAAATTGCCGGATAATATTTTTGTGTCGTCCGAAAAATGAGACTGGGTTTTTTCAAGGCCATATTTGTTTACAAGCGGCAGAACAACCCAGCGAGCTGGGCTGCGGTTCATACGAATTGGCCGTTGAAGCGGTATAAAAAATGTCAACAGTCGTGCTATCTGAATAAATTCTCAAGTGAAAATACATATTTATTTGAATAATTCTTTTTTTATATTTTTTTTCATCAAATTATTAACTCTGCTTGAAATTCGTTCGAAAAAACAAATAATATTCAAATGGTCTTTTTGTTCGTCTCAGAGTTACTTCGAAATCGTTCGAGATTCGACGTTGGTTGGTTGAATTTTTTGAACGCGCGTTGCTCAGAAGTTTGACCGTTTGCTAATTTCACGGAGTGGGCGGAAGGAACGCGTTCTCTTGTTGATTGGTCTACTATCACGAGATCTGCTCCCGCCTAAACTTGCTTTTTTTCCATCCGCCATTTTTCAGTGGTCCGAGCGTATTCAGATGTTCTTTGTCAAGTGATTATAGTGAAAATAGAATCAATTGTTTTCCCATATCGGAAGATTTGCTTGCGCGTAATGATAAAACAAATAACATCGGTACATAAAGGTGTTGAAAAAAAACCGCGATCATCGTATATAATTTCTCTTCGCGAATCCCAGATGCCGAGCACTGAAAAAATGTCTACATAGGCTACGTGAACGGCTCATATCGTGATAGGGGTATGTTGCATATTTTTTTATATCCATAGAAATAATTGAGTTGGGTCGTTTTTCCTCGCCATATTTATTCACAAGTGACCGGTCAACCCCGCGAGCTGTACTCTGATTTTTCAAAATTGAAGGTTTAATCGAGATAAGTGATAAACTGTCATATCATCTGATTTAATTGCTAAGCAAAAATACAAATCAAGATGAATAATAGACTGTATTTTCTTCTGATTTAGTTTTTAAGTAAAAATACAGATTGGATCAAATCATTTTACTTCTCGGCATGCATTATTGAAATAAATTCTCGTATAGTTCGAAATAAGATAGAATTAGATTAGGGGCAGGCCGAAAGAAAACATAAATTTGGTTCCGTATCATATAGTTTTTATTTTATTTTATTTTTTTTTTATTTCTTTTTTGTCCAAATCTTAACTCTACTCCAGATATGTTTGGAACAGAAATGAAAAGAAAAAAACAAACAATATTCGAATAGCATATTTCTATTCAGAGTTACTTTGAAATCGTTCGAGATTCGACATTGGTCGGTTGAATTTTTTGAATGCGCGATTCTCAGATGTTTAACCATTGGCTATTTTCACGGGTCAGGAGGAAGGAACTTGTTGGAACTTGTTAATCAGTCTACCATCACATCAGTGCCCGCCAGAACTCGTTTTTTTTTCCATCCATCGGCTGTTTTTCATTGGCGGAAGTCTATTCGGGTGTTTATTATCAAGTGATCATAGTGATAAGAAAATGTACTTTTCGAGAATCCAAAGATTTGCGTGTGCGTAAGAATGAAACAATTAACGTCGGTATAGAAGTGTTGAGAAAACCCACGATCATCGTATATAATTTCTAATATCGTGATATGAGTATGTTGCATGTTTTTTATGTCCAATAATGGAGCTCGTTTCTTTTCCGCGCCACATTGCTTTACAAGTGACCGGTCAAGCCCGTGAGCTAGACTCTTGATTTTTCAGAATTAATGACGGTTTAATCAAGCTGAATAATAGACTGCGTAGAAAAATAACAAAATGAAAATAAATCAAAATTATAAAAAAAATACTGTAAATATAAGAACGAGATGAAGTGAGTAGATAGATCCATTAATTTTTCGGTTCATTCGTGGTTTTCCTGTGCTTCAAATTCGTTCGGAAAGAAAAAGAGTTTAATTTTATTTTCCTCGGCGAGTTTTGTTTACATTCGAATTGCTTTGTCCAACAAGGGGGAAGGCTGGGGGGCGGGCGGGGGGGAGAGCGCTGCAAGCGGGATTCTCAGAATTGTCGGTTGAATAGCGGCACGGAATATAAGCTGGAATACCGTCCCATCTAAAATAAAATTGTCCGAATTAATTCGTAAAAAGAAAATAAATAAATAGTACGAACGCAATCGGTATTCAGCGCCAATAAATATTAATCTTACGTATGCAAACTACTGTTGATGCTACGAAACGGGTAGAAAGAATGCATCGTAGTCTTTTGTCTTCGTTGACAGTAAATTAATTTGAGTCGGTTCGTGCAATTTATATGGAATATAAAACTCGATTACGGAACACACATCGCGGCTGTTTTATTTTCCGTTTGTTTTCATGCTTTGCGCCGTCATTTGCCTTCTCTATTTGTAACTGTTGAATTCGAATCTCAATTCTAATCGTGAGTACTCTGTCATCAAATTACTCTTCGGGTAGAAAATAACGTAACTACTGCAAATGCGGAAATGAGTCTTTTAGCCAAATTGAATTATATTTTTCCAACTTTATTTTCTTACGATTAGGTATGAGAACTCTTCAATATATTTTTGTTACGTCTGAAAAATCTGGTCATTTTTCTTGTTTCTATCGCTCATAAAAATGCTTTCCCGATAATTATGTTTCCTTTTTTCTCTTGTTCTTGCAGCTCAGTGAAGATTTTCATCCACGAAACATAGACCCATCATAATATACCTGTGGACCCAAATAATTTGCAAAACAACCAATGTCATAAAAATCCCACCTTCTGGAACAATCGCATACCAGGTGAATGAGTATAATTAAAACATGCTTTTGAGTTATATTTTATCATTTTTTCGATTTAATTTATTTCGATTTATATCGTTATTCGTTTGCACATTATTGTTATGATATACCTAATAATTGTATATAATAATTGAGTTGGCGTCTCATTTCTGAAAATTCGATTTTTTTTTATAGAGTTCTGAGATCCTTTCGAATAATTCCGGAGTTCGTGATAGGTTTGAAGAATAGTTTCGGTTGTTCCTCTTTCAAAAAAACAGTGCTGTTGTTTGACTCGGAACTGGAACTCTCCTTTAAACTTATGAGCAACTCCAGAACTGTTTGAAAGAATCTCAGAACTTTCGATCAAAAATATATATATGAAAGATGAGGCGCCAACCTTACAGACACATAGGACAGAGAACTTTTGTTGCGTTTAATAATTTTCAGATGATCTGTGACAAATTCTAAGACAAGACTATTTTCTCTGTTTTCACTTTGCAATCTCTGACATGGAATTAACTTTCTTCGTTTCTTCTTTCCACAGTTGACTACGTTTCTGAGGCATCGAATATGGGCCAAGTACGAGTGCGTTAAAGCTAAGTTAGCTACAAATCGGCAAGACTGTTACACAGTGGAGGGGACTAAACCTTCGAATAACATGAAGCTATTATGATATGTCCTCACATGTAGGTATCTTATTTATTCGTTTGATTCGTTGCACAATCTCACAAATTGAGTCATGTTTTCAGACAGCTAGTCACGATTAAGACAATAAATTTTTCTCATTACGTAAACTTATTATAATGATCCAAATTATGAACGCAGCTTCAATCAGTACATCTCTGTATCTGACACATTAGCTGTGTGCATAGTGATTGGCGATTCAGTCTTAAAATCTATTTAAACGCTTTGATACAGTTTCCAGGAAATATCCAAGTTTTTTAATTCCTGCATCATCACCGAGATATATTCATTAAATTCAGAAAAAATACTCTCGGGCGATCCGAGTAACTTAAGTATTCAGATAATGTTGTTTTCTGAGAAATCTGATTGGGGTGTTCTACAATTTGCAAATTATGAAATTGTCTAGAATTTCTAAAAATTGTTCTTTCGTCAGTTTGTACTTTGATATTTGAGGCACGATGGAACAATATTCGAATAATGTATCGCCTAATGACTTTATTTGAAATATTCCAGAAGACAATTGATGCAGGCCGATGTTGAATGAAAAAGTACAGAAGATTCCGCCACACATCGATGACTGGAGTTATCTTCAGCCCGAGTACACGGATGCAAAACTCTAATCAATTCAATACGAACAAGGTACATATAGGTGCAGGTAGCACTGTTATGTTTTTTTCTTTCAACGTCAGATTATTCTAGATTTCCAACAGAGTTTCATTGTTATGTCCAAATTTTGATCCCCTTGATCTGAATCACCAGATGTGTCCGATTATTTTTTCCCTCATTCAACGGAATTTGACTAATAATTGTCTTTCCACTTTGATTTCTATTACAGTGCGACGAGGATTCCCGAGTATCGAAGCAGAACCAAAAAGATGCGTGCGCCTATCCGACGGTTGGAGGAGCCAAGGGGGAGGCAACGACGCTGGATGGATGTCGGCCTACGGAGCAATAAAGAGATGGTAGAAATAACAAATATGAAACCAAATTCTTGCTTGTATTACAGTATCGGAGATACGAAGTTCTGAAATTGAAAAAAAACGCCATTTTCTAAAATCTGAGAACATTCTGAAAACTCGAATAAAATATAATATAATTTTTGAGGTCTATTAGAACATGGAGATTTCCATCATAGTGGAAGTCGAATTTCGAAAATATTGAAAAAAACATGTACATAAAAGTCATTGAAATGTATCTTCAACGTATGAATCAACAAACAAGTTTTTTTTTTAATATGGGTCGAAAGAAGTATATCCTGAGAATTAACGGCTGATGAATGTATTCCATACATGTATTATAATAAACAAATAATATATCATATGATTATCATCAAATATATTATATATATAATATAAATATAATAATACAAATACATATGACAAGATACAAATATATCAATATATGTTTAATATATTTATCGTCCGTTAATTCTCGGGAGATAGTTTTTTCACCCATATTGTAAGGAACTGTTTTGTTCATCCATGTGTCCAAAATGCATTTCGATTAGTTTTATATATTTTTTTGTCAAGTTTTGAGATTCAACTTTAACCGTGATGAACTCTCCATGTTCTAATAGCGCCTAAAAATTTTGTTATATTCTATTTAATTTTTTAGAATCTTTTCAGATTTAAGAATATGGCTTTTTTTTTTTTATTTCTGAAGTTCATATCTCCGATACGACGGGTTAGAAAAATCTGCAAAAAAATTGGGTATGTATTTTTTGTCAAAAACTTGTGTACAATAGATTGTGGAGCAGATCTGAGACATGTCTGCCAGATCTTGATCAAGTTGTTATAGGAGGCCCCATTATTTTTTGCGATATTTTCGTGGTGCTTGTTTGATCATTGATTAACATTTGTCGTTAGGACGATCTTCTAAATCATTTGTATCTGTTTAATTGCAGATGGCCAAGCAGAGACATCCGAGTTAATCTGCTCCAAACTCGGCAGCGTCGGTAAGTCGCATGACTTTAGGTTCGGGCAATTCTTGGTTTTCTATTTTCTTTGCTGCGTGGCACGGCGGTACCATTCATATTGTATCATCTACGATTTCCTAGCTCAACTCAGTCAGACTCACTTGCTGCTGCAACGGAACTAATAAAATTGACTTCTCCTCTCTCAAATTGAAGCAAAAATTACTTTTGCCTGATACTGGTAATAAAATATTACATGTAACCGAAATTTTCCGTTGCACAAAGCGGCGAGTATCGCGACAGGAAACTCTGAATCGCTTAACCAGTTTCGCGATAAATCTAATCACTTTGTCAATTCCCGTCTCTACGGTAATTTGCTCAGACTCTCACTGGTTGAGCGGTCGATTTTCCTCAGATTAAATTCACACACTCCTGAAAGGAAAAAACACAACTCAAATTCAAGCACAATTTGCTGATATTAATTTATACAAGATCGTAACAAGATCATTGCAAGAGTATTTATTTCAAATTTTCTTTTTTCTCTCTTTTATTTTCAATATCAACTTTTGCATTGAATAGTCCGCTTAAGAGAAACATTGACACTCAGTCTAGGATGTATCTAACCCGTTCTCTCCCTACAGATACAAAACGGTAAGTCTCTGACCACGGTGTACGAACTGCTGAGAATGTTTGTGTTGGTGAGAATGTCCTTTTCTAGATTCCGACAGGCACTTGTCGGGGAGGTAGGGTGGGGCATCTGGGGTATTCATGTCTGTGTGCGCGCCTGTTAGTTTTTAATTTCTAAGTCCGTCGGGTGGGTTTGGGTTGAGGCGTAGGGTAGGAAGGCTCGTGTTCCTATTTTTAATGTGTCTAATGCTATTTATTCCGCAGATGATTCGGACGATTACAGAAAAAATAAAGACAAGATTTTGATATTGCTTCGTGACTATTTCTTAGTAAAAGATCTGTTTAAATTCTATTTTTCTGTAAAGAGAGCAGTGAAATTAGACGATTTCCGTATTGAGTCAATGTATCTCATTCGATCGCAGTAATTGAATTACTGTTTTGTAAGATCGATTAAATCGTAGAATGATTAATCAAATGCTGTCTGTAATCGTCCGAATGGGCAAGATGCGTACCTCCGTTTCCATGTTTACGTGGGGCATGGAAACGAGGGACGCTGCGCTCGAAGACGTCGCGTCGAAGAGGACCGCCGACCGTCGTGCCACAAATCTTCTCTGCTTGCTTCTATCCCCCTTTTCATGGAAACACTTGTTGATTTTCTCCTAAAATCAAGCCTAGATTGATGAAAATTTGTTATTTTCGTGCAACGAGTGATTCCATGCATACTCTTCCTTGCTTTACTTAATTTCATAAGACTTCTTTTAATACGTTTCTAATTTTACAGGTTTATTTTTTTTCAGGGCGCGTATAACTTCACCTTTTCTTTCTTCCCCACAGGTTCCGCTAATTATTATTTTTTCTTTCAGAAATTCTTGTTTCATGTGTGCCTAACGAATCTTTTATCATTTCAGGTGATACTAATTTTCTCTTTGTTTCAGTTTCTTGCGGAAAATCACTTGTTTGCTTTGTCCTCAGTGTCATGCCAATGATTATGCTATTTCTATGGATTTTGGGATACAAATACGTATCGGATACTACAGAACCAGGGGGAAAAATTTCTGCTGTGCAGAAAAGGTGAGATGAAAAACTGATTTATGTGAGAGTTCAAAATTAGTTGACATAGTCGAGCTTATTTAAATTTATCTGCTCATTTCCGCACTCTTGATGAACTTCAACCGCAATTAGGTGTGTCTTATTGTGGTCTTTTCTCAATTTCCAGAGTGGTTGATCTGGTTCACCCCCTGTGGAATGCTAGAGATATTCCTTTCTTCGACGCTTGATTGATTCATCATATTCGTACCCATGTGAATGAGATGATTCGGAATGATCAACCCAGAGCCAGGGAACGGAGGGATGAGAGGGTGGTAAGTGTTGAACGTTCGTTGGATAATCCGATGTGCTATTGCACGATCGAGGGCATCGAGGCATCGTTCTTTCTCCAATTCTAATGTGATTGTACAGTGTAATAACTAATCCCTTCTAATTACAGTGGGCTGGTTTTTTGGGCATCGATACCGGGTGTGTATCTGAATAGAGATGACGCAGAGGACAATATTCACCAGGCTTCATAGAGTGGCTCTCACTTCTACACCAGTTTATTCCGTTACCTCGATCGCCGGATGGTTTCGTCTTCATTCTTCGAATAATTGAGTAACTTTTCCCACGTAAAACATCAGCCTAGCTTGATATTGAGGCATTACTTTAGCGTCAAGTCGAATCACTGGAAAGTAGATGTATTCTTAGTCATAATTGTTGGCCAAAAAATCGAGATCACTTTTGAGATTGACGATCGTAGCCAGAATTTGATCGAAAAACTTTTGTAGATTCGACTTTTATCTTTTTTTCCTCACATGGATAAACGAATACCTTCCTTTACGAATTACTATTTAGAAAACTTGACGCTTGATTATATTTCATCGTACAGGTTGTAACTGATGGATTATTTTACTAATGGATTTCCTGTTTCGTCTGCTTATCTGTTCCAGCGAGGGATCCGAAGTCTACTCCACGATGCGGATGAATCCCGGAATCGATAGAATAAAGGTGCAGCAACCGATCAGACTACAGGTGTCGGGAGTACGACGAAACCTCGGGATCGAATAAAATGTAAGACAGCTCCACCGGATTCTCAAATGATCTTTTTTCGTGAACTAGGCGGTCTACTATGTTGAATTTATTTCTCGCAGATGTATCAATTTCTCCATATTGGTATAATTGTCATTTTATCTTCCATTTCAATTAGATAGAATTGTATAGGGTCATGACAATTTATTTTCCTCAGTTGAATATGTTTAAACATTAATTTTATTAGTCATGATCCATTTGATTGATGGATCCGTTTTTGGTTTTGCTGTCCTGTTCAAAGTATAGTACCGAGTGTCATGATATCTGCAAAAGTTCTGAAGTAGCGGAAGTTGATTGAGAACAAGAGTCACACGATCAGAACTAAAATGAATAAAGTTTCCTTCTATTATGCAGCAAGAGATCTATGGTCTACTCCACGGATTGGATAAAGTAGAAAAAACCTTACAAAGAAAGAATCTTCAGGCATATCTGTGGGATTTGAAAATGATTAGTTTCTTTTTAATTAGGTTGTAAATTATATTGAATTCAGAGGAGAGGTCCTAATCAATCCAGACGAGTCAATGGTTCAACAAAATTCGCGGACGTTTCGACAGTCATGTACTGCCCTCATCGGAGGCTATATTTATTAAATAAACACAACTTACAATTAAAGTAAGTCGAAGAATATATACTATGAGTGAACAAAAATACAACAATCAACTCACATCAATTGAGTATCAAAAGTTGAAGAACAAAAGTGAAACTGAATAAAATAAATGTAGCAGATAGACTACATAAAAAACAAACAAATGATTACTTTCAAGGTATTTTCTGTAGTCTACCTGTCGCATTTATTTTATTCAGTTTGACTTTCGTTTTCCAACTTTCGATACTGAATTGATGTGAGTCAATTGTTGTATTTTTTTGACACATAGTATGTATTTTTTCGACTTGTCATAATTGTAGATTGTGTTTTCAATAAGTATAGTCTCTGATGAGTGCAGTACGCGACTCCCGAAGCGTTGGGTGAATTTTTCTGAACCACTGACTTTTGGCTGGATTGATTGAGAGCTTTCCTCAAAATTGACAAGTTCGAGTGTTAACTTCAATATGGATTATAGAGGATTCATTGCAATACATTGCTTTTATCATATTTTCGCTTCTAATTCAGCGATCGTTGAATCATATTTTTATAATTGTTCGATTAATATCTCCAGTGTTTGTCCTATTTCATAGTGAATACCAAAGACGATGTTATCTCACGAGATTCAGGGGTTGTGGATATGGATTGTGTATAAGGAAGTTATAAAATCCCAGAGACGGAGGACACCATTATCCAAAAAGGTGGGACTGAATCTCTAAAATGTAACCTTGTAATCTTATGATCATGTATCGCATCACTTACTGTAATACTGTGGAGTTCTGATGCGATTCTAAATTATATCACAAAAATTTATGAAAAATTGGCGTCCAGAGACTTGCAAAATACGTAATTTACGTTGCAGCATAGCAGTTTGTAAACTTCAATCCTTCGGATTACAATCTAATGGGTATTTATTTTTCTTATTCCAGTTCCAATTCGAGATGTTGACGATTTGAGGATTCAAAATCATCGAGAATATTGGCTTCGTGCTTCGATGGTTTGTCTAGACATCTCCAGAAAAGCTAAGTGTCTTTTATTCTTCAATATATTAGTGTTTAATTTTTGGTAGTATTAAGTTTCGACTTTGAATCGATTGTGACTATGTATTCTATGTACCGATATCATATGCGAATTAGGAGGCTATTAAAAAAATTGCTCTATATATCACTCGTGCTTTATAAATTTCCGCTATTACGTATTGTCCAACTTGTAATAGGGCTTTCGGCTTTTAGCACCGCGAAAGGGGGTCGTTTCGCGTTCGCTTCTGTTTTCTTATACGAAATTATTCCGCTACGCTACTCCGGCAATGGAGAGTTTCTGAAGGTCCGCTAAATTTTTCTGAATCTTTCTCAGGTGCTCTCACTTTTTTCTAATTCCTGTTGCGTGCGGCCACGGATCTCTACACGGAGAGACATTTAATTACTATTAAATTTGCTTCATTGCATATCCACAATTGAAATAATGTATGAATTTAGGGATAATCGACGTACCGCCATAATAAATAAAATAATGGAAAATCATGGTAATTCCAATATGTTTGAGTATAATCATCAGGACCGAGAATCACTATTGGCATACTGATCATGAGTATTTGAATACTAATATTTGGTATTGGAATACTAATTCTGGGTCCTGAAGATTATAATTATTCATATCGAAGTACCTCTACTACCATTTTTGTAGGGATAATTACGACGGTACCTCGACGATCCCCTAATAATTCTTCCACTCTATTTTGATTGAGGATATGTAATGAAGCATATATGTATGATAATTCCGAATTTCAGGCAGAAAGCTCTATTTGTTATCGCAGGTTCGAATTCTGCATGAAAAAATACGCAACAATTATTGGAAACGTTTCCTCCGATTCGATTCAAAGCGCATCTTTCGAAATCGTCATATTTTCAACTGATCCACGGAATTCGCATCGTTTCAGGAAATAGGAAGTACGTGTCGAATCTTTTCAGGAGAACAATTCCATTGAGCTCGTGTAAGTTGAAAAGCTAGAAAGTTTGATTTCGTTCTCTGTACGCAAGTGTCTCATTGCGATCACATGGGCGCTTACATTCAATGGACTAACTACCATCAGCGCTACCGAAAAGAGGAACCCCGATGGTGAGAGGGACGGGACTCACCGAAAAAAAACTCCGGAGGTGAGAGGCGTGGGAACTCACCAGTGGAGTGCTGAAAGTAGTTGTTTCATTGAACGTTTGCGTCCCTGTTGTCGTGATGCGAAGCTTTCGTCTGAAACACGAAATTGATCCGACCATTTTCTGAACGCCTTCGAAGTGATCGAGTTGAAATTTCGCACAACCGAGTTATTCCTCTGAAAACACTCGTGACGTAGTTTGTTATCTTCGATTTCCCCGCATCTCTTGTAATCGTTGAATTTTCAACCTCTTCACGAACTCCGCATAGTTTTCGAAAATCAGGAAGTACGTGTCGAATCTTCTCAGGAGAACAATTCCATTGAGCGTGTGTAAGTTGAACAGTTTGAAAGATTGATTTCGTTCTCTGTACGCAAGTGTCTCATTGCGATCACATGGGCGCTTACATTCAATGGACTAACTACCATCAGCGCTACCGAAAAGAGGAACCCCGATGGTGAGAGGGACGGGACTCACCGAAAAAAAACTCCGGAGGTGAGAGGCGTGGGAACTCACCAGTGGAGTGCTGAAAGTAGTTGTTTCATTGAACGTTTGCGTCCCTGTTGTCGTGATAAGAAGCTTTCGTCTGATAAATGAAATTGAGCTCATTAATTTTTGAACGCCTTCAAGGTGATGCAGGTGAAATCACGCACAATCAAGTTGTTTTCTGACAACATTCAACGCGTACTTCCTTATCATCGATTGAAAGGGCAATTCTTGAAATAATAGAAAATTTTATTTTCCATGTTTACAGCGCCGTGTTCCTTGAACCGACTGAAATTTTTCCAACGAAACTTTCGTATCTTCTCATGCAGAATCCAAATCTTCAAAATGAAAATCTATTATAACAAGCGTTTGCGTCTGCAATTTTGAAGTCATGATCCAGCCCACCCTCAGCGGCTAGGGGCGCGGGGTTGATTTTCACGTGGTCAGTTCTTTCGCTCACGAACGAAAAGTTTTCATTTTGGCACGTTTTGTGTATCATAGTTATTTCTGTAGGTATTTCGATGCCTCACGACAAAGAACCCACCCTTTCGGTTCTTGGTTCAAATCTTGACACAACCAAAATGAATACAAGGTCTCATTTGTTTAGTAAATTCATCCATGGAGAAGAATTTAGCACACTATCCAAACCTCATATGTTGCAATCAATACATCTGAATTTTCATCTCACCGAACGATCTTTATCTATTCGAGCGTGCAGACCGTGGATAAATTTGTGCGGAACCGGATATAATTATTTCCAATTTTTACGGGAGATAGATACGTATCCGCTCATTTCGTATGGGGAATAACATATATTTCAACACTAACCAATTCTGAAGCATCACGGCCGCCAGCCTGCATAATTTCATTCGGATCTAGTCATCAGTGATCGATCATAGTCTTTCCTTAGTTTTGAGCATTTGGTCGCGTGACCGATTTCAGAGCTCTTCAGATTCTCGGTCGCATTTTTCCACATATTATTGGACCGATTTGGATTTTTTTGCAAAATAATTGTACTTGATCTACAACTCAATCAGACAAGCCGCGTAGTGTGGCTACGTAAGAGCCTAGATTCGTCAGTCTGAGGACGTGGGATATAAATTTTTGTATTCATTATTTTACTGATCGCACGTCACATTCTCACGTTTAGAAAATAGAATTTTATGCAATAAAGCGCGGAAGAATGTATAAAAATGGGAAGAATATCCGCCTGAAATACCGATTATCACACCTATTCAACCGTATTTCTACGTTCATGCGTATAATGAACGTGATTTCAAGCGGTCATTTCTCCCGATTTTATAAGTTTTGTTACGTTTGTAATCATTGGAAGGGTTAAGAATTGTTGATATGGGTGCAGACTCTTGTGAATAAAGTCGGCTTAATTCGCAATGGTGTTGGTACGCCTGGATACGCTTTATTGCTTGTGCTTCTGCCCATTGCATCATCCTGTTCAGATTCGCTTTTTATTTTCAGATGGAAATATGGAAAGCACAGGAATTCGGTGATGGTCTTCGAGTACTCGGGCCACCAACCGGAAGATTAGTGCAGTGTCGTGTTATAAATCCACCCCCGTGCGACATGCTCTTATAATACATATCGCAAGTGCATATTGCGACTAGTGCAGTGGTTGTGATATAAATCCACCCCCGTGCGAAATGCACATATAATGTATATCGAAAGTGCATATTGCGATGAGTACAGTGCTGTGTTATTAATCCATCCCCCGTGCGGAATGCACATATAATACATATCGCAAGTGCATATTGCGATGAGTGCACGGTGCTGTGTTTTAAATCCATCCCCCGTGCGAAATGCACATATAATATATATCGAAAGTGTATATTGCGACGAGTGCAGTGTTATTAATCCATCCCCCGTGCGAAATGCACATATAATACATCTCGCAAGTGCACATTGCGATTGGTGCAGTGCTGTGTTATTAATCCATCCCCCGTGCGAAATGCACATATAATACATATCGTAATTGCATATTGCGACGAGTGCAGTGTTATTAATCCATCCCCCGTGCGAAATGCACATATAATACATATCGCAAGTGCATATTGCGATGAGTGCACGGTGCTGTGTTTTAAATCCATCCCCCGTGCGAAATGCACATATAATACATATCGCAAGTGCATATTGCGACGAGTGCAGTGCTGTGTTATAAATCCATCCCCCGTGCGAAATGCACATATAATATACATCGAAAGTGCATAGTGCGATTAGTGCAGTGCTTCAAGTTCCTTCCGCAAGTTCATCGAATGCTCATGGCCGAAGCATTCCTTCAGGTTGGATACGGATTCATATCACCCCGCTTGGAGCATCCGGAAGTCGAGGCCCGAGGATGATGAGTGTCGCATGCGATAGAATAACACAGTTCTCATGGGTAATTATATAGGTAATTGCATTAAAAGTTTAATTGCTGGCTCACAACACTGTCCGTACCCACGTGGAGGTGAAGAGAATTAGATAAATTCGAATGATTAACCCAAAGCAAGGGAACGGTGGCATGAGAGGGTGGCAACTGTTAAACGTTTGTTAGATAATCCGATGTAGCATTACACAATCGAGGGAGTTGAGGCATCGTTCTTCTTCCAATTACAATGTGATTGTACATACAGCGTAATAACAATAAATCTCTTTTGGTTTCAGTGGGCTGGTTATCAGGGCATCGATACCGGGCATATACTTGGGTGGAGATGACACAGAGGACAATATTCAGCCGTCGAGTTTGACCCAGCTTGGCGTGTCTGTGAAGTTGGCGCCTCATTTTGGAAGATTCGATTACTTCTCGAGAGTTCCAGAATCCCTTCGAATAGTTTTAGAGTTCCTGACACGTTTGAAGAATGGTTTCGATTGGGTGAAAAATTTTGCTCCCTTCAATTTATTTAGTAACCATTTTGTTGATAAAATTACGCATTTCAAAGATATATTACAAAAAACCGTAAACGTGCACACTTTTCCGAGCATTGTGATGCGTCGTTCAGAGCTTGGGCCTCGAGCGCGGCAAACGGAAATTCTCCTTAGCTAGGCCTTGTGATACACATTTTTGTTTTATTACTTTACCGATCACACGATGTAACTTTTCCGAGCATTCTGATTCGTCGTTCAGAGCTTGGGCCTCGAGCGCGGCAAACGGAAATTCTCCTTAGCTAGGCCTTGTGATACACATTTTTGTTTTATTACTTTACCGATCACACGATGTAACTTTTCCGAGCATTCTGATTCGTCGTTCAGAGCTTGGGCCTCGAGCGCGGCAAACGGAAATTCTCCTTAGCTAGGCCTTGTGATACACATTTTTGTTTTATTACTTTACCGATCACACGATGTAACTTTTCCGAGCATTCTGATTCGTCGTTCAGAGCTTGGGCCTCGAGCGCGGCAAACGGAAATTCTCATTAGCTAGGCGTTGTGATATAAATTTTTTTTCTATTACTTTACCGATCACACGATTTAACTTTTCCGAGCATTCTCATTCGTCGGCAAAGCTTGGATGTCGAGCCCAACAAACGGGAATTTCTATTCGCTAGGCGTTGTGATGTACGTTTTTTTTTTCTATTACTTTACCGATCACACGATTCTCTCACTTCGATGTAACTTTCGATGTAGCATATCGATCACACGATTCTCTTGCAGACTTCTGTAAATCAAGTCGGCCCAATTCGCAATGGTGTTGGTCCGTCTGGATACGCTTCAGTGGATGTTGCTTCTGCCCATTTGATCATGCTGTTCGGATCCACGTTTTTGTTTTCAACTGGGAGTACGGAGGGCATAAAAATTCGATGATGGTCTTCAAGTACTCGGGCCACCAACCGGAAGATTAGTGCAGTGTTGTGTCATAAATCCACCCCCGTGCGAAGTGCACATATAATACATCTCGCAAGTGCATATTGCGATTAGTGCAGTGGTTGTGATATAAATCCATTCCCCGTGCGAAATGCACATATAATACATCTCGCAAGTGCATATTGCGATTAGTGCCGTGTTGTGTTATAAATCCATCCCCGTGCGAAATGCACATATAATACATCTCGCAAGTGCATATTGCGATTAGTGCCGTGTTGTGTTATAAATCCATCCCCGTGCGAAATGCACATATAATATATATCGAAAGTGCATGGTGCGATTAGTGCAGTGCTTCAAGTTCCTTCCGCAAGTTCATCGAATGCTCATGGCCGAAGGATGCCTTTAGGATGGATACGGATTCATATCAATCCCGCTTGGAGCATCCGGGGGTCGAGGCCCGAGGATGATGAGTGTCGTATGCGATTAATCAACAACGAAGAAACAATCGTCTCATCGTAGACGGAACCACGTATCTATGGTATAATACAAATGTTCTTTACGTTATTCCTGAATTATAAACGTCACCATGTGATTTATACAGAGAATATCTAGGAGATGGGACACTATTGGTACCGGCGGATCAGCCATCAAAAACTCATTGAAAAGCTTGTTTCAAAAAGTCTGCCGTGCCCCCCTTCTCTAAATATCAACGATGAAGGTGAACCGATCAGAGAGCACCTTTAGAATTCAATCTGAACGAGTCTTGACTGTCGGGTGTACTTACAGCCAGGTGTAAAACAATTTATAGAAAAATTGAATCTTCGGACTAGATTTCACGGAATAAAAAGCGGTACACTATTCTGCGCCTCGTTGTAGTATACCCAACAGTCAAGGCTCGTTCATACGAAATTCTATAGGTGTTCTCTGATTGGTTCACGATATTTCAAAAATGTTGGTACGGTGGGCTTTCTGAAAAAAGGGGTTTCAATCAGTTTTTGACAACGAATCCGAGGGTACCAATAGTCAACCTACTCTCGAATCAAACGAAGTTTGATTAGGCATCCTGAAATTAATGGACTGAGACAAGTTCAATCACACATCACCTGTATTATTGCAACTGTCTTTCAATTGGATTATACCTACACAAGAGTTTTCATTTACATTACTCATACGCGATGGGTCTTGCAAAAAAACCGCGTTGGCTTGGATTAGGCAGATCAGTATTGTAAAAATCCTAATTAAATTTCCATCTAATTACCTACCCATTACTTCTTCAATGTGTAATCGAATCATATTCAACCATCGATTACTTTTTATATGTGTAGCTATGATGGGTAAATAATAAAATTGTAATGGGTAATTAGATAGGTAATTTCACTAAAAATTCAATTGCTGGCTCACAGCACTGTCCATACTCACGTGAAGGTGGAAGTTAATTAGATGAGTTGAAGTGATCATCCCAAAGCAAGGGAACGGCGGGACAATTGAGGGAGTCGAGGCACGTTCTCTTTCCAACTATAATGCGATTGTATAGTGTAATAACTAATCTTCTCTATTTTCAGTGGGCTGGGTTTCGGGGCATCATTAACGGGCGTGTACTTGTGTGGAGATGACACGAAGGGCAATATTCAGCCATCGAGTTTCACCCAGCTTGGCGTCTGTGACGTTGGCGCCTCATTTTTGAAGATTCGATTCCTTTCCGAGAGTTCTGGAATCCATTCGACTAGTTCTGGAGTTACCGATAGGTTTGAAGAATAGTTTTGATTATGTAGAAAATTTCGCTTCGCCCAATCTATTCAATAACTATTTTGTTGATAAAATTACGGATTCCAAAAATATATGCAAAAAACCGTGAAAGTGCACACTTTTCTCAAGATGGCGGATTCTCACGCCTCCAATGATTGGGGAGACTTCACATGTTCAGTATTATGCCAATACGGACATCTCTGCCCAGTTAGAAAACTTTCGGATCTTTTTTTCTATTTTTCCTCCTTTGACTCGAATACGTCTTTTTAAAGATCATTTACGAAACTCAAAGCTTTGATATACCTAATCATACAGTTGTCTGTTCATCTGTTTCAGCGAGTGGCTTGTTCCACAAATCCAATGAATCAAGGACCAACGGGTCGAAGGTGAAGAATTCTATAAGATCAGGGCCGCTAAGAGTACGACGGTATACACGAAACATCGTGATCAGATCAAGTGTAAATTAGATCTGTGTGTTTTTCTATTACCTATTTTACTTTGCTGGGCTGCCTATTATTTTGTATTCACTTATTAGAGTAGTAATAACTCCTTTACATTGCCATTATTCGTTGAATAAGTTGGTAGTTGGTAAGTTGGTGCCTGTTTTGTTTCATAATTGATAAATAGCGCTATTCTCCGAATGAACCGACTATTCATCGAATAAATTGAATTAATTGTCATCATACAACCTCGTAAACGGAAGTCTTTGCGTCTCGTGCTTTGAATTTCACGAGTATTTTTCTTGAAATTTTCTCGTTTTTATTCGTAATGCTTCTATTCGGGTTGTCCACTTCATAGTTTTCAGAGTCCAGGTCATCCGCTTTGTAGTTTTCGGTGTCCAGGTCATTGGTGTCGAAGTTTTCGGTATCCAGGTCGTCCGCTTCGTAATTTAAGGTGTCCAGGTCGTACGCCTCGTAGTTTCCGGTTTTTCGATGTTCAGGTCGTTCGCTCTGTGGTTTTCGGTGTCCAGGTTGTCTACTTCGTAGTTTTAGTGCCCAGGTCCTCCGCTTCGTCGTTTTTGAATTGATTCTCAATCTAACTATATGTTCCGTTGATAGTTGGTAAAGTTCACGTTCAGACGTAAACACGACCAAAGTGATGAATGATTTGGTCGCCTGTGATGTCAAATGTGTAAGAAAAAGTTATTCGATGAATAGAGATTTATCCGGAACAAAATGGGCTAAAAAAATTAAACTCTTTCGAGAAAGCAATAACTATTTATCCAATGGATAGTACGTTACCACTCGAAAATAGTTCATTTGAAGCTCATTTGAAAAATAACTATTCGGATGGATTAAATTATTGTTTTAAAATTTCTGTGCCTTTGACTGTTTCAGATCTCCGGGGGAAACTTATTGATAATGTTTTGCATAATTTCGAATGTTTTTCGCTTTTCCGATTTTATCTTGTGTATCCCCTAAAATTTCTGTGCCCTTGACTGTTTCAGATCTTCGAGGGAAACTTATTGATAATGTTTTGCATAATTTCGAATGTTTTTCGCTTTTCCGATTTTATCTTGTGTATCCCCTAAAATTTCTGTGCCCTTGACTGTTTCAGATCTTCGAGGGAAACTTATTGATAATGTTTTACATAATTTCGAATGTTTTTTGTTTTTCCGATTTTATATTGTATAGGTATGTCTTGAAATTCCTGTGCATTTGACTGTTTCAGATCTCTAGGGGAAAAACCTCTTGATAATGTCTTGATTAACTTCGTATGTTTCTTGCATTTATTATTCCAATCTCACCGTGTATGTTTTTGAGTTTCTGTGTCTCTGATTGCTTTCTGTTTCTACCTTGCATACCCGTGAATTTTAGTACCCTTTCTTTCAAATTTTCTGTATATTTTGGGGGCGCGAACGGGCAGGAAATGAGATGGTGTAAGAGCAGCAGACTATTCTAGCAGACGGGCCAGACTGTTTAGTAGGTGGGTCTGCTGGAATCGTCTGCAAGCTACAGCGTCGTCTTCGGATCAACCTGCGAGCTTCATGAATTTCCCTTATTTTTTGAGAACTACGCGTGAAATTGATTGATATCTCCATACATGTTTCCGAATTCCTTATTCTATCCCTCGTTGCTACGTTTAGTTGCATGTATTTCAAATTCTGATTCTCCGACTGTTTCAAATTATGTTCACACTGTTCTAAGTTTTCGAAATTGGAACTCTACGTAATTTTTGGTCTCTTCGACGATGGTCCTGCCAAGTACACATCATCGGTTCCATCTTCGCAAGTTGGAGAGGACATCGATTATGAGGGATATAATACAGACAAACCGCCAGAATCAACACCCAACACTGATACCCCTAAAGAAAATTAATTATGTAGAGTTCCGATTTAAAAAACTTCAAAGAAATAATGCGTGGATTAGGCCTACGGGGGATACCACGTCAAAAAAAACAAAAACGCGCCTGAAACTCAACCCCCGTGGTGGTGCGGAAGAGAGTTTTGCTTTGAAAAAATAAACTTCGAGTTTTGAGATGTTGAAAGCTATGCAAGTTTGAATCATTCGAAAGCCTGGAATAGGCCTGAAACTTTTCGGGTGCCTTGTTTCTCCTTGTGTTTCCTTGACCAATTTTCCTTGTTTTTTGTTGCATGTGTTGATTTCTTCCTGTCTATTCCATACTTCAAGACTTGAAATTAGTTATTCTTCCAGAAAATATTCGTCATTACTTGAGAGAGTGACGCGACGAAATGTGTGCTCTCCTTTGAGTTCGTTTTTCCATTTTATTATTCATTGCTCTATTGCTTATTCAAGATTGCGTCCAGTTCTTGCCTATCGAAATCATTTCTTCTATTGAAGTTTCGTACCCGAAGAGGAAGAAAGAATTAAGTTGATCCGAGTAGATGAGGGGCTTAGTTTATGGAGCTAACTTTCACAGCTAAGTCTATAGCGGTAAGTTTTTTATCTTCATTGCATCTGAAACTTATTTTTCCAGGAATGATCAATCTACTTCTAGGTATTCCGTGGTACTTGGCATGGGACTGGATTCATCGCGAAGACTAGGAGTGCATTTTGGTTTTTGGAATGATTCATTATACATTAACAGCGACGCACTGAACTTGTCTTAAGAAATTCGCAATCAAATGCCAAATCACATTCTTGATATAACAAACATGTGTTCAATATTTGAAGTCCCTTGACACGCTGCAGAATTCTTGGATAATATAGTTCATCACGGAATGGACAATGATTCTCAAGATAACATACTCAACAAAACAGTTGAAGTAAGATTTGTAAAATTTATGAAAAAATAAAATAGTAAACCTCAGCGAGGTAGGCCTGTTGACCGCTATAACGCAGGGCGAGTGTACTACACAATTTGACATACTTTTAACAAAATATCTGTAACTGGCAGAAATGATAAGCTGGATTATTTTTCAGTTCTATTTTATAAAGTACCAATACACAGTCTGTATCCCCAATACGAAGAATCGTCTAAAGCAATTGACAATTTAGACAGAGGAATGAAATAGGTTTATACCAAATAGTTATATTTCGTTTATTATATGGAAGTAAGAAACATAACAATATTAATTATTTTTTACACGTCTGATATCCCATTGACCACCGTAATTGCTACGTTATTATTCATCTCTTTCTATCCTCCTTTTATATTTCTCTATAAGACTGGAATTACTCGGCAGACAATAATTTCAATAACATTTTCTAACAATTTCAATAGCTTTTTCTACCACATTATCAACATTCTCTCGATTCTTTTTTCGTTTAGGTCTTTTTTTCTTCCCTAAAACGCTATTCCAATTTATTTTACTTCTCATTGTCAAACTTTTACCATCTATGATTCCAGGTACTATGTCGAATTCTCTAAATCCTCTGATTGAAGTTAGATTTTTAGTCGAGAAAGCATCTACACTCTCCATTGATTCTAATTGCCAGGGTAATATTCCAAATGGACAATTACCCCAGTTAAATTTATCAATTTTAGAAATACTCCAGGCAGAATTTCTTATAGTTTGATCCCCAATTTGGATTTTTTCTTCAGTCTGATGACCAGATGTTTTATCGATAGTTTCGCTATTTTCGTTTTCAAATAAAGAGACAAAATCTTCGATTGTTTTAACTTCCTCTACTGGTAAATCGTCGTAATCTACAGTGCCCTCGTTAGTATAAACTCGGATGAAACTGGAAAGATTACTTTTAACGTCATGGCTCAAATTTGGCGTAACAAGTTCTAAAAGCGTGGGAATGAAGTGTATAGAAAATTTGTTATTTTGCGTGGAAACAATTTTTCTAACAGAATTCAGATTTGTTAAAAAACCTGGAATTTCTTGCAAAACGTTAAACCAAGAAACATCTTTATATTCTGGAAAACTACGATCTACTTCCTCTTGTACTTTCAGCGATAATGTTGAAGATGATATCTTCTTTTTCTTATTCTCTCTGGCTTGTTCCATTTTATGTTTTATTTGCTGTGAAATTTTTATCTTACATAAACTGTGTGCTATATGTTTTATCCACAACGCTGCTATCAACCTTTTGTGATCATTTTCCGAGTCGTTTTTTACCAGATTCAATAATCTCAGGGTTAACTTTTCTAATATTTCTTTCTCATGTAGAAGACTGAGAAATTCTTGCCAGAAAGAAATTAATCCAGGCGGAAGAGAATCGCCCTTCACGATTCCCGAAGGGGTTTTATTCTTCTGAAATATTTCTAGAAATTCTTTGCTGGGCAGGAAAGCTTCCCCCTCAAACAACGCGTTTAAAACTACGTCTTCTTTGTTTGGTAGGGTTTTATTCTTGCTCAAGTATCTAAATATTTCAGAGAGAAGCACTGTCTGGCCCGTCACCAGTTTATAATTCTCCTTCAGGCTTAGGTCCATGTATTGCTGAGCCTTTTTCTTCCCCATTTCATCGATTCCGCTATCTGTATTCTCGTAGTACACTAGATTCAGGACGTAGGAACGTAAGTCGTTTAGAGTCTCTCTGAAAGGGAGTTATGAATATAAGTCAAATCAACTTGCGGGTGTTTTTTCATTTTCAAAATTGTATTTATCGTACCTCAGCTCCGAGTCTGGTATATCTTTTACCGAAGTATAACCAGCGTGAATGTATAAACTGATGGCGATCCATAATTCGATCAAGTCTGTTAAAGTCTGTAATTCTTCCGGCTCATTATCTTCTGCAATTTCTTTCACGTCCTCGTCTTCTTCTATTGCTTTTGTCTCCGCTGCCCAATATTCCTCCTAAAATAATGGAAAGAAGAGAATAATTTACGATTAAACATTTCGTGTAACTTTAGTACAGTTTTTCTTCGATTCTTGTCATTCTATGTGTTGAAAAACGAGTAGAGAGTATTTATATGAAAAAAATATGATCAAACGGGTTTCTTACATGAAGCCATTCGAGTAAAATATTCGTAGCTATTCTCAAGACGCTGATAGATGGTAATTCATGACCGTGAGCAGCGTCATGTCGAATGTTGACAATCCATTCAGGGATTTTGAGCTGTTTAGCTATTTGGAATAAGGAAGACTGCTTCGTTTGGCCGATGTTAGTAATGTGATTAAGGAATCTCATTATCGTCGTGGAGTACATTAAGCACAAATCATTTTCATAGTATGGAGGTAGTTCTCCTTTCTCTATCTTGGGCGTGAGTTCTCTGTCTCTTAGGCAAACTTGCATTATCGACATCGTGCATTCTACTCCGACCGGTAATTTGGATAATCTGCAGTAATACGAAAGCAGAAAAATTATGAAAGACGAAAGTTTATAACATCTACGAAACAAAATTACAACAAATTTCAGCCGATAATGTTCCCCGTAATTCTGTTCTGATAATCTTACGAACTTCAGCCTCATATGAAATTAGAGTGGGATTTTTAGGTTTCTACGCTATGTATTATATCTTTCGTTGGTTCTGAAGACAACAAGAAAGGATTGTAAACAACAGTGTTTTTCCCTCTCTAGAAGATCGATACAAGTTATCAATACCTTGATTTCCATACTAAAAGTCTTTCGTACGCCTTCGTCTGTTCGCTTGTATCGTTGGAATAAATTCCTTTGTATACTTCGTGCCATTCCGCACTGAAAAGTACAAAATAGGTTATGTTAGGTTAGTTCAAGCTAGGCCAAACCTGCCAGTTTATCTGACGGAAAAGTTCCATCATTGACTAGACAAAGAGTAAGTGGTAAAAAAAAACCATGCTTTTTCATTAGTTATTATTACTCACAGCGAAAACCACGGCACGTGTTTGAGACCGTCACGTCTCACTGACAGCGCCATTTGTAATGCGGATGCTGCGTTTTCCGCTTGCTCTGCGGAAAATGTATATCCATATTTTCGTTAACCATAAATATACGTTGTATGTATTTCCCCCTGCCTTACCGACATAGAAAGCCCATTTTGCTGGCACACAAAACCCAATTAGGTCAGCCGTCTTTAAATATTCTTCAATCAACGTTCGTTTACTTTCGCTAAATATTCAAATATTCCCGGGCGAATAGCGAACCATCTATCGGCGAGAAAACATATCAATTTCCGGAGGAAATCATGGGCGCGCTTCGATACATTCGCTTCGCGCGCTTTCAGCAGTCTTCTATCTGCGTCACACCACTCCGCTAACCGTCAGCTTTGTCTTTCTCCCGCTAGACCTTACGCGCTCGAAGCGAATATCGGAACGTGCCCCATATTACCGATATTACAAAGCAAAAGCAGGAGCGTCTCTCTCGTTGATTTCACGTACTAAACATGAGGAACCTGGCCTACCACATCTGGTACGAATGAAGTAACCGTTCTATTTCATCGGATCGCGTTTAGCCATCCAATTCGTGTCTGTCGGAATCCTATTTATAAAATTTTTTTTCATCAAATTCTCGATTATATTGATAATATCACAGTGCGTTATCTCTTACTGCACAAAGACTGGAGAAAATACCGCGGTGAAATACTGATCGAGGATTATAAAATCGTCGGATTACACGTCTACACCACTAATACAATAATCCACATATCTTTTATAACAAAAAAGGAAAAGAAAAAAAAAAAACAAACAAACAAACAATCATAATACCTATACTAATTTCATTTTAGCGCTCTATCTAGTGGATTAAGCACAGCATCAGGTAAGCCAAGAACTGAATTTCTTTACCTTCTAAAACAAGTCACTCTCCTCTAGTTTCTACTCAAATTAGTCAGTCCACCGTAGCAGTATCGTACTTTCGGGGAAAGTATGTTACGATCGTGTATTATAGCTATAGCTCACATCAAACGTCCGACTTCAGATTAAGATACTGAAATCCTGAAATTTCTGCTCCTCACACACCTCTGCTTATTTACATCCATTCGTTTCTCATCTTCAATAAAATGTAAGTTGCGTTTTGCGAGAGCTAAATCTGTGATGATTTTTAAGACGATTGATCCAGATGCCAGATGTTAAACACACGTTGTTTTATGTTTCCATTTGTCATTTCATTTTTGGAAAGAATATAATTTCAATATTGAAATTGAAATATTTATTAAATATTGAAATTGATTTTCGAAGAAGATTGAACGCGAATATGGACATAAAATATCATTTGGTGACTCTTATTTTCTTTTCAGAGAAAACGAATATTATTATAACCTGTGTTATTTATTCACTCATCTTGTAATTTTCGTTTCATTTGCTTATTTACATTATATTTCAGTATGGCACGCGGACATCAAAAACTTCAGTCTCAAGCGAAGGCAGCTGACAAAGCAGCAAAAGCTAAGAAACAACAAGGACATAGCGCAAACGAGCAGAAAAAAGCTGCTCAGAAAGCTCTAGTTCATGTCTGCGCAGTTTGCAAGGTACGGTTATAATTAATTAATTGATCTGACGAGCTCTTCCTAATGCTGTAAATTTTCAAGAAAACTACTAGAATTAATTCTCAATATTCCAATTTCTATTTATTTTTAATTAAGTTGATTGTTGTTGTTTTTTTTTTCTTCCGCTTTCTTTTCTTTAGGCTCAAATGCCGGACCCAAAAACCTACAAACAACATTTTGAAAATAAACATCCGAAGAATGATATGCCTGAAGACTTGAAGGATATATGAGAGTGAAAATAATATCCATGCTCGCATTATCGAAGAGGATGAAGCACGGAGGAGGAGAAGATTAAAATAATACAAGAACTACCGAGCCTAAGAGTTCGTTGCAACATTTTATAGCTCATAACGTGATATAAAGAGAGAAAAAAATCCAGTTCAAGACTCGTTTATTGAATCGACAAGAAAAAATCTTTGAACAAGAATAAAAAACATAATAATAATAATACAAAGAGATAAATCAATGAAATTATTATAATAAATGAACTGCTGTGGAAACTACGTTTATGATTTATGCTCGACGAAATATATAAATGAATGAATGAACAAACAAACAAACGAAAATACTAAAGAAAAAATTCATGTTTAGATAATATAATAATAATAATAATAATAATAATATAAATATTGATGAATGATGTAGACAGAATTTAATTATCAAAATATAATTTCTGCATGCAGTACACCATACATCAATGATTATTATTGTTATATTATCATACGCAGAATCCCGCAATAATGTATAGGTAATTCATAAAAATGCGAACACAAAGAAGAAAAACGGAAAATTCATCGATATAGTTATTCAATGTTTTACTTGAAAGTTTCTATACATACCTACAGGCAAACAAACCGGTAGATCGATATCTAGATACATAGATATCGTGTAGGAAATATTTTCCTTTTCTCTCTTCATCGAATTTTCCCTTCTTTGTAATTAGTCGAAGTATAGAGAATAAAAGGAAAAATAAAAGTCTAGTAAGTTAATGATTTATCGGGTTATTGCTTGCTAGAGAATATTTTTCATTTCAAGTTTCTTTTTTTTTCTTATTTTCTCGTTACTTGATATCTTGATAGAATCTTGTTTTTTGGGCTAGGAATTGCGCTTGAAATTTGTATAAATTAAAAAGTTGAAAAAAAAATCATCAATAAATGAATAAGAATTTGTAGTGAATCGTGAATCCATAACTACCCATATTTATCTATAATATGTGTGTTATACCATGCTCGATAAGAAATATTTCTCGTTATTTTTTCCCCCTGTCTGTTTTTTTTTTTTTTTCGATATCACGAAAACTCTCGTGCATGTAATTTCGTTTTATAATCCAATTTTCCATGGTTGGTCGATGAATCCATAGATTATCATCATATTGTAAAACAGTGTATCGATGATAGTAATAGTCATGATAATATTCAAACCGTGCAGAATCACTCGGATCGAATAAGAAAAGGGAAATTAACTTTTCAAAATAGGCATCACAGATTTAGTAGCTACGGAGTAATCTTCATCCTGTAGGAGTAAATTGATTACTTGTATTTATTTTTCTACTTTGTTTTCTACTGACTTAGTTTCTTTTCGTTTTTTATGAATTTTATTCTCTCTTCGTTTCTTTATCAGTGTTCCCTCCAATGAAAAAGTGTATCGAATAGTTCTTTCAATCGAGTGAAAAAAACAAAATGTGAGACAAAGTTATAGTAAAAAGAAAATAATGAACAGAAAAATTCATAATTCACAGTGGCGTCTAAGAAATATGATTACTATGCATAATACCAGAGAGATGAGTTGAGTATTTAGATTCTTAGTAATAATAATAATTATTATTAATGTACTTAAGTAATGAATATTTTGGCTCCTGAGTCCTGATCACGATAAGTCATGTGCCGATATGTAGTATGCATACAATATGTTCTACATACCATCTGTGTATTATTTTAATATACGTCACAGAGGAATTCTGACGATAAATGAAGGATGATAATAATAATATAGATATCAATAACATCAATGCGGTGAGTGCCAAAAAATTGACGGAACAGTATTAAGATAAAAGTGTAAAAATGATGAAAAAGATGCGAGAAATAGGCGATCAGGAGCTCGGTTAATGGTCGAAGCTGCTTCATTGTTAACACATTGCTTTGTGATACATATAGTAGATATATAATTAGATATAGTATATTTTGATTTTGAGGCATTGACTTTCTTCGTATTTATAAATAATACCTATAATATAAATTATAACGTAACTGAATTTATCATGTTTTATAATTACTAACGATAATAGATTGATATATATATATATATACATATATGTGTATATTTATATATATATATATATATAAGATTCCATTTCTAATAAATAATAATTGATAATGAATGCGCGTAATCTCTGTTAGTTTTCATCTCTATGCTAGTAATAAATTGTTACTCTCCACATGGGTCCATCGGTTTATTCAATATTGTTTAAAATCGTCGGAAATTCAGTAGCCACGGTCGATTTTCTCGGGCATGCGCCACCGCGCAAGCGAGTTTTCGTTGTAATATTCTATCACCTTCTTTTTTATTCAACAATTTTTTTGGCATATACCTGGTCCTCCGCAAAGCGCGCCTATTCATAATTTTAACCCAATACTTTTGGAGTTTTGAACGGCCGGATCTGGCGTGTGAAGACCAGAATCGAATCATTAACAACGCACGCGCAGTATCGTACAGTGCCGTCTTTGAGGAGCGCGAGCGCTCTTGCGCTAAAAGATCTCCGGGAACCCCCGCAGTGGTATTATTTTCACCTATAGTTAAAAACACAAATTCACGGTTAAAGTAGCTTGATTCTGCTCAAAATTTGTGCAAATAAAAATGAACCCTTCGTGTGTATACTGGGGCTCTGAAGGCACAGATAAACTGGAATGCCGTTTGAAGACCCAGCGTTCACACCCCAGAGGTCATGAAAAACAAGTGTACACGCGGAGGGTCTAGGTCCGATATCCCATTTTCAAAATTGTCTACATTCATTTTTCAGAGAAACTTCGGAGTAAAATGTCACTTGTGCCATCGACGAGCCGGATTGCCTGCGTAAAGTTAATATCCATTGTGGTAACTGATCTGCTATTGTTACCATTCTCGACCGGATCTGAACGACGTCAAAACTCGCCGCGATACACCGAAAACGCGAGAAACTGATTTGGGACGTTGCAAATATTTCTGGCGATGAACTATTCATCCGACCCAGCTTGGTGGACGTCTTCTAGGATACATGCATATACCTATATCGGACAATTCCATGTTGTCTTTTTTTGATTGGAACGATCAACAGAGTTGATCTGAAACTCTAATTTTCCTTACCTAAAAAGTCATTATTGATTATTCTGCAAAATTAATCAGAATATAAGTGTGATACAGTTTGTCTATTCGGTTTATGAAACTATAAAGATTAAACGCCTAGCTGGAAACATCGATCTTGACGTTCGTCATGGACACGGCCAGATCTCTGTTTAATACCGCATGCGCAGTAAATTTAGAAGCGAAGTGGGGACCAAAGAGCGTATAGGGGAAATGAGGAACAGGCTGCTTTTTACAGATAATACATGTTTCCACTATTTTTATGTCCATAATATTTTTGGTTTGATACGTAGGGCCCTATGACTCTCCTACTCTATGTATGCTCTTGGCAAAGTATACGGATCGACGTTCTCAATTACGAGCTCATATTCTTTTTAACACTCTTCGGTTTCGTCCCAATTGTTTTCTGGTTGGGCAATTTCAGACAATTTGTTTTGACCACCACTGAACGCTGACGGCAGCGCCGGTTAAGTGCCAGTGAATGGAAGTAACTCCACGATCATCTGCTGTCTAGTGTCCGATCTCCGATTCTCCGATGACAGTTTAATACCGATACCTAACCTCGTAATCTAGTTCGGCAAATTGAAAGTTGTCATTCGAAAGTGATAATCGTTCAGAAAATTGTTGCTCGATGGATAATAAATACTCGTTGTATAGAAAAATACAGCTACTAAATAGAGTACGAGGTTAGGTATCGGTATTAAACTGTCATCGGAGACTCGGAGATCGGACACTGGACAGCAGAAGATCGTGGAGTTACTTCCATTCACTGGCACTTAACCGGCGCCGCCGTCAGCGATCAGTGGTGGTCAAAATAAATTGTCTGACATTGCCCAACCAGAAAACAATTGGGACGAAACCGTCCGCGAATCAACCGCAGTAAATATACATACGTGCAAACGTAATTCCTGCAGTCCAATGGCGTTTATAAAAATCGACAACGATAATTTATATGCTACATACAGCTGTAGCAGCTAGCTCAATGCTCGACTTGCGCTTATCATTCAATAATTCCGAAACCCATATCTGAACCCATAACTGCACAGCTGTAAAAATACTCGTTACAGATTTGCTCTACTCTAGATTTGCGCTTATCATTGAATAATTCCGAAACCCATATCTGAACCCATAACTGCACAGCTGTAAAAATACTCGTTACAGATTTGCTCTACCGTAGCTATTGCATAATCTGCCATAGTCACAGAATTTATTCGATAAGCTCAATCGACGCCTCATGCCGTGTGTGTACTATACCTAGTAATTCCACTTTTATATCCAAGTAAATAAGAATACTCCACGTACTGACTAGACATTACTTGATGTTAGACCTAAAATATTTCATACTATGGAATGAGAAATCGGTATACACAGATCCAAATGAAGATACAGACCACGGACTATACAGACTGTTAAACGATGATACGAATTAGAAACCTTATTGAAGGAGAAAAGAAAGAAAGAAACAGTGAATAGCCAATTGTTAATAACCCGAGTTGATCATGCAGTTCAGCGTGCTTTTTCAATGCCCTGAAAAACAATGGGCTATTTCAATCCAGAGTATGGTACATGTCAAGTTAACTCTCGATAATATTGTTCATTCGAACATGGAGCTTCGTAGGGGCATCTTCTTGTCAACGATATTATTGTACTCTATTCTCGCGTAGAACGATAGATATCTTCAACATAATCGCATCTGTTTCTGTGCGCGATCCATGAATATAGGTATAATGAGTTGAGTCTAAGATAACATGTATGATTGAAATTAACATTTTTTTTTATGCAGATTATAACAGATGTGCAGAAATTTGTTTGATGATTGTAATAGACGTGAAGAAATGCATAATTATACTAATTATACGGATGTTTATTTACATTGGGGTCCAACGATCTTTTGCCGAGATTCACAGATTAGACTAGGAACGATGGAATTAAGGAAAATTCAAGAAATCGACAAATGAAACACGGAGTCATGAGACGGTTTATAATATGCACTATTCAAGATTCCAACAGTCACTCAAAATTCGCATACTGATCAGAAGGCTAATCTAACGCGGTGTGGCCATCGTCGGTATAGTACGTGCATACATACATACACACATACTCGTGGTTCGCCAAGTTAAACTTTTGTTTAGTTACTTTGATGAACCAATTCGATAAAAACTAGACACCGACTGATGATAAATCGAATGATTGATACATAAGTACGGCCGTATAAAAGCTCATATAAAAGCCTTCCACTCCTTGCGACAATCGCGTCGGCACGAATGTGAACCATTCAAAAACGCATTCGCCTTCATTTCTCGTCAAATATGTATGAGTATCTAGAGAAGCAATGCGAATTAGTGATTTGAGAGTAAGTTCCGTTAAGATATAATATCACGAAAATCACACTTCATCACATGAAAACAGGAAAAAAGAGACAACATTTGCTTTAGGTGGTTGAAATAAATTTGATAAAGGATTCGTGATGCGGTTTTCATTAAAAAATCGAAGAATTAAAAGGAGGGAAATAGGTATTAAAAAAGATGGAATTAGTATTGATATTTGATCCAACGGAGCGTGAAGAATAACGATACGATTTAATCAGCTGTGAATTATACTAAGCTGATTTGATCAGCATGCAAGTTTGAGCTTATACCGGGTTCACGTGGGTGACAGGGGAGTGTTACTAATTGTTGATTTGGTAGCTAGCATGCATTTATTGACGTACGATTACATATTTGAATCTCGGGTATCGTGACTATAAATATGTTCCTTCACTCCAAACTTGCTCATTCCAAGACGCGAGCTGGTTACAAAGAGAGTATAATATTACAATATAATATTGTACTCACTACATAAATTAATAACGAACATGGCTCGACCATTCATCCTACTTTGCATATTAGTACTCTGCATTATCGGTACCCAGGTAAAAGATATAAAGAAATATTGGAGAAGACAAAAATAGGATAGCGAAGAAAGCTTTCAATTGAAGATACTATTTTTCTGTCACAGGGTGAGTCGTCCCGCGGAAGTTCGAACGTGAATATAGAAAGGAATCGTTTCGGTCGAAGAAATTTGAACGCTTATTTGAACACCAACAGATTCGAAAGTCGAGGAACGAATAGCGGACAGGGATCAAATGATATTGAATATCGTGACACAGCCATAGACGACCCGGTAATTAATAGCATTTAGTAAACGTTTTATTACGTTGCTTCCTTCCCTTCTCTTCTGTTGTTGTTATCACACAAGTTTGAAAACGAACAAAAAATACACTTGATCAAAATTTCAAGCCTGGAGATGTTTCGCTGGAGGAAACATCGTTGGAAGAGGGCGAAACATCGCCAACGACGACGACGACAGTCAGTCCAATCGATTCATTAGAGAGGTCCAGGCACGATCGCTCAGATCAAGAAGAAATATTGCTGTCAATTGCAAACAACTATACTGATACACAACCGCCGCCGAGTTATTCCCCCCATGCCGGCGATATGGCAGACTTCGCTGAATCTGCAGCAACCGCGATTGCGAATAAGCTAATGGTCATGGAAGAGGAAATGGAGCGGTCAAACGGAAGAAATTACAACTCGAATATTAATACTAATACACTCAGACGAAAGAAGCACAAGCTTCATCATCATAAAAGACCTAAAAATGAATTGCAGAGAACGAAAGAGTACGATTACAGTGATGGTGAGAGCTTTTTCATTTTCACTAACAGTTTGATTGTAGGGAAGATTTTCCGTACCAGGTTGTCGGGGGGGGGGGGGGGGGGGGCGCACCAACTAAAACAGCAATTTCTTTATAGTGCCAGGGAACCTAACTGTGGTTATTCTGTTACGGGGCACCCAAGAGGAATCTCGAAATGTTGACGAGGACACCCATCACAAATCTGATATTGAGATCGACAACCAAGGCTCAGATAACAACGCCATTGGCATCAAAATTCGGCCGGATGCGCAGCGATCAGTATGTCGAATTTAAATAAAGTAGATGTGAAGATTCCTCACAACTTCGTGCCCGTTCACGTAGTTTCTTCCATCTAATTTGGAACACAAAAGTTGAAAATGATTTTCCAGCTGTCCGCAGCGCGTCGCAGTCACAATCTAGCTAATGTTTCGAACGTCATAAAACAGGGTGAAGCAGGACGTGGAGGACATCCGAATTATAACTCTAACACGAACGTATTGAGAAGAGGTCGTGGCTCGCATGAGTCTGTTCCGAATTCAATTTTGCATGCAGGTCATGACTATGACCGTGACGATGACTTCGACGTTGAATACTATAACGGTGACGATGATGATTATGATGATAATGGCGGTGACAGCTCCGATGTGTCACGACCCGCAATCCCCAAAGGAAAGTCGAAGAATATCTAATACGAATGTATTTCGGTGAAGTCAGAATCGAAGTGTAAATTCAAACAAGATTTATCAAGACAGACAGAGGAGATAGAACGAACAAGATTCTCGCCTACGCAGTTATTCATGAATTTTTGTGAATTGACAAAATATATAATAATAATAATAATAATAATCGAAAGAAACATTGTAACAAGAGATTGTTAATCCTTGTACGATCCGGCAGTCCTTGGTTTTCAATTTCCTTCGAGGTGTATCTTTTTTCTTTATTTTATTTTGTTAATTTTATTTATTCTAAGGATAACGACATTCTTACGAACTGTTCATTCCCCCGACTCACCTCACGCACATGTTCATGAGAATTTGAGTTCTAACATACAGGATGTACTTTGAATTAAGATATCAGATAAATCAACGGTTAGGAATTCGGAGAACTTGTTTTTCCGTTTTTAACGATCTCAAAGGCAATTCTTGCGCCATAATTTCGTCTCAAAATCGTAAAATATCGCGATAACAGTAATTTTTTATTGTTAAAAAATCGGTTGTTCTAGATTCCCGACGTTGCAGCTGCGTACCGCATTTCAAGACCAATGAGCCATTATTTTAGCGAGCGGATTCCGTTCGCTTATCACGTTTCAATGTAAAACGAAACCTGTAATTTCTGTACCCTTAACCCTAAACGTCTTTATTAGCCAAATAGGTCAATGATCAAATTTGTTCTCAGGGTCTACCCCCCTCCTCCCCCTTCCTCCTCGCCCATCTACCTCTCCTGAGGTTTGATAATAATCCAACATTTCGCTATATATGGATGAAATTTTCGTCAATGGGTACAGCGGTGAAGTTCGATCGGTTAAAAATCACCACGTGAAGATAGTTGATCGAGTCGTAACGTCGCTGCTAATTTTCACAACCGTGATCGCACCTTCTCCGGTAAGGATTCAATCACACTGCACAATGACAGATGTATGTGAATTGAAACATACCAACTCCTATTATCGGTGACTGCGCCGATTACTCCCAAGTGCAGGATGGAACATTCCGGATCATTTTTTCAAAAGAAAATTGACATTCTCATCCCCAGGCCTATCCGATGGCAGGTTTATCCGCTCTCTTGGGTGGAAATGGTCTCTCGGCAAATTTGAACAATTACGAAAAAAAATGTGAAAAATAATTGACGATTGCAGAATGCACGGAAGTACTATGGCAGGGAGTCTTGCGGGACATCACCACGGCGTAGGAGTTAGCATGTCAGGGAGTATGGCCGGAAGTCATGAAATTGGTGGAAGTCGTACGGTGTAGGACGTATCCCTTCGAGTGATAGAAATTTCGGAGAAATTACAACAAATTCAATGTCAGTTGTACTACTTTGGCGTGAAGTCAATATCTCACCCGGCAAAAATGTGAATAAATAGATCAATAGGGACTAATAGAACGCTAGTTATGGGATCTCCTAAGTTATTTCAGTATCATATTTACGATTGGATTTACGAGCGGGGGAGGGGAGAAAAAACAAAATCAAAAGATTCAATTCTCTATACTTCTATAGACGCGTATCATATTATATTGTGGATTTAGCTTCTAGATCGTTTTTTATAGATCATGTCGTACGATATACTATATAGATAACATAAACGAACAGGGAGATAAAAAATAGAGATGAATACAAGAGCATTCATAACTACAAGGATAAACCTTTCAATTTTAATTCAAATTATCGTTTATTGATTATACACATGGTATAGTAGTATAATATAGGTATACCGTTCATACGTATTTATATGTATGTAATATCTATATAATATTATAAATTGTGAGAGAATTTATCTCTCGACGTCATGTTTCACTTATAGTTAATGAACTCAGAGATTTGGTCGAGTTGAGTTGTTTTTTTTTCGGCTCAAATACCATTGAGAAAAAGGAATTGAGGTGTTCTTCAAAAGGCAATCTATATCATTATCACATTTTCACCGCAGCTGACTCCGGCTGAATTATCGTTACATCCAAACCAGTATTCCCACGCCTAGTTGTGGATTTCACTTTCCTTATGGTTTTTATTCTTTTTTTTTTCACCGACGTTTCCATTATTTTTATTTGTTTCGGGTAACAGCCTCTTTTTTTTCAATTGTTATTTTTGTGATTCAATGGCTTTTGCCAATCTGGTCTGAAGTTTAAGAATCTTGTGCAACTGCGTTGATTGCATATTTATAGTTTTCCGATGAGGACAACAGACAGCTCTCGTGGAAACTTTTATTAGAATCTCAAAGAAGATACTCTTCTGTGTGTTTTTTTACTATCCCGACTCGACTGGAACGCTAATTTCCTCAACTATAACTGTATCTATGGTATACGTATACTGAGAGGATCGAGTAAACCGTAAGAGCGGAAGCAATCGTGGTGGCAATGCCTGTGTTGGAAGATCCAGCATTGCCGCCATGATTGCTTCCGGTCTTACGGTTTCCCCGGATCCATCCTCCCTGTATGTACAATCAAAAGCCAAGATATACTTAGTTATTTTATACCTTATTACAATCCCCCTTTCGAATATTTGATTTGAACAATATATGGTTTGATAGAATAGTAATGCCCTGAATTTAATGATTCGCAAGTCCCGTACTTACTACTGCTACTGGTATATGTATACAATAATCATAATATGATTTTGCATTGAGAATATATAGGAGAAATGGAAACTGTTCACGTTTTTTTTCTCTCTTTCTGTTATTCTTTATACAAATTCTTTGTAGACAAAAGAAAATCTTGCGATATACTGTGTCACCGAGTACTTACAATCTGACAATGAGTTTATTCATTTTTAGTCTTTTATGTGTTATAATAATGTATTAATAACATACTTATACTATAATAAATCGAAATCGTGAGATTTTCGATACAGACTATCTTTAATTCGTAATATATGTATATACAATTTGAATTGCGAAGAATTAAAATAGGTATATTATATTACTATTACAGGATATACATACCCATACAAATTGCATTTCACTACCATAATAAAATACATTTTTTGTTGTTCTGCTTTTTCTTTTCTCTTTTTACTCATCAAATTGTCTAAAAAAATATCTTTTACTTTATGTGTAAATATATGTCCTTTTTTTTTAGTACAACTTTTTTCATTTCATTTTATTCATTTATTCATTTATTTGTTTAATTGATTTTTCTTTTTTTTTTTTTCTCTCAAATGTTTTCAATAATCGATATTTCTTGCTCCCACAGTATACAATACTGCCTGTACGTCGCATAGGTGTATTCAGTATCCAGTATACCTATAATAGAGGTATAGCTCTCTGATTTCTGTTTTTTTGTTTTTTTTTATAAAACCTTGATAATCAATTGATTGATAATGTACAAAATTTTCGATAAAACTCATCATAAATTAAACGAACCGATCGAAATAAAAAAGAATAAAAATAAAGTAACTTGTTAATATTGATAAAAATTGAAGCAAAAAATTTATGCTACATACAGAGGATAAGTCTAAGAGATCGCACACCATCGTTACTAATGGATTCCTAGTAAAAAAAAAAAAAACCATATCTGAAATTTCTTCCCCGTATTCTTCTACTGGTCATAGATTTCTGGTATTTGGATTAGCTTTTGCAAAAAATCTATTACCGAACCGTAAATTTGGTGACGAAATTTCAGATACGTTTTCTCACAAGGAATCCACTAGTACCACTGGGTCCTGATCCTCTGGATTGACCCTGTATATATATTATATGTATATATATTATATACATGCGCGTGGAATAAAGAGCCTATACTTAATAATTGTCGCATACAGGTGTACATATCCTATTACAATTAATATTACAAACAACAACTATAAAAACAGAAGGAAGAAAAAATACAATTTAAATTGTAATTACAATTATTCACCTGCGATAGTATATCTGAGAGCTGAAAAAAAAAAAAAAAAAACTCAATAATATCTTATCTAATATAAGTATAACGATGATAATAATAATTATGATGATGATAATAATAATAATAATAATAATGATAATAATAGCAATGTGCAGGTTTCTTTCTCACATAGTGAGCATGATCGATATTATAGTCAAGTTTGAGATACACGTACATACAATGCGCACGCATGCGTGTACTGTATTATCAATTGTATTATAGGCACGCCAATAAGTCTGCGAAATAACTTCACTGTATCAATCCATAGTTATACTAGGTACATACAAACATACGAATATAAATCTTTTTCAATTGCGGGGGGGGGGGGGCACATGCACGGTTAAAGAATCAATTTCAAATACTATTCACTGAGACTTATCTATTTATATCTTGAAATATCATATACTATATTAATTATAAATATGTATAATGGTCGTTTAGAGGAAGGAGACTATTTGTGGGAGACGACGAGGCCAGATCCTGGACGCTTCAAAGGATCCAGTGTCGTGCTTGGGAGGTAATGAAAAACTCTCAATCACGGGGAGCCGGAATTCGGAGAGAACCGCATGTCCTCAAAACTACCATTGCATCTGTCAAATACGGGTGATTGCTGTCCCCAAAACAGTCATTATACATAGATATATCGGATGCATTCCCATCGTTTGGACACTCAGAGTTGCCATTCAGATGGCCGTTGAACCAGCGCCAACAATTTTCTTTCGTGTTCAAACAACTAATCAGAAGCTCGGTACGCACGTTAGGAATCCACCCCATATTAGATATAAACATGTATGTAAATACATAGACACGTACGTTGTTCTCAACATTATTTCGTCTATGTTATTTTTTCCCTGCGCTAATCATTACTACTCGATTCGCCATTTTCATCGTACGTTTTTTTTGTATTATAGTTTCGTAGAGATTTGTGATGTGCGATATATTGTGTCTACGTGTATATATATATATATTGTTTGTTTTTTTTCTTCCTACAGAAAGTTTACGTTTCATCTCTTTCTTATTTCTCTCCTATACACCTATACTACTTTTTCTGCGTATTGAATCTTTTCATAATCAGTCGCACCCCGTCTTACACGTCGTTCAATTAAAAATTATCTATTCACAATTATAATGTACGGCATAATAACGATAATAATAATAAGCACAGTAGTATATAATGATAATAATGAGACATAATTCTTCTATCGTTGTTCTTTTTTAATTTCTTTTGCTCTTTTTCTTTATCCTACTAATTCGCTATCCGGTAAAAAATAATTCCTATTCTCCTCAATATTCATTACCATCTATACCTATAGATAGTTACAGTAGAACAGTAGTAGTGGTAGTAGTAGTAGTAGTAGTAGTAGTAGTACTAGGCTAGGCATTTGTTTACCAAACTACATTTAGAATAGATGATATCAGTGATGCATGATTCTTTTTCGTGAAAAGATAGAAGAAAAAAGGAAACCGGTAACGAAAATTCTGTAGTCCTGTGATAAAATAATGCTTCGACGTCAGTTTGAAAATGTACATTTACAATTTATCTATCATTATATGAGAGAGAAAATGAATTTTAATATACATATATGGCTAGTGCGCGGGAAATGGGGGGAAGGGGGGGGGGGGGCGAAAATCTTCAGAGATTCGAGTCTGGTGAGATCGGATGAAAAAGAATTAAAAAACAACAACAAACTAGAAACTTTGTAATTAATTACTTGTGGAATAGATTAATTATCGTACAAGATTACTACTCCAAATGCAGTTTAATCAACGTTAAAAAGAATTTCGCTGTGTCATCTCTCTCAAGATCAAAGCGAGTAGTAGAAAAATCTTTTTCTCTCTTTCACTCCTCTCTGCTCGACGTCATGATAATTTCAATGAGAGAAAACAAACCTATCTACATGCACGACTTCTTTTGAGCTGAGACGTTAATCTACAAATAATCATTTTCTGTTGGTCGTTGTTGATCAGACTTTTTTAAATTGACCATTTCTTCGACCGTTCCTTCTTCGTTTTCGTCTACGAATGTTATACTGCCGGCTTTATACCAGACGACGAGGTCCATGATGAAAGCACATAATAAAATGCCACCGGTCGTCCCTTAACATAATAGTAATAAAATAATAAAATTGGTTACAGTAAAAAAAAAAAAACAAAAAAAAACATTGTATATTCGTATAATTAGTTCGAAAAATAATACATTGTTTGCAGTTTCTTAAACGATGACAAAAATCGAATAAAAAAAGAAAAAAGGGGAACCTTACCGTGATAAAACATTCTAAATACAGTAGAATCGTATAGCCAACAAGCGCCCCGTTCTCCGCATGCTGTATCCCAAACTAAACAAGCCGAGTCGACCACGGCCCCGTAAACAATGGGGCATGGAACATTACCTGTAATGAAAATTATAAGATTTTTAGAATTGGTAAGCACAGTATCGAGAGGTATGATACATTAAAGATGAATAAATAATTTGCAATTTGATCCAAGGAATAAAATGTGAGAAATTAACTGACCAAAAAGTCCGATGGCAAATTGTATGAGTCCGAGAGCCATGGCTTTATCCCTGGGATCGACGCATCGAAGGATAAGCAGCATAGAGCCAACCTCGCTTGTAGAATGGATGAAAACGAATGTAGAAAATAGCACCATGTAAACCCAGAAATTATTGCATTCCATTTTACAGCAACCAATTGTCGCTGTGTCCAATACTATCCCATCGAGCGATGTTGAATTTTGACTTATACATTGACAGTCGGAGTACTGGAAGTTCGAACAAAAAAATGAAAAGATAATGAGTTATCAATTTAATTGCGTTTTAATGTGAAATGGATATTTTATGATCTTCTGATTCATTATAAAACGGCAATATTCGACAAAGTTTCATGTTCCTAATATCAAAAGTCCGATGTTGAACGAATTGCAATTCGTTGATTTCCAAGTGGAAATGATATGAGGAGAAGCTTTCTAGAGAATTCTCGTCAATTGAATATGGGTGAATAATTATTAATATCAAAATACTCACAGAAGTAACTTGTCCATTCTCAATCGTATAATTAGAGCATCCTGCATGGCAGGCTGAGAAATAAGTTTTACCATCCGCTCCACAAATTGGGCTAAATTTGTTATGATCGCATTCGCAAGTAGTTTCGCAAGTCGGCTGAAAACTTGACATCCCGAAAACGGGACTACTAACGTCATTTCTGGAGAGAGAACAGAACATGAACAAGAATAATTGAGTAATTGAGTAATTGAAATTACTGAAAAATCATCGTTGGAGGATATCTCTCAGATTTTTACGAAAAAAATAATTAATATCAAAGCCGGTCGAGATAAGCTTGAAAATTTTTCAAATTTAAGTACAAACCCTCCACTGTGTAACTGCAATCCTGCAAAATCGTCCATAGGACATCCGATGAACATCAGAACACCCATTCCGGCTGCGTAAACGACAGCTGTGAAAGCAATCCAACCGGCGACAAACCTTGCGTTCGGCTTTACCTTCAAGATGAATACTCCGCTAAGAACAATCCCGAGACCCATTACGAGGATCCCTCCAACTCCTGCGGAGAGAAAGAATGAAAAGGAGAAAAAATTCATTCACCGTTTTACTTTCTCATTTGATTTTTTCTATCGTTCAATTTTCTTTTCTCATATTCTCACCTGAGATCATGTTTGCGTGATGAGCTGGAAGCCGAAATTGACTTTCCAGATATTTAGGTAGGAAAGTATAAAGTCCGGCGATCGGTAGAATGTGAAATACGTTACTGGCAGTTCGGAACATAAGAATATCATTTTTAAGAAGCCTCTTTATCGCCTTTGGAAAATCTAGAAATAAAACAACGAATAAATGAAATTATATGGAAACAAGTAAAAGACGAAATACGAATTAACAGTTTTCAATCATTATCAAAAAAGATCATCCAACGATTCGGAAAATTTCCTCTCCGCAAATTAATTATCACGCTTATTATTATCGTTATCACATTATTAACATGGGCGTGAAATTCATGATTGACATGGAACAAGAGGATATCACGAACGTAGTATATATATACAGTACATGGTGTGATGAAATTTCAGCGTGAAGTTCCTCGGTGACAATAAGACTGTTATAATAATTACAGTAATTTGAAATTGGGCATTTCAGGTGTCATTAACAAGTTTAATAAGAAATACTAAGACTCGTTATGCTCAATTGGTGATGTGAATGTAACAAGATAAGTAGGTACATATACTGTACTATGCACTACGCTTATACTATATTACACTACACTATGCTATATATATATATATTCCATTTATAACGATATCTTAAACTTGATATATGTATATATGGGGTATTCCGCGCGAAACGGGACGGTTTTTGGCCGATGGTTAGCGAATTTGACGGCCTTCTGGAATCCAGTATATATATATACTGCGAATACTGAGTATATTCTGCGAAAATTTGAAGGAAATCGATCAGACCCTTCTGGTAGTGAATAAACAAACTCAGACATCTCGGTGATTTTACATGCTTAGAAAATTTCCAAATAGTTTGAGCCGCAAATATTCCGTAAGAGCTCGTTTTACCGCGTATAATGCACGATATAAAGTCTCTATTCGAGTCGCGTGTAGCTGAGATATTTGAAGCTGAATATGATATTTGTGAATTTTTTCGTTTTTTCAAACCGGTGATGTCTATCGAACCAATTAATATCATGGCCTGTATTAACGCCAGGGGCTTGTTCCGTGATGAAAAGTATAGCTGAATTCCAGAAGGACGTTAAATTTGTTGACCATCGACCAAAACCCGTCCCGTTTCGCGTGGAATACCCCGTACATAGTAGGTATCAAATGATCGTAAAGCAAGAAGAAAAAAAAAAAATCAATGAACAAATAATTGTTCTATTAATCGGTATACCGATGTGTGAAAAATTCAAAATTCGGAAATCATACTGTTTTTCGTTTTCTGTTTTCAACAACTCTTCTGTTCGACATCGTCTGTTGCATCAGAAGAAACGAGAAAGAAAAAAAAAAAAAAAAAAAAAGAAAAAACGAACGAATTGAAAATCGAAAAGTTGGTCCAATTGGATGTGAAGAAAGTAAAATACTCAGATTTATAAGTTAATTCTTTTCACGCATGTTCGCGGAACTATGATGGGTCCGAAATATTAAGGAAATGTACAATGACGAGGGTCCGTCACGCTGGCGAATGCATGGTGTATATATATATATATATATATATACATATACCTACGTATAACATATACGTATGTTTGAAATGACCATGAACTTGCCCCACCTAACAGACGCCTATACCAATACATACAGATATGTATATGTATACATATAACTATACTAAAAACGACGTTCATTACGTTATAATCATAAACGCATGAGGCTCTCATTCTCTTCTCTCTTTCGGACCTCGTATATTATAGCAATCGTATTACACGTATAACTACGTACGCATATATTTAAACGTGGATATGTGTCTGTAAATATATACCTATGTATAGGTACCTATATAATATGTATATGTATAGCCGGGAGGCCAATGCGTCACAACGAAATTCGCGGGCAGTCACAAATGCATAGGCAATTATTTCATATCAAGTGATTCCGGCTTTGTGGTCAAATTTTTCGCACATTTTTTTCGTGGGTAAAAGAAAAACAACGTTCTTATCAGCCAGGTAATAATCTCTGCCGAACGATTTGGTCGAAAATTCTCAATATTCTCAAAGTGATTGCAATTTTGATTTCGAAGCCATATTTTTCAAATTTTTTCTTTCATTTTTGTTCTGTTTATTTGCAAAAATTCATGACTCCGACGGCGTTCATCCTCCGCGAAATCTTGTTGCCTCGGTCTCACGAGTTTTTTTGTAGAGGACCTATATGTGTATATACGAGTCAATTCACGTTAAAACCGGACGAAATCGACCAAAAATTTTCATCGATCCTTTCGACGATTCCGAATTTTTTTCAACGGATTCTACGGGCGAAATAAATTGATCGAACAATTTTTTTGTTTTCAATTTTTTTCTCTCTCTTTACCTTCAATATTTTAAAAGTTATTCCAGGTTGATAATTGCCCAATATGCCAAAAAAGCGCCACAAACGCTCTCCTTCAAATCTTCATATGTTAGGAATTCTATTTGTCTGATCAACTTGTCCCGGGGCTCACCGGAAAGAACTGGAACCGGGCTTCTATTTCATGGTGATGCGAAATTGATAACAGCAACAACTGAAGAATGTTATAAACAATAAATTTTCAAACATGATTTTCATCAGCGAAACCGGGCTGTAAAATTCCAAAGAAAAAAATACCAGCGTATTAGTTGATCAATTTCCTGTAAGATAGGTGAGTTTTAAATTGGAGAATTAATGGAGAGTATTTTTCAAATATTAATAATCGCGCGCGCCGACAATCTAGCTGTTTAGGTGTACTTAATAACACGTCAATCTTATATCAAGCACACATGAAATGAGAAGAATGTTTATTGAAAACCAACATGTTTCATTACCCAACGAATTCCGTTGATTTAAATTGTTTATTATACTCTTTGTATTATATAACTACATGATATGAAACGAATTCTTATTGCTATATCAAACTTGGATCTAAAATACTATTTATTCGAAATTTATATAAAACCTGCAACTATGCGATTATATTTATATTATACAGTATCATTATGATTATGCTTCGTCTCGATATTATGTAATAGGTGATGACTGAATTTAAAAAAAAAATGCTCGGTTTTATAATAGTTACAATAGTTTTTTGCAAACAGTAGCCTCTACGAATTTTTTTTCTTTCGAATATCTTTTTGCAATTAATTCCGATTTGGAAATAGGCTGTATATTGTAAAATACCGAGTGTATACCACGTACTACCTGCGCTTTAGCGAATCGAGCTGATAAAAGCTCAGCTTCGTTTTTATAATCCTCGTTTGTGAAATAATCGAAGCTCATATTCTTGATATTTCCGTTATTTTCACCCCGCGAAAAAAGAATTCTTGCTGGGTAGTGATGGGATCTTGCGATACTTCGAGGCTACTTTTTCTTGCCAATTCTCTGAGGGCTCCTCCGATGTCGTCACGAGGTCCTTCGCCGTTCGAAGTTACGAAGGAGTTCCATTCCGCGTTAATTCCAAAGTCTTCTTCGTGAAAACACAGATTGACAAAAATTGTTTTTTTTTCGTTTTTACATCGTGCACTAGCACCATCCGAAGAGTAGATGCTCTTACGTATCCCTTGCCATTCCCGTTTCAGAAAGTTTATAAATTTTCTTTGGAGAAGGTAAACGGCAACGGTATCCTGTTTGAGCCATTCCGAAATCGCGATGTAATTTATATATTTCAGTTCTCCATTTTCACGGTAATAAGCCACAAAAGGATGCGACGTCACCTGATCATTATACCGATGAATGCCCTGAATTGCATCCTGAATTGCGAAGGTGTAATTCTCTGCGAAATCGCACACTACCAAGCATTCCCCTGGTTGTAATTTTTCTTTCAGTTCTCCAAAATATTCCGACTGTTCCCGAGCAATGAATGCATGCAGGGTTGCAGTTGTGTCCGAAATTTATTCAAGAAATCTTCTACCGGTACTTGAATAATTTCTAGATTACTCCGATCTACCGATATCCACCTGCCTGTATGTCACAGCTGTCTATAAATTCTGTCTCGAATACAAATCTTAGCTGTACAATCAAATTTTCCACTCCTGGTCAATCCGCACATTCCGATAAATGGCAGGCCGTCGTTGGCGGAGAGCGCATCATTCGAGCTAGACAATCTTTATAATCGTTTAAAGGTTGTGACGTTTTATTTGTGAGATGCACCATCCTTGCACCGTCGCTATCGTTGCGCCTTCGCTCGAATATAAATATTTGAAAAATACTCTCCATTAATTCTCCAATTTGAAACTCACCTATCTTAAAGGAAATTCATCAAGGAGTACGCTCGTATTTTTTTCGTTGGAATTTTACAGCGCGGTTTCGGTGATGAAAATCATGTTTGAAAATTAATTGTTTCTAACAATCTTCATTTGTTGCTATTATCAAATTTGTAGCAGCGTGAAATAGCGAAGCCCGATTCCAGCTCTTTCCAGTGAACCCGGGGACAAATTGGTCAGACAAATAGAACTTAAGATGTGAAGATTTGAAGGAGAGCGTGTGTGGCGGTTTTTGGTATTTTGGGCAATTATCAACCTGGAATAACTTTCGAAATATCGAAGTTGAAGAAAAAAAAAAAGTTGTTCGATCAATTTATTTCGCCCATAGAATCCGTTGAATCAAATTCACAATAACCGTAAAGATCGATGAAAAAGGTCTCCGGTTTTACGTGTTTTGACTCATATATATATGTACGTAGCTGTATGTTCCTATACAACGAGTATTTATTATTCATTGAGCAACAATTTTCTGAACGATTATCACTTTCGAGTGACAACTTTCAATTTGCCGAAATAGATTACGATGTTAGGTATCGGTATTAAACTGTCATCGGAGACTCGGAGATCGGACACTGGACAGCAGAAGATCGTGGAGTTACTTCCATTCACTGGCACTTAACCGGCGCCGCCGTCAGCGATCAGTGGTGGTCAAAATAAATTGTCTGACATTGCCCAACCAGAAAACAATTGGGACGAAACCGTCCGCGAATCAACCGCAGTAAATATACATATCTATACTCTATACTACATGCCATACATGTATACATTCTTATGGTTACTATTTTTTACAAAAATATCACTCACCCTTGAGACTCGGTTTATTGGCATCTTCTCTTCGCGGTGGTAGCGCTTTGGTGGTTGGTAAACGACGAGGGAATGCGAACATGGCGATACTGGCCAGCATCAGCATAGATGAGACGAGAACCAAACCTATAGTACAAAAGATATGCCGGTAACAACCGCGGTCAAGTATTCTACAACATTTGAGTTAATCGTGAAGAAAATATGGTCGTTATAGATCAGCATGCGATAATGACAAGTACGGGATCTAATTTTCACACCGAATAAAAAAAAAGGCAGATTATTGAACGGTATATAGTAGCAGCCGCTACGAAATAAATTTCAATCAACTTTTTCTACCGTTTCTTCATGTATGATAATCATACATGGTATAAATTGTACGAATTGAGAAGCTTAATTACCAATTCGTATATACCGGTATTATATAACGTAGGATACAGAGGTAGAGGTGCAGGTATAAGAACGCTTGATGATTATGAACTAGGCTACTCACCTAGCCACCATGCGCCAACCCATCTTGGATCAGACGGCGTGAATTGCGGAGTTACCGATAAATCCGCGTAAATGCTTGTGCATAATGATCCGAGCATGAATCCTGATGCCGGACCGAGTATTCGCACACCGATTGTTATAGCTGCGTGATAAAATTGTCATTACGTATAAAAATGAAAAAGAAGAAAACAAAAATAGAAAAAGAGAAAAAGAGAAGAAAAAAAAACCAAATGACTGCAGAATCGAAACAAATTACGCGGCAGAAAGAAAAAGAGAATGAGGACAAAAACGTCGAACAAGTATCGTATGAAACGAGAGAGTGAAAGGTGGATAAGGTTTAATTACCGAAATATAATGGACTTTCTCTGCTGGCAACGTTGTCGTCGATATAGGGAATCCCGAGAGTATAAACGGCCGTTTGTCCCATACCGACGCCGAGTAAGGATACAAAAAATATCGCCAGAACAACCATCGTTATTTTACTCTGGGTTCTCTGTTCGGCCAAGTAATCGCCCTTGCAAAAACCATCCGGTGAATCGATCGCCGGTGTCGTTGGCATTCTGAATTTTATAGAGAAATTATTCACTTTTCACACGTACGAATTATACCTAGTTATATGTACTACGTACAGTTATGTCTGTAGGGGAAAGTTTCCGTGTGTATGAGAATAGAAAGATTGTTCGTTTGTTTTTAGCTTATTTGGTATAATTATGTATACGGGGCATTCCATGTCTACTCGACCAATGATTTTCCCTCACCATTTCCGATTCGCTTCACGATGTTTTACACGTTACTCCGATCTCGAAGAAGCGATCCTGAATTTTTTCATACGTTTCTTTGTGACCGTTAATTTATAATGATCATTCAAAACCCATCTAAAAATTGGTCTTTTTGTTAAAACTCAAAAAATTCGTGAAAATTTCATTCTTCATTCTGATCGTTCTCCCACCTATCCCACGATGGGCTGATTCTTTTTTCCATTCTTACAGAACTTCAAACACTCTGAACGAATGAAACCAACCGCATGTTTCAACGTTTCGGTAAATTCCCAAAAAATTACCCAAAACTTTGTGTTCGATTCTGAATCTTTCGATGCAAGACCCGCGACGACGCGACGCACGATCCCCCTCCAGGCATCTGTACACTTGAAACATTCATGATTCAATCAAACCGTGTAGATCTTTTTTATTCCTTTTCCAATGAGTTCTCATATGTTTCTCGTTCGACGGATACCCTTGTAAAAACCGCCCGAAAAGTCAGACTACCATTTTCTGAGCTGTTACCGCACTTACTTAGCCTAGTAAAGGGGGTCGTGCGTCAGCATGGGTCTTGCATCAAAAGATCCACGATCGAGCCCAAAAGTTGTAATTTATTGAAAATTTTCGGAACGTTGAAACATGGTGTTTCAACTGTTCGGAATGTTTAAAATTCTGAAAAAATTTGAAGAAAAAAGAAAACCGACCCGTCAAAGTTTTCGAGATTTAAAAGAGAAGACCAATTTTCAGATGGGTTTAAATAATCGTACAAATTTAACGGTTATGGGAGAAAATCTGAAATAATTTAGGGATGCTTCTTTGAGATCGGAGAACGGTGTAAAGCATCGCGAAGGGAATAAAAACGGCGAGGGGAAATCATTGGTCGAGTCGACATGGAATGCCCCATATGTACGTATACGTACGTACGTAAACTCGAAACTTACTTGTTTGGATCGAAGGAGGTGATATTTTCCCATCTATCTTGAAGCTTACATAAATTTTGCGGAACTGGATGGGTAAGGTTAGATCCAAAAGAATCGCCGCTGAATCTCCTGTTATTTTGTTTTATAAGTTGATCGCCGAATATAAAATGTGGCATGGAACACGAGAACGAACTGACGGCAAACAAAACCATACCCCATGCTATCCATCTCGGTCTATGACCCTGACCACAATAGTATGTTAAAAGCAACGAAGAACCGATCTGGCCGATCTCGGTTGCCGACATTATTATACCGGTCGTTTTCGATTGGATTTGGAATAATTTCTCAATCGTTGTTATCGCCGATACGAAATACGTGTAATACATACCCTGGAGAACCTGCGTGGGGAAACAGAAGATCAAATGATTCTTAATGATATACCTACTACACCCATTGCATTCAGTATACACGCTCGATTCGATACAGGGTATCCTCCCGCATTTCAACGTACACGCATTAGAATATTTTGAAAAACTTGAGCTGCTATTGTGAAATGTGTTTCAGACAAAAGTTGTATGATTCCGAGGGGGACGCAAACTGGTAATACCAGTTCGGTTGTCATTATCACTGCTTTCGAGAAACTAACACGAACCCCGTTTTCTTGAAAAGGTAACGAAGTTTATTTTGTTGTTGATATTTTTGGGCGGCGTGAGGGGGGGAATAAATATTGTACTCGCCTACGTCGAGAGAAATTGAACCATGCGCGATAGAAGCGCCTGTTATCGTTCACCGTTCGTGAGTTATCGCTAAGCGAAATAGCGGATTCGTCATTGCCTCCCATTGTCAGAACGAGTGTACCCGAAGATCTTTGTGAGGCAGAACGACGATCGGCGATGCCACGCTCCAGCTCTTCCATTTTTGCGGCTGCAAGTCTGCGCCCATGCATGGTCGGACAACGATCGAGCAATGTCCTCAATCATTTCACACTAACTTCAATCTCGTAAAGCGCGGTATGATCGAGTTATATCTTACTTCGGGAACAGAGAACAATTGAAAATTTAAAAACGTATCTGACAATGATTGAGGGATGAATTATACATCGTCCGTGAATCAACCGCATGCAGTAAGTATACAACTTTCGTCTGAAATATTTTTCACCAGCAATCCAAGCTTTGGGAATATTCCGGAGCTTATATATACTTCGGCGTTGATACGTATACCAAAGGACACGATGTACAATCAAAAAAGAACGAACTTTTTTCTTTTCTCTCACTTACCCAGGTGATGCAGAATGTGACAAGAAACGCTTGTTTCGAAGCAAAAATCCGCATCCATTTTGGAGCGCATGGTCCCCAACCGCAAGTGAAATCTTCGTCGTCATCCAGATCGGTGGTGTTATTGCAATTGGAATTTTTTTCATTTTCAGAATTAACATTTTTTTTACCATTGGATACGATGACCACCCCCTTGAGCGAAGGTTTCCCGTTCGGTACGAGCCCATTGTTATTGTGTTTATTGTTGGTGATTCCATTACATATTACTCCGTTGCCAGGTCCGCAGAGTAATTTTGAATTCGGCGATATTATTGTCAATGAATCGACCGTCTCGTTGGCCAGTATCTGACTATCTTCGCCCGCCATTTTCAAAACCTGAATATTATTTTTTTCTCGTTTTCTTTTTCTTCTCTCCTTACGATGCACAAAACTATCGTCCTATGTTTATCTCACTCCGGATTCTCTCTGCAGTCTGCAACAAATGATAATGAAGAAGAAAATGTTAATGACAGAAAATATAGAAAGAAAACGATCAACAACGACTCGCCGAATCAAAATTACCGATTACAATCGAAACACACGTGCTCCCAAAAAAAAGTTCATTACAGTCATGATTTGTGTCCTACAAAGAGAAATCGAGATCGAATGAAACAGGCGCGGAAAACAAGCTGTGAAAAAATCATTCGAACGCGCCATCAATTTTTTTCGGATACCTACATATATATATGTATGTACTTATACATACATGTACGTAGGTACAGGTTGCTCGTATTGAATATTAGTATTAGCTATACTACGAGAAGTATATATATAATCAGATAGCGCGCAGTCGACGGGATTTAATATAAAACCGTGAACGGCACTGAAGCACGATCATCGCAGTTCGCTTTCGTTGGCATCTCCGACATGAATGACTTTCCCGGTTTTCACTTGCCACGAGTTATAGGTATATAAGGTAAATGTGTATGGTCGGGTTACCTGTATAGCTTGCGCTGGCGGTAGGAAGCCGTGAGAGCAGTATATCGAATCGATCGATTTTCAGTGAAACTTTTTCATTGCATGTATACCGCAACGACAATTTTCAAATGGACGACTAGTGTAACAACAATTCTCTAGGCGGGGGACGCGATTATCGTTACCCTGCGGCGTTACAGTAAATACGATAAACTCAGGTAATTATTAATCAATGACATAGAGAAATTTGGGCGCCAGACGCAGATGCGTCGTTGAATCGATGGAGTAAAGAAACGACGGCGGGGGTCGGGGACACCACGTATACATTGAATAATTAGGTAGACGATAAATGTGAAGACAAGAGAGATTCGTCAGCCAAATAACAATCCCGTGTATTTTGATAGTGATAACATATTCGGCGTAACACGGAATTCGCCGGGAAAATGAGAACAGCGGCAGATTGTTGTTCAAGATTTTTTCGACTTGGATGACTTATCTTAAAGCGATGAATAATGCGAAAGATTCTAGCCCAGCGATGCGTGCGGCGAGGCGACACGATACCCGACTGTGAAGGATTTATCTCAGGCAACACAAAATCGAGGCAATTAATTATTGTTCAAGGGGAACAGATCGTTCTTGCAAACGTACGGTTACCGGCGATTTATTTTGCGGCAACTTATACGAAGTTGTGTATGGGATTTATGGGAATTATTATGAAAAATACAGCGCGGATCATTACGTAGGTTATTAACAGAAGTAAAGAATATTGTCGGAATAGTTATTCAAGAAAAGTAGAATATTTTATCCGGTGACTAATTTGACTAATGCGACTACGGTCAACGATCCTCGGGGAAAGGATTTTGTAATAGCGACACACAGGCGATTATAATAATTAAGGAATTACAGAAGTGCGAAAATAGCAAATATAATTTGAATAATATGAAAGAAGATGTACGCCAGAAATTAGCCCGCACGACCATTGCCACGGTAACGTACAGCGAAGCAACAGCAAGGTAAGTCCGAGGGGTGAATCACTCTATACGAAAACGGCGTACACCTGATTTCAAGATTCTACAAAATGACGAAGTATTGCAAAACATTTCAAAGACGTCGAAAGATTTTCGTTTAATTTTATTACACCGATGAGTCTGTATGTGCTCACAAAAAGCAATCTCTTATAGCTACTCAAAAATATGAACGATTATTTCTTTGAATATCCAGACGTTGAGTCGAACCTATAATGGTTATACGTTAGAATAACCTCGAGGGTGTATACATTGATATAGGCCGAAGGGATGCTGTGTACGAACTGTGTGCATATCCCATACTGGTAATAATTAGTTAGTTGAGAACTGTGAGCTCTCTGAGTGAGAAAGACATCCCTTCCTAGTGAATAGAAGAAGGTCCCAATAAGTTCAAATTGAACTCCAAAGTTTTTTCATTAATACCCCATTCCCAATCATTTCAGAGGATTGCTGATCATTTCAGAAGATTTCAGGAGATTCCAAGAGATTTCAAAACATCGCTAAGATTCCAAAGATTTCCAAGTTCTCAAGAGATTTCAGGGAATTTAGGGGTGGTTCGCCCCAATAATCATTTTTGCTCGGGGGAGAACACGTCAACTTTCTTTTCAGTTCGCATGCAATATATATTTTTTTTTCAGGCTGACATTCGGGCATTATTCGCCAGACCCGGACTACGGCCGACAAGTTAGTGATTCCGGCACTGACTGGAGCGATCGGAAACTTAGGAATAGATATATATATTCATTCATCCGTAGAGAGAGAGAGAGAGATAGAGAAATAGAGAATAAATATGTATATCAGCGACATAATGAGACCGCGATCTTCGTATTATTTCACCTATCACTCCTTTCAACGCAGCGCAGATTTTTGGTGCGGGGCCCAAACGTACGATAATTTAGCTACGGTACTGAGTAGCGAGCACCGCTACCGCTACCGCCGACCTACAGATCGCTCAGAGCTGCGCGCAGCGCTGGTCATTCTCTCGTTGAACGCAAACGTAGTACGGGAGAAGAAGCCGGTCATCTTTCGCCTAGCTCATCTCTCCCGTGCTCCACATATCGCCTTGAGTGGGGGGGGGGGGGGGGGGGGGGGGGCACTGCGACGTCGCGTCGGTAATAATAATAGACAGAACCGCGGTGGATAGTTCAGCAGGTCCGGTAGCGGAGAGTGCATCCTGGCTTTTTTCCCGATAAACCATGAGATAGGAGGCTTGACCTCATCGCCCCGTAAGCCATCTCCGCGGTTACCATGATTGTAGCGATAATTCATCTCTGTTGGCGCGGGGGTCGTATGTGGACCTTGTACGCCGGCAGCGAGCCTTTATTTCAGATCAATTTTCCCTCTCGTGTGATAGTACTACCGGCGGTTGACCGGCTGCATACTGTAGAGGTCTCGGTTGGCAGGTTTGAGGGGAATTCAGACTCGCTATGTTGAATGTATGGAAATCGTTTCGAGAACGAGAATCGTCTTTTTACGCAAAAGATTTGATCGATTCTGATGAAACCTTGAGAATTCATCGAGCATGATGGCAGAAAGTGGCTAAGTAATTCACTTTTTCAAGACATTGATCGGATTTAATGGAAAATAAATATTCCCTGTGTTAGCTAGGTTAGATTGCCAGTGGCGTCTCCGAATTCCTCCTGACAGTGGCCTTTATAACTCCCAAGTGCTCCCAGCGGCAGCTATTCGTCGTTAGACGTGTTGTTCGTTTGGTGGTCGACGATATAGTACATGTGATGAGATTAGAATTGGGTTTATTTAAATTTCTTCTGATAGTGAATCAATCAAATGAAATGATTACACTCGAATTGGAAATTCAGGGAATGGGGTAAACAATTTTGCTGATAATTCATCACACGTTTCAAAGCAATCATAAATTCCACCAACAATGATTATTGTTGTATACAGTGAAAATATGACTTCCATTCTGAATTTTAATTTAAATATTGAAGATTATAAATAAAAAATTAATTTAGTATATATAGAACTTAGAATAAGGAATTAAAAATTAATTCACAACTCGAAACCTATAGTTAAGAATCAAAAATTAATTCATGATTTGAAACTTAGAATTGAGAATTAAAAATCAGTTCATAATTCGAAACTTGTGATTGAAAATAAATAATTGATTAAAAATTTATAATTTGGACTTAAGGGTTGAAAAACTGATCGGTAATTCAAAATTCAGAATGAAGAATTACAAAATCAATTGATAATTGGGAATTGAGAATTAGGAATCGGAAAATTAATTCATAGGTCAAAGTTTCAGATGTGGAATTTGAATATCGAATGTGTGTTAAGCTGTTTCGAATGCTTATTTTGTCAGAGTTTCTGCACATCCGCGGCGACCGCCTCGTTTATTACATATAGCACATGCACATCGTGGCAAACCACGTGATTGTAGAATAAAGAAGAAAACACAGAAATGTCCGAAGCGCGTAGAACGTTTAATTTCGCAGTATAGCCAAACATTAATGCCGTTAATGGTTATTTTTTAATTGAAAATTAGAAAATAGCGCATCATTGGATGAGATATAGAGAAAACATACAATAATTAGCGTTATTTCTCATTCAGCCCTGCCTCATGTATCGTTAATTTTCCCTATCGAGTTCCTGTTTCACAGAAGTGCCCCTCCGCAGGCAGCATATTCCGTTCAATTTTCGGCTGCCAGAAGGGCTCAAGTGACCGGTGCAAATTTTCGTCACAATGTCTATAGCGAGACCTATAATATATGCACCATACTATATGTACGAGAAAGATGTGTATTTAAATAATCTAATACTCTTCCTTCCCCTCTCTTTCTCTCTGTGTCTCTTCTATTCGCTTTTCTCTTCTGTTCACTAGGTCGCAATTCATTTCATACATTTCGTCTCGTTTCGTCTACTTTTATTCCACGCATTTATAGATAGGTGAATAAATGGCTGGTTGGAATATCAATCTAGAAGAAAATTATGCAGGCGGGACGCGGTAGCATCATATGTTAGGTATGCCATTTAGATAAAAAAAACATGCGGTAAATTGGGTGACCGGGATAGGCCAGCCTTCGAACTTACCGTGAAGGAATTCTAGGAGAATCTGATAATTTTCGTACTTTCGCCCACCATATTGTATCCGCGATTTCGAATTTTAGAAATCTAACCTCGGATTCGATATCAGCGACCCAAGAAAAAACTTCGGGAACCAATTTTTATCCGAATCCAGTGATCCGCTCTCGCGATATCATCGATTCAGATATTTTCTTCGAAATTTTGTTTTTCCAATGACGCAAAAACTATCGGACCAATCGAATCCAAGGTCTAATCAGTTCTGAGTTTCGAAAAGGGCCGTCGATTGAGAAAAAAGTTCATCCAAATCCGTTCATCCGTTCGCAAAATATCGTTGACCAAAAAATTGATCACACAGACACACACACCCAGCGTCCATCCGAAGACGGCCGGAGGTGATTCTCTGGACCCCAAAACGCGGACATTTGGTGAAAACTGAACTTTACATTTGCGGGGGGGGGGGGGGGGGGGGCAATAACTTTCTTTTTTCTCTGTAATCAGAGAGCGGAAAGTTGAAAATAACAAGAAAAATGTGGCTGAAATTTTATAACTTTAACGGGGACAAAATCGCGGAAAATGCAGTAAGCCCCGATATCATTTTCTCTTACTTTTCCTTTCGTGTTCCCGTTTCCTTCAACATTATAAACTTTCAGTCGCATTAAAAAGTATTGACCCGCGAGGCTCAATCATACTTCTATCAGAGATATATACACACACGCGCATATATATTTGTACATACATATACATACATGTGAATGGTATATAATACCAATCTATTATTCATTTATCTATTTATCTAGCGCTAGCACTAGCTATAGCGAGCTAGCTAGCTAGCTAGGCTAGCTACATCGGCGTTTTCAAAGAGTTGGTCTAGGTCGCCCCTTTCACTGTCCTACTGTGCCTACTACTAGGCAAGCGGGTCTGCAGGCTAGTTATAGCTGCAGGTTTATCTCTCCCCGCCCTCGGCGTCAGCTTTGCCGGCACCGTATTAAACCACAAGTATAGGTATAGGTACTGGCGTATAGATTATTTTACTCCCAATTAATCACCGAAATGTGGCATGAAGGAGTCTTATAACAACGAATATTTGCCTCCACTATTACAGAGATAACAGTGACCGAGAAGGAGAGATAGGGAAGAAAAAAATCTTAAGAAAATTCATTCTCGTTTCAATCAATCAATCAATCAATCAATCAATCAATCAATCAATCAATCAATCGACCGACCGACCGACCGACCGATCGATCGATCGATCAATCGATACGTTTGGGTTCGGCCTTGTGTAGGCAGGCCTCTATCTATACGCCTATATAATTGTGGTACATATATATGATATATCCATACAATCGCAACTGCAATTGCTTACAATCCTGGCAACAGTGAGATGAGTCCGTGCAGTGTCCCAGGTTCGAGAAAAGTATTGTGTGTACTTCTCGAAATACGCGGTCTATGAATTCACCAAGATCATATGAGAAAGAAAAAGAAGATAATAGGAAAGAGACATTTCGTTTATGACGAGGCTCACTCACAATCTGGTTTGGAAATTTGCGAAGCAACTGACGAGGTATTTAAGCCACGTTCCCCATTGTATACTTATACTTGCGCATACGCAGATGCCCGAGTAGAGAGAAGAATAAGAAACGAGAAGAAAAGATGAAGAAAAAGAAGAGAGAGAGAGAAAAAAAAGGAAGAAGACGCTGCAATTCTTTGCTCCGTCTCATTTTCACCGGCGCGGGCAGGATTCGCAATGCATTGGCTCGCGCGAGCGCCACCGAGCGTACAATACACGTGTATAGTGCATGTATCTAGATATACTAGGTAGGTTTGCACATACATGAAGCTTCCACTAAACTATACATGTGGTACTGCTACGTCGATGCTTGCTGCTGGTGATGCTGATGCTGATGCTGTTGGTGCTGCTGCCGGTTGTAATAAAGTCAGATTGAATCGGGTCAACGAGACACGCTGCACGTCCCGCGTTTACGTTAATGTATACCCGAGCACAACAGCCCACTGGTTACGCGTAGGTATCTACTTACGTGAGTATGAATGTATGGATAGATGTATGTATACAGTAACATCCATATGTATGCACGTAGATAACAGTTGTTCGTATACAGATACACTGTAGCGGCAATACCTATACAGATATCTATGCGTGTATTCTAACATGAGTTTTGCGCATACAGTTCATATACCGTATAATGTTATGTATCTATCATATTTATGATATGCGAAATCGGGTTTTGTATAATATAGGATACGGTATGCGCATGACAAATTTTTCGCTATTGGAGCAATAGCGAGTATCGCCAAGAGCAATTCGTCGGTTATTGTTGATACAACCGAATATATATTGCTAATCCGACAATACCATGTTTAAAACCGTCGAATGTATAGACACGAGGAAATCTTGGACAAAAGGCGTAGCCTCAGCTACAATAAATGAATGAGGGAGTTGATGTTACACAGTTTCAGCTTTCCCTTACGTAGGTGCTGATAACTAAAGTTAATATTTTTTAGGGTGGCCGGGGTTGCCTCAACCTCCCGGTTTTTCATCGTTTTCAGCATAGCAACGCTGCATATACAGTTTTGTCTGCAGAGCTTTCCATCTGTGGATTGAGTGACGAGCGATATCAAGTGATCGCCCATGCGATGGCAAGATTTCCGGGCATATCGTGCAGCAATTTTCATGCAGCAAATCAACCGGAATTTGCTTGAGTTTTTGCCATGTCAGGCGGTTTCGATAAGTCAGGTGGAAATATCGCATCCTCGGCACATGCAATGAAAATGTTACATTGGATGACATCTTGCTGCAGTGCGTGTTCTCCGCCAGCGGTGGAGCACGTTCGGGTGCTGAACTTTCCCGCGGCAGAAAATGTGCAACGTCAGAACAAGAAAGTGTGTCTGAGGCACCGGAGTCTGCAATCATACTGGATCGCTCGGAAGGTCCGAATATGATACATGAATTATATGTTGGTTCACCGACCATATGCAGGGTGTCTACAGATTTCCGATCTTCAAATCGGCACAATCCTTATGGCTATCGGTGGTTTTCATTAAAATCTGAATCTTCGGACAAGTTATATCTCGAAGACTAGCCACAGCAGGAGGTTGTTGATCGGGACCGCAAGAACTACGCCATATCTCAACCCCAGACGATTTGACTGAAAGCCATCTATCACGAGACTTGTCCGAGGTTCTTTGCAGAACAAGAACGAACAAAGGAAGTCTCAAAACTATGCAGCGATAATGAAAATAGTAATAACGACGATCATCGCGATCATGATTATATTACATCCCGTGTAGTAATTTGCTGTGGCATGGCCTACTACTGCGATGGTAATCTATATCAGGTAAAAACGTGAAGTACCATAACTTCCCAAAACTGTCCGGGTGCTAACATGGCGCTAGTGTGGCTGTACGATGTACGAATTGTCAATCTAGACCGAGTTGAGACCTATTGTAGCTATAATATGGCTAGGCTTTTTCAAATTAGACTTGACTATGATCAGGCCCCAGCAATGCCGACGCGTAAAAAATTCGCTGAAAACGGTATCCACTGAGCCGTCCAAGCTCAGCGGAGTACTGTACCCCGAATAACTCTGAAAAGAATGGCTGCCCTGCAGCGATTGACAATTGAAATGTGTGACACGCCCACTTTTCGCGATACTAAAAAGCCACTTCATACCAATTTTTATGATTTTCATGGGCCTATCAGTTCCCATCGTTCCGTTCACGATCTAATGTACAAGGAAGAATTGGTTTGGCTGCGCCCTTTGGCAATTAGTTTTGGGGTGATAAAACTTGAGTACGGGATCGTCTGTTGCCGAACTATGGCGGTGCCGAATTTCTGAACCAACCAGAATAGTTGTGGATGTGCAGGAATCAGAGAGATGGTAACGGTCATTCAAGTAAACGCTTTGATTAAGCGATTCAAACGCCACGCGCATGCTTGAGCCGAAAAATGGCTACGCGTTGGTACAACTCTGTATTATAGGGACCATAGACATAGAGCATGGACTGCGCATCTTGACCGAAAACCGGATCGCTTCTGAAAAACGAGATAGAGCTATTCAGGGTCTGAACATAACCATGAAATAACATGACCCAAACTAGCTCCATCTCCCTTAATTTTGCGAACCAAGTTTAGTACATTAGGTTAGGAGGGAATGCGCGGTCCGTGCTCTATGTCTGTGATAGGGACTCTAGTATAAGATACGCGTTCTTACTTGCGACTGGATTTTATTGAATTACTCATCAAATGCATAGTGCAACCCGCGAATTTCTGATTCAGTGCGGGTGGCGATGTGATTAATCACGTTTCCATGTAGCCGTAACATTGTATAACGGAAGCAGCTCTGTGCAATGACCGTTCATTCATAGCTGATGGACGATTATTGCAGAGAAGAAAAGTTCATTCGCCTATCTCATTCATTTTCCGGATGATATTTGATAGCATATTTGGCGTTCATTAATACCATAATTTCGTATTTCTAGGCGTCCCCCGCACGGGGGTTCGGGACAGGAAGCCTGATTAGCGCCTGACCAGCGCGCGCTGTACCCAAAGTGGTAACGTCTGGTCAGGGCCCGGCCAGGCTGCCATAGGCCCGATTTATAATCGGGCAAGCTATCCAGAACCCAGCCATCGCCACTCTTCAATTTCTATACACAGTATGCTTATACATGCCATAGGTAAAGGACGCTTTAGGCGATAGTGATTTTTACGTCTAGTCATCATCACCCGGGAGCAACAGCAGCAGCAGCAGCAATAACAACAGCATCGGTATCAAGATCCGATACACAGGGTGGCCCAGAAAAAAAAAACCCCGGCTTAGTTTGAAACCTGACCGCGTGTGTCGATCTTCGAGATTCTCGAATTTTCGCTGACATCACCGACTGAAAGATGTATAGTTCTTTCTAGACTTCATCGAAGAAGTCCAAACGATATTGCGGGAGGTTTGCGAATATGGGGATCTGAACAATTGCGTAATATCAACTCAAATTTTGTCTTCTTGATGAAAATTTACAATTTTCACATCCGGCCGATTGCGTTACAAAAATATTTTTTCTAGTCCCACATATGCGATTGAACTTTACGTTACTCAGAATAACACCTACATCCTTTCTTCTTCAATCTTGTGGATGATGGATGAACGCCTACAGATTTCGTTGTCATTTTGAATCAAGTCTGTATTTATTTTCCGCCTTTCTGGCCACCTTGTATACAGGATAATATACCGCGGGCAAGATTGGCCAGTCTATCCCGGGCTTGATATGTATATATATGCGTGTGTATGTGTAACAAAAACCGGGTGACCCTGATTACGCGGGACGACGATGAATAGAAACATAAAAAATGAGATAAAAAAATTCAACAATACAGGTAGGTACGCATACCCAAGCGTAGCTATACCGGAGGAAAATAGTATTAGTATACACCGATATAATCGGATCGAAATCGCAGAAAAAAAAGAGGAGAATCATAAAGGAGGAAACGAAAAAACAAAAATTACTGAAAACAAGAAAACCAACACGAAACGAAACGGAACAAAAAAATTATTAATAAAAATCGAATAAACGAATGAAAAAGGTCCGTTCCAAATTGTTACAACTCACGCGTCAAGGTAGGCAAATGAATAGTACAATATGTATAATATACGATAAATACATACGTATACATAGTTGTACGAAAGTATGTATGTATTGTGACAGGAAAATTGAATTCTTTCCTCGACGCCAATGCCCGATTTGACTTCTCGAGGACTATTGCTGCTAATCCTATTCAACAATGATCAAAAACTAACACCAGTAAGTAGAAAACGACTGAAACATATTTGCCAATGATTGCGGAGACCCGACACAACGAGCTCATCGAGGACAAACGTATTGTACCGAGTAACTACGGCAATGGCGACAATGTAGTCAAAATCGTTGGGAGCTTGGCGAATATAGGTAATTTTATACGATGACCTAGCGCGCACCTTGAACCGCGCGCTAGGGCTTCAGTCTCGTGCCCGAGATTGCCGAGCAATGAGACATGTAATTACATGAAGTTCTCGAGGAGCCTCGTCCGTGTTAGGTCTGATGCAAAATTGTCCAATATTGTGGAATTGAAATATAAATGTCCATAGAGATACATATTTTCCATTATACTCGACCGTCTGTTCGTCGAATATAACTGCGATTGAATTGTATTTCATACCGTTGTCTAGAGGACCTACAGTCAAACATATACTGTGTTTTGTCAAAACCGTGTGTAGGTATACTGAAGTACATATTCGAGATTCTGGTCAAGCAGTAAGTCAATAAATTTATGCATCTTTGCCTATTATGCCATTTCCATTGTATTGCAATTCTTTCAAATGGTCCTCCAAGTAACTACCCTGTGTGTTTGTCTCTATTATAATTCCTGATTGAGTTAGCCGAGCATATATTTATCTATTTATTTATTTATTGATATTGAATTAACATGTAAAAGCACTGGTTCCTCAAACCAGTTGGCGCCCAACAAAATCTGTTGATCGAATAATTAGCCAGAGCCCTGTCAGCCGAAAGACCACGGCGCGGCCGCGGCAGGTGGAATCCGTTTCGTCTCGTTTTGTTTATAATTATTCATTTATTTATCCACTTATTTGTGAAAAGGGGATTCCATCTCACAATCAGTATACCTACAATATATGTATGTATACCTATATACGTATATCCAGATAGGTACTTCATTATTATCTACTCGGTTTATCATTCTACGCAATGTGTAACGACGATCCGGATTTGTCTTCATCTTGAAAAGTGAACAAAAAAGAGGGGAGTGGTGACAATCTGTTTTTTTGTTTGTTCGCTCATCTTTTATGGCTTATCACGCGCACAAAATGCACGGATGGATAAACATGTATCTAGGTATATAAATATATACATATATACAATATATTGGATAAGTACCTACAACGGTGAGTGATATGCAGCTACTCCTGATACTATTCCTCATCGCTTATCAGCATATGTATATAAACAAGAGACTAAAGATACCGTGCGCGTTAAGATACCGGCGTAGTGAAACAACAAGTTCCGCTGTTTCATCGCCGTGGAATATGTTTCCGTCCATTACAACGACTATGCACGCATCCGTGGGACAATGTTAATGAATATCGATATGCGTATGTATGTATGTATGTATGTATGTACGTACGTATACGTATGAAGAAGCACGAAGAATTCCACAACCTGAGCAACTAATTATCAAACCTAATGGACTACTCTCCGGAACAGTATTTTATAGGTATATGTATGCAGTGATAAAACAATAATCGATCGAAGATAATTAATGAAAACTTGTCTTCGTCTTCGGTCTCCGTTCTCTCGGTTTTGCAAAATGGAATGCGACGTGAGGTTTTATTATTTACTGTTAAGGTGCTATTGAAGACCCATTTGCACCGATTGTTACTTATTGTTCAAAGTATCGCTATCATTCGGAAACGCGATTCATCGCTACTCCTGCATGCACCACATATCCGCGATTTGGATGAAATTTTTTCGACTGGATGCAGTATTTTGGCGGAAAGTGGCTAAGTAGGTATTTCATCCCCACGAATTGTGGGAGAGTTCTGTCAGAAATTCGAGGTTGTCCAATCTCACCCACGAACAAACCTGACTTAACAATTAGAAACCCCCTAAAATTTTGAATTTTCTCCAAATTTTAGCGAGATGAAATAGTTAGCCACTTTCTGCTAAAATACTGCATCCAATGAAAAAAGTTTCATTGAAATTGGTTGTTTGGTGTAGGAGTGGTAACGAATCGTGTTTTCGAATGATAACAATACTTTGAACAATAAGTAACAATCGGTGCAAATAGGTCTTTAATAGCACCTTAAGGTGCAACAGGAGTCGCTATGGTAAGTGTACAGAAACCGTATCGAAGACGAGAATCGTAAATTTTTTTAGCTCTGATGACAACATCCCTGCTGATATATCCCAGACAATTTCGTGAAAATAATTATGCCGATAAGTGAACTACACGAGGAATTGCAGTTATTATTCAATGAAATAATGAGAGTTCAAAAATCACAGGAGAAAAGGAGACTTTGCATTTGACTTTTCAATGGTGCTCACGGCACTCTCAACTTTTAAGAATAGTCAATGTTGTCGCGTATTCCCGCAAAGAAAAGTGAAATGACGGCTCAAAGATATCCAAAATATCAGACAATTCGCCAAATACAAGAATGATCTTATAATTAGGACTCAAGCAAAACTTATCGCCGGGCTACTGTCCTCATATCCTGGGGAAGCCTGCCAAGCACTACAATCTCTCCGCCAGGTGAAGTCAGACTTTGCTGATTCGCGTCTAGTGATTTCGGAACATCGAAAAGCTACGTACTCGACGCTTGCGCGCACTCCTTTCTTCACCGGGACCATTCAGCTGCGACACAGTTATTATTAATGGTAGGTACTGGTAACTTTGGAGCGATAGTAACGTAGGTATGATGCAGTATACAAATCATGGAACAAGCTTCTTTCGTGACGTTCATTCGAAAATTGTTTGGTAGTTGTGTGAACAGCCAGTAAAGTATGGCCATTAGTGCTATCGCCATGCGTCACCAAGTGCTTCCCACGCATCCTAATATATGTGAATTATCTCAAACGATCCAATAGGAAGTAACGATTGATCCAGTGTCTCACATAGTCATTCATGTACGGAACGAAATTGCGATTATTAGTGATTGACCAGAGATATCTGCGCACTCTGGAGCGTGCACCTACACGCACCTATACGATAACAGTTGGAATACAATTTAGCGCAAATGTGCCACACGCCGAAGGCACTCCTGTAAAACGAACCATTCCTGTAGAAAATAATTATAGATAATCAGAAGCAACATTGTTGATATCGTGTACATTTGCAACAAAAAAAAATCAGTACTCTGCTCCGAAACGTTCGAGGGGACACGTTATCGATGGAGACAGATACTGCAAATGTCAGTAATAGAGGTATCTCAGCTGGAAACCACGTGTTATTATTTCGATGAGCTATTTTCTGTGAATTATGATATGACTAATTATGGTTTGAAATCTGAAACACGTAAAAAAATTTATACAAATACAGAGAAAAAATTAATGTCGCCGCCAAGTACGTAGCTGTTTGATGTTACAAAAACGATACACGAATCAGCGGTGTGTGTGAGTTCGAGAGTATAGTGTTTGGCGGTCTTTCCTCGGATATCACGACAGAGACTGTGGCGATGATCGAGTTTCGCTCGAATCTCAATTATGAGATGATTTTTGTACTTGGCGTATTTCTTGAAATTTTCCATGTCTGTGAACCTCCATCATAATGCTTCGCTATACTCAATCTGCTTGGATATGTAACGCATCTGGTGTAATACAGAGTAGGCACACGACCGCGTGCGTATAGCCAAGTAAGAAACAAGGTGACGGACGCGAACGTTACCGTCGCAATCAGCTGTTTCACCGCGCGAATGATGAAAGTTAATTGTGTGGTCGGCGATAAGTAAGCCAACCCCCCCCCCCCCCCCCCCCCCTAACATAAACACGGTGGCACGTAGATAGTACACGGCAATTACGATGTAGCTCTTACCCGAATCTTCGGTTTCGATTACACGGTTGGAAGAAAAATGTTAAATTTAACATTATTTACATGTCCCGACAGGTCCACCACAAAATTTATGTTAAAGATTCAACACGAAGGTAACAACAACCACATTTTCCGAGAGTTGATTCGACGTCGAAATAATGTAGGTATACGTATGCACCCCCGGATAAGAATGTTCCAGGCACGCATTAATATTTTTGTGTGGATAGTTATTGATTTGCCTTAGATTTTTCCCTATGCATACCGCCAACTCTCAATATGTACAAATAATTCTCAATTTAACCAACACCGAGTGTTGTTTCTTTTTTTTTTTACTTTGGTTCCCATGCGGCCAGTGACGAAATTAAAAATTCATACACAAGCATTGGCTTGGTTCATGTTCGGAGTTTCCGAGTGATCCGGTAATCGCAGACTCCAAATTTCAGACACTTTCTTGTTTCGACGTTGCACATTTTCAATCGTGAAAAAGTTAAGCGCCCGAACGCCTCCGGCGGAGAACGCGGACATCAAGGCAACATCAAATTTGACATTTCTCTTGCGTGGGAGCTTATTTACATATCCTTTGTGTTGAAATTTTGGAATTTAATGTTAAACTTGAAACTCAACATTTCCATGGACTCAACATAGATGGGTGATGTTGAATCGACACGAAAAAAGGCTCGATTTTTACACAATAATTTTAACATGCGAAAAATTTAACATTCACATTTTGTCTTTCCTTTTGTCCAGCGAGGATTCGAGAAGGTAAGAGAGCTGGGGCTACGGGCTGCAGCATCTCGTTCGCCGTGAGGCCTTCCTCCTCCGGCCGCGGCAGTGGAACATTAGCGGCCGAAGCAGTAAATTAGTCAACGGTAGGTAGGAAGGTACGGGCAGCAGCCAGCAATGAGGAATATAATATATGCAGTATAAGTAGGTACGCGCGTTTACCTATGTAAGACGAGTGGGCCACGCCTCATTTATGGTTTGGTTTTCTCCATTTTTTACTTCAATATACACTTCCTATAACCTACCAACTAGTAACCACATTTCCTTATACTTCGTCTCGCATCATCGCGCCGCGGCGCGGCGGCAGCGCGGCGTATGTGGCAGAAGTCGACGCGCCTCATCAAGATAACTATAGGTAGGTATACTATACTTTCGGAGTTCACGTTCGGACGTCGCGTCGCTCGGCGTACCCAAAAATCTGTGGGCGGTCACCGCGACCACTCTCCGCAGTCCTCATGCACGACAAATGAGAATTATGTACCTAGCGGTACGTGCCTAAGTACATACGTATGTATAGTACATCCATAATTCTTGTCTCCGCAATAAGTTGAATTTTAGGAAATTTGGGAGGTTGAGAAAAAAACGTGTATGATCCGTGTACAGATTATGTTCAATACCATATACCAATAAAAAGAAGCGGTCATTCTGTAATATTTGAGAGGATCAGAAGATCCAAGAAACACGGAGAGGCGATATTTAGACGAACGAATCCGTGTTCTATATACGTAAATAGGTGTGATAATAAGAAGATCATCATTTAGCTGTACGGAGTGATTTGACAATATTGTACTTTCGTATATATATACCTGGTATAGAGTATCTTTTGAAACGCGTATAGATTGCAGAAAATTTCCCGGTGTATTATAACCTCCAAGTCAATGACCGAGTAATAGACATATACATATATATATATATATATATATGTTTCGCAATTTTAAACTCCCAACGATACACATTCGCAGGTTTAAATGCTGCGGCCACGCGAGGAATAGCAAGAAAGATGGTACATACACGTAAGCACGTACGATCATGCGCGTATAACTTACTACCTACAAATGTATGAACCACCCGCGCGCAGGGAGAAACGAGCACATTATAGAATTGATGGTAATTTTTGTGGATTTAAAAATTGCGCCTCACGTAAACATAGGAACAGGTAGGCGCAAGTATACCTATCAAATGGTCAAATGTAATGTTGCCACATATGATTTTCTCAACCAATTATATACAGGATATTCCAAAAAATTTTGACCGGTCGCGAACCCTGACCCTCTTCGATTTTTTATTAGATTTTGTATGCTGTAGCCCTAGACTTAGGGAAGACTCGTGGTTCGTTTCAGAATTTTACGATAATTATTTTTGGAGTTACGATTTCTTGATAATTGTTACTCGCTACAATAATGGCTAGTTTTTCAGACAATCGCCACGCGTAATCCCGTGCAGAAATTTGCTTGGGGTTGCCCGATTACCGGCTAGCCCGTAAACGGGCGATCCCGTCCTTAGCGCAACTGTACAGCTCCCGGACGGGATAACCCGTCTTCAACGCAACTGTGCAGCTTCCACATAGGATTTTCAGAGAATGAGGCGCGACTTCTCCGCTAGAGGTGATTCGGGCGGCGAACTCTCTCGCGATTAAAAACGCCCAGCTTTGTTATAAGTGTCTGACTGCCGATTCTATGATTATCGATTAGCCCCAAACATGAGTCTGAATCGGAATAACGTCGTGAATTTTGCTATGTCTATTTGGAACTAACATAAAAGAGCAACTTGGCGATGGTGAATTTGTGAATTACATCTACAGTTATAAAATTCATAATGAACATTCAAGAAGATCTAGAGCTAAATATCAATTTATTCATGAACACGTCTAATTATTGATATATGTCCCGGTTGATGTACAATATGGGACGGGAAAGCTGAACAGTATCCGGACGGTTGAACTGGCATAGTTGAACTGTCTAGTGCAGCGTTACATTCCCGGCTAGGGGTTGTCTAGTTCGACTGTTCAGCGCCCGGATTGAATTCGGATAACTGGACGGTTACTGGCCAGTTCCCGTTTGCAATTTTTACACGGGATCGAGTTGTCGTCTGCAAAAGTCACTCATACGAAACTTGGGGGCTTTTGGACGGACTTTGGAGTAGCGGAATATTTTCCGAATTTTCGGGAACCCGGAAGTACCCAAATTTTCATTTACAAAGTTGCGAAATTGAATTGCAAACACTCCCCACGACCGATTCTCTTCCAATAAACACACAAAATTCTGCATTGAAAGACGCAAATTTCAAGACCAAGTGGAACCTGGCACTGGAGTGCTTTCCGGAGTAACAGCTATTTTGATCTCACGAAAATTCAAAATTACCTGATTCAATATTACTTTGTTTATTATTTTTTCGGTGAAAAAGTTCGGAATACCGTAAAATCTGTACCACATTTGTTGAGAAATCTTTTTTCGTACTCGTCAAAAAATCTGTGAACCACAGGAATTCATGGTAATATATTTCATCAATTTTTTTCCGAAACTTATTCCTGTTTTTTGACTACATCCTACGTCACAATTGATTGAAGCTGTTGGAAATTTATCGTTGGGCATTACGAGAAATTCTATCCGAATGATAAAAGCGAATGATAAAAGCATTTCAAGGAATTCCATCTAGCTTGAAATACCCATTAACAAATTCCCAATAGCTTTTATGACTGATAAAAACACATGTGACGTACGAAGTAGTCAAAAACAGAAACGAGTTTCCGAAAAAAAAAAATAGGTGATATGGGGGTGGTCTTTTTTAATCGCTCCAGGCAAATACTTCGAAAATCATAAGGAGATACAAAATGAGTTTCCTACAAAACTTGAAGGGTATCAAGGGGGAAGAATAATTCTGATGTAAGCTCATTTCCGTTTGGTCTACTTCCGAGAGATCGCAAGAAAATTTCTGATTTCACATGGGGGACACGTGGTTTGGCTATCAGTGGCTGAAACTAGGATAAAAGAGAAATTCCAAGACGTGAAAAAAAATTTGACTTCGTTTGTGAATTTTTGTTGTGTTCATTTTTTCAATTTCCTTTTTTTTTTCTTTTCATTCAAATTCCACTCATTCATTTTCAAACCAAGGTTTGGAAAATAAAATTACCAAACAATGTAGAAAAAAATTGAAAATCGATAAAAAAAAACATTTTTAAATGCCCCCAACTTTTTCTCTCGTTACGTTTTTGAATTTGTCTTTCATCCTGCTTCCAGGACCTCGTAGCCAAAATACGTGTTCCCTATCCAAAACAAGAAGAAGTTTCTTGTAATATCTCGGAATTGGGCCAAACCGGCAGTGAACTTATGTCCAGAATGATTTTTTCCCCTTGATACCCTTGAAGCTTTGCAGTTAACTTTTTTGTGTGCCTCCTATAACTTCTGAGATTCGACTGGGGCGATTGACAAAGACCACACGGTATATTAGAATGACTTTCTGCGGTTAACAAATTGTTTGCTGAGTACGAAAAAAGATTTTTGTCATAAATGTGGTACCGGGTTTCTACGTTCTTCTTTCTACGGGTTTGGTCGTTCATCACCGCGAACAAACGTCGCCGTGCGCGCAATCTGATTCGTCAAATTTCAATGAAATTCTACTTAAAAGAATATTGTACATGATAGAATAAAAATTAAAAAAAAAATACAAATTTTCGCGAAGAACTAACAGCAGCGCAGTATTTTCTATTTTCTCTCTCTCTCTCGTTTTCTCGTATACTCGTTTTCGTTTTATAGGTACGTTGTATTGCGGCAACGTGATTTTTGAAACGCGTGATGCGCAGGTACTCGGTGGTTAGTGGTTATATGTACAGGAGTTGGCAAAATTTACCAAATACAAATATAATATACGTTGTACATACATACAGTGTGTACCTAATATCATACGAACGTATGTACAGGGTGATTCAGGACCACGGAAAAGATTTCACGATCAGATTGCTCGTGTAGTTTTAAAAATACAGCTCTTCTCGAATACTTTGTGGGATCTACGGTTCTCGAGTTATTCATTTTTTTGAAGTCGACGAGCCAGCGGGCGTTCGTCTGCTCCGTACAGTCCCGGATCTAGCGTTGTACACTGGACACATACCCGTCACACATAAATTGATTAGATTCAAATTTTCAATTTAATCATTGTATTTAATTATTCGAAATTATTGGGTTCATCAGCCGTCTAATTGCGGGCAGCAGTCCTGGAAGCGAAGTTTTCCGTCGCCCTGGACCAGGCGCTCCGTAGTTTTTGCAGTCCAGGGCGGAGGAAAACGTCGGCCCCAGGACTGCTGCCCGAAATTAGACGGCTGACGACCCCAATAATTTCGAATAATTTCGAGTAATGTAATAGATAAATTGAAAATTATAATCAAATCAATGTATGTGCCACGGTTCTACATCAGTGCACACGCTAGATCCGGCACTGTACGGAGCAGGCGAACTCCCGCTGATTGGTCAACTTGAAAAATTAATAACTCGAGAACCATAGATCCCATGAAGTTTTCGGAAAGGGACTTTATTCTTAGAATTACAGGGAGAACCTGATCCGGAAATCTTTTCCCCGGGTCCTGAATCACCCTGTATATACGAACGAACGTACGATCCCCAACCTACTACCTACCTATATGTCGGGCGAAACTGTCGATGTGTATAGCGAGACTATTACGAGGTTTAAAAAACGAGCGAGATCACCTTGAGACGCCTTTCTAAAAATGTCAGGCCGGGTCATCGCGCGCTGTTACATACGTATATCCATACATACACGGTATACCTATTATATGCGTACACATACGAAATAAAGTGTGCCACTTTTGTGAGCGGGTTCGCCAAAATACCGATTCAATCGATATTATTACAATATTATACCTTAAATAGATAGGCGTAGGTAAATTATTTATAATTCGTTTGTACATTGCGATATAGTAGTAGGCGAATTAGAAGATGAAAAAACCGCATGAAATGCAATTCAATATGTGCAAGAAGACAATGTTCAGAGAGGAGGAACAAAAGAAAAACGATCAACCTGGGTACGATAATTATACACCTACCTGAAGTTGTTCGCAGTTCGCGGTGTGAAATCGTAAACGAAAACAAACTGGATTTAATAATCGGTGGATTGTTCATCGAGGTTTGAATGTTATCTTTTACTTCTCCCTTTTTTTTCCCCCGTTTTGTTATCGTTGTTTATTTTTGTTCTGTTTAACGCCGACACTTTATAATTCATTCGATCAAAACATTGTCAAGGTATATTGGTATGTATATACATACCTATATATTTACACGTATGCGTATAGTATTTGCCAGTATAAAAAAAGTATATATATCACACTGCGCGCGTATATTATATGTATATAATATTTATCGGTATAATTGACGATGCTGTAGGCCGCTCTCACCACGTCACATAGTACTCCGAGACACAAGGTGTACACATATTATACTGTATACAGGTATGTATCCATAGTATGACAATCTTCTTTTGTTTTATCTGTAATTATTTAAATGTGAACAAAGATGCGCGAATAAAATAATGAACAAAAGAGGATCGGCGGGGGGGGGGGGGGGGGGGGGGGCATGCGCACGCGCTACGTGAGATTACATATTGTGCGAACTCTCGGACAACCATTTTCTTCTCTTTTTTTCTTTCTTTCTATTACTTTATCGCCTCCCTCTACGCAACAGCAGCGTGAGTGCGATAGTATGATACTATATACCTGCAATGCAGAAGGTATAGCATAGCATGTACCTACACATATATACCGTAATCTTGATTGAGAAGAAGAGGTATAGTAGGTGTATACTTTGTATACCTATGTGGTATATTTGTTCGTTCGACAACTTTGTTTGTCGAGAATAATCTACGGGTTGCTTGAGAATTTGTAACTCGGCCGAGAAAAAGAAAGTAAGAAACAAACAAACAAACAAAACAGAGTCTCGGAGGCGGGGGGGAGCGAGAGAGAGAGAGAGAGAGAGAGAGCAGACGAACCGACGCTGAGGAAAAAAAGAAAATGAAAAAAATATATATATATCGTATTCATTTATTCAATTGATTATCCACTCGCTTTTACACAGACATATGAAACACGATGTACTAGTTTATTTGTGCGCTTTTTATCTTGTCATTTTTTCTACCGTATTATGAGGTATGTCACAATGAATAACATACGTGTACGCACATGTCCTATGCTATGCTATACTATGCTATACTATACTATACTATACTATATTATACTATACTATACACGTGTACTGACGATTGTTGACAATGGTATAATTGTAGAATTCGAACAATTACCAAAGGAAGGAGGAACAAACGAAAGAAAAAAGAAAATCAAGAAAATCTCCACGTTAAATGATAACACTACCGTCACGGAAAAAAACTCGTTCCCTCTATTTTACTCATTTGTTTCTCTCACTTCTCCGCTGTGATCTTCTTTTCTTTTCTTTTCTTTTCTTTTTTTTTCACGGTTTTATAAATTCTCAAAGTATCGAAACACTCACGTTCGGTTCCTTAGATATATGTCATCCCCCCCCCCCCCAGCCGCACCGTACATCGAACTTCGTTTTTAAAGTATACAGATATGAGATATTAGAGTTATACTATACTATATTACATAATATACAAGTGAAATATATACATATGGGGCATTCCATGAGATTCCGAATGGCCGCAAACCCTTGGCCGTTTGGATTTTCTAATAGAATTTTTCTCTCGTATTTCTGGACCTCAGGAACGCTGATAAATTTTTTTCCAGCCCGTGGTTTGGAGGTTGGTATTTTCGAAAATCGTAAAGCACGAACGTCGCAACTTTTTCGAACAATTCTCATTCGGAATCAAGCGGACCGTAAGAGGAAATGAATTGGACAAAATCTCCCGGTATACGAGCGAACTTTGGTAAGAAAATATTGCTCGATTTATCCGGGTGTCAAAAATATGAAATATTCGCTCGAGAAAGTTAAAATTTTGAATTACAAGAATACGCCGGTCCCGATTTCATTCAAATTTCCCCACAAAATTCTGCTCTGAAAGACGAAAATTTTAAGACCATTCCGAAGTTGGGACGAAACTGCATTCACGAGTTACGCTTGATTCCGAATGAGAATTGTTTGAAAAAGTTGCGACGTTCGCACTTTAGGATTTTCGAAAAATCCTAACTTCTAAACTCCGAGGTGGAAAAATCCAATATAAATCACCATCGTTCCTTAGGTCTAGAAGTACGAGAGGGAAATTCTATCCGAAAATTCAAAGAGGCGAGGGTTCGTGACCATTCGAAAACTCATGGAATGCCCCATATCTATATGCGGATATGGGGCATTCAACGCCAGCCCGGACAGTCTCTGACCCTGACCTCTTCCGATTTCTTTCGTGATTTTTCGTGGTGTTTCGGCAGACCGAATAAAATGCTCGTGATTTTTTTCATCTTTTTTCCTCGACTAATTACCGATTTGGAGATTTTTGAAAATTCTTAAATCCTAACGACCTTCAAATGTTTGAACGCCTATATCTTTGGATCTATCACTTGGTTCATGAAAAATGAGTAGGTACGTAAAATTGATCGGAACGAAATGTAAGTTTACGAAAACGAAGATCTCAGCATTATGTGTCCATCACAGGGAATTCTTTGTTGAGACATTGAAAATCAATTTTTTTCAAAGTATGTCATTTTTGAAAATTCTGATGAAATACTCAAAAATACTTGGAGAAAAAACAAGAATTTTAGGCTATAGCCTATCGAGGGTAACTTTTTCCTTCCATTCATTTCGAATCTTGAACAATTTAAATATCAAAAACCGCGCTCACAATTAATCTCGCTCACTTTATTTTCACTTTCTAAATAACATAAATAAACGCTCACAGTGAGTGCGAAAGTACGATATTTATATCTCTTGAAATAGGATTAGTTCATAAAAGGACATTACATTTGGTTTTCCACTTTAGTGCTCTTTAATATCGCCCTCGTCGCATTCGAACAACTTCCTTGGAAATAAGAATAATCTAGGGGTCTTCTTCTCTATACATGGGTAATTCACTCAATTGTCGTAGAGGTTTTCGGCATCAAAAAATCGATCCGTGTCACGATTTGATACTCGATTGTACTCACGAAAAGTGACAATTGTGTAGAATTTGAAGCTTCTAGCACGTGAAATAGCAGCGATAGTTGAGATACACGTTATCGCATTTTCACTCGAGTGAATAATAAATTTTTGCCTCAATTATTAATTGACTAGAAAATCGAGGAAATAAAATAGAATAGGAAATAAAATGTCGTGTACCGTCCGAAATTTTCGGAATTCTTCGAAAAACTGCCCCAATCTTGATGTCCCGAGTGGGGAAGTGTGAAAAAAAAGCATTCAAATGAAGAAAAGTGTCCGATTTCTATGAAGCACCCCCTAAAGTTTGAATTTGTATTTCATCATCTTGAAAGGTGTACTTTTACGGGTAAATCCCGGAACATATGAATCTGGGATCTCCAGGGGATCACTACAATGAGCCGAATAAGACATGAAATTTGTCGATCTATTTCAAGAGATCTGTTGTACTTTCTTACTCACTGTGATGCAAAATTGTGTCTCAGTGTGTATAATTATGTTATCCTGAAACTGAAAATAAAGTGAGCGAAATTCATTGGGAACGGGGTTTCTGATATTGAAACTTCTCAAAATTCGAAGACAATATAGGGAAGAAGCTACCCTCGATCGGCCGTAACTTGAAATTCTTGTTTTTGTTTTTCAAGTATTTTTGAGAATTTAGTCAGAATGTTCAAAAATGACATACTTTGAAAAAAAATCGATTTTCAATGTTTCGGCGAAGAATTCGCTGTGACGTACGCACAAGTCACATAATGCTGAGAATTTCTTTTCCGAAAAGTACGTTTCTTTCGGATCAATTTCATATACTACTTAATTTCTTACGAACCGCCAGATAGATCCACAGACATGAAGCGTTCAAACATTTGACGGTCATGAGGAGTTTGAAATTTTCGAAAATCTGCGAATCGAAAATCACCGGTGAACAAAATTTGAAAAAAATCATGGGCACTCCATTTGTTCTACCAAACATCATGAAAAATCACGAAAAAAATCACAAGGGGTCAAGGTCAAAGGTTGTCCAGGTTGGCGTGGAACGCCCCATATATACTATACACTTTATATTATTATAATATAGGTCACTCGCTGAGAGGAGAAAAACAAAACAAAAAAAAAACAAAAAACAAAAAACAAAAAACGGAAATCATAACAGTTACGTACAATATATATATATAGTATAGTATATTATATATATTATTGAACGGTAAAACAAAACGATAATAGTATATAATCTTCGATCTGTCCTACATAATATGCCTATGTATGTATTATAGGTATATATATATGTATACACACGGAGGCGAATGAATTTATTATTATTATTGCCAATATTATTGTTACTATATTGTAACATTTTTATTTTATGTTTGTATTATAATCTTACACTCTCTCTCTCTCACTCTCTCCCTCTCTCCCCCTCGCACAGTCCCTTTCTCTTTCTCTGTTTCATCGGAGTCAAAGTAGTACATAGAGTTATTTGTCAATTTAATTTGAAACCATTTTCGGGAACGAACAGAAAAAGTAAAGAAATCGAAAAGATCGTGAATGGCTCGAGACTGTAGAGAAGAAAGAAAGAAAAAAAAAAGGAAATGAAAAAGAATAAAAACTAGAAATATAATGCAATAACAAGGATATAAATACAGTCGAGTAATGACGACAGATCCACGACCGAAGAGAGAGTAAAATTGGCGAGATACTAGCTGCGCGCGACTTGATTATATTATTATAAAAAAAAACTTGCGAACGCGGAGTTACGGATTCCGCGGTATACAGCAGTACTCGCTTGGTCTGCGGTCCGCGTGCGACTGCGAACTGCGAAGTGCGTGTGCGACCAACTGACTGCCGAGTGCCGAGTGCCGAGTGCCGCCGACTACGAGAGATTGCTACTGAGAGATCGCTACTGACAATGAGCTCAACCGCGAGACTGTGTGACCGTAAGGACTGTCTGAGCGAGTGTCGTCTATGGCTATGGTGAACACTCGAAATTCCTCCTCACACGGACACACATATGCCAATACATACACATTGACGCATATAGACGTAGGTTATGTACGGATATGCGCCGCGTGCCATGTATGCTATCTACTTGAGTAAATTGGGTAGGTACTATATGGTACATTAGGTGGGCTATACCTCTGTACATGCTATATATCCCGCATGTGTATATAACATAACAGAGTTTTACGGACCGGTACCCCCTTCCCCTGCCCCTGCCGGAGCCTAAGTCGAATTCGAAGTCAAAGTAAGATTTTTTGTACTTGGCGGCGATTCGCTACCGCGAATCTTGATATGTGAGTCGGTGTGGCGCTCTTCGCGGAGAGAACAAGTGACGTGCGTACCTACGTCCTTCCGTGCATACGTACCCACCGATACGTTCATTCGATTAATGTGTACTGCATACACGTGTGCGCACATAGCTTTGAAAACTTTGCGTTTACGGTTGGCCAAACTCTCGATTCCTCCGGGGGGCGCCTCCGCCCCGCTGGCCCCGATATACTGCCCACGACGCGACGCAACCAGCCTCACTTCTAAACCATGGATGATGTACATACTACTTCTTACTAGTGGGCGCTGCCTACTATACTATTGATGTAAGCTATGCTTAACGATCATCAAGCGTTGGCGTTAGTGTTTCCTTGTGCTGCTCTTATTATCTTCTCAATTCCGCCATTTTCTTACGCCGCTCTCTACATCCCTTAATTCTCTGTTTCACCTGCAGCTCTCTCCGTCTACTGTACCGAGAGATTCTGTATTGCTCTTAAAGGGGCAATTTGAGACGCCACTGGCAATCTAACCTAGCTAACACAGCGAATATTCATTTTTCATCAAATTGCATTGATCTTTCAATGAAGTGGAATACTTAGCCACTTTCTGCCGTCGTACTCTACGAACTTTCAATGTTTCGTCAAAATCGATCGAAATGTTTGTGAAAATTTACTGTTCTCGTTTTCGAAACGGTTTCTGTAGGTACGTCCAAGGTAGCCACTCCGATTGCCCCTTTGATAAGGACGCATGTAATCCTCATTGTCATACACGTGGTTGAATGCATTGTTACCTATTGTAGGATGCCGGGAGTCTTTCACAGCACCTCAAGGGGAATTTGGACCCGCTATCTCACGTACGTACAGAAACCGTTTCGAAAACGAGAACCGTCTTTTTACGCAAAAGACTCGATTGATCCTGATGAAACTTTGAGAATTCATCAAGCACGATGGCAGAAAGTGGCTAAGTATTTCACTTTTTTAAGACCTTGATCGGATTTGATGGAAAATAAATATTCCCCGTGTACGGACGCATGAAATTCCCATTGTTATTCATTGTTGGATGCATTGTTACCGATTGTTGAATGCCCTGAGTCTTCAATAGCACCTCAATCACGGACGAACTGGAGATAGACTCGTCTACGAGCTCACTTCGATACATATATAATAGTGAAAGGGTCGATGAGACTCGATGCATGCAAACGATCGATTACACTCAATGCGAACGGTGCCAATTTCACGCAGAATGGGGGTGGACCTCCATAGAATGGATAGAATGAATACAATAGATAGCTGTGTCGGATCTATGTGAAATTTATATGTTGAGCTGAAGCCGGCGGCCAGAGTTAGCGGCCGAACGTGCTAAGCTTTTCCCAAACAGAACGACGCGGTACAGATTCGTGTCTGTAATTCTATGGAAATTAGAATATTAGCTTTCTGTAACGTTGATACATTTTTTTCCACTTTCAAGCTTATTCTTTGCCTCATTTTCATCGACTGCACCGCTTACCGCTTCCGGCCGCCAACTCTGGCCTCTGGCTTCAGCCGCATGGAATTTAACACCAATTTTTTTTCACAGTGATAAGCAATCGAGGATCTATAAATTCATTCAATATTCATCGATTTATTCTTGGTGCACTAATTAGCAATCACTTTTGCTCCTTTATACCGCATATACCGCGATAATAATAACAAACAATAATAATAAGAAGATGAAGAAGAAACAGTGCTAGCTATACATGTATATACGTATATCATGTACGGATGTAGATTCACACATATACGTACGTACATACGTCAGAACAGAACGTAGTTGCGAATATATACCTTTACTATACAGCTATAACAGTCATAGGCCTACCGCCCGCGCCATGGCTATTTTTTCCGAGATGTAATACATTACTTTATATAGATGTACTCGTATATGTATGTATGTATGTATGTATGTATGTATGTACGCTTTTATACACATAAACCAGCTGCGGGCTAGCAAATGTTTAATCAACGATGTAACAGGTAAACTAGTAGGTGTAGATATGTACACACACGCACTATACATATATATACGGGCAAGAGTAGTCGGAGAAGGTCAGATGCGGACATGTTTTGTTTTATTTATTTGCGGAAAACGACGTTTCGGCTGGGCCCAGCCAGCCATCTTCAGGCTAAAGATAAAAAAAAAAAAAATGTAATTAGGAATCGTTCTGCGCTAAAGTTCGCGAGCTTGGTTTTGTCGGAGGAGTACAAGTATTATTAATATTCTAAGAATTACAATCATTCAGTATTAAGAATCACGATTGCTGCAGTTATACGGCGTACGACAAAACAAATTATCTGTTGCTCATTCATTGACATTTATTTTCCCACTGCCATGTGAGAAACATCGAAAGGCAAAGGCTCGCTCGCGGGTGTCGCTCTTTCACGCACGGATCTCCTCGGGTCACTAAGCTAATCTCTATACATACCATATATCTATGTATATCGTCAGTTCATAAATCACGAATGGCGAGAAGATTGTTTCCTGCCGAATTTCCTTTACGAGAAAATTCGAAACGACTGAACCCCCCCCCCCCCCCCCCCCCCCCCGATCCAATGAGGAAAACGAAAATACTCTATATTTTTCTCTCACCGTATCTTTTCGAACTTCCTTCGGAAACCTCGGCGAAGTAATCTCCGTCTCTCTCTCTCTCTCTCTTTCTTTCTCTCTCTCTCTCTCAGAGGAACGGCTGTCGTGTCATGTGCGATTATAGAATATATTATAATGTGACGCGATTTGGCACCAAAGGCGCCGGAGATGGCATATAGATATGTGCAGTATAATGCGTACATATATCAAAGAGAATATACACAATATGCGTGCGCGCGCGCGCGTGTGTGTGTGTGTGTGCATACATATGTATGATAAAAACGTGATATGTTTAAAAAATAAAACGGAGAACGTGCGGCGGTCGCGGCGCGCGGGTTTAGTTATTTAATTCATTCGTTGTAGGTACTTATACTTAATACACGATGAGTAGTATATATAGACAGCTACGTAGATACATCCACGTAGGTCACAGTGGCTCCATCGTATAGGTATATGCACGCACATAGTACATACGTACGTACCTACGTACATACGTTTATATGTATATATCTAGGTTTCGCTCACTGGCCTGCGGTCGCTTCAAGTTGCGCTTGTTGCAAACCGAAATCGCAATTGCAGGAAGTACATACATGGGTATGGATATGTGTGTGTATGTATATTTAATACATACTATTACGTGCGATTGTAAGATTGTTAGCCAGGACACGTGCCGTGTCAAACATATCCCAGTACATGTTTTACCTCGATAAAATTATTGTACTACGTAGATATTTGTATATGTACGTTATGTTCATACATATACCTACGTCGATATTGCATCGCAGGCGGAGATATCTTGCGGTATGTATGTACCTACGTTGATATCGTGTGATCCTTATACCTCCGAGATATATGTAGTACATACACGTAAATCGCGCCTATTCAGGTGTAATTGTGATTCGCTTGTCCAGTCTCATTGTCAATCGAATATCGTATATATACTACAAACAACGTATGTATATACACCCGATTTTATTGTGCGATATATCCGCATTATGCGTGTATAGTGCAGTGTATAGGATGCAGTGTAACAGATATAGCTATAAAATTGAGGAAAATGAAACGCAGCCGACAGTTCGGACACCTATGTATGCACATGCCCATTTATATTCTTTGAGGAAAACGCGGGGAAGGGGGGGGGGGGGGGGGGGGGGGCTTGCGTGAAATAATTTTTGTCGCGTAGTGGTGAAGAAGGTGTACGACGCCACGCCATACCTAGAAATGTGAAAAGGAGTGAGTATTCGGTATATAGTGGAATCGGATTCGCTACAGTCCCGTTACCGCAGGATCGCCTTCAGAATGTTCTATTGACTGAACGGTAGATTAGAATAAATAGCTATAAGGTATAGCTTATATACATACATACATGTGCCAATAGCTACAGGTTACAGGACATCAGCTAGGATATATACTCATACCTGTATGTGGCAAGGAATAATTTAGAGAGAAAGATAGAGAGAGAGATCAATCGAAGGGTCCCAGAAGACATTGTCGAAACGGTGCCCCTCTTTCAAGGGGCCTCGGCGCGGCGCCTCGCCTCGCCTGACGTCGCCTTTACCTCTCTCTCCCCGGATCCCCGGAGTACCGCCGCGCCGGTGTGATATTCTACATTAGTGTGTAAAATATTTCGCGGTATGCGGCGAAAACTGTGTAAACTAAATACCGTATATTATATATATATATATTTATGTATCATTATGTATATTTACTTAACTATGACATATTATATCTATGAACATTTGTATAGACAGACGGCAAAACGGTGCCTGCAGGTTATAGAATAAGATAAGCTGTGTAATTACATTGCCGAGGTGCGGTAGGCTCAAATATCTCTGTATCTATAGGTAGACGTGAAGTATAATTATGGAGCAGGAAAGCCTGATAATTGTGTAATGATGATCATACCGAATATGGATGTAATGCTATTTCTTATGATTGGTCGAGTGGAGTAGAAAAAGAGAAAGAAAAATTGAATGAAAACTCAATTTAGGTACCACGCATGCATTAGTTTTCACAGTGCAATATACAGGGTGGGCCAAATGAATCGGGCCGATTTAAAACGTGGATAAAATCCGACCGCGTCGACCGATTTCCAAAAACTTTACTTCGCTCGTAACGCGAAGAATGAACCTTTGGTTTTGCGTTTGGAAATCCAAAAAATCTTCATTCCACATCGAGATACACGCTTTTGAAAAACGGGTTTTAAAAATGTCGCTGGGAGGATGAAAAAATTAATGTCGAAGAATGTTCAGCTCAATTTCCATCTTAAATCGTGATTTGAAATTCGATTCCGACATTTTAGCTATTCGCCTAGATTTCATCCACATGACATGAAACGTCTTTTGTAGTATTAGAGTCGAAACGCGCGCTCTGCAGAGGTTAACATTCCGTTTTCGGGACATCATCGAGAAAGTCGGCTGTAATGATATCTAAAACTAAATTCCGGTCGCTATTTGCTCTATCGTCGATCGCATTGATCATATGAGTTATTAGAAAATTTGGAAATATGAAAAATGAGAAGAATAGGAGAAAAACACATTATGGTAAATTTTGTTGTCATCAATTGAGCCAAAATAAATAGGTCTACAAATCAAAATTTGCGATGGAATTTGAGTTGAATATTTTTTGATAGTAATTTCTTTCATTCTCCCTGCAGCGACATTTTCGAAACCCGTTTTTCGAGCACGTGTATCTCAGCGAGTAATGAAGATTTTCTGAATTTTGAAACACGCGAGGCGAAAGGTTCATTCTTCTAATTTCTAGCAAAATAAAGTTTTCGGAAATCGATTGACGCGTTAGAATTTGATCCACGTTTCAAATTGGTCCGGCTTTTTTCGGTCTGCCTTGTATATATATTTGTTAATAACATCGGGACGGTCGAACAAACTGTCGATTCATTTACAGAGACTTGTTCACAAAGAGATCATCAAATTCTCACGTATATTTTCCCCAATTACCATATTCAACCGTTGAAGAAGGGCACCCAAAATATCACACTTTTTGTCTTGATCTCGCTCAAATCGCGCCGAACGGCAAATCAACGAGGAACAAAACATCGGCTCTCGACGAAAGAACGTAGAAAAACCTTCAGCCTAGATTATGCTCGTCGTATACATTTCTGATTAATTTTTCAGCGTGATCATACGCTCCCGAAAGCTGGGATCTCAAGTTATGAATCTGATATTATATAAATTTACATACCTATAAACAAAATTCCGAGGTATCAGCTGTCGTATGCCTACTTATACTGTAATATCGAGGTTCGACACATTAACGGGGGTAAGAATGACACGAAGCAATATCCGGCGAAATTTTTCGTCGCGGAAAAATCGGTATTTTTTCTTTTTTTCTTCCACGTTTTTTCTGCCCATCTCGAGTATTTCCGAGATTCGAGTAAAATGGGGGGAGGGGAGAGGTGAGAGGTGGTGTCTACAAATTTCAGATTTCTATTCGCCGAAAAATTTCGGTCGATATTATTTTCCCGGATTTTCTAGTTATGCCGTAACTGTATTCGAACACGCCTTATATTATACACTTCGCAGCCTCACGCGTGTCTGAACTTAAATATCGATAGGTATGTATAGTATACAAGTGGATAATTGATTTATCATTGCAGTGTACTATACGCTACATCCTATTCATAACGTACGTACACATACCTATTTATATGATAATGACAATACTAATCACAATGATAGTAATAATACGACTGGAGTCTACAATGTCGGTATCTATCTAATGCATACGTGTATGATGCATGGTCTGATTGTAAACTATTTTGTTATCGATTCAAGTACCGCTTATACGTATATTTGCATATAGTAGGCATTCTATGCGAGCAGTATAATAAAGTGTCTAATCAAAAATCCACCTCTCTCTCTCTCTCATTCTCTTACACGCGCGCACACGCGCGCATCGTCACGAGCGCGCAGTGTCATACACTATATATATATATATATATATAGAGCTTAGAGAGAGATCTACATGTTTATACCTATAGCGACTCATTAAATTGGTGAAAATAATAACACGTATAGCACAGGTAGTCGTAATGCGTTGCATTCGGTCATGCATGCACGATGTCAGTGAAAAATCCCGTCGAAGAGCAAAACTGAAAACAACACGTCTATATAGATGGATCTGTAACGTATGTATGTGCACAGGCATAATTATACTCAAGTTATAATTATAATTATATAATATACCTCCGCAGTGTTCGGTGTCCGAAAATTGAAAAACGAGAAACAGAAGTGAGAGAGAGGAAACGAAGGAAAATCCTGGCATGCCCGATATTTCTATTTTCCCGTATTCATCTTGGATATTATTAACATTACGATATTTTCCAGTCTTCCCCATTTCTCTCTATCCTTCGTAATTTTTCACATATTATTTTATCTACGAATTCTCTATAGCCATGGGATATACATACAAATATACCATACGAATAACAACATACTGAAATCGGGTTTTCGGTAGGTATAGGTGCGTATATACCAATGTGCATATAATCAGTTCCATCTTTGGGAACCGTGGGGCCCCCGCGATGGTATTTTTTTCCCACTTATAGTTAACGAAAACACAAATTTACGGTCCGAGTAGCTTTATTCTGCTCACAAGTTTTCCAAATAGTTCAATAATCCAATTTACGTTAACAGAAAGGTGATTTTCTCGTCCAATGCTGGGGCCCCCCGAAGCCCGTGCCTGAAAACGGCACTGCATATATTATGATGTCACGAACTCGCGCGCGAACGATGCATCGCGTGCATTATAATTTCAATGTATAATACATAGGTATCCCCGTGATAACGTAGATGTAATACATATATCATTAGTAAATTATGTACGTATAGTATAGTATATATACCTATGTATTACATACGTAAGCACGTGTACGCGACATTGCCATTTATTACTGTGTAACATGTGTACAGTTTACTGTTCCCGAGCGTCAGGTAGATGGATACATGTAGCTATATAATATGCACATCAAGTTCATTCAACTTGCATTAGATCTAATATAATACGTCGTATGTCACCAAGTCGTTTAGTTTCAATCCCGTGCCTACGTGCTGCACCGTCATAAATGTAAGTATATAGGTAGTTGCGTATGTAGTACATCCGCAGATGCGTGCGCACTTACGCACGTCTACCTATATAGGTATATTCACGGTGGCGACCCGACTGGAAAACCGGGGAAAAGTCAGGGAATTTTTTATCGTTCAGAGAATTTTTACGCATTCTAAGAATTTCCAAAAATACACTCGGCAACAAAATTAATGGCGCACCCAGCACCCAGCACCCAGCACTGGCCGAAATAATACCGATTTTCAAAATGCTGTAACTCATTGTCAGTGAAAAGATGTGAAAAAAAAGAAAGAGGAAAATCATTCCGGGAAGCATTTTGAACGTTGTAACGTCACCTTGAAGATTTATTTTGAAAACTCGTCTCAAAGTCATTTTTGAACCCGTGGCGTCGTCGCGTCGGTTCGAGTGCCGAGTTGCGGAACGCGGGGAAAAACGAGTTTTTCAGAGTTCTCTACGGGGCTTGGAAAAAATCGCGGAGATTCTTTGACGTGGTCATCTTGTAGCCTGAAATCTCCTCTTCGACACGATTCGAAGAAGTTTGTCATACGATTTTTTTTACACCGAGTTATTCAACTTTTAGTCAAGCTTTGTCATTGAGGGCGGGAACTATAAGTATAGGTGTAGACTGGTTTGGCATTATCCAGGATGTACCGCGAGGGGAGGTACAGTCTACCATACGTCTCGTCGTGTGTGCGTACGTGCATTGCTAGTACGTGCGTTCACGATTACTCAAAGTTTAAAATTGGCTAATTCTGAGTTTGAACTGAGATTCGAGTCTGTACCGCGGTGCAAGGAACGGGGTTCTTCAATGGTTTTCGTGCACATATCGGAATGCCAGGGGAAAAATGTTGATTTTAGTCAGGGAAAAACCGGTAAATGTCAGGGAATTTTGTAAGCAGAATTGAGTGGCCACCGTGTGACTATGTGAGTATATACCGATCATTGATCGTAAAATCAAGCTTTTCGCGAAATTGTGTTTAAATAGAAATTTCACGTGTGCTGTGCACAATGCTTACCTGAAACCAATATCATGAGTACCCACATGTACAGAAAGAAAGATAATTGGAACGAGGAAGAAGTAGAGGGAGGGGGAGGAAACTGTTTCATTTTTCTCAAGAATCTGTAAAACCACGTCATAAGTACTATATTGTTATAGTATACCTAGGAAGTGTGTAACGTTTATGTACACGCGCATAAAAATTCGTTCTCGTATAGTACATACATACATATGAAAGAGAAAACAGAGCTCGGAACAGAGAGGGAGAGCGGTGCATGAGCGCCGGCAATTGAGCGCGGAGAGTTGCAGTATGCATATGTATGTACGTATAGGATGATAAAGTAGAAAAGATGCTAAACATAGCGCGCGATAACAAAACAGAATTTGCGACGGCAGTTACTTCTGTGCCAATTTAAACCTCCGCTTATTTAGAGAGTATAATACATACACGTTTATAATGTATACCTACTTGGGTACTAGGTGTACATGTACCGAAACCGTACGCGCACGCATGACGTATACCTATAAAGTATTTATATAACGCAGCGATATGCGTTCTTGTACTTTTGCGACGCGCGTACAGGGCGATTCAGGTCGAGCGGGACACATCTTGTGGACGTATCCTCCGAGAAATTCTGAGAGGAGAAGTCCTTTGGGAAAAATTCGTGTGACCACTGGTCTTCGAGCTGCATCACAGATCCAGGTGAACCTATCGGAGAGCTTGTACGCGAGCGAGACACGGCAGGCTCGGATCTGCGAGTGGACACATAGCTAGTCTTTGCACACTCGCGTATATCGGCGTTGCGATTGCTTACCTTGAACATACTGTTACACGGAAACAATCGGTCACAGAAATTTTTCGTGAAGGATCTCTCGTTTCAAAATTCCTCACAAAATACGTGTCCCGCTCAGCCTGAATCACCCTGTATGTGTATATATGGAGACGTATTATACACGTATAGGTGCGCTGCACCACTCTGCACTGCACTCTGCGCATAGCATCCTATACCAGGAATTGCTAAACTAACGTCTGGCCCACATTGCATCCTCCCCTCACGTTTTCATTGTCGCTACCGATGTCGTGACACTCAATCAATTTTATACAGGGTGTTCGAGCTGCGAGTGCAGAGGATTTTCTTCATTTTTATCTTTTAATCTGCACCATTGAAGGTTCCTCTGCTTCCTCCTCTCTCGCTATATTTCATTTTTTGGATACGATTATTTGTATTTGGAAGACAAAGAATATGCGAGATCGATAGAAGAGAGGAAGAGGAGACGCTGATCTTAAGGCGATGCAATACTCCTGCCTTTACCGACTGATGCGTCATTCTTATATATTTCGTTTCATTTATAAACTAATAAAAATAATGGGCTCAAATCTTGACAGTTATACTCGGTTCACATCGCCGAAGAGTGGAAAGTCAACCCGCAACGCGAAATTGATTTAAAAAATGTACAGATTAGTCTGTAAATTTTTCACTTTCTACCTCTCACCCTTTTCAATTTTTTTTCCTAATTTCTTTCCAACAAGTATATACATATATATATTAACGAAGAAGTCTCCGTGAATTTTATCAGTATTTTCGGTGACCAATTCCGCGAGTAAGTACCAAACCTTTCCGATATCGGCCGAATCGCCAACGCCCGATTTTGAGCGTGTTGGACGATCGAAACTTACGCGTTTTGGAACCCGTTCGCAGAGGTAGACAGACTATCGGAAAGCTTGAGAAATGAGCTTAGGAACGGTGTATGCATAATCATTGAATTTCTATCGCCTAACATGGTTGAAATCGGGCGTAAAAAACATGCGTTTGAGATTTGGCCGATGTTTGGAACTTTCGGTACTCGCAGAGTTCATCGGCACTTGAAATTCTCTATAAACTTCCATTCTTCTTCGATGATGTATGTACTTATTTTTGCCGGCAAAACTTTGTCAAAAAGATCACAAGGTACGAGGGTGAACGTTTCGTGCGAAATGCCCCGTGTATGGTGTAGTATAGTATAGTATAGTATAATTACCTGTATGCTATACAATGTGATACACATAATGCCAATTTAATTTCAGACAGCTTATCTATCACGTATTATTATCATCATTGATATTGTTATTATCATTGTATCTCATAACAGGAATGTAGGTACTTTAAAATTGGGATTCAATCGGTCACGCTTGCAGTATCGCATATGTGTAGTAGCATGGTTTATGTTGGATCGTTAGTTAGCCGGCCGGTAATCGATACGTTATATATAATACAGCTCTCCGCAGCATAGCGTAGGTATATGACCCAAATAATTCCTATCAATGAAAAAAATGAATAATATGTTATCTCCTCGTGATTCATGTATAGCTAAAATAATCGACGTCCACTTATGCTAACAACGTTTATACATATGAATACGTAATCCGACGACGCGATTCAATCAGATTCGCATGATTTAGCAATTTTTATCAAATCGAACAAAGAGACAAAGTGAAAGAAAAGGAAGAATGAGGATTGTTCAGTTGAAAAATATAAATTTGACGAACGTACGTGATTTTTTGTATGAAGCCAAAGTTTAAACAACGTTGACATTATCATTTTTTCTTGTAATTCTTTCGATGCACTGCGTAGATGCGAGGGCGAAAAATCCTTCGTGTCACGCCTGCGAGGAAAGATTCGGAAACACTGTTTCTCGCACGTCCTATGACCAATTCACTATTTACTCTTGTTCAGTTCTCACGTTGGATCCGACGTTAGTGGCCATACGTTCTGTCTGCTTACACAGTTGCAGCTCCACCATATATCTGTTCAGTTTAAAAGTAGAGTTGCACAATGTACTATTGTTTCACTATTTTCCACCTATCAACAGCAATCTCTTCGTCGTTTGTATATTTCACTTTCTCAACGATTTGTCTGTGACATTTTTTCACTATTTCACACCTTCAAACAGCAATATCTCCGGTATTTCAAGAGACACCACTGCGGACGAGGTCTTAAAATGAGCGTCTTTCCATGCAGAATTTTTCTCAACTCATTGGATAGAATTGATCATGTCTCATTGGACGAAAAATTCGATTGTTTCTTCATTCGGCATGGAATGGGTGCTTCGAGCCGTGGAAAAAAAGAGTTAGAAAGTAGTTTCGCAAATTTTACTCTGCGAGACGCAACTTTTTTCCGTGAACTTTTCGCAATAGCGTCTCATAATTCCGAGGTACACAGCCCTTTGGAAAGAGCAATAGTTTCAAAATCGTAAATTTTCATAAAATCGGATCTCAGTCAGTGAGTGTGTCGAAAATCGGAAATAATTCGTTGGTCTTTCTCTCATCTCGTACTATCATATAAAAAATCAAAATCAAAGAAGTTTGGGACCAGAGTATGGTCAAGTTGGCATGGAATGCCCCATACGTATACCGCGAGGATCTGTGCAAAGTGTACAGCCGAAATGCGCACGTACAAAATTATATAAATTTGATTCAAGCATGTCAGCCAATCGTTTTATATGACAAACGACAGACGACGCTTTGCAATCGGCTAAGTTGCGGACGCAAGTTTATCGACCAATGAGATTCAAGCAGCTGGGCTTTTGTTCGTACACTTTCCACAGGTCATCACAGTATATCTGCAGGAGAGTCTTAAATACAGAGTGATCCAGGTCGAGCGGGACACATTTTGTGGATAAATCCTACGGAGAAATTTCGGAACAAAGATTCCTTTGGGTAAAAATTCGTGCGACCTCAAGTTCTCAAGCCACATCAGATCTAGGTTTCACCCATCATAGAGAGCTTGTACGCGAACGAGACACGGCAGGCTTAGATCTGTGAGTGCACATAGTCTTTGCATCGGTATATCAGCGTTGTGATTGCTTACCTTAAATATTCAGCAACTCGGAAACTATCAGTCACAGGAATTTTCGGCAAAGGACTTTTCGTTTCAAATTTACTCAAAGAATCTATTCGCGAAACGGGGTCCGCCCAACCTGAATCACTCTGTATAGGTACTCTATACTATATCTGTGTTGATGAAAAAAATGTATCTAAAATATCTCAATGATATAGTGAGGTTTACAACGTTTTCTTCTATCGGGGATTCTCAAAACCGCATGAAATAACAAAAAAATTGGAATTCTCCTTCATCGAAAAATTTCAGACGGGATTACGTTGCGTCGTTTTGTTTATACGTTAACGATATATACGAACTTCAGCCTCGTGAATCTGTAGATTATCTTTCTCCAGAAATTTGATTTTCTCTTGTACGTAAGCTTAATTGTTCTTCAATTATAGTCACGTGACTATTTCGACGCTTGACGCCAGCGTCAATTGACGCGTATGAAACGGTACCTCAACGCCTGATTACGTTGTTTCGACGGAGGACTCGATGAGACTCGTTGATTATATCCGTTAAAAGATTCTCAATTTTACTGTTGATGAAATAACTATGATTGAGCACCACTGAACGCAGTGCAGCTCGATTGGCGGTTGAAGGAAGCTACTACTCGATGTGCTGCTGTCTATACCTGATGACCGTTGATCATTCGTCATTATCATTATAACTAACCAATAACTCTGAGAACAATTGACAATTTATTGTTTCCTTGGATAAATACAAATCTGTTATTCATGACTGTATTTTGTAACATAATAAGTATATACATTATTTATCGAGCAATAACGTTTCGAATAACTATTACTTGAAAACGATGGTTTTCAATTTGCGAAATAAATCACGAGGCTAGATAACGGTGTTAAACTGTCATCATACATATACAGTAGAACATCGAGCAGTAGCTTCGCTGAACCGTCGCGCAACCGGCGCTAGCGCTGTGTTCAGTGGTGCTCAAAAAGCTATTTAATGAAAGGAAAAGGAAATCTAAACCGTCCTCCAATTAACCGTATTGAGTGTTCATCCGTACACCTATATTACAATCAACACATGTACATATACTTACAGAAAATATTCGGATACATATCGGGATCCAAGAAAATCAATAATCAATTTGATTCTAATTTTATTCCCAACGATTGATAATTCTTTTACCTCGACAACGACTTCGCGCGGATGTGACAACGCACGATGTTTTTCTTATATGTAAACGTTGTTTTTCGTAGTAGATATACATCTATTGTTACATTTTATTACAATAACTTTTTTTTCTGCGACGACAACTCGCACAGCAAATGTTTTACCATCTGGTGGAAGAAAAAAAAAGAAACAAATACAGACAGACAAGTGGAATTATTTTTCTTTTATACATCCGACTAATTTCGGAATGAAGAAAAAAAATCGTAAATTTGCTTAATTAGGTATTTTCATTGGTAATCATTCATTTTGATGCCCCAAGCGGATGATTAAACACGTATCAAAAATATAGTGCGACTTCCAAATTTGGCCTAAAACGATTGTCTTTGATCGAAGAATTTTTGAGAATTTCTTTAGATTTTTAGAAGAGTGCGTTTTTAGATGAGTTTAAATAATCGTAGAAAATTCACGACTGGTGAAAAACATCTGAAATAATTCGTGAGTGCTACTTAGAGTTGTGATGTTGATTTTTTTTATGTTATTTCAATTTTTTATATGTATATATACACATAAAAAATGAAACTAAGATAAAAAAAAAATCAACATCCGCTGGCTATCTATTCGTCAAGGTATCAAACTACTGTGTCCGGAAGAAATAAATGATGATATACGAGAACTATTGAATAATTGATATACGTAGTGTATGTATAATACTTGGCGGCGATTCCCTGCCACGAATCTTGATCAAGTATAACTCTTGACCTGCTACGTGTAATCTTTAGTCTGAGATCAGCTATAAATCCTTTATATATTATTACAGTATACTAAATATGTAGGTATACACGGACTTTGGAGAATGAATACATAAACTTTTGCGTACAATATGAGCAGCGGATCTCATTTTATATAAGAGCGATTCTTTTTCTTTCTAACCGTCGCAATGATGTTACATACTAGATGTACATCTAGTTGGTATATATATTACAGCTGCATAACTTATACCTTCGCCATTTTACTTGTTCGTGAATGGATTCTCACTGTCTTAATTTTTTTTCTCGTCTTCTCTGCAAATAAGTTTCCATTCTACACGTATCTTATGTGCCTATGGCCGGCGCGGCGGAGCAGGCGACAGGAGAAGAGGGGGGTACAAAGGGGGGACATTATAGGTTTTGCTCTGAAGTTGGTTGTATACTTACGGCGGTTGATTCGCGAACGGTTTTGTCCCAATTGTTTTCTGGTTGGGCAATGTCACGACAATTTACTTTGACCACCACTGAACGCCGACGACAGCGCCGGTTAAGCGCCAGTGAATGGAAGTAACTGCGCGATCTTCTGCTGCCCAGTGTCCGAGCTCCGAGTCGCCGATGACAGTTTAATACCGATACCTAACCTCGTAATCTATTTCGTAGCTGTATTTTCCTATACAACGAGTATTTATTATTCATTGAGCAACAATTTTTTGAACGATTATCACTTTCGAGTGACAACTTTCAATTTGCCGAAATAGATTACGAGGTTAGGTATCGGTATTGAACTGTCATCGGAGACTCGGAGATCTGACACTAGACAGCGGAAGATCGTGGAGTTACTTCCATTCACTGGCACTTAACCGGCGCTGCCGTCAGCGTTCAGTGGTGGTCAGAATAAATTGTCTGACATTGCCCAACCAGAAAACAATTGGGACGAAACCGTCCGCGAATCAACCGCAGTAAGTATACGTACCAATGGCAAATCGTCGCTCCATGGGAAAAACAGCGACCAATCAGCGCATTCCATTTTTGAATTTGTTCAAATGCATCACGCTGATTGATCTCTGTTACGCTTTCACCCGTGTAGCAACTTACCACAAGAGTGGCTAACTTCGGATCGAAACCATTGAGGGGATCGATTCACATCCCAGAGTTTCATGCATCTTGTTGTCGAGTTTTAACTCGAGAACTGAATGCTCATGATCACATAATTGATCATGCCGATGGAAAGACATTTCTCCAATCTTACTGTGCCAAACTGTGTGGCAGTTGCTGACAAATTTATTCAATTTCCCAGCCACAGATAAAAGAAAAAAATGTAATTCTGTACATTTTTTCTGAACTCCAACTGCTCATGTCTCGTGAACGCTTGGAACGGTTGCATGAAAATTGTTCAGGATACGTTGTCTAACCGAGTTTTGAAAACTTGTTCCAAGATTTTGTGAAGGGTACGTATAGCTATATATAATGTGATATTCATACGGCATGTGTGTACTACATACCTACACTCGGAGAAAAGTTTGTTCGATTCAAACAAATTCCCGCTCCGCCACACAATCGAACAAATGCTCGTCCGATTTGATACTATTCCTTCTTTGACCGCATGTATGTGGCATAGCGCGCAGTTCTAAGATACAAAAAAAAAAAAAAGAGAAAGAAGAAGACGTGAAGAAGAAGAAGAGGCCGGTGCTAGGGATGGCGTGCAACCCCAGTCAAAAATCCCAACGTAGGTCTATACCACACTATACTTAATCGTAAGTATAACAGCCGAACAAGGCATGGAGCCGCGGAGGGCTGTTCTTGTAGTGCGGGATTCATAATTTTGTACACCATGATACACCAAATAGAGGAATTAAGAATCTAGACATTCGAGGTAAAAAATGAAACCTTGAAAACATCTTCTACGTACATATTATAGAGTCATATGATTTTTGATTAATAATTATTACTATACCAATCGACCGAATACAAGGGAGAAAAAAATGAAAAAGAAACAAAAGGAACGAATGAAAAAAAGGACAAAAAGTAGAATACAGATCGTCCCCAAATCTTTCCACAGATACTATTTTTCGTGATTTTGGTAACCGCGTTCAAGTTTGTAGACAATTTCAGTCTCATCATCTAGACATACATCCGTCCATACTGCTGCAGGATAATAAATACAACAATAAATCGAAGTGATATGATAAACAGGTTGTAAAATATTTCTAAAAGTCTGCGACACCGTATGTATAATGTATGTATGCCAATATTATACGACGCAGAATCTCCTCTGCGTTTATTGTGCATTAGATCTAGGGACACACAGGAAGAGGTGGAGGAAATAGAAAAGAAGATGGAATGGGGAGGAGAGGAGAGCGGTAAAATGAACTGAAGAGTGAAGTCAGCATGTGAAGTGAATGGTTGTTCAGCAAAATATGATGGGATAGAAAAATGTATGTACCTACTACGTTTAGATATTATAAGAGAGAAACGATGACCGTGACGACCGCGACGGTTTCGGCATAATGCACAGCGGCTGCGGAGGAAAGTACGTAATTGACGAACAGTTGATAGAAGTAGAGCAAAAATAATGAAAAATGATAAAAAAAAGATGGTAATGAAATGTATATATATATATCTATATACCTATAGATGAATTGTAATTCATTGTCATTATGGCAACCATTGAACTAACCGTATAGGCACGTCGATGGTCGCAGTTCTCCTATATTTTAGACCACCTGTTGTACCAACTACCACCTATATCATACCGTAACGCAATTTTGTAAAAAAAATCCAATTCCTGCACCAGAGGAAGAGAGAGAGAGAGAGCGAGAGGGAGATAGCGAAAAAGAGGGAGGAACAGAAATGAGAGAAAAAGAGCGATGCAAGAAGAGTAGAATGAAAGAGGAGTGGGGAGCAGGGAGGGAGGAAGGAAGGGTGGGAGAGGGAGAGGGAGATAGGTATGGCAGACGACCTTGTCGCGTGACGTCACCAGCCGTCTAGACAAGCCACGCTACCACCCAATCGCGTTTGCTGTATGCATGTGACTATAATGCTATGCGCGAGTGCACTCTCCCAGGCTTTAAACTAAACCCGAACTCGAAAACAAGGGCTAATCTCAAACAATTTAAAAATCAAGCGTGTATAATATGTGAAACGTCTGCCCGTGTGAGTCTGTATGCGTGTGTGCATGTGCATGCCTAATGTCTCGTGTCTCGTGTCTCGTGTCTCGTGTCTCGTGTCTCGTTCTCACTCTCGCTTTCTGTAAGACTAACGCCTGAACAACGGCAACCCGCGTTTCCCTGATTCGATGATCATATTGCGCCACTGTAGGTATACTCGGCAGCTGCGGATGATTATTTATTCGGCACATAGTTATAGACAGATTTCATCGGAATTTGTATTGAAAATAGAAAATTAAAAAGAGAAATACAAAAAACAAAAAAAAAGACCAACAAAATTAATTATTTTATAATTTTTAAAATACACTACGACCTTTTTTCTTATACTGTTCAATCATTGTGCGGATATTATAATATCATTGATATTATATACGTATGCATCATGAATAATGTATGTATGCCCCACGTTGATCCTATAGTGAATAATTGTTCGATCCATATATTGAAATTCATTTTAGCAGAGAATTTTCTCACTCGTTATTCAACGTCTGTTTCGTACCTAGGTGGGTATAATATACGGTTGGCATATCAATCCGAAAGATCGGGTTTATAAATATTGTACGGAAACCAGATTCGAATGTGAAGCGAAAGAGAGAAGGTAGATATATTGGTAAAACAGAAAACATATAGAATGTAAAACAAAAAGAAAGAAAAAGACAAAATACAAAATCAGTCTGCGGTCCGCTTCCTTCGGTCTTGCTGCAGTTGGAAACGGTAACGGATGAACGAATGATTAACAAACGAATAATAACAATGCAACATTGTTTTCGAATTCAAATATTACAGTAGACGTATAATAATGTGAACCCGTGTTATCCAGTGTCGCATACAGGGATCGAAACGTAGAAACATATATACTATGTAGGTATGTAAGTAAATGAACAAATCATTTATGAATTGGAATTGGAATTGAGATTGAAATTGCAACAGCTGCTGCTCCGCAGCAGTCTGCATCACAATCAGTTGATACAGATATAGATGAATATACAATATGCACACGCATGTACATACGTATCCACTACATATCTTCAATCAATTGACGGGTATGTTATTATTGATATTATTATTAGTATACTATACTATATCATACGTATAGGTATTGGTGTGAGAAGTTGGTTGAAAGCAATTCTGAGTATGCCTGTACGGCAGTGTGGTTCGCGCATGCGCGGTCGACAATTGCTTCGCATTCGTCCCTTGGGGGATAAGTTCTCATTACTTTCGTCCCGCAGAGTTGCGATGCGAAGCCCCTTTTCATGCGCTCGTACGTTTCAAAAAGTATCGTGTGCGACGCGGGCCGAAGTTTGCGATTGCGACTAGCGCGAATGCCGCGCAATCCGCCAACTTTCCACCCTCGTCGAACGATATACTCTATTCCTTGCCGCTCGATCGGGAGGAAAATAAATATCGCCGATGCACGCATGCGCGAAGTATCTTGACGGCCTCGGTCGGTAAACTGCCGTTTTCCGCCCGCCCGCCCTACACTACACTACAGACGCGGAAAATCGGCTTTTCCGGGTACGTGTGACAAAAAAAGCATTGCTCGTCTTGGCTACACTCGTTACCGCGCGTGCGGAAGATCTGAAATACTGTTGGTCAGTGATCGAAACCAACCGATAGGATCTCAGATTTTCTGCACTAGTTGAACATAGCTAAAGACAAGTTGTGTTCACGAAATTACACGTGTCGGCTGTCGCCGATACCTAACCTCTGAAGTCACGTCGCATCATTATTTTGGAACGGATGAATTTCTAACATCCGTTAAAGGGATCAATCACGCACGTATGTAGCTGCTGATCATCCCTGTACCGAGGTTAGGTATCGGTGACAACTGTCGAGCGTATAGTTTCATCGATAGAGCTTCTTCTGTCTCTCCACCGCGGTAGGTAACCGATATTCGGCGGTAGCAGCCCGAATGATCAATCTGAAAGAGGAACCGGCTTTAAATTAAATCGCAGCTAGCGTCTTCTCGTACCTACTATGATCTGGACGGAAAAAAATTATGAAAACAAAAAGGTAAAATGAAAAATGAAATATAATAACATATAATATGTAACACAATGAATTGTAATGTAATGCAATGCAATGCAATGCGATGTAATGTAATGTAATGTAATGTTACGTAACGTAACGTATGTACGTATAGGTGTGCATTCGTAGATACGTGTGTGAAATATCAACGATGTGTATTGTAACTCTATGTGAATAATATAACAGAGTAATATATGCATATTGGATGATGATACTATGAATTTGACAAAGCCAATTAAAGGAGCCAATAATACCGTATACCGCGAGGGCCAAGGGCAAAACTCTTAACGTTTATAACCGCACATAATGCATATATGCAGCATAGTCTGCTGCACCTGATACTGTATTTACGTCCAGAGCACGACACCACGACCATGGATACCGTACAGATAGATATATAGATATAGTTTGCGTATTAACAGGCACAGAGGAGATACCGAGAGTCAACTCACGTCGACAACCCTTTCACTTATAAATTAATCGTATGTATTTACCTATGTATATCATCCACGTATATACATATGATATGCGCGAATACACGTAGGGATTCATGTTGTATGAATGCATTGCATGTTATAGGTGTATATTATATTGGCGCCTCACGAGACTCTCGTCTTCTTGCTTTCTTCCTTTTTTCTCTCTTTATATATCTTTACATTATAAAGCCTTGACGATGAAATTTGCGGTTAAGAACCCGTGGTGAAAAAAATGACGCTCGAATCGAAAAAAAGAAAACAACACAAATCGAGCGAAGAGTAATAAAAAGAGAATCTAAAATCTAGACCTAATACCACACGAATAAAACCCGATTGCATTTCTAAAGAATTAATTAGTGAGGAAACAAGGAAAAAAAGAAGAAGACGGAGCAAAAACAGCTTGTGTTTTCCTTGCGTTTATAATGACGGCTTTTTTTTTATCATTATTTCACATACAATTACAGGCTACATTGAATTGAATGACGAAATAATCGATGAATTTCGCTTTGTATTGATCGATCAATTAATATTGTACACTCGGCGTGGTTGATACTGAGACGGCCTTCTTTTATTCGATTTCATGAAAATATAATTCAGGTTGGTAGTAGATTACCGCCGGCGCTGAAAATCATCGTACTAGACACCGAACACGTTTCCGTTTCAAACGTTTGTTCATATCTGACGGCCATATCTAACCACGAGATGTAATCAAGTCGCTGAATAAATTGTTGTTGTATAATTAACTTCTGAGTTTTACAAATTTTCAATGAATACCCGAATAGATTGAATAGTAAAAAAATGGGTGACTGTTGTTAAGTATTTGATTGAAAGAAATGTACGGTTATCAAAAGATATTCTCTGCTTAAGGGGAATCTGAAATCGCCATGTTGGATGTACAGAAACCGTTTCGAAGACGAGAATCGCAGATTCACGCAAACGGCACGATCGATTTTGATGAAACTCTGAGAATTTGTCGAGTACGATGGCAGAAAGTGGCTAAGTATTTCACTTTTTCGGAACATCGATCGGATTCGATGGAAAATGAATATTCCCTATGTTAGCTAGGTTAGATTGCCGGCGGTGATTCCAAATTCCACTTAAGAGTCAAGATCGCGCATAGACAATTTTCCCGCGTTTGTGAATAGGTGCGTATGTACTTACATAAGTATATTGTTCATCCCGTGCAGATCCCAGAGTTTCTGTGTCCCCGCGGCCGCCTAAAATCAGATTATTATTTATGTAAAGAAGATCATTTACCATTGACATTATTTACGACAATTCCGATTGCTTTGATAATTTCAGAATATCACAGGATGAGTTATGACGATAATTTATAACACGATTAACGCGATGCAATACTGCCATACCTTTACCGACTGACACTTCATTCTTATATTTCGTCTCATTAATGAACCGATGAAAAGGATGGGCTCGAATTTTGACAGCATACTTATTGTTAGTTCATATCGTAGAAAAGTGGAGAGCCAACCGCATCACGAAACTGATTCAACAAGCTTACAGATTTTTGTCGACTGGTTAATCTGAAAATTTTCTAAATTTAGCTTCGCGATGCGGCTAACTTTCCAATGTTCGACGATATAAACTAGATATACTGTCAAAATTTGGGCCCATTCTTTTCATCAGTTTGTAAACGAGACAAAATATAAGGAGGATGTAGCAGTCGGTAACAGCAGGAGTATCGCATCGCCTGAATCACATTTTGTGGTTAGATACGGTTGTCGAATGTATGTGCATACAGTGGCAAATGAGCATCGCGTATTTAGTGCATAATATATCGCCTATCGCGTGTCCAGTAACCACTGCCAACTTGAATGATATTCTAATCAAATCTCAGAAAAGAAAGTCGTTCCAACACAATCGTGCCAAGTGTACATACCTACGTAGGTAAATACATGCATGTGCATGCATATAATATCAATTTTTGAGGCTACTGATCTCTGTAATATATGCGATTTTATCTGAATACATATACGTATGTACTATATGTATACATACAAGAGTGCGCGACTAGTTTCCGTAAAACTAGTAATATATTATACCTAATAGATACGTACTGCAGATATATGTATAGGTGTGTATATATGTATACTCATAAATACGTGTCTTCGAAAGTATATATATATATTCATTATTTCAAATGTCTGTATCGGTATAATCCGCATAGCGTTGCACGAGGATTCTTTTTTCTCCTTTTCACCTTTTTATATTTCGAAAGTTTTTGTTTCGTCCGCAAAAATTTCACCACCACCACCACTACTACTACTAATACTACTACTACTACTACCAACTTTACCTACCTCGGGACAAACAACTGCAAACAAACAAGTCAATTGACATTTTCAACGTTGCATATATACATACATACATATATACATATAGGTATAACTATTAAATAGCTCTCTGTGACACGGATCCTTTCATACACGAACTGGCAAAACCCTAGTTTTAAATATCTATATGTATACCTAGATATGGTTAATTTACAAAAGTAGTCGAAAGTCAGTAGTACATAGCTGATAGGTATTTGTGCAGATACATATTCGCCCGCATATATTCAACTTTAGCATATACACTGTAGTTACGTATTCTCATTTGTGTATTGATTTCGCCAAAATATGTTAACTAGGCAAATCGTGAGTGGAGTGGGTTTTACTACACGTTCGATCGAATTGAATGCCATTCGAGAGATGAAATTCTTTCGTTTAAACTTGAAAAAATAACGATTTATAAATCAGTTGAATCGAAAATATTTTTGGTACGGTAAAATTCACGAAAGAAGAACAATCGAACGGACAAAATTTCACTGTACGATGTGTGAAAAAGTTGAATCAAACATACATGGATAATCAGTATAATTGGGTGAAAAATATTTTCTTCTAAAAAATGGTAATAAATGTTTCTCCGGAAGCTCCGTCCAAGTAATTAATTTTATTTCAAGTTCGTTGAAATGGTTTCCGAACAACAACAAAATTATTCGCTATTTCGACGAAGTAACTCCGGAAATTTGAATGAACGAAGATATGGTTTCGTCGAATCAACCAAGATGAGATCAACTTGGTTCAGTTAAAAGTTGAATAACAATTATCATTAGGAAGACAGAAGAAGAAAACAAAATTCAAACTCAACGAAATTTTCGTCGGAGAATGGATGGTCGTAGGAAACGAAAAATGAGTTTAATATATGAGACCGGAAAATAGATCGTTCGCTAAAATGAGACTCTTTTTTAGTTTCTTTTCTCTTTTTGTGTTTTCATCGAAAGAAGTGTCACGAAAATTGCACTTTCCGTAAACAGCTGATATCATTCTGTTCCTAATTCTCTTGCGTCCGTAACAACGAGCCTCTCGCATACGCAAAAAAAAAAACCGATCTATATCCACGCTGTACAACATAGGTGGTATACAGTATGTTATAATATACAACGTACAAATGCGTGCAGCAACTGATCAGTACATCAGTCAATACTATTAACCCAGATTTTTAGTATTCCTTGAACGTTGTTCGAAGAGAGTCGCATGCTAGAGCCAGAACCATTAGCCATAGTCATAGCCACCAGCCCCACTAGTGTACTTGCTCGGCTATTTACTTCCTCGTTCCATCTGCGATCTCTCGCTCTCTCTCTCTCTCTCTCTCTCTCTCTCTCTCTCTCTCTCCTCTCTCCTCTCTCCTCTCTTCACTCGCCTATAATTCTCCGAAAGCTGGAGATTTTATTTCATTTTGTTTCTCGTTGCCATGGTAGGCGAAAGAAAACTAGAGAGAAAAGAAAAAACGAAACAAAAAAACCTCACCAAGCAAAGAAATTATTTCTTCTCTCTCTCTCTCTCTCTCTGTCTGTATCATTATAACGTTTCGATTTGTAATTACATCCGACAAATTGATGAACCGCGCGCTGTACGGATTGTGCAGATTAAGTGTTGGAATTGTTTTTTCAGTTGATATAATATAATGTATTATATTATACCTGTAATGTATATATACATACGTATGTACATATATGATCAGTATGTGTCGTCGCCGCTGGGTTGATACGTAGCATCGTTGACGCCGCGCCGCATCGCATTGCACGTTATCGAGGGTAATTTCTATATACCAACGTTACATACGTAGGTATATATATACGTGTGTTGTATGTAATTTCGAATGTATTCGCAGTATGCAGAAGTATGTACGTAGCAGTAGTAGTGGTACATACATGCATTTTTCATACATCGCGTCGATGTGACACCGATTTTTTTTCTTAATTTACCGCGCGCGCGCGCGCACACACGCACACTCACCTGATCCTACATCTAAAAGATCCCGGAGTTTCGAGATCGCAGAACTTGCGCACCGAACGCCGAGCGATAATTCAACCGGTATGGTTCTCTCTCGGCAATTTTATTTATATTTTTCCTCCTCGCAACAGCTCTCCTCTTGTTTTCTTTTCTTTCCTTCGTTTTAGTTATTCACCTGTTTTCCTATCTCGATTGCGAAACGGTGCAAGAGAAGTTATACTACCGCGGGGTAGATACAGGAAAAACCAATACACGAATCTATACTATATATGATATATACATACAACATGTTTGTTGTCATTTGATAAGCTTTGTTTCAAGCTCAGTCATTTTTTTTCTCCCGCCGCTGCACATCCTCCGAAGAAGAAACGAACCGAAAAAAAGGAAGTGCAAAATAAATGTGTATATTAGGTATATATTCATTGTGTAAGCGGAGGAAACAAAAGTGAAGGTAGTAAATAAAAATTGGATGCTTAGGCCTGCGCTTTATTCCTCTAGGGGGCCGTACATCCTATTATTGCTCGCGCGGAGAGGTGCTTCCTTCGCTTCGGATACGTGCGAGCATGACGTATGCATGTATATAGGTCTTACTGCGGTTGATTCGCGGACGGTTTCGTCCCAATTGTTTTCTGGTTGGGCAATATTAGACAACTTATTTTGACCACCACTGAACGCTGACGGCAGCGCCGCGCCGGTCAATTGACAGCGAATGGAAGTAACTGCACGATCTTCCGCTGTCTAGTGTCCGATCTCCCAGTCTCCGATGACGGTTTAATACCGATACATAACCTCGTATTCTATTTCGGCAAATTGAAAGTTGTCTTTCGAAAGTGATAATCGTTCAGAAAATTGTTGCTCAATGAATAATAAATACTCTTTAGATAGGAAAATACAGCTACTAAATAGATTACGAGGTTAGGTATCGGTATTAAACTGCCATCGGAGACTCGGAGATCGGACACTGGACAGCGGAAGATCGTGCAGTTACTTCCATTCGCTGGCACTTAACCGGCGCTGCCGTCGGCGTTCAGTGGTGGTCAAAATAAATTGTCTGATATTTCCCAACCAGAAAACAATTGGGACGAAACCGGCCGCGAATCAACCGCAATAAGTATACGTACACGTATGCATTCCTCTCGCCGCGTCGCTTATAACTCTGCAGCAACACGCGGGACTATATTCAGCCGGCCGAGAGCCGCTATGGGACGCTACAACGATACTAAAATTGTCCCAACTACTTCCTGCAGCTTGTAGGTACTGCTGCTGATGCGGCTGATGCGTTATTGCAGTTTTGTTTGAAGAAGAAAGAAGAATTTCAGTATACTCTCGCGGCCGTGGATACATATTATTTGAATTTCAATTCACTGTTCGGAAATAATCAAACTGTCTATGTATTTTCAATTTATTTTCCGCTCTCACTGCTTGTCGCAAATATATCAGTCGTTCATGCATTTTATCGCTAATAATGACAATATTCACTCGAATCCAATCCGAATAACCTATACACCGTACAATCGTCTGAAAGAAAAAGCGGGGAAATAACAAAGGCGATTTTATTCAACGACAAAAATTCTATTTTCTCACAATTTCTCGGATTAGCGTACTTTTTTAATTCGACCGACAAATTCTACCACATAATATGATGTGTACGCGTCGGTGATTGATCGAAGATTCCACAACCGCATTATAATCCAGAAACAGTATGAGTCTCGAAATATTCTCCGTGAGTATAAAATCGTCTAAAATTTGCACAAAGAATGTTTGCAATCCATGAATATCAAAATATGACTTATTTCAAAGTTCCACGTTTTTCTGTAGTAGGGTTCTTCCCGGTAAAAATTATCGTTATGTATACATAAATACTATTTCCTCCGATTCCAATACCTCGTAGATAGATAAATACTCTTATACCCGTAATTATTGTCAGGTGAATGGTCTGCCCTGACGGCGCGCGTGTCCGCTCGCGTTCTCGTACATATGTATTACCTACATCTACGTAATATAATGTATCTATACGCGGGGGAAGATGATGACAATGCACTCGTGGCCTCGTGCTCGATACCAAGTATTTCTCATGTATACATGCACGCACGCGCGTCTGATATAGCTATGTAATATGTATACCTAGATAAGTATATATATAGGCGGCTCCAGCGACGACGGACTACTACTGAGAATGAACCCAAAGCTAGTGCTAGGTATTTATAGATTGTATTCTTCTTATTGTTTTCTGTTTTTTTTTTTTTGCTTTTTTTTTAGGTGAAACTGGGGCTGCGACATGCGATTTTACACTTGACGCACGCTTATGTTATGTACCGTATTACACTATACTACGTGGAATCTGGAATCTGGCATCTAGAAGGTTAACGAAATCAATAATACAGCGGACGGGGCTGCAGGGGCTTAGGGTCGGGGGGTAGGTCGGGCATTGACCTCTAACCGGGGCAACTGCATTTCTCCCGGAGATAACAGCGATACCCGTATATATATATGACTACTATGGCATAGGTATCTACCCCGTGTGTCTATAAGTACGTACACTGAAGTATATGAGGTATTCCACGCGAACTCGGGCGAAAATTTTCGCTCATCGTTTTCGATTACGTTCATCATTTTTTATACGATTTTACTAATTCTGGGTAGCAATTCTGAATGATTTCAGATCTTTTCCTCCAATCGTGAATTTTCTGTGATTATTAAAACACATCCGAAAACGCCCATTTTTTAAAGATCTTCAAAAATTTTCAAAAGCTCATCGATCGAAGACGATCATTTCCGGCCAAATCGGGAAGTGGTATTATTATTTTTTTTTTATATCTATTTGACTAATTAGAGGGAGAAAAGAAATCGTTGATTTGCTTAATTAGGTATTTTCATCGGTAATTATTAATTTTCATGCACCAAGATCCTCTTTTAGATACATGTACATAATCATCCGCTTGGTGCATAAAAATGAATAATTACCAATGGAAATACCTAATTGAGCAGATTTACCGATTTTTTTTCTTGTCTGAAGTTAGACAAATAAATATAAAAACAAAGTTCCACCCCCGCATTTGGCCTGAAATGATCGTCTTTCATTGAAAATTTTTTTCAGAAAACTACGTTCTTAGATGGGTTCGGATAATAATAAAAAAAAAAAAAAATTCACGATTGGAGGAAAAAATCTGAAATAATACAGGAGTGCTACTTAGAGTTGGGACAGTGGTACAAACAATTATGAGCTTTCATGAAAAATGGTGAGGGAAAATTTTCGCCGAGTTGGCGTGGAATATCTCATATATATAAGTGAAAACTAAAAACTTTGAAATTCGGAAAAACATGGATCACAACGTTCTCCCGTTATCGGACAGGGCTCAAAAGTTGTGTAATTTGCGACAGTATTCGCAGTAAAAACTAGAAGAAAATCTGTCGGTACGTGTTTTTCAGAAATCAACATCTTATGTTTAGAACTTGAAAATCTTATGGAAATACGGTTTTGATAATTTTGCACCATTTTTTTCCTAAAAGTTCGTCTAAAAACGAAGATTTTGAAGAAAAAAAAACCATCCCAATCGGATCATTTTTCGCAAAGTTATGGGCATTCAAAAAAAAAAGAAGCGTTGTTTTTTGTTTTTTTTTAAATTCATATTTCGGAAGTGGATGGACAAAAAAATCTGAAACTTGGCATGGAGGCCTCTCTCAATAGATAATAACGGACAAAAAATTATGGAGAAAATCGAAGATGCAGAGACCATATACTGTTACCTAGGATATTGTGAATACATCTTTTTATAGCTGTAGGTATATAAACACAATTCACCGTCACAATCTTTATTCAGAAAACCCGATGACCAACTCTGAGAAAACCCAGTGCATTGTGGAGAATCAGACTGATCGTTAATCGTGGAGAAATTTAGCGAATTATGAAAAATCGGGAGTGAATTCTCGATAAGAACCCATCAGCGGATTGTGGGAAACCAGAGTGAAATCTGTAGGAACCCGATGCGCTACTGGAAAACTTGGTGCGTTTTTGGAAATCGGAGTTAATTTTGGAGAAATCTTGTTATAATCTATTTCGAGCGATTTTAGTCGATTTCATGCGATTATGATCACAAATAACGCTCAACGATCTCTTAACGATTTCAATTTATTCCACACGCGCGATTCCAAGATTTGTACGTGAATGAACTGGAATTTTGCTTCACTTAACTTCCGACGATTTCGAGCGATTCAAATGCATAAAATGTTGCATCGATTTCAAGCGATCTCCCACATGGATTCCGCAATCAGTTTTCACCAAGTGGCGAAGATTTTCGGGCAAAAAATATATTAATCGCGTGCCTAATTGATTGCTATATGGGTACCCGGAGTTATAAAACGCGTACATTGTCAATGCGTAAATAATTGAACATGTCTATCACGTTCGAATCACAGTTAGAATATTAATTATACAAATCCCTCTCTCTCTCGCTCTCTTAATTTCTCTCACTCGTCCGTTGGCTCATTCACTTCTGTACACAGCCTACGCGCATGCGGTACACACGGGTAGACATACTATCTGTGGTACCTATCCTTATAGTTTCAGGCATTGCGTAACGCGTAATACTCTGCTCTCCACCGCCACCTCCACCTTCACCTTCGCCGTCTTCTCCATCAATCCTTTCACCTCGTTGAGCTGTTTAACGACGCATCGTTATCTTTAATCCCTCTACCTCACATATCGCCCACATTATATTTTTCACAGGTTAAATAAATTTGTGTACATGCTGTTAAAATTAGTGTTACTGTTATTATTATCATTCATATCGAAGATATAGGTATAGTGTCGGCATCGGGGATTCCCGAATTGCACATGGCGAAAAAAAGAAATCCAAATCTTTTGTCTCCATCTAGAAATTTTATTCGATATTACCTATTTTTCGTCATTTTGTTCGGTCAACGGTTTTATAAACCCGACACCGGGCCCCGTGCGTCGTTTCGCATCCTCACCGACAGATCAATCGAAATGAAACAATACCCAGAAGGAGATATGTGTTGTAATCATAACCAGATTTCGTTTCAAATAATATTCCACAATTACAATTCAATTTCGTCCATGTATGATTATCATTAGGTATTGATGCGTCGCCACCGCTTGTGCACCGCCGCCGTCGTTGTTGTTGTCGTTGACAATTTTTCGATAGTAGGTACAATAAGATTTAGGATTGTTCGTACTGTATACCCTACATAGAGGCCGGTTATACATTACGCGTTATACTGTTGAGGGCAATAGTTGCCTCGGTAACAAAACGTGTCGAGTAACGTGGACGCCTCACAATTCGTAATACATACCTATACATACCCGTAGATCAAGTTTAGCTATACCTAGGTATACATAGGATACGAGGGAGGTGGTAGATCTATGTACATACACACGTTGCCATTATTTGGTTACGGAATAGAATCTGGGCCATGTAAATACATATGTACGTATGAATATATATCTGGGCTCAATATATTATGCCGGTGTTTTCTTCGCATTTTTTTCACCCCGTTCACCACCGGAAAAGTTAGTTTCCGATGTTAAACGAAGCCTCGTGTAGAACGTGAGCGCTCCGCGGTAGCTCGATTCTAAAACGTGACGCACGCGGTTTGAATTTGTGTCCCATTCTATTTAACACAGGATTATTGCTATGCGAACACTCTGATCGAAATATCCTGAGAACGATGTGAGCTAGGAAGCTGTTCTTGCTCTCATTTTCTAGGTAATTAAATTCTCGATGAAAAATATTGGAACTTTGTAACACGCGAAGTATCCATCTTGTACCTACTCGTTACTTATAGCGCTATAACATATATGTACGTAAACATATAGATGATTATATTTAGATCGTTTATGATCATAGACAAAATTACCCAAATTGTAATAAAACAAGATTCAATTAATAAAGTGACTCGAGGAAATTTTCAAATATAGTTCCATTTTTTCAAATTGTATTCCAACTATCTGGTACCTAATCAGTGAATGATGGAGGAATAATCGAGAAACCTATCGTGTAGATCATCGAACTTTCCACGGCATTGATGTGTTTCAAGTCTTACCAGCTGAGAACACGAGTAAAATCAATAGTTACGCGAAAGAGAATCGAAGTTTCAATGCTCGTAACGAGCACGAGACGGATAGCCCCAACCGTTTTTTTTTCTATAGCGAATTCAATTACCTACAAAATGAGACCGAGAACGCCTTTCTAGCTTACAACGTTCTCGAGATATTTCGATTAGCGTGTTGAGTGTTTGTGTAGATCAAATGGGAAAAACTGAAACTGCGTGCGTCAACTTTTAGAATTGAGCCGCCGAGCCTTCGTTCAACATCGGAAACTCACTTTTCCAGTGGTGAATGAGGTAAAAAAACAAGTTGAAGAAAAAACCCGGCCTAATATATGTATAGAGAGAGAGAGAGAGAGAGAGAGAAAGAGAGATGTTCATATACACGATGTATGTACAGAAATTCTGTAAATCATAAGTTTCTCCGTTATATTTTATATAAAAGTAGGAGAGAAAGGAAAAACCGCGTGTATATACATCTACCTATGTATATATAAATGTCAGAGCTGGCAGTTTTGAGGATGGGGCCACTTTGGGGCGACGCATTACCGGTTTGCCAGAGATTTTTGTGAATGAACACCTGCAGGACCCCGATTCCGTAACTTTTCGGTCGCAAACTGAGCGGATCGTCTGATTTTCCAATAATTGAATATATTTTTCTTGCAACTCGGTTGGCCGCTGAGGTCATCAAATCTGTACGGATAATAGTCGATCCGATCGGATTCAGAGTTACCGAATAGCGACCCAGAGGGCTTCGTAAGGCGAATGTCCTCAAAACCACTCTTGTATGTATTTATATCCATCCATATATACCGCGAGATTATGATGAAAGTTCACAGAATAAAATCTTCCGTGAAATGATAGGTGCCAACTGCCATCTGTCTGCCATGCAAATAACATTGTAAACAAATGATCGTTGGCACCTATCGTCTCCCGCTGGATTCCGTTTTGCGTAAACTTTCACCATAATCTCGCGTTATATTTACAGTTACAGTACTACTCTATAACGACAGGTTACTATTTATAGATGAATAAATATATACAAATATATAGATGGATAGATAGATGAATACGCGTACAGTTACAGTATACAGTATACAGTATACAGTTGATGAATGATGTTTTTCTGTAAACTAATAGCTAGATTTATATTACGTAAAGGCCATTACAGGTATAAGTCACGATAAATCAAACATTTGTAAGAGGCCTACGAAAACTTGAATGAGCAGCGTATTTTTCCACTAACATTCTCGAACTACGATACCTCTCCGACTCGTCTCGACGCTCTAACCTCTACTATACAATATGCTCTGTTACATATATATGCTAACCGCATTCGCCAAGGCGTCAAGTAGCTACTAACAATAAAGAAATAAAGAGTATGCATAAAAACGAACGCGTGCGTGGAGGAGGCCATCGAAGGCTGACCAGTAGGTGTATGTACATACAATATGTTAAATGTATCGTAATTATACTACCGTAACCGAACCGTATCGTATTCTATCTATCTCCCTCGTTCTCTTTATCTCCATCACTTTGTCGTTACAATACCACCAGGCAAAGAAAGAAGGAAAACAAGAAAATGATCATGAGAATGAGAATAAAAATGATGGCAATAATAATATCAATGATGATAATAAAAAGGATAGAACCTGCAGCCGAAGTGTGCCGCGTACGGAAGAATTAAATAGAGAGAAAGAGAGAGAGAGAAAGGGAGAAAAAGAAAAGATGGAAAAAACAAAACAATTATCGCCAATTTATATTCGCAAATACGGACTATCCCTGTGCGAGCCGAATACTACTGCACATCCATTACGTAAATATATATAAAATGTGAAAAGCGAGCTCTCGCGTCACGAAGGAGAAAGAGAGCGAGAGAGGGAGAGAGAGAACTGAATGAAATATGTATTAATCGGCCTGAGACTCGTCGTTCTGGTTTGGAATGAAATAAAATAAAATTTGAATATAGAAAGCTATCGGGGTATGGCGCGGCGACTAAGGCGGTGCCGCGTTGACAGTGGAGCTAGTTGTGTCGACCGTCAACCATACATACTATACTACTACTACTAATATTCTTATAACCTACTGCTGTAACCGTGTCTAACTAGTTTTCTGGCAACCGAAGCTGCGAAGTATAAATGATGGTAGGCAGGGAGCCGGGTAGATAGGCAGGTATAGGTGAGCCACGAGAGAGTATTTTTGCGTTTCGAATTGATTTCGATCGATCGATACTCACACCTCAGCAATCACATACATAGCCAACTGATGTAAGTAAGGTATCGAGGACCTTGTTTTTAACGCGCGCGCGATCAGAATATTACGATCACGACGCGGAAGACTGCTTTCGAGAATTTTACATTGGTATGTACATATATACCTATATACACCTATATATATATATATATGGAGTGCCGCGTATCTCAATTTCGCGCTACGCCATGTAAACTGTATTTTAAATATGCATGTACAAGAAATATCTATGATAATGTACGTGCAAATCGTATGTATAACTCTCTTGTATAGTTCCAGCTACTACGGACAGGTACAGAATATATATTTCATCATAATAGAAACAACTATTATTTAGATTAGAAACAAAAAGACAAATTGAATGTTTCAGTTGTCGCTGTTACAGATATATCTAGTATGATATGATAATAAGAATCGGCTAATACTTGAGGTGCCATAGAACTCGCCATTTCTTGAATGTATGTACCTACAGAAACCGTTTCGAGGACGGAAATCGTAAATTTTGGCAAACGACTCGATCGATTCTGCCAAAACTTCGAGAATTTGTTGAGCACGATGGCAGAAAGTGGCTGAGCGTTTCACTCTTTAAAAACATCGATCGGATCTGATGAAAGATACGTGTTCCCCGTGTTAGCTAGGTTAGATTGCCAGCGGCGACTCAAACGGCCTCTTGAAATTGCAGCAACAGAAGACTCGAAATAAGAGTAGGTAGGCTTCTGCATGCGTGGATGGGCCCGTGCGTATCGCGACGCTCAACGTGTTTATCCAGACGGCAGACAAACACAACTAAAGTATAAGCCTACCTACGCAACTATGTGCCTGAAGTTCTTAACGTTCAATGAACGAACGACTCCGAGACAACGTGACCAAATTTCCAGAACGAGTGATACAATCTAGGCAGAATGAATCCTCAAGTTATAGAGATTTTTTGCAAGCCGAGAATAGTAGATTTTTTCAATATCAAGTGGAACTGGTCGAAAACTCAGTAATTTTATGACACACCCTTGGTAAAATTAGGCGGATGACCAGCCATCGCTAGAAAACACCGTGAAGTTACCCCTCAGGAGTTTATTTCTAGATTTCGAAAACCACGAGTTGAACCGAGTCCATTTCAAGTCCAAAAATTCGAGAATTTTTGGACAAGATTTTTAGAAACCAACCGAACACCCGGCCACCCCCGAATACCAACCTCGCAGCTACACCTGTAATGAGTTCCCTCGTCGATCTCGAGAACCACAAGTTATACCACGCTCCTTTCAAATCTAATAGCCCGGCGACCCTCGGAAGCCACTCTCGCAGCGGCCCTCCCCCCGAATTTATTTTCTGGTTTCGACAACTCGACTTTCCTGATAGGAAGAGGAGTACTAAATACCTCCTTTCCACGTTCGCTGCATACAATCTCCGAACATCCCTACCGATTGTATCGCGGATGAAGTTTGGATCGAACATCGTAGAATGATTCGTAAATTTCGATGAGCATGGATTTCAAAGAACGAAAGAGTTCGCAATGAATTCGAAAAATCATTCTATGTTATTTTGTAAGAAAATTCACGTGGAATACAAGTATATGATAATATGATTCCCGGATAGGTGAGCTTTAAAATTCCATGCAGTGAAGGTGGGGTACGTGTAGCTTGCATCGAAACCAAATTGTCGAAACCACGAAACAAATTTATGGGGGCAACCTCAAGGGTGGCTTCCGGGGGTGGTCGGTTGTTCGGATGATGTTTTAAAATAGTGTTGTGGACGATTAGAATCATTCGAATTGAAACGAGCGCGGTATAACTCGTGGTTTCCGAAAATTATTGGAATGGTTCGACTCGTAGTTTTCGAAATCGAGAAATGAACCCCCGAGAAGTAACTTGGAGGGTGTTTTTTTTTTCAAGGAGGCTGATGGTCCGCATAATTTTTTACAAGGGTGTGTTATAAAACTACTGAGTTTTTGGACTGTTTCACTCGATATGGAAAAAATTCATCATCATTTTCGGCTCACAAATATCCCCCTATAACATGAGGATTTATACGGTCTAGATTGTACTACTCATTCTGAAACATTGGTCACGTTGTCTGGGATACTTTCGTTCATCGAACGTTCCGAACTTCGGGCGCATACGCAACTGCAGTCTGCATCGAGAACATAATAATATATCATACGTTCCGAGTCGCTCGCGAGATATTTTATGTATGTATATACGTATAGTATATGCGCAATGATTCAATACATTGGCTAATAGCTACTCGTCGAAGGGATTCGAGCCTACGGAACAGACAGAGAGAATGGATTTCATAAAGCAAAAAACGGGTGATGGGGGGCGTAAATCGAATTTCGAATGTTTAACATATTACTATCTATCTATCTATTTTATTTTCTTAACCTCGGTACTTTTATGATTTTGTTCTTCTGAAATTATTTTTAGATACATAATATCAACAAAACCATAATATATGTATGTATATATCTATTCGAATAGAATGAGAAAGTGACTTACCGCGAAGAATCTAGGAGCGAAAATCAAGTATAGTATGTTGAGGTTAAAAGTTTGTTATTTTTTTTTCTTTTGTCTTTCCTTTGTCGGCGGATTTATCGTAATCGGAACAAATGAAGCAGAAACAAAAAGAAAAAGAAAGCAAAGTAGAGTTTCATTCACAAATGTATCACTCGTTCTTATTCTCGGTGATGCGCTTTTTTAAATCCTCCGAAACGATTGAAGAGTATAAATGGGAGCCATGATGATGATATTCGTGCGCATCGGGAGGAGAAGAAGAAACAGCGGCAGCAGACGACGAAGACGAAGACGAAGACGACGACAACGATGTGGCGTAAGAACTCCCCCGATGAACTTTGGCGCCGGGAGACAATTGGTCAATAATATTCTCCGCGTTGGAATAACCGAAAGAGATTTTATTCAGCCAATAACCGGCGACAAGTAAACCGATCGGAATAACAATTATAATTAAGTATGAGAATGGTAAATGATCTCCCGTTGTTTTTATAACATTATTATCAACAACTAATTTCCATATATATTCAGCGGTATTATTAAAATTTTCTTTTATCAATTTCAATACGGTTTGGTGAATTGTTTTACCAACGACATGACCGTCGCCGCAACAATCGTATGACATTTGATTCGACGATGATTATTACTTTTGTAATCAATTCATTCGCCATTAGAGAGAAACCTATGAGAACAAAACACTGGAGTGAAAATGAAAAGAGGGGTATCGCGTTGTTTCGACTGATTTCAGATGTTTTTTTTTTTTTTTTTTTTAATTTTTTACATTGTTCCGTTTGTTTGGTTTTTTGTTTTGTTTATAATTTGTAAATTTATTAGCAGTAAAACGTTGGGAATCGCAAATTGTTCTTTTTTTACTGTCTCACACAATTGAAGCACATGAGAAATATCGTAGCACCGACCTTTCACTCGGAACCGCGCGTCTTACGATCAGACGACGAGGAGGAGGTGGAGGAGCACGAGGAGGAGGAGAAGAAGAAGAATAACCGAGAGTAACTTTACTCACACGTACAATAAACTAACTCTAGATTGTAGATGCGGGAACGCATCGAGTTTGGCGACGACCGACTACTATGATTTTTCCCCCACCCTTATGTTAGTGGAGCGAAAAAAAATGAACCCTCAAACTCTCGCTTGCCCCCGCGGACAAGATTAACGCCATCCAGCGCCACTTGTATAGTTCTATCTACAGTAACTACAGTCTATAGTCTACGCCACAAACTTGACGATGCTTGACGATGAAAACACGCCGCGTTACCGAGTTTTCGCTTTCGACTACATACGAGATACGACACGCTTCTTAAGGCGAAAATCGAATCTGATTCATTCCATAGCTTGAACATACGCGGCGCCACCTATCGATCTTCAGATTTCAATTTCATCTTTATTTTCATTTCTGTTCACTTCTGTTCCCTCGTTTGAAGATCGAATACTATCGAACCGAAACTCTCGATACGTACGTACTGAAGCGTAGAAAGAAATGCTTCCAAATTCATTTCATTCAATTTAATTATGAAGATCGAGAAACCTCGAAAGGTTAACATTTCATTTTTCATCCAAGGATTATTACTAGTCAGTGCTTTTCTCAGCATGAATATTCATCGAGCTGTTTTCGGTGTTCGGTGATTAAAATAAAAGAACAAAATACATCTGAGCTCTAAAAATTTGTCTTCATCCACACTTTTTTTGTCTACTTTGTCATCTCCTCTCAGTTGAAGTTCAGGATAACTGGGTACAAAATCATTCTTGCAAATGAATAAAACACCGAATTCAAATTATAAACTTAAACTATTATTATTATTATTATTATTATTATTATTAGCAATCGATAATACAGTTTATAAAATTGGCTGGTAAAAATATTCGCACGTGAACTGATATCTTATTAATAAATCCGGAAATACATTTCAATTTCCTTGTTCTATTTCAAGACGGTCTATGGAAAGTTCTGACAAATCTTGGTAGATTTTATGATGAGCAGAGAAGCAATTTATTTTTTCTCTTCGTTGAGATTGTACTTTGTTTTGAGTTTATCAATTTCTTCCATCTTTTTATCGACGTCAACGCGTTTGAACGCTTTGTTACTTTGGTAGTATAAAACGACTAGGTAGCGGTTGCATACATTGAAACCGCTCAAGTGATCGCAGGCATTTTTCGCATCAAATATATCCTCGTAAACTACGAACGCTGTTCCTCTTGTTTCCGCTGTGTTTCCTCTGAAATTGCAAGAGAAAAAAAATATGTAGAAAACAATGATTGCTGGTTTAATCATTTCTGTAATTTGTATTCACATATTTTTCGTTTTCAATGAATTTTGTCAACTTACACCCTGATTTGTCTTATGGCTCCGTATTTACCGAATATATCGTACATTTCTTCGGCTGTGATTTTATACGGAAGATTTCTTATGTACAATACTCTGTTCACTTCAGGAGGCAGTCGGACCTTCCAGAAATAGAAAAAAGGAAAATAAGACTATATAGTTTCACAAAACTGCTGAATAAAACGCGTCGTTTCAAATCGAGAAACGTCATGAGACCTATTTTAGGTTAGGTACATATTTTCGTTTATGCATATATTCCGATTGAACGGTTATAATCATCAGATAAGTATCAAGTTTTTCTGTGTCATTTAAAGTTCAATATAATTACGTTTGCCCGTCGTTGCAGCATCGCCATAGTCATGATTACGAATTATTATTACAACGAATACGAGACACAAATATTGTTGACAGAACTCTTCTAACTCCAGTGAGAAGAACGACACAACGACACTGAACGTAACAGCCAACTGTTGTGGAGCGTCAGGTAGCGTCTGTTACGCGAAACTCTGAACAGAATCGGTCGATAATACAGCGAACACTAACACAGCGTTACCATGACGTAGCGGTACGATCTGTATTGATCGGAACTGAATTCGAAATGGGAATTCGTAAAAGTGCACCAGAGATATAAGACTTTAACTAAATTATCTATTATAGGTATGTATATTCGTCATAAATGTATCGTAACAGAATGTTATTTTTTATCATTCCGTCTTACTTTATCCTGAAGTGGTAAATGGTCCGCATTCGATTTCGATTCTAGAGATCATGGTCATCAATCTGTATTATATTTTATGTTATCATACGGGACACACATCGAAGTTGTGTTTTTCAGATTACCGTATCTGTTCGGTTAATTTTAATTATTTAATACACTGAACGCTGCATGTATTGAAAAATTCAGCTTGAACGTTTCATTCATCGATTCCGTACACAACCTCCCGAGTACTGAAAACAAAGGGTCGAGAAAGTCGTTATATTATCGCCAAGCTCGTTCAATAACTAACTATATTGACGCGTCATCAAAATTCTTCAATACCGTCGCAACTTTCATGGTATAAAGGTAATGAATGATTCTTCGGCACTCAACCAAAATTACATTATGCGCGAGCAGCCGAATTCGAATGTCGCTTTGAGGTTATGTAAATCCACAGCTTGACAGCCGACGTAACAAAGCTAAAAATATTCGTACAAAAAGATTCAGGGGATGAATATTGTTTACATTGTTCATTTATTAGAATACGTAACAACACCACAATAAATCGACAACACAATTCGTATCATGCACTTATTATAGTATCGATTTCATATCATATTCAACATGCACTGTTATATTGTATGAAAGAATTGAATTATAAATCCGTTAAAACTTGATTATGGTACTTATAACAAAGACAGAGTACAGAACGGTAACAGCACGAATTTTGGGAACAAGTATCACATTCCTTTATTGGTATTTTTTTTCGATATTATTCCGGAGACAAAAGGGGAAAGAAAAAAGACAGGAATAAGTACGGTTCGTATTTCTTGCGAGCGCTTTATTTAAACATAGTATTATCACGTAATGTACGATTTTCTACATCGTTATTTATTCATTTTTGTTAACAGATATATTGCTAGTGGAATGAGAAAATGCTCGCACGATAATCTGCGTTTTTGTTTTTTTGCATAATTAATACTGCGCCCACAGCGCAGTATTGTATAAGCCCAAATAGTAACGGTAGTAAATATTAGGTAGATAATATGAACAAGAGTTAGACTTTGTTGAAGGCAGCTATATCCACACTTTGAACAAAATCTTCTATAGCTTCCATCTGCTCCGTTAGCCAATCGATAGAAACTTTATCGTCTTCGACGACGCAGGATATTTGAAGCTTGTGGATACCGTAAGCCAGGGGGACAAGTTTGGCTGAAATACAGAATCAAATTTTCGAATTATGCTACTACTGGATTCTTTCGAGCTGGTTTATCAAGAAAAAGAAATACAAAATAACATTCACAGGTTGAATAAACTCACCAGTGCCCCAGAGAAGACCATCTGTTTCAATTTTTCTAACTTCAACTTCCATCTTTTTCATGTCGGTCTCGTCATCCCAAGGTTTTACATCGAAGATAATATTTGATTTTGCAATTAAAACGGCTTCTATAAAATCGTGAAGAATCTGTTAAAATTTATTCCACACTTTCGGTGCCTGGACACATTTATTCCAAGTCTGTTTCAACTTACTTTTGGATTTCTTTGCAGCATAGGCAGCAAGACGTTCTTCTCTTACTTTAGCTGCAGCCTCATCCTCGCCCTGTGATAAATTGTGAATAAAATAATGATGTGGGGGGAGAAACGATTAGCATCGCGTTTTTGGTTGAAGAAGAGAAAAAAAAGTCAAATGAAATGTATGTTGAAATCGAAGAACTTCTAGCTATCATGGCAGAGGAGCTTCGCAGCCTATCGAAAATGAATATACACTTTTCTTGTCTAACGCACTCGGGAATATCTGGTGTAGAATATTCATAATATAGAGGAAATCAACTCAGCTAATTTAATACTACTAAATCTTAGGAGTTTTTTTAGATTCTGATTGAGTTTTCTGTAACGGAATCGAAATATCTTTCGATAATCAAAACAATGGGATCAAAAAATAAAAAATTAGAAATACTTCAAGATATTGTCACAGTAATCGTAATACTCATCCCTCGATCGTCGCCGAAGCATCTTACCTCAGAGTCTGAACCAAATAGATCCACGTCGTCGTCGTCAGCTTTGGCAACTGGTTTTGGCGGCGGCCCCGGAGAAGGAGGCTTAGGCGGGCAAATTGCAATCCTCGGTGGATGGATGTTGGAGAGACTTTCCTCAAGGCTTTTAACACGCTCGTCAAGTCGGCTCACAATGCTTTCGAGCTCGGCGACGACTGTGGGCATTATAGCGCAATAAATGAGCATTTTCTTTTCAAGAACTCAATCAAGAAACGAATCTTCTTCAACCTGTGATCAAATTTTCCATAATATTATTCACCGTTTTGTAAATCCTGGTTTTCTTTCTCCAATACAGTTACACGGGAGACACATTCTTTGTTTGGACCGTCGGCAATTGCAGCGATGCTGTCGACCTGTAATAAGTAATGAAGCTTGGCTATCAAAGGCATCATGGCAGAGCACTTTCGAATGATTACGTAGAGTTATTACAAAAATTTATAATATTGATCTAAATTGATAATTTGACTTTGAATTGACGATAAGTTTGGCGCCAGTTTATTTTCTGATGGAGTCGATTAGATGGTTCGGAATAACGAGAATAAAGTTTGATATAATATGAGATTTTGTTCAGAAATTGAAGAGTAGAGGTTTGTAAGTAGAAAGAATAGAATTAATGAACAAATGAATTGGAACACCAGTGTGGTAGAAAATAACAAGGAAGCTTTTTGGTATAATTAGTTGTTATTTAGATCATAGAACCTATATGATTATTTTTAGAAACGGATCAAGTGTTGATTAACGGTCTTTAGTGAGCAAGAAATGAAGTACTCACACACTGCAAAGACTGTTTAATGTGTTGACGAGCCTTGGCAACTTCGTTGGCCAAACTTCCGCGCGCAGGTATAATTGGGCAAGAATATTGTGGCCCTCCCTACATCACGGACAATAAAGAATCAGCTCAAGATACAAAAACTACTACTAAAACTCGACAAATAGATTCAAATTTGTGTGATTAATTGAACATTAATGGAAATCTCCAAATCTAAGAAGACATGCGCTGCGTTCTGTGGAGCTACATCATATCGTATATACTAATCGTAGGAGAATATTCTACAAAATTATGATGCTTCGGGAGAAAATAACAGTGAATCATCTTGAATAGGCATTGAACGATGTTTTCATGTTTTTGAAAATATGACCGACGATTAAATTATCTTTCTATGGCAGTCGGCGCGGATTTGTAAAACATAGAAAGCAGTAATCGGATAAACATGGTCAATCATATTGTTAGCGGTAGCGGTATATAGCATGCAATATATTGTGAGGGACGTGAGATGCAGGAAATCAATTTGGAGGATCTGAAAGCAGGTTTTCTGGGTTGCAGATTTTTTTCTAGATGACATGTCAAATCGCAGAGATACAATTGGAAGATTAAAGAACGTTGACTGTGAAATGTGCTGTTCAAAGGTCAAGCTATCCTACTATGACGTGAGAGGATACTTGATTGTTACTCACAACTGGACAGTCTGTATTTTTTTGTTCTCTGATTATTTTTTCCGCCTCTTTTTTATTACCGTGTCTTTTATCAGCCTTATTTTTTTTCTCTTTTGCCTCCTTTGGCTTGAATGTATTCAAATCTTCGGACTTTATTGTATCGGCGTCTTTATCAGCATTTTTATCTACTCTGTTCAAATTTTCGATAGTCCTTAATTCCTGTACTGGTGATTTACTCTTCTTAGACTTTTTTGATGTAGTGTTTAATGATGGATTGGGATTTATTTGGTTTTGGGATTTTTCAAACAATGAATTTTTTCCGTTATTCCAAATCCCAGGACAGTCGGTGTTAGTTTGCATTTTGTAGCATCGTGCAGGCTAAAGTTTCGGATAAAACAACAAGTAATTTAGGGTAACGTGGAATTGCGGAAATTTGTAACTATTTAAATTTAAGTTCGATTCTATATATTCCAATCGACAAATTCGCGTACTCAATTATTTCCTGTAACTAAGAACATGTATTCTATGAACAAATTTCCAATAATTCCAAGTTTTCTGTGGATAGGAAAATTTTTTGTTAGACTCACACAACCATTTTTTTTCATCTAGTTTTGGGAAAATTAAAAGACCCACCACCAGATATTCCCTCCAAAGCGTGTTAAGAAGATGAAGAGAAAATGAAATATGAAAATAAAGTGTAGTAAAGAAACCGAAATTTTTGTATCGCATGATCAGGACAAAGGAAAGGAATTAAAACGTTAGAAATAAGTCGCAAAATAATTTTCTAGACAGAAAACTGAAAAATGGGGGTCACTAATGCAATGAGAGTAAACAGTAAATATAGAAAAGAAAAATGGACAAAAGACTTTACATTAACGAAACATGAACACCTGCAAAAATTCATGTTTTATGAATCATTGAAATCCTAAAAAATATTTTAGTTATCAATTTCGAACAAGCATTGTTACAGAATGGCTGAGAAATGGTTAATTACATAAAAGCTAATCAAATTTCAGATAATTATTTTTGATTATCAATCCTCAATAATATAAGAATTCTTTTCCAAGCTTTAGCTACGCTATCATGTCAGCGAGGAGAATTTAATCTTCAGAAATTTGGAACACAGAATTAATGAGCTTTGACTACCTTAGCAAGCCGCTCGAAATGCAGGCATTCCGCTTTGTCGTAAGCCGGCTTCTCGAACCACACTTTTTCCTGAGCTAAAGCTGTCGTGGCCATTTTTACTCTTTAGACGATCGAGAGTCTTCAATGCTGAAACAAAATTAACTCTCCCTGAATATAACAGATGTCGAATTTGTCAATTTGTGATTAATTTCGCGTCTAGATTCTGAGGAACAAGAAATTACAATTATGAGAAGACTGACAACATTTTTATCTATCAATATTTATTCATAAAATTATAAATATATAATAGAAATATAAGTATAAAATATAAAAACTTGTAATATATTCAACAGTTTTCTCACGTACAACAATCAAATCTATAACGTAGCAAATTTCCGTGTTTTCTCGTCCAAAAATGTAAAATTTAATCAACCATTTTTAAAGGATAATAGGAGTATAGTCACTCCTTACAATTATTAACACTGATAATAGATCGACGATGCTTAATACTTAATGTTACCAGACTATATCGACCGTTTCAACAATCATCTTCGTCATCGCTGAGAAAATATTTAGACTTAAAAATCTCTCCAGACATTTCATGCACGGCTGGTACCGGGACTTTAATATCCTTACATTTTTCCTCTACTTTTGAGGAGGGCACAGATCTTCTATTATAGCTCGTAAGTTTCCAAAGTATTTGTTCAATTTCGTTCGCGGATTTGCTTGGGCATACGCAAGGAATAATTCTGTCCGGTTTGAAATAATCAATGAATGCTCTGAGCTCGTTGTACGACGAGTGCATCGAATAGCATACATATAATCTCCGATTACTTAGAGAATCAATCTCCGTAAATTTGTCCAAATTTTTTCCCCTCCATCTGAGAACCGAGGGGACTATAGTTAGGATATTTTCACATCGAACATCAGATCTGCAGGAGAGTTGTTCTTGAGTCCCCTTCCTAGTGCAAGCATGAATTCTCGTGCTCTTTCCATCGCTGGTTACGCATTGCGATAATTCTTCGATCCTGGTATAGTTTGAATAGACTCGATCTTTCGCATGGATTTTTGTTTTCACAAGTTTGGAAATTTCCATGAAGAGGTATTCCGATCCGTAGTTACCGGAGCATTCAAGTATGACGATATTTTTCTGATCAGTTCCGAGCCAGTTCCTAATTGCTCTAGATATTTCTTCACAACTCTCCTTCCTTGACGGGAAAGAGGGAAAATCAGAGCTGAGAAAAGTTGTGTCTAGGTAAACAGCGGCGAATCTTTTCGGCCAGTTTTTACCATCGATTTGATCATTCAGAGGATTCAACTTCGGCAAATCTTTGGGATTTATTCTAAAATCTCCGGTGTATAATACATTATTTCCTTCTTTCTCAAATATGAACATTACGGCACCGGGACAATGACCCGCCGGAGATGTTGTCACAGTGAGAAAAGTCTCTTCCGTTTTTCCGTCCTTCGGTATTTTGTAATAGATTGTTTTTGGTATCGTTAAATCCAGTTCTATTATTGTATCTTCCGGGGCACCCCAGTATATTCCCAATAAGAATGCCTTGCTTATAGGACTGCAGTAAAGATGCTTGTTAGACTTTCTTAATTGAAAAAAAAAATTAGCGCTCAATCCCTGCATGTGGTCCGTGTGACAATGACTTAGAAAATATATTGACGATTCCATATTTGATCCATCAAAACGATCCACAGATATTCCTGGGATCTCGTCTATCTGACCAAGAAAAGTTGACATTGTTTGACACAACACTGACTGACGCTCGGCATAAACTAAAACAGAAACCAAGCGTCAAGTCAGTAATGCCATATTTCTTTTCTATTTCTTCTTCTTCCAGAAGATCCGATGGAATTAGAAAGAGGATTTCCCTGGCTTCTTTCTTTTTGAGGTTACGTTCACCTCTTCAAAACAACGTACGTGATATTATTGAGGAAATTGTCATTTCCAGACGAGAAACTATTGCCCTAGTTATTTTCGGCTCCAGTAAATTACAAAGAAGATTGATTTCCACAACGTGAATTTAGTAAGCTCAGCATGTTTTCACCCATGTGCGATGATGATACCGTATTGATCGTTGACGTGAGTGCAGTTTGTCACTATCCACAGATATATATTGCGGGGTTTTATTGTTGAATAATCCTCGTTAGAATTGCGCGTTTGTAAATATATCGAGAATACGAGAATCAACAGAAGTCTGTCGAAATAACGCCGGCGTTCATTTAACTAGAGTAATAAATACCTTTTTCAAATGTTAGAAAAGCTTGCGGAGAGCCGGGCCGGTCTGCAAACGGCGACGAAGAGCGAGCGGAAAACTGAGATGACCGGATCAACCGACGACTGCCTTTGAAACGAGTCAAATGTGCGACTTCTAAATTCTGTGTCATTACTTAGATATTCTTTTTTCACTAGTCAAATTTTCTTCGTTATTAAAGATTTTAGTTTCAACTAATTCAATGAGTTATCACCAAAATCAAAAACTTCAAGTTTCACTTTTCACAACATCTTTTGACTTCGTAGTATATACCTATAGTTGTACCGGTTGTACCGTTGAGTGTAACACTCGACGGTTGTACTTTGTATGTATGTACTTTAGTTTATAGTTGTGTATCGCCGATGCTAGGCAAATAGGTGTTTACTTAGTACTACATTGTTGGCCGAAATGCGACTTGGAACACCGATACCAAATTTTACAGCATATACGACGAGAGGCAAAATAAAATTCCACGAATGGGCTGGCACATCGTAAGTGTGAATTCGTATTCAATTATAACGAGAATATTCCTCTTCATATATTATGCACATTGAACAACAGTGTGATATTGCACTATGCGTGTAGGATAATCGCACCGATTCGCGTTTATCCTAACGCCAGCCATATAGTATGTAGTACTACATACATTGATACATACATACCTCACTATGTTGATCTTTTGCTTCATTGTCATAAAGTATAAACCGTATACGTATCGAATTCCGTCGGTAATACAGAATAGTACATTATGCTACTAAGGGGGAAACTGCGTGATTATTGCCGAGCACGAGGTGAAAATTCGTTCCTCCGGTGTGGCATATAATACTTTTTACCCGACTATTTTTAAAATAACCATATTTTTATGCCTGCAGCGGCACAACGCTACAGTATAGGTATAGGTGTAGGCTACGAAGTATAGGTTATGAGAGGTATTGAATCCAACAGGTACATACAATATGATGATATTGTCGCAAATAATATATTAACAAACGGGTCCAGGGCAGAGCCCTGGTGGGGTGCAGGGGTGAAACCCCGGCGGTCGGGGGGTAGGGGTGGGGGGCCCGATTGCAAAAAAAGAAATGAATTTTTAATGTATTTGGAGCATTTTTCAAACATGAATATATGCTTAACAAATCTTTATTATTTATGTTTTCTCTTTTTCTGAGGACATCGAAACCTAATTCGTTGCTCATTTATAGCGAATAGAAATTCGACTCTGAGTGCGCGAGATTTATGAGAGATTTAATATAAATTTTTTCAATAATCGCACAATATTTCACTAGTCAAACACAGCAACTTAATCCATCGAATTCAGAATCGGTGAACCGGTATTAGAAATACACAAAGTGTTACATTACTACAGAGAGATTGCGACGCGAGAATACTCGCGTGAACGCAATTTACATCTCATTTCTTCTGTTTAGAGTCTTTTTCTTCCCACAAAAATCACTTCTTTGCCCTCAAATTAACTTTTTTGTCCTCAAATTAACTTTTTTTGTCCTCAAATTAACTTTTTTGCCCGCAAAGTCAATGCTTCTTCCCTCTGGTCAGAAATTGATTATTTTCCGCCCGCGTTGCAGGGATGATGGAATATGGTCATAATTTTATCGTAGTCGGGTAAAAATATGTTTTCGCCCTCCATTCTAACGTTCAGTTCCATTTCATTTCATTAAGGCAATTATGTAGTACGCGGGTGTGCTTCGGAATTGTAGTTTTCCGAATTAACGCAATTATCTCACGATTTTCACGTTTTTAAAAGTAGAGGGCGATACAGCTGATAGTCCGGGAGTCTGCGATCATTTTCATGTCAAATCAGCTTATTCACGACGATATTCATAGAATTAGTTATTTGGACCGAGTAAGAAATGTAGATGATGTTGCCGACATCGTCTGTTGGGGCTTTGTTTTCATTCGTTTTGATTCGTTCGAAAATGTAATACGTGTTATTGAGGGAGGATATAGTAGGTATGTTATTGAGGATCTGTAGCTCAATTAATTCGTGATGAAAAAAATGATTCAAAAATTGTATAGAATGTTGTTATTTGTCGTGAATCTATTGAGCTAAAAATCTGCCCATTGCGTCTATAAAAGTTCTTGACTTCCTCAATAACATATAACATTTTCAAAGAAATCAGTCAAATCAATCCTCGTAGAACAATTATTTTACGTTTTACTCTTCTTTTGCTTTGGTCGAAAACCGATCAACATTGAGATCTGAAACTTTCAGGACCGTAGTATCTTAATTCTACCTACTTACAATTAACCATAAAATATCATCAAGATATTCACAATAGGCATTTTCACCCCGCTTGTCCCCACATGGCCGTCTTCTTTTTCAATAAAAAAAAGCATGCGTTCTCAGGTGGTAAATTTTCATTGGAATCGTATGAGAAAGTGATTGCAACACGTTTCATTTTAATCTTTTTGAGATCCACGTATTCCTAGATTTCAACGTTAATTCATTGTATAGAGCGCGCATCGACTATTAATGTGGGATTCAGAAATGGTTTGTCCTGCTGGAATTCATTGGAATGATTAGTATCCCCGTATCGGTCATCTTACGCGCATGTAGAGTAATAGGTGACAATATTTTCGAATGTAATCAAATTTTTGAACTTATTACAATGCAAGCTCTACGAGTGTCGCAGGGCGCTTACTACTTGCACCTTAGGACGAGTGTGAGAAATGAATTGCCCCACTCGCCGCGCCGTAGGAATAACATTTTAATATTATTCAACTTTTAAAATTTCCGTAAATCTACATTTTTAACCGAATAATATTTGACACTATACCACTCTGTTTACATTGCTTATTGCGTGTAAGAACGGCTCAGTACCTTCAGCCAGGCGTGATAAGTGTTTTATAAATAATAATTGATAAAAAACTAAATACCAGACAAGTTTCAAGATGAATAAAATATGTCTTCCCGTTCATTCTTGAATTTTTCCCCCGTTAGTCTTTACCCCACCCTCCGGGCGTAAGAAATGACTTCTCCATATTAGAAGGACCTAACCCTGTGGGATTTCTGAGTGAATAAGATTGAGCACAAAATCGGTACACGGGCGCCCGGACTGTGACGCATTAATGCATCGTCCTCTACTTTGAGAAACGTGAAAATCGTGAGATAATTGAAATAATTCGGAAAGTTGCATTCCCGATTTACACTCGCGTACAACATTGCCTTACCTAACCCTTTTTTCGTTCTTCTTTCTCTCGTGTTCTACCGTTGAATAACCGTTTCAGCTGGATAATGCTATTTTCACACCCTGCGGACTTCACTCCTGTATGTACGACAGAACTTGGTCGTATCGCTGAAAAAACATCAGAATTTCATTCACGCGGTGTTCTTCTGTTGGGACACTCGTGCGATTCTGTATCTCGACATCAGGCCTGGATAAAGGTGCGCTGCAAATACGGAATTTATTGAAATAAGTTATTCTCTAAGTGCAACTGCGTAATTGACGATCATATATCGTATGATATTGAAAACAATCGATAACCAAATTTCTATGTTTATAGTTATACACATGATTCTTATTGTCTCTTCATTATAGGATATTCAAGCACAATACCGTGCCATTCCGTTACAATTTCCTTACCCAATTATAGGCGATGAAAGTCGAGAAATAGCCGAATGTTTAGATATGATTGACATGAGAGATCCAGGGACTAGAGGCGTGCGAGCGCTTTATATTATCGGACCGGATAAAACGCTGAGGCTTTCTATGCTCTATCCCGATTCGACTGGTCGCAATGTCGAGTACGTCGAATGATTTTCAATATAGTTTATCTTCCATACATAAATCTTCCGTGCATAGTTTACATCTATCATTCCGTACTCCGTTAACATTTTTATTATTATACCATTTCATTCCAGCGAAGTACTCAGGGTTATAGACTCTTTGCAACGTTCGGACGAGAGATCTATTGTGACGCCGGTCGATTGGAAGGTTGAAATTTTTCTAATCTAACGAGCTCTCATATTTATATTCAGCTGCGTAGAATTTGCGTAAAAATGTTGAAATTCGAACGAACCGAGAACAAAAATTGAAACGAATGAATAATTAGATAAATAGAAAACATTATATAGATATCTATATCACAAGATGTTCTACAGATGGGCGAAGATGTCTTGCTCACACCCGATGTACCACCAGTGGCTGAAGCTCGTTTGTTTCCGCGTGGTGTTCGAAAAGTTAATCTTCCCAGTGGATTAGCCTATGTGCGATACACAGCTGATTATCCATTGCCGCATGAATGCTGGGAATAATGAACGGCATTTCAATTCACTCGTTGAAAAACTTGAAAAAAGAGGAGAAAAACGTATGTCGATCTGTCACTGATTATATTCTCGTTTTTTTTCTTATCATTAGGTATACAGGAGACGATGAATTTCGCGCTTCAAATCGTCGAGATTGAAATAATTCATAATTATAGTAATACATTTTCTACCCTTATTTCGTTCGTATTGTACATATGTATTCACATGTATTTTATATATATATATATATATATATACACGGCTAATACAAATATATAAACACGTTGAAAACACAGAGATATGAGAATAGAGTATGTATGTACGTGATAGAAAGAGCAAGAGCTAGTAGTGCGTCGGATTTCTTCGTCTAATCAAGCATGCGCCTGCACGCGCAGCATCGTTGACGGAAATCTAACTTACTCGGTTCTTCGTGTCACGTATGTAATACATTATACATACATACAACTCACATGTATTTATAAAATAAAAACAATTATCTAGCTCAATGATCGAGTGGATTCATCGGTTGAGGACGTTGCCTAATCCCCGGCGCAGTTAGAGATTGCAGACGTCCACGGGATGCAAGTTTTCTCCCTCATTTAAAAAGTATCGATGTCCTGTTGGGATCAATTTGAAGATGAAAGAGTGATCTGTCATGTGCTTTGTATTCTTGCGAATTTTGAATTTTTTTTTGTACATATACATCGTATAAACCGGCTCTGAAAGTAGGTATAGTTCCCACAACGATAAAATGTAGATTAATTGTTTTTTTGAGATTCAGAAAGAAACAAAACCGAAGCATAAACTTCGGAGAGTCGTTTTACAGTAGAGAATTCACGTAGCAACGAATTCGGGGAGTCGTTTTGCAATCGAATTCTGCATGGAGCAACAAATTTGGGGAATCGTTTTTCAATTGAATTCATGGAGCAACAGATTCACGGTGTCGTTTTTTGATTGAATTTGGGCAGCAACAAACTCAGAGAGTTATTTTTCAAAGAATCTCAGGCGGTCTCAAATTCAGAGATTCGTGTTCTAATATATCTCTGCCATGAAATTAGGGGACCCGGTTTTCCATCTAATCCGTGCGGCAATGAATTTGTAGCGTATGCATGTCAGGATGCTAACTTCGCCACTTTCTGCCATCGTGCTCAATAAATTCTCAAACTTTCATAAAAATCGATCGAATCGTTGGTGAACATTTACCATTCTCGTTTTCGAAACGCTCACTGTACATTCAAGCTAGCAACACCAATTGCCCCTCGGCGCCAAGCCTTCAGTGCACAGAGTTAGAGAGAAGCTGGCTGGCTAGCCGCTAGACGATTCCGATTGCGCCCAGTTCTAATTCTAATTCCCATTCCGATTCCTGTCCCTGATCCACTCAATGCTCACAGTTGCACTCGCAGTCGTCGCTTGTGGTTCTCGAGCGGCTTAAGCGAGCTAGCCTCTCCTCATTGTCAGTCCGTGAGCGCTTCGCTTAACGATTCCCGCACACTGCGAATCGGCACGTATATACAGATTTCTGAATACGTAACACACGGACAGTATATATGGGTGATTCTGTCTTCGAATAGAAATTCGGTAGGAAACTTTATGGATACGATGCTGGAAAGTTAATTCCGAGGGAAAAACAAACCTGTATTTTTTTTTTTAAACTGTTGTACAGTCATATATGTAACATTAGTACGGAAACGAATAAGGGCGATGTTTATTTTTCATCCGCGAATCCTTCTTCTTAACGTCGCGGAAATTCGAATACGGGAGCCGAAAATTCGAGCGAGTAAAATCCGAATCGAAGCGTCATAGAAAGCGGCTAAAAATGTTAAATACCTAACTAGAAAATATCGTTTTTCAACCATTCTCTTTCGCGATCAGGAAGCATCTACGATCGATTTATGCTCGTTCATTGCTCTTCGCAAAAAACTTCCTATTGATTTTGATAGAAAACGATCGGACGTGTACCAGTATCGGTTTGCACAAGTTCAAATCGCGGTTTGCGTACACATACGTCCAATTGTTTCCCATCGGAATTCACTAGGCATTAATTTTTTTCACCAGAGATTCCTGATTTCTGATCGCTAATTCAACGTAATTGAGTCTCTAACTCCCTTCCTCCTTCTCTCTTGTTCTCTGTCAGTCATATAACGTAGGTAGTGGCCAGCCTGTCTGCCTACCTGTCCACATCATACGCCGGTTACGTTGAATAAGATCCCAGTTTATCCTGCCCCCGCGCGTACAAGTCTGCTTTTGACAGGCTCTACCGGTTTATAATACCTACGCGTAGGTAGGTAGGTAGTTAGGTATAGGTATATACTATACGTATAGCATGTTATTATTATTCGTATACCTACCTTTGACCTTTTTTGTTTCGTCGGGAGAAGAGGAAGGAAAAAAAGGGTTGAACCGTTCGAGCGTGCGTGGCATTTGACATTTTGGAAATTACGTTTTACTCCGTATATATACATATATATATATACATATAACAGGTATATATATATATGAAGCAGAAATTCAATCTCCGATTTCTTTCCACTTTGCCACCGTTCTTCAGTTTTCCCATTAACTTCTCAGTGAAATAATTGTAGTCTGATCGAACACTCCGACGTTCTCCGCACTCTGCCGGAAGCTAATGTACTACGTACGTTGAATCGTCGTGCATGTATTACACATATCAGAAGTAAATTTACCCCCGGAAATTGAACGGAAATGAAATTTGCGTGTTTCTGAAAGCGTTTCGCGATAAAGTCTTGTCGAGGAAACAAGTCTTGATTTCCGATTACACGGTACAATATATCCGTCGCGGTATAATTTTTCTATATCAAACTGTTCTGGAATATTAATTAATTTTCTTCGCTCTTCCCTCTTCCCTCTTTCCGCTTTCTTCTTTCCCGTTTTTATAATCAAACCATTAAATTTTTTGAACAGCGTCGAGGGTCTTTTCGCGCCGTTGACTGTGCAAGAACGATCAAACCGTCTCTTCATTTCCTTGTATGTACGTGTGTATATATACAAACCTCACCTTAGCCTGCTCATTCCGCTGCGGCGAAACAAACGCTTGTATCTCCACTCTGCGAATGCAATCGGATCCCCGAGGGAAGAGAAGGAGAGGAAAAACGTTTCTTCTACTCGACTGCGTAGATAGAACTGACGCCCCAGCGCTCTTGATCGTTATAACAGTCGAAAACGACGCGCGAATTCAAGAGTCGACTAAAAATATTCGGCATATCTTACAGTAGCATTCCGTGAGATATCAACCGACGGAGCTCCAGACGGGCGTGTTACATGACGTCGTTTATATTTTTTCGTGTTTTGTTCTTTCTCAAATTCAGAATTCTCCATTCTTCGAAGAGGAACGAGAGTCTGATGCAATGTGACTACTCCAGTGGTAGAAAGGTTGGCACTGACGACGTTCCACTCCAGCAGTGCAGAATAATAAAAATAATTACTCAAAGTTCTAGTAGGTATAGTTATATATTTAGACCTAATTGTGCGATCCTTACGCCGCGTTTTTAATTCCCGAGCTACGAGTAAAATTAAAAAGCTTTTGCCGCTTGCTGCTTGCTGCAGTTCCATATGCTAACTAGGCTGGAAAATAGGATGCTATTCAACGTTCAGGTTCAGCTGTCGTCTGTGGATGGAGCTGCCTTCGCGAAAATGTGTTACATGTTCGTATGTATACGAAAAGGAAGAAGAGAAAAGTATGCAATCTCTCGAAACGTCGCGCCGCGCGTACTGTATACGCGTAAAGTTGATTTTTTTTGCCGTTCACCGAACGAAATCACGTAAATGGTTCATTTTTAAACAATTTTTACCCGAAACGTCGAGGAAAAAGAGAACGAAATGAACATTTTTGTTGAAACTAAACCTTTTCGACAAATCGTATAAAGAAGGTTTCGCCTGCCGCCTGACAGGGCTTTGGTAGATAGTTTTATAAATTTTAGACAATCAAATAATGTTGGGCGCCAGACGATTTACGGAATCGACACCGTTGATAGTTTGGTAAGTAAATATACGCGTGTGCTCGGTTTAGAGTTAAGGCAATCACAAGGGGAATTCACTTGGAGGAACAAAGAATTTTAAAGTCAGAAGAAATTCAAATTTGAGGCGAAAATATAAATTTATTTAACTCACTACTTGTCGATTGCAGATTCAGACAGCATTGTAGACACAGGCGCACAGTTCGCAAATATATAACTATTGAAAACCTTTGCAGGCGAAATTAACAATGAATATAACAAATTACCGAATCTAATTCAAAGACGAATTTAGATTAAGAATAGGAATAAGAATACGACAATTTATGTCGAATAAGAATAAAAATTTAAGGAGACTCATCGAAAACGGACTGATTACATCAGCAGACGGGGAACAGTCTACAAGATAATACGACAATTGACTGTAATCGACGACGGACGGTCGGACACGGTGACACGTAAAACTATTTTTCACAAATTGTGCGCGAATCATCGACGATGAGTCGATTAGCAGCGCATATCTGTCGTGTATTGAAACTAATTGGATATTGATCGTTATATTGACCAGTGCAATCCAACCGGGATTCCGTGCTTCTTTCTGGTCATAAATTCACCTGTGATCATTCAAACGACAAGGAAAAAGGGATGTTTCAAATTTGTCACTCTCCGAAACAAAAGATCGCGGTAGAATTTGAATGATTACGACGTGGCGAGGCAAGAACGATGGCGCGAATCGTTCCCAAGTTTCCGTAGATTTCTTCAAGTTTCTTGCTGCTCTTCGTTATAGCAATTTCGTGGTTGGAGGTATTGATGAGTCATCAGCTCCGGCGGCTTTGGCTCTGTCCCGTCGAGAAACTGTGGCGACGGACTTTCTCCCGTGCGTCGCTACAGTTACGCGAAGTTGCAGTCGTTAGGATGTGCTTTAGACGGACCTATCTCCGCGCTGCTTTAAGCTCCGGGTAGTCGTGAGTTGCTGTGCGACCGCGACGTGCGTCGACGCTCATTATAGGTATACCGTCGCGCCCGTCGTCCGTCGTCGTTTCGACTTCAGCTGTTCTCGGTTTGCTCCGGTCTCGTTCGGCGCTTTAATTTAGGCGGTACGGGGGGAAACGATTGCAGTAAATTTTTTTTTCTTTTTTTTTCAAATTTCGTTTCGTTACCGTTATAAATTAGTTGAGCCTCCCCACGTTCACGCATCGATTTCACCAGCTCTATCCTTCTCATACTGCCGAGTAGAGAGCCATACTCTAATACCTACCGACGAAAGTGCTTTCGCCACAAAATTAATCAACTAATTGCGACTACAATTATTGTGTAGAAGATGCCGTTAGAGAGAAATGCGCTGGTATAGCTCGAAAATTTCCACCTTCTCACGCGACACCCCGCAGAATTTCATCCCTCTAATTCAATCGTGTCTTCTAGGCATCGTTTCGTTAGAATAGGGAGAGGAGGAGGAGGTCTTCAATATTTTGTGTTATGCGTTATAAGAGGTAGAAGAGGAAACATTCAATTTATTGAAACTTTTCCCGCAGTTTATACATCTTTCTCTTCTTCGTTGCTGCGGAGCCAGCTGCCGGAGTATGAATTGTGCGGTCATGTGATTCCTTAGGTCACAGACCTATATAAATATCCAAAAGATCTTTTCCTCTTTTTATTCTACTTTATGAAGGGTAAAGGCAAACGGCCTGTGCCCGTTTGATTGCCTTTTTTTATAACCCGAAGCGAGAATACCGGCCGCCTTCTCCCCCCCCTGCCCCTCCGATTCCTCTATTGCTAAATTGAATATCTGGATATGAAATTTTTAGCAAATCTATATCGATATTTCATTGAAGAGCATGAAAAAACGACAAAAATCGTTTCCATTGCAGATATTGGCATACTATATAAACGCGAGTGACCTACCCATTTAATGGGATTTCGTTTGCGATGAACTCGCAGAGAACAATAACATACCGAGCCGATAGAGAGGGAAAGAAGACGGAATAAAGGAAGGGGTTCAGTAATAATGAAAGCAATGAGCCGCTGCAGAGGGAATGGAATGTAATGGAATGGCTGCGAAAAGAGAAATGGGGTAGTCCATTAACTCTCGGAGAGTTAGTTGTCAAACTACGACAGTTATACTGCCCGCGTGGTATCTCAGTACCCGTGCCCAACCAACCCCACCGGCAGCTATAACGTCTACCTCTACTTACCTGGACTCTTAGACGAGAGTTGCTTAATTGCAGCCTCCCACCCCCTCCTTCGCCTTCCTAGTTCTCTGCGTTGCTCAGTGACTATGCAAATGTACGAAATTGTTTGCAGTTATAACTAACTACCGGTATGTGTTACCCATAGTTTTTTGTCTATCGTTACGACGATGCAAGGTTTTTGTTATTATTCCTACGCGGACTATAATAATATAAATACCTATAGGTATACGAGTGCTGTGCGAGATCTTCGGGAATCCTGAAATTTTGGGGAAACCCGACGTATCGAGAGACTCGCAGTTTCGGGAATCTCAGAATCATGCTGAACATTTCTGTAAAACAATTCTTCAACGGTATTGATAATTCCGTTTACCGCGGCACCGGAGTCAACACGATTGGGTATCAAACGACTCAGATTTCTACAAAGTAATATTCCGCCATTGAAAATTGGATGCCGAAAATTGGATTTAATCGGGTACCGATAAAAAATCGACATAAAATCCGACAGAGTTTCGGGAAAACACCAAGTTTCGCGAGAATCTGAAGTTTCGGGGATCTCGAAGTGCCGGGAACCCGACCCGAAACTGTCAGATTTTTCCCAACCTGACCTAAAAAGCATAGGTATCGCAGTGGGGAGTTTTATCTATAATTCACAATTGTACATCATTGCGCACTCACCGAAGAAGAAGAAAGAATTTTAGAAAGAAGCAATGTTTGACTGTAGAAACCATTTTTTTTCATACTCTTTGATTTTCGTTCTTTTATCTTCTCACAAAATATCTCGTAGATAATATATAGGCATAGAAAAGATCGTCCTTGCAGCACGATCTATATTTTGCGAATAAAAAATCTCAACGTTGTATTTGTTTGGCGACGGCGCGGGCGCGGGCGCGGCGCGGCGTTTCGTACGGATTGTACGATACGTAGGTACGAACCGCGTAAACGGGCGGACGACACAAAATATTTAGATACCGGAAATGCGGCGGGACTCGTCGAGCTGCTCCCGCTCTAATTGCCCGGCCCAGCGAATCCTCGGGGTGTTTTCAGAAGCCGAGAAAGCGAGTAGGGAGAAAAATATAAACGATAGAAAGGCTGGGAAATAAAGACAGGCATGGAAAATTGAACGGAACGACCTCGAGTTGATGGAAATGTCAAGAAAACTGAGATAAAAGTATCAATATCAAATGTATATGAAAATATAATACGGAAGGTGCACCTCCTCTTTCTTCTAACGTACGTACATACAATATTTATCGTCACATTGTTGTTGGCTTTTTCTCTTTTACACAGATTATATCGACAGCTTGAAACTAGCTACACATATTGTACGTAGGTATACAAATGCAGAATAACATCGAAACTCTATTTTCGTTCGCTATACGCTAAAAAAAAAAAAAATGGAGATCTTCTATTTTCCGTGTGTTAGATAGCTCCCTCCATTCCCAGGCGTCTTCAGTCGTGATACGTTTCAATAGTAACGGGGGGACATTCCATTATCATACTCTCTGAGGAGTCTGAACACTACAGCTTAGGCGCGATATAGAAAAACTGAAATTAATGAGCCGCTGATGGCGGGGATGAGTTGGAAACAAAGTTTCTTCGTATAATAAAATCGTATATCTATATTCTCTGAGGGAGGACGGGACTAAGACCTGTAAATATCCTGAAGCCCCCCCATCCATTGATTATAACTTTATTTCTCTCCTTGTACCCGCGACGAATTTCGTTCGGCCATTTTTTTTATTTTCTTCTTTTTACTTCTCTCCGGTTCTCCTCACGTTTCAAATAAACTTGGAAAGATAATAATTCGGGTCTCGCGGTTTCGCACAATCACTTTACGTTCGATCAACAGATAATTGTGAAAGGTTTGCGGATCAGGTAGAGATATACGAGTATATCCGGACATGATACACGAAATGTGTAATCTTTACGCCGAGATGAACGCTTCGAGGGTTTTGGGTGGTCAATTCTATCTGGCTGGACATCCCCAATCGCTCGCCGTTCCAGTTTCTTCAATTTATCTTTATCACCGTTTCACTCGGCTTCACTCTACTCCGCTTTATACACAAAGTATCGAATTATACAAGGACCAGTCAGTCGGTCGGCACGTCGATGTACTATACTGTATGCTATACTTTACTGTAACGTAACATTACCTGACACAGAAAAAATAATATTGCCTAGTATTTGGATGGAGGGACCGAAAATACCACGCCAGCCAAAAAGAGACAGGACGAAGAAGAGGAAGATCTGATCTCCGGATGAGTGAAGGAATAACCTATAGAAAGGGATCGATGCTGGATGGAGTGGAAAGAGGAAAAAGGAAGAAAGGAAGAGGGATGAGGAAAGGGGAAACCTGGAGAGGCGTGGTATAAGGATTCTCTTCCTCGTAAATAATGTGAAATAAATATGTTTACCATTTTACGTATGTATGTATTACATACATACGCTTACGTACGTATGACGCTGAGGCTCATCTCTGTCGGGTTGATGTGCGTCAAGAGAAAGACGAACCATTAAATTCCTTTTAGATGAAAGAGAAGCGAACACTCCCCCCCCGGGCTTCATCCAGTCGTAGAACTTCGAGGTTCCAGTTCCAGTTCCATATTCAGTTCCAGTTTCAGTTTCAGTTTCAGCTTCAGCCAGGGAACTCCGAAGAAGACATGTCCTGCCCATCAAACACCAATTCATACAATACTTTCGCTGGTTTGCTCTTTTTCTGGCCTAATTTAGGCGACGGCGATAGATAGGCCGAAGCCTGCACAGCGAGGCTAAATTTCTTCACATTCTTTTTGATCGAGGGTCAGTCACTTCTCTGTTGTATTTTCACGAGGCTGCAGTTAAAAAAAAAAAAAATGATGAAACGTGAGATGTTGTCGTTTTTGTCGAGGAATATCACCGAGAGTTGGATTTTTGGCAAAATCGTCTATAGGCGGCAGAATACAGCTGATTTTCAAACTTAAGCAGCTGCCGTATAAAATTGAACGAAAAGTTTTATACAACGGAAATAGCGAAGTTTAAAAATTCCGATGCACACTTTTTTTCTGTAGTGTATTAGATTCGACGATTCGCATCATTTCTTTACGCCTTCTGCTACGGAAATTTATACGTCCATTCGGAGTCCTCACGAGACTGAAACTCGTAGCTAGAAGAGAAAGCTTGATAAACCTGCATTGAGCCTGGTACATATATACATTTCCGGACTGCCTCTCTGCGGCTCTCCTGGCTCAGCATACATACATCTTGCTTGAGTATGTAGTTTGTCGTTGGATTTTAGGGTCACGGGGTCAGGCTAGCACGCAGCTATGCATAACGGAGGAGGACGATACTCGCGAACGAGAAGTGAGGAGATGAGAAGAAGCTGTAGGCTAGTGAATAAACTACGAGGGACAGTGCAGCAGACTGCTACTACGAGGGCAAAGAGAAAGAATGAGTGAAGTGGAGCCAGCAAACTTCAGATTTAAGGAAAGGTAATTGTACGCCAGTGATCGTTGCACCCGCGCCAGTTGCGAATGTTTTACGGTTCGCCGTTCAACTTTTTGTATACTATGATATATTATTCACATCAGACTCCACAGCCTAATTCCTTATCTCGATTTCCAACACCCTCGACATAATTCTGTATCATTTTTCGTACCGATTAGAAATCGATCTTTAACTTTTTTCGTTCGCCTTCTTCCTCTTTCTTCGCCGCTCATCCCGCAATTGTCACCGATGATTGAACTTGTGCTTACTCGATCTCCGCAACCACGGACTCCGGATGCAACAAATTTTTCATATCATGCCATACACTTCAGAGTTGGCGATTTTTCACGCCCAGCTGTAACAAACTGCCCTTATTACCTTGAATGCGGAAAAACCGTTTCGAAAATGTGAATCTGAGATTTACGCAAACGACGCGATCAATTGTGACGAAACTTTGAAAATTAGAGTTGAGCATGATGGCGGAAAGTGGCTAAGTATTTCACTTTTTCAAAACATAGATCGGATTCGATGAAAAATGAATATTTCTTGTGTTAGCTAGCCTAGATTGTCAGTGGCGACTCCAAATTACCTTCGAGAGGCCATTGGGGAGTCGTTACTGATGGCAATCTAACCTAGCCAATGTAGGAAATATTCAGTTTTAATCACATCCGATCAATGTTTGGAAAAAGTGCAGTAGTCAACTACTTTTTGCCATTGTACTCAATGAATTCTCAAAGTTTCATCGGAATTGATCGAGTGGCTCGCAAAAATTTACGATTCTCATTTTCGAAACGGTTCCTGTATACATTTATGAAAGCCAGTCCTATGGCACTTTAATTCTCTCTCTCTCTCTCTCTCTTTGATATTTCTTTCGCTTCGTTTTTCCCGTTATCGCAGTATGCACAGCCTACGATTTTTGATATTGACGTACGAGCACCACGAGCAAGAGAGAAAGTTCAATTTGACGAAACCGCAAGCGAGCGTTACCGTTTTACCGAGCGATAAGCCACCTCTACCCACGGGACAAAGGAATATTAAGGTGGTAATAATTGGGGAGTAGTCTGCAGTCCCTCGCTTGCTTGCTCCTGTAGATTATGTGACGTTAAAATAATTATCGGTATAAGAGGAGTAGGTCGAGGAAGAGGGGTGGAGGTAGAGGTGGAGGTTAAGAATTGCGTCCTCGGGATTTTGGCGGACCGCTTTATCCCCAAGGTTTACGAGCTTCATTTATAACATAAAAAATCTTTCCTCGTAATTACTCTCTTGCAAGTTTCTTCCTCCACTCTGGTGGAGGTATGGTATGTGTGTTGTCTTTTGATTTTTACAATTTCGAACTTGTTGGTTCAAGATTTAAATATATATATCTAATAAAGTATACTTATATAGTATACCTAATTCTTGGCATCTGAACGGACGTGCACTGGTTTTTTTCTCCCTCATTCCGTCGTCTAAATTAACATACTTTTTGCTTTTATTTTTATTCTTTTATTCTCTTTCTCTGCTCATCTCATACCTGTGTGTAGGTAATACATATTTTGAGCATCGTTATCTTTCGCGCACGGTCTTCTGCATTAATCTACATCCCCCAAACCAACCCGCGTTCTGCGGCTGATGGGATTGTGGCCGGGGGGGGGTGGGAGGGGGGTGGGGGGTCGAATTCGTTTCATTTCACTCTCCTTTTTGACAGACGACTTTCATTAATAATCTATCCTTGTGAAAAGTCACTGCTGCTGCAGATGCTTACATCAGGTAAAGAAAAATAATAAACAGAAGATTGAATGAGGAGGGATTGAGGGTGAGAAGAAAGAAGATAAGAAAATTATTAATTACGTTAAAACCGCGCGAGGGAAGATTTTTAATTTGAATTTTCTGTAAACCACGGAAAGAATGAATTGCCGACATGCCAAATTTTCTCTCTCTCTCTCGTGCTTTCTCTCTCTCTCTCTTATTCTCTAATATTCTGTATATTTCTCGCTGTGATTTCTTGCTGTAGTCCTTAGGGGATCTTGTATCCCAGGATGTAATAAATGCTTTCCTCTCTCTCTCTCTCTCTCCCATTCTTCTCTGTGATGACGTCACGTCTTCAGCATTTGCTGTTTCATTGCTGTTTCAAATATCATATATCTTTTATGCTTGTCCGTACAATTGTTTAATTTCTGCGTTCACTAGCTGCGGCACTCGGGAAGCTGATGGTCCAAGGACCGATCAATGATCTCACATCTTGCGTTCTGCCATATTTGTTTTTTTCATAATTTTGCAACCGTACATATACATACGTTTATAATTTAATTATTAGATTTTGCTTGCAAAAATTATAACCGATAATCAGAATATCGTTGTTTTTATAATATAAAGAGGCATTTGATGAACGAGTATTCCCAGCTCCGTGCAGCGAGTCATCGTCTCGTTAGCTACCTAATATAATTCGAATATAAGGGATCACTGAAATGATCTGTTCCCTTTTCTACTTTTTTTTTATATACTCCTCCGTCCCTCGGGAATCTGCTCAGGATTCGTTTTCATTTTTTATACATACCTATATATTATATACCTATAATTATATATTATATTTCGAGAGGGAGCGCGAGTACGAGGAGGGGGGAGGGGGGGAGGGGGAGGGGGGAGGGGGGAGGGGGGGGGGGGAGATCGATGAATGGTAGATTTTTCGTATTGTTTTGCATAAATCGCCGAATGTTGTGGACAATATAAAGAAAATCACGATTTGGATGTGATAATAAGTTGGACAAATAGAGAGGTAAAATTTATATTTGAGGTTATCATATTTCGTTCGGTTCTTGAGAAACTATTGTAATAATATGTTAATATAGGGGAAAAACTTTCTGATGTTTGTATATAGGTTCTTCAAAAAACGACACGGACGAGGGCGTACCGTGTTTTTTTTTTTGCCCCCTTTTTTTTTGGTGCTCAACTCATTTGAAAAAGAATCCTCGAGGACGTGATTTTAAGAAGTAGGAGAAGAAGACACTCCTTTCAAAGCCGTTTAACGCGAGACAACACTTATTATCCTTGAATTACGTCCAAAAGGCGACTACCGTGTGTTGTCTCGGAAGAAAAGTAAACTTGAGGGGTAGCTGCTCCCCCCCCCCCCCCCCCCCCCCCCTCTCCGCTGTTACTCTCTTCATACCTACTCATGTACTATTATACCTATACGTATGCGTATGTATGCGTGTGTATACAATACCTACCCGTCTACCTCCCTTCTCAAGCTGTGTATACAATGGATTTGCAGATTCTTAGGGATTTCCCACTGATTTTTATCACACTCCGTATATACGGGGTGAGTTTTCTCTGGTATCGCATGAGGAAGGGGGCCTAATATAGCAAAGTACATGTATATTTACGAATGTTAGGTAAAAGTGTTGATATCACACGAACAGAACAGAGGACGAACAACTATACACATACTCTGCCACATTAGGCCCCTCCCTCATGCGATACCGGACAAAACTCACCCTGTATACTGCGCATAGGTATAGTATAATACACATACAGAGAGTATCTGGGAAAAGTAGTTCACCTAGGGTTATGCAAGCGGACACACAAGGGTTCAAATAATTTGTAATCATGCCCACTTGAATTTTATTCGACGTTCATAGCGAAGATGTTTAGTTTCTATGACTGGTTTCGTCAGATATTCCTTGTATACGTTCATTATGTTTTATCACATCACAAAGATTTTGGAATGCCATTTTTTTTTTTTTTGTTCTCATTTGGTTTTGTTTTTCAACATTTTATACACTCGAGGTAGGTATGTACCATAGAACTCGCTATCTTGTATGCATAGGTATGGAAAAACCGTTGTGAAAACGAGAATCGTAAATTTTCGCAAACGACTCGACCGATTTTCATGAAACTTTGAGAATTCATTGAGTACGATGCCGCGATGGCAGGAAGTGGCTAAGCATTTCACTTTTCCAGAACATTGATCCGATTTAATGACAAACATATATACCTACTATATATTGCCTGTATCGGCTATGAGTGAGGTTAGTTTGCCAGCAACGACTCCAATGGATTATTAACATTCTGCAGAGACAGAATTGTTCCATTCTATAATATATAGATACCATTTTTATAATCATTATCTCCTATTTCCAAATCTCGCAATCAGTTTCAGGTTTATATAGCATATACAGGGTGATTCAGGTTGAGCGCGACAAAGAGAGAAATTAGAGAAAGAATAAGATGCTATTTATTATCGCCCTGGGATAGCGAATCCCCTAGGGACCTAACGTAAGAGAGAGAGAGAGTGAGCGAGCGGGAGAGTGGGAGGGAGGTAGGGAGAAACAAAACCGGATAAATTCTCTGTAAAACTGAAACATTGGGCAAAAGAGAAAAAAGCACTCTCGAGTTACGATTTTCATTAGAAGAAAAACGAAAAAACACGATCATTATTTTTTTCACCATTTTATTGCATCGAGGAGTTGTGAGCACGACGGGGTCACGTGACCGGTTTTCGATTTGTTCGGAATCTCGGTCTCATTTTTTCACGAAACTTCGAATCGATTTGGCATGTTTTTAGCAAAACAATTGTACGGTTGTCAGAAAGCGGACCCCGGTCAACTGGAACCGGAAAATCATGGTGATAATTGTTGATTGAATAATTTTTAAGATACAACCACAAAACCTCCGCGTCTTGCAGCGAAATAAATGTGTCAGATATTTGTGCGATATATATTTATTTTGCCCTTATATAGCTGACCGGAGAGCACTTCCTGTCACTCGCATAATTATTTCGCCAAAGATTCCAAACGGCTTCGAAATCGTTTGTGGAAAAGCGAGACCGAGCTCTACTGAAAAAAAACTCTAAAATCGGTCACGTAACCCCGTGATCGAAGCTCCTTAATCGTTGTATACTTCATTCCGATTCTAATTCCTCCTACGCAGTATCTATGGCAATTTTTTTCTCCCTCGCTCGCGTCTATCTTCGGTTACTCCGAGTGAGTGCGAGAGGGAAAGATAGATAGATAAATAGATGGGGAGGGAGAGAAAGAGAGAGAGAGTGAGAGGAGAACAAACCGGGTGGCGCGGCGCGGCCGTAGATGTAGGGTAGAGGAGGAAGGCGTACGTACGTACGTACGACCCTCGTTTTCGCCCTCTTGTACCCTCTGTCGCTAAAACGGGAGGTGGTTTCGCCGGAGCTACACCCTCCATAGCAGCAGCAGCGGCAGCAGGAGACGGAGCAGGAGCAGGAGCGCGAGCACGAGCAGAGGAACAGAGGAGCAGAGTTCCAGAGTTCCAGAGTTGGCTAGGCCGGCATCAGTCGGTCTTGCGCCCTCTGACGGCGAGGGTTGCCAGAGAAGGAAAACGCCCGTGCGCCCGTACGCGCGTATAGTTAGTTATACGTAGTGCGTTAAGAAAATAAGAAAAGCGGAGACGAGAAAAGAAAAGAGAACAGAAACAAAAACAAGAGAGAAAACACAGTATAAATCAAATAGCAACAAAATTAGACAACGCGAAGCTGCGAACGCCCTATATGAAATATTTGACACGTTTCAACTATAATACACAGAATTGTTTTTTTATATACCCGAATTTCAACAGTTGCTAATAACAAAATAATAAATAAACTAGTGATCGTTGTTTTTTTGTAATAACTATGCAGAATCGGACCCACGCCTAACCTCCCCCCGCCCCCCGCCAAATACAAAGAGACGTATTCGTTCCCTTCTGTTACACTACGTTCTCACACAGAAAAAAATAAATTGCTATCGTCCTCGTCATTTTTTTGTCTCGCTCTCGCTGTCGTTGATTAGCCTGTAAGCGCAGCTATATTCATGACGGAAATACAAATTTCACAAATACCTATATAGCTACGTCGATGAGGAGATTTTGAACGAAAAACACACTATACTGTAGCCTGTAATTCATCATCCGTTAATGTTTTACTATACATAAAATGTTTTGTGATGAACATGAAGAATGTTAATAATAACCACCGTCGACTCTGTCAACTCTCGAGCAACTCTGCTGCTTGATTGACTATAAACTAATTTGTGAGCAAGTCATCGCAGGCTCGCCGCGATCACGCAATTATCAACGTCAAGAATCCTCATCCTCATTACCGAGCTCATTTGTAATCTGAGTAAGTTTTCGCCGTTTATGTACCTATATGTATATATATAGTTAATATTTCTATTCGTATTTTTATTATTCCAAACCGCTTTCCCTTCGCCCCTACACGCGTCCTCGCCCTCAAATTGTAAGATACAGAGTTCGATTTTACGTGCCCCCACCCCCCTTCGCAAAAATAAAACAAAACATTTCCTCTCCTCGTCCTTTGCTGCAGGCTTTTTGTTTCCTTGGATCCGATTTCAGTACCGTAATCGTTATAATGATATCTCTCACGGCGGAATAGGGAAAACCACGAAGAATTCAGGGAAAAAGCTTTATGCTTATATTCTCTTCTCCCCTCCCATCCCCTCCTTGCCGCTCGATTTTTTTTCCTTTTCGTATTCTCTCACGCACCGTTTTCATTTCCTTCGATTATTTCCGTATCAAGCAACGGTGCAATTGATTCATATTTTGTATGATTATTGAGAATATTCACGCGTCCGCAGGTCACGTCCACATATTATTTATTTAGATACCTGATATGTTCGCGCATTCAACCTGATATGATACCTATAACCCGTAAATCCGCCAGTTGTAGTTCTTGCACGTGGATCTCTTCTGCTAAACCCTTTAACCATCAACCAGCTTCCTCTTCTCCCCCTACCTCCTACCTATACCTCACCGTCGTGCCCCTTCTTCGACTTCTTCTCCGCTTTCTGTATATTGGAGCAAGATTTTCAGATTAGGTATATACCACCGCGCGCGCGATAACTCGATATAATCGTACTCGTACCAACCTCTACTGCCTCCTCAGGGCTAAGGATGAACTTGAATTTTTAATTACCGCGCTCGCCCTGCACAGTCTTGCCTATACTTCTTCGGAGGGCGGCACAACGGAGACGGTCGGGGTGAGGGGAAGGAGGAGTGGAAAGCTTTCGATTTTTCTTTTTCTTTCTTCTTTCCGTTTTTCTAATACGGTATCGAAGAAATAACTTGTGGATACGTAATTTTTTGTAACTCCTACGAAGGAAGGTGTGACTTTCGAAGCATGTTTAGCGTGCGCAAAGTACATACCTTATTCCCGCACCAGTGCGGGAAATTACGTTTCCGCAATAGTGCAGCATAATGATTATTATCGACGAATATAACGTGAGTCTTATTTCGCTCGTTTGCATATCAAATCAAACTTCCCTTAGCAGGAATTACGGAAAATACGGTGTGCGACGAGTACGCGAATGGGCGATTTCTGGCTCGTGCGAGGTTAGCAGCACTCACTCACCTCGGCTCGGCTCATACTGCAGCATTCACACGAATACCATTGTAATTGCCGCCGGCCCGCCTGAGGCTCGTGATGTTAACCTCACACTCGACGGAAATCGCCTACTTTCCGCTCTTGTAACGCAATATATATATATTATTCCTTGGGAAATAACTTACGACGGACACACGCGATTTCATCGGGATACCGCATCATTTGTCAATCGTAACGTTATTATTGGCAAATTTCAGGTTATAACATGAGTTATCTCGTAAAATCCTTTACGTGCGGACTATTTTCTCTTTTATTTATTTTTTTGTTTCATATTTTATAAGGCTACAATCCTTGTAACGCTAGGCGTTACCTTGGTCTTACTTCGACCTCTACACTGCAGTATAGCGAGTGCGTTGTAGCGTGTGAGTGTATTCTATCCAGCGTTGAAAATAGATCGAGCGTTAGTACGTTACGTGTTCGTATGTGTATGAGCGGTCTTACCCCGCCAGCACCTCGTTCACGTTGCGGGCTACCTGTAATTATTATCGTACAGGCAAAGCGTATCGGCGGTTAGCGTAGAATTACGCAATCAATATCTTATCTTTTCGGGGGCGTAAAGTGAGTAGTCGTTGCCGTTGCCGTGGCCGTGGTCGGCTCGTGGTCGTAATGCTAGCAGTAGCAGTAGTGTAGTAGTAGTAGAAACCCGTGAGCGCCAGACGGGGGACCGGGGACCGCTTTTGGCTTTAGCTCTCCCGGTCCGGCGCGCTGGTCCGCTATTTCGCTCGGCTTTTTCGTTGTTTATACGTGTATAAGCTACTATTTTCATCTCTCTTCTTTTCTTCCTACTTCTTTCTCATATCTTTTGGGGAATGTTGTATGCCGCTATAGGCTAGAATACCCATAGCTCCGGGGTACATACTAGTATGGAGTTTTTATTCGGTCACTCTTTCTTCGTATCATCACAAGATCTGTTTTCTCGTATTCTCGTATATTGAAAGAGACGTGGCTATATATATGTATGTATATATATGTATATTACACAGGGTGACCCGTAATTGACGTCCTTACGAGATCTCGAACGGGGTGATTTTTTGTTAACAAACGGGATCGGAATTTTCTCGTCAATTTCTCTTTCAGTATGCCTGTAGACTTCAATTCTTCCTTCGATCGCATTGATCGTATGAATTATTAGAGAATTTTGAGGTACGGAAAATAAGAAGAATCAGAAAAAAGCACATACTGTTGTGAATTTGTTGTCATCAATTGAACCAATGTGAATAAGTTTTGAAATCATTTAATTTAAGATGGAAAATGAGTTGAACATTCTTTAATATCAATTTTTCTCATCCACCCAGCGGCTACTTCAAAACCCGTTTTTCAAGAGCGTGTATCTCAGCAAGGAATGAAGATTTTTCGAATTCTCGAACGCGAAACGGAAGGTTCGTCCTTCCCATTGAGAGGGGAAAAAAGTTTCCGGAAATCGGTCGACGCGTTCGGATTTTATTCACGTTTTGAATCGGCCCGTTTTCTTTGGCCCACCCTGTATATTATACGTACAATACATACATCATACATACCAGCGATGAGCACGTATTTTGTCGTCAGTTTGTTTGTTCTAAAGGCTTTCATCCTCCGCGGAGATTCTTTTGTTTTACGTCACAAGGAAAAGCGAAAACGCAAAAAAAACATGAAAAAAAGATTCTCTAAATCTTCGTCGACAAAAATTTCAACTGTTTGTTGTTTTCCGTCATTTTCTTGCGTCAACGTTGTATAAACTTGCCATATTATGTAGGTATAATATATTTACGTAGGTAGATGAAAAAGAAAAAAAAACCAATGATAATCCTCGTAGTTACGTGGCTCCATGTGTGTGTTTTGTTTGAATTCATTGTTTTTCTCGTTTCTGGTTCATTTTCTCACTTTCCTACTTTTCCTCCTCCTCATCTTGGTTCAGTCAGTGTTCCTCCAAGGGACCGTTCAACAATGCTTTTTTCAATCATTTTAGACCCCCGTCTCCTTATCACAGTTTGTCGCACAGACTCGTTTGCCCCCTTCTATACCCCCCCCCCCCCCCCCCCCCCCCGCCCTTTCATCATTTATGTGGTACTCTATTCTATAATCTGATCTGTATTTTTTACGCAATATATTTAAAATTTCTGGCGCTACATCAGCGCTGCCGGTAACCAATAGCGTGACAGCCCCCCCCCCCCCCCCCCCCCCCCCACTCTAGCGGCGTGGCGTTATTGTTGAATAGTTCCTATACCTTTGTCGGAGGATTATACCATCCGAGAATCCCAGTATCCTAGCATCGGGTCGTATATCCCTTACAAAGATAGACCCGACGGGCCGCCAAGGATGTTTGGTTGGTTGGTTGGTTGGTTCGTTCGTCCAGAGGGTCAACTTTGGGTCTGGACGAAAACTCGAGAGATTATTTATCCAATTAAATTTCCTTTGCTTTACGTTACGTTAGATTAGGCTCCGGGCGAGAGGCTTTAGGCTGCACAAGGATCACCCTCAAACCTGTATATCTGTCTGCCTGTACAATTATTATACATTCAGCCCCTCTTGAGCTTTAGCTTACATTACAGATTGTTTTTATAACCACATTACATCAGTCCCGAGATATTTAAATATCATTTATTAATAACTGCTATCTTTCATTTCTCGTACTCGCAATTATCCGATTCATCAATTAATCGTAGATTTACCTTACATCTATAATAATACTGTTATACGCAGCTTAATATACCTAATATACCTTTTCCATAAGAATCCGAGGATTGATACAAATTTATGAAGGTTCCGCTTATAGGTATATATATAAGTACCGACGATGCAGGGGCGCGCCATCTTCAGAGCTTCACCCTTCACCCCTGATTAGAGTACATGAGAGAGTTTTTATATATTTTCTCCATCTTTTTATTCCTCTTGGTACCTACCACCCAGACGAAACGAATTGGTTGATGTATTCTTCAAGATTTCTAGATCCGCAGGGAGGGGACACGGTGAAACGCGACGCGCCTCAGCGGCAGGCGATGGTTGCTCGTTCCCTCTCGCCAAAGCCTCCCTCTTGGTATACCTATATAGTATATAATATATACATAAGGTATACCAACGGAAATAAATGATGAATGATGAATAATACAAGAAAATTCTACGACAAGGTATACAATTTGGATAACGTTGAAAATTAGGAAACGAGAATAGCGGCGCTGTAGCCGTGTTGTGAGGGGGGGGGGGGGGGGGGGGGGGGCTGGATGGCTGGGTATTACGCACCCCACGCCGTAACGCCCGCTTTGGATACGAAGTATGAAAAACAAGTGTCGATTTTCTTTCTTTTTTCGTCTTCATCTTTTTCTTTCTTCTTGTATTGAGGCGTAATTCATCAGATAAGATTGCGTGACTGGGGTTTTTTTTTTTTCTATTTCTGTCAGTAACGTACGTACATATACGCATATCATAACTTTATAATGTACAAAATTAATTGCCGAAAGCTTTTTCTAAAAAAGAAAAAGAAAAAAAGAAAAAGAAAAGAAAAGAAAAAAACGGAGAGCAGTAGGTATGTACTACATTATTATAATTTTACAAACAATTGTTATTTTTGTTTTATTTTTTCTTCGTTTGTTAATTTTTTTTTTTCTCGTTTTTGTTTTCGTTTCAAACTACCATACACGGTGAAGAACAATGCCGAACGTGAACTCAATTTGAAATATACGAAATCCGCGTTCCTAATTAACCATACATAACCCGGCGTAACCCGGCCTCCGCGCGACGAGCGAGGGGTTCAACAAAATCGTGAAATTCTCCATTCCGTTCCCTTTCCTTTCCTTCCCTTCGCTGCTCTCTCTCCCATTTCCTGCACCAGGCACTTCACCGCCCTACTCGGCGACCCTAGATATTCTCTCGTGTCAGTTAAAATCAGTTGAAAATTAACTTCGCCAGAGGTAATTTATTTCCTTCTTCTTCTTCCTCGATACGCGATCAGGTGTATTAGCTACTTACTGATAATTAATATTCTTACTTCAATCACGTCAAATCACTATATAAAACGAATTGAATCAAATTAAGAGGGAAAACACGATCTCTCCATTTTCATCCCTCTCTTGCCTCAAAATACTATATCGGCAGTTGCGAGCACATTTTACGAAGCACAGATTTTCCTCTATATTTTTTTGCCCAAGGAATCGCCGCCCGCGGGGGAGGGGGTTGGCATTTCTTTGACATTTGTACAGAAACTGAAGCCACTAATCTTCCGCCGCCATTCATTCGCGGTTGACCCAATTTGTACAGACGATTTAAACCCTCCACCCCCGTCTCCATGGTCCACCGATCCTATACGCGATGCTCATCCTCATACGTATAGCAGAACCGCCAAATCAATCATCTAATTTTTGTGCCTATTCTCAAAATCTCTCTTTCTCTCTCATGAAATAGTTTGCACAACTCATGTTTCCGGATAACCGTGAATATTTTTCAGGGCGTCGTTAACACATGCAGCTATATTAATTATAATGAACACCGATGTGATCCCTCCGTCCAGCACCGCTCATCCGAGTAGAATTATTAAATAAACGGGCTGATCATCAGCGAGTTCACATCGTATACGGCGAGGCAAAATAATTCAAATCATGGTCGAATAATATTGGCTGAAATACTTTTCGACCAAGAAAAATTTCAACCGATATTACTTTTTCGTGATTTTTTATTTGCCACGGGTAAAGTTATAATTAAATATACTTCGCGGGAGACTTGATCGCGCGTTGCGCGCCGTTCATGTAAAAGTGTAGGTGGTACTCACGAAACATTCCTCCTGATTGCCTAAATTATAATCACGGTAGAATTTATGAAATTTTACTCAATGATTGAGTTGAATATCTACAGATTTTGATTCTACTGAACTTATTTGCATCTCTGATTACTTTCTCGTGGGTTGATTTTTACATATTGTATTCCTTCGGAATCGTTGCAACATTCTACCCAACATACCTCAGACAATGATTGGAATTCAAAATTGAACGTATAGACGACTACTGCGGTTCCGGCGGTATTGGAGCGCAGAATTGCTCATTATTATACACCTAGTATTTTCAAAAATAAACGAATTGTACACGTTCGTATAAATAGAAAAAGAAAATGAATGAAAAATTGTCAGCAATTGTGAAATATCGAGTATGGCGAGCAACCTGCTAGATAGTATATTATATCTCGAAAGGGGCGGAGGGGCGGGGGGTGTCTCGTTAAATTTTTTCGTCTTCCCTTCTGCCTTTTTTAGTGTCTGCGAACCCGCACGGCAGCACTGCTCCGCGGCTACGTCGGTGTTCTTGGTTTTGTGCCCCCCCCCCCCCCCCCCCACCCCCAACTCTCAAAAGGCAATAAATTCAAGGCTTATGGAAATTATACTCGGAGAGATTTTTTCATCCGACGATTAGGAAGTATTATGGTGATCCCGTACTTAGTTTTCATCACCCCAAAACTAATTGCGGAAGGGCGCAACACCAAACCAATTTTACTTTATAGATTAGATCATGAACGGAACAATGGGAACTCGTAGGCTTTCCGTCTATAATAACAGATGAAACATTTGTCATATCTAGGTATGTATAGAAAGAGAGCGTATAAATCGAATCTTAAAGAACTGCCCAGTCAATTTTATACACATATATTTGATTGATAAAAATATTGGCAAAAACAAAAAAAACGAAAAAAAAAACGCGATACACGTATACTAATTGGGAAAAACATTCGTTATGACGAAACAAATGATATTATTTTTCGTCATCCCGCGTTCCGCGTCCACGTTATCATATAGCATGAGGTATGTCCTAGTTTTACACAAACTTCATAAGTTCTCGCCCCCCCCCCCCCCCCCCGTGATATATTGCGTATAAATTCGAAAATATCCCCACGCGTCATAGCCGTTCCATAAACTTCATCAAATCCCTTATGCGGATCCGTGTGTATGAACTGTAATACACACGCGGTACATGTACATACGTACCTCGTAAACACTGTCTATATTGTATACCCACACATATACAGTGTATTCTGTGCGAACACAAAGGTTCGTTGCGGTGACGCGATGAAAAAGGAACGTTAGAGTAATCAAAGGCGGATAAAGCTTGGCTGGGGCTAGTAGATCATTTTACCTTTCACCCTTGTACCTATATTCGCGTCGATCAACCTATAAATATTTCGCTGTACAACGTTAGCGCGCGTAAACGAATACTACAGTATATACGGTATAGGTATTACATAACGCCAAACGGATTTTTCTTATTCGTCCTCTTAGTTATTTTGGTAAGAATTCACTCACTTGGCAAATCACAAGGATATTTGTTCGGCCCTTTGCAAGAGCTAGCACAACGAAGAGAGCAAGAGAGAGAGAGAGAGAGCGTGACCGCGTCGCGTTTTGGTTCGACAGAGGGATAAAATGGGAAACGACATAAGTTAAAAAACAGAAATAAATACGAAAATAAATAACAAATATTTGACAATGCTGCGGGTACAGTTGGCTCCTGGCTACAGCGTCGAGAACGACCAGAACGACGAGGACAACCACTTACTCCTGACTTTTAGAGAGATGTTTAAGCCCTCCTTACCCTCCTGCGCCGCAATTTGTATGTACGTATGTATGTAGTACTAGGTACGGTACCAACTCAACGATCCAGAAATTACGGTTAATCTAAAGCCTCCTGAAGTTCTGACGACACTAATGCAAAGGGGCCAAATTTTTTACCTTTATGTTATGTTGGTACGTTAATTATACAATTACACTCGAACGCACGCACACGCATATTCGGATTTATTGCTCTTCCTTTCTCCAAGATCCGACGATCGTCTCTCAGATCTGTTCCATAGTTAATTATACGCGAGGTTGTTGCAAAATACGTACCAAATTTTTTGAAGATTCGTGTTCAACCCGTTGTATCGAAGATATGCATTTTTCGAATTGGAAAACACACCGCCCTTTTTTAAAATCTGAAAAAATTCTGTGAACTCTAACGAAATATAAGCAAATTTTGAAGCGCTATCAGAAAATTTGTCTGACAGATTTCTTCCTCGCCGCGGGGACAATTTTGGCTATACTTTCGCCGCGAATATGCCGTCGCCATGAAATCTCTGAAAGTTTCGAGGTTGAATATGAACCCTTCTCGCAGTATTACGGATTTCAAATGAATTTGGCTGAAATTCTATTCGTAATTATATTTATTTATCAGCGGCTCTCACTGACACACACTAGCGCAAGCGTCTCCGCCGTAGAACTATTTTCGAGAGCCCCTCATCCACAGTATTCGATGATGCATCGAATTGCAGAAGTATGTTCGTAGCATGTACGTACGTGTACGTATACAGTTCTCATCTGAGAACGGAAAGGTAAAACATGGGATAGAAAAACGTGAGTTTCTATCGTAATTTTCAATGACGACAAGTATGAGTCTAGGGGTTTCAGAAAATTCGTATCATATTGCACCGGCCGCGCTACCATCCGATTATAGGCACAAACTTATCTATGCAATATAAAACTAGTACAGTAGTTGAATGTTCGAAAGTAGTATAAGGTATGGTGGAGGATCCACGAGGTAACTTGCGATAATGTAAATCCTCGCGGCGAAGCTCAGCAAACATTTTTGCATATTCATCCCCCGCGCCAAAGTGCTTCAGGCTGCGGCCGCCACGGGTTATACTGTGCAGAGAACAGTCGGAGTAAGAGAATTCGAGCTGGGATGGAACCGTATAATTTGTCCCCGTCGCGTCGCGTCGCATCCCATCGCATCCCATCTCATCTCATCTCATCCCATTCTCGATTTCGTTTCTCTTTCCCGAGTATATCGCTGTCGCTTGCCTTTCCGTTCTCTGTATACTTTTCGCACGAGCACCGGCTCTGTGGCATATATAGCACCTACCTGCCCACTCCGCAATTGCAGATTACGAATGTAATAATACAGTATTATACAATATCTCGACGGAGACAGCCCGCTGGAGTTTGAAACTTTGACGTGACACAAAATCACGATGAATGATGTCGGCCGCAAATTTTATCGACGAAGAAAAATTGCGTCAACGTTTATTCGAACTCCGCGGTCTCATCCGTACATTTTATATTTTTGTACGTATCAGGTATAGTATCTCTGTTCTTTTGAATAATTATACGGTTCGATGTCGTTTCTTCACTTCGTATTTATTCTTTTGCCTTTTTCTTTCTTCTGTCCCCTTGTCTCTGGTTTTCTCTTCCACTTTCTCTTTTTATTTGGCATGGAGGAAGAAAAAGCACCGCTTTACAATTCAGTAGGAATTTTACCCCTCATTTTGCATTTTTTCTCCTCCCTTTTCTGATCAAGATGCGTTTATTCTTTATGATGGTTGAATTCCGAATGTACTACAACGCAGAATATCGAATATCGAATTGGAACTTGCGATGGTGATTCTGTATAACCTAACCTAACCGAACTCCGACTCTCTAACTCTAACTCTATGTACAGGGTGATTCTGGTTGAGCGCGACACAGTTCTCGGGGTGATTAATCCTCCGAGAAATTCTGTAACGAGAAGTCCTTTGCCGAAAATTTCTTTGACCGATAGTTCTCGAGCTAGAGAATATTTACCCATCAGGTGATCAATCACAACGCTGGCATGCGAGTGTGCAGACACTTGCGTTCGCTCGCGGATTCAAGCCTGCCGCATCTCGCTCGCGTACAAGCTCTGTGATCCAGGTCAACCTGGATCCGATGTAGCTCGACTTCTACCCAAAAGACTCTATTCCTTCGAAAATTTATCCAAAAATTTATCCAAAAAATGGGCCCCGCTCAACCTGAATCGCCGTATATACCCTACGTAGATTTATATACATACATGTACGTATATATTTGATATCTGATAATATATTTCACAAGGTATGTACGTATAACGTATTCTTATTTCGATCTATAGATCGATTCCAGAAGCGTCGAGATATATTGTACCCCGAGGGGGCGGGAATCGGGGTGGGGTGCGGGGTGCGGGGTGCGGGAGCAACATACATTTATTCACTTCGAGAAAATATCGCATTTTACGATGCGATGCGAAGCGGTGCGGGGCGCAGTCCGTATTACGTGAAAAATTCAATTCTTTCCTACGTGAGATTGGATGAAAATAAAATTTCGGCAAGAAGGAAAAATCATTTTGAATTCTCTGTTATCGCTAGTAATAATCATTGCCTAAAGCTGAAATGAATGACAGATAGATAAATGATTGTTTGTTTCGCTCAATATTCACAATTCGGGAGAGTACGGGCTCAAATTTTTCACATGGAAACGAAGCTACGGGAGCATACATACCTACATACATACTATACATATTGGGGTGTTCGAAAATGAATCGATCTTCGATCTTCCAATGCGCCACAAGAAAACAAGATTATGTCAAAAGATGAGCGTTTTAGGTTGAGTGTAATATCGGGCTCATTCGATTCTCCATTTTTTTTTCCTTTTTATCGAATTTAAGACAGATAATTACTAGAAAGAGTTTTTTTTCTTCCTCACGGCTGTCAGAATGTCAGATTGCGTCCTGAAAATAGATAAATTTTGAATTTTATCATTTTACTGCATGTTCGAATTGTGTCCCAAACGGACTTTCACTTAATTATTTCACTATTTTTCAAAACTATTGTTCACAATAAGTGAACAAACTGTTTGCGATATGGGCGTCACTTCAAAAATTGTATAAAATCTCGAATAAACTCCTGTTGAACAAATTTTTTACTAAAAATCATCCGTCATAAATTCGGTAAAAAATGAAAAATCGAATGAACCCGATCTTCCACTAAACCTAAAATGTTCATCTTTCGAGAGAATCTTTTTATCCACATAAATTAACTAACTCAGGTGTGGCCCGTCGGCAAATCGAAAGTTTCTCCGTTTTGAAACGCCCCAATATGTACTGTATGTATAATGTACATACATACATGGGTACATATCAAAATTAAAACGTATAAATTGTACGTGCAAAGGTGGATATGAGCTATGTATGTACAGCATAATCGCATGAAGCGTATACGCTTATTAATTTTTCGAGCACATTAATTAGTTTCAACGGAAACACAGCTTTTCCGGGTTACAAAAGCGGCGGCCACGGCCGCCAGAGCTTTTCAATCCTTGTGCAGCAGAGCCCAGTAGGTATATACTATAGGCGGGAGCTTTACAACGAGCAACGAGACAAGCAGCTCGTATTTCGTTTTCGCTTACATTTTGATTTATAACTCTGCCCTTCCGCAGAAGCGATGGTGATAAAAATAACAATAATAATAATGATAGTAATAATAATAATTGTCTAACCCTCAGCGCGGGGGTGAAAGTGGGAAATTTAATTTAAACGGTTTTCATTGCACGTTGTCAGTTAAAATTTCGATCACAATTTTTATCATCCCGTTTCATTATTTATAATCGCGTGAAAGAAAAAGAAGAAAAAGTCGATTAATTAATTCAATTTCAGCATTTCTACTGAAGATTCGTTAAAAAATTTGGTTTCCTAATTTTAATCACGAACGAATTTCCATTGCGACGATAAATGAGGAAAAAACAGAAGAAACAAAAAAGAAAAAAGTAAAAAACAATACGAAACGCAGAAAAATAGAGTCCAACGTTGGATTTTCGAGAGAGCTCCGCAGGTTTTACAGGATTCGTTTCTACAGAACACGTCCTCTACAGAGTTCGGTTATACGCAGAGTTCGTTTCTACAGATGACCGTTTCTACAGAGAAATTATTGGCAGAATACTCGTTTCCACAGAATTCGGTTGCGCAGATTAAGAGATTCAATAGCAGTGCTTTAGTTGTCTGGGAGGTTAAGAAAAATCATCACAACATCGGCAGACAGTCTAGCGACCGATCACGGACTTGCAGAGCCGAATACTGTAGAAACGAACTTGCAGAACCGAATTCCGTAGAAACAACCACTATGCCAATAATTTCTCTGTAGAAACGAACTCCGTTGAAACTCACATCGGATTTTCTACGGTGTAAATTCATGATATTGAAACGGTGTTCTCGCAAATGGCAATCGGTTCTCTAGAAATCGTTTCTACGGAGCAAAAAGTTCTACAGGTTAGTTTCTACAGAGTCCAGTTTTAAAGAAGAATTCTTCGATTTTCCGATTCTACATAAACATAATACCAGATCGCCCGGTTCTACAGAATGATCAGTATAAGAACGCTTCTAACGAGTTGTAATCAAACCGATCTGGCATTATTTTTCCGTAGAAACGAACGTCCTACGTCGACAGGGGACAGTGTGGAATCGATGTCAGAATTCTTCTGTAAAACTGAACTCCGTAGAAACGAACATGTAGAAACTAGAGTAGAAACTCTGTGGAAACGATCTCTGTAGTCGCGATAACCACTCCTTCCGAATTTTTTCAAATTTGTCAAATTCGACAATTTATAATCGATCTTTCTTTTCAATCGATCATTTCTCTCCAATTGGCGAATGAGAAGGAACAAGCGAACGCAAAAGAGGACGACTGTCCTCTTTAATGTAACGTGCAATGTATAGGAATACTTATATTCTCTGACCATTTAACGATGATCGTTTCGTGTATACCTCACAGTATATACATAGTATATACTATACATAGCTATACAAGTCTTGGCAGTAGTTAGCAATTTGGGTTTTTTGTCTCGTTTCGTCTCGCGGCGGGGGCGGGGTTGATCGCTTCCCCAACACCCGGCGATGAAGAAAGGTGGGAAGGAGAACGGAGGGTCGAGTGATGACGGAGGAGGGAGGAAGGAAGAAGGTTACTCGCGTTGCGTCGTCAGTCGTTGATGACGGTAAATGCTTTGGCTCTCCGGTCTAGGTTGACGCAAGTTACGGCAATTTAACCAATTACTAAAAGCGACGGCAGGCACTAGGCACGAGAAGGAAAGGGATAGGAAGAGGCGGGGAGAGGGGCGGCAGGGGGAGGTTGGTTTAACCCTGCCTGCAGGGTATATATACGTGATATATAGAAAATAGGGTCTGATTCCCCGTTTCCAAGGGGGAATCAGCTGGCTAATTGGCCAGGACAGACGCTCGTTTGAACGGAAATTGATTGGTTAAATTTTAATGTTTCCTTTTTTTCTCTCTACTTTCTTTCTGCGATTGCAGCTGCCACGAGATTTTTCTTTTTCCTCATAATTTTTGCATATTCCATACAATGCGAATAACGAATTTCTCAATAATCCCACTGAACTCCGCAGTGGAATCCTACACGTTGCGCGGAATCCGCACTGCGGGCGTAGAAACGAGAGAAAAATACGGCTCGTAAGAAAATGTAATAAAATAGGGTCGAAAATCGTTGTGTTGAAAATGTCGAGAAACCCCTTAATGGAAACCCTCTTGAGCTCAATGGATTCCCTGAAATCCATGGGACTTCGAAATCCGGTGTACAGCAGCTACCTCTTACACAATTTCAGGAAGTGCAGGTTGACCCTGAGCAACGTTCGCTTAAGAAAAGAAGAAGCGGAATCACCTCCCTTCCATCCTTTTTTTCCTTCCTTCCTCCCTCATTCGAATCCGTGATTTAACCCTCTACCCTTCATTTTTGCTGTACCTATACGTTACCTAATACCTGTGCCGCAACGAATGAATATGGCTTTTCGTTAGTTCCATATATTATTCTGATCTCAATCGCAAGCCGAACAAACGAAGATAAAAAACGAAAACGAGAATCGAGCTTTTCTTACTTTTTCTTTCTTTTTTCTCTTAAGTTAATTACACTGCGTCTGGGAATTATTGATTTTTGAAACGAAATTCAAAAAGTATAAGAAGAGTACAATAACATGACAAAATATAAGTAAATAAGACTATGTAGGTTAGAACGATTGATACCTATGTACAGAGCTATCATTGACTGAATGTCTCTTGACGGATTCAACCTCTGCTCCCTCACCCCCCCCCCCCCCCCGGCCCCACCCCCGCCCCACCCCGCCCCACCCGGGGTGCCCACATTTCAAGTTTATATTCATCAATTATAAGTTTTTTGACACGGAGTCCGATGGCGGTCTTCTCTTTCCTCCCGCAGGATTTTCCATCTAATTAAATAATAACCTCCGGATGCAGTTCACCCTAGGGATTTTCTTCAGTCAACCGGCATTTGTCAGGCGCATATCGCATTCATCGTTTGTTAATATATTAATTCCATCACAGCGATCATCGATTTTGACTCTCTCTCTCTCTCTCAATTTCACCTTTTTCTTTCTCACCTGTTTTCCATTATTTGCTTTCCTTTTCCGGTTCTTTGTTTCGAGACGGAACGATTGCCCGAGAAAAATGGCTGTCCAAAGTTTCCAAATTTTTTTTTTTTTGTTTTTTCTCGCGAATTTAGCGGAATTGAATCGCGAATACTTGTTCTTATTTCTATCATTACCGGCGCAAACGGGCGCAAGATAGACAACACTTTGTAGGAAAATCCGCAGGCCCATCCGTTTCGGAGCAAACTAAATATATATTGAGGGAATAGGAAATTTTCGTTGAAAAGTTACGAAATTCTCGGCGCACGTGCGCTAGCTAGTCTCCGAAGTTTGTTATGGCTTCCAGGGCAGCGTTGTAGGTTCGCAGATCGACACATCCGACGAGGTTCTTGCAACTTTTTAGCCAGATTGCGGATTCCATTCGGAACAGAAGGTCGATGGAGCTTTCGCCAGCTGTGAACTCGGTTGCGCTATTATTTGTTTCACATTGACAATGAGATTTCGTGCAAAGTTGTGATCTTCGCGCGGCAGCGATTCTCGTCATTTTCTATCTCTTTATCTGGACCCAGTTCGCGACCTATACGTATACGAACGTACGAACATGTACGCGATACGTGCATACAGGTGGGCTATTCATCGAACGTGGCGCGAAGCAGGAATTCCCGATCTGGTGCCGGAGTTCTCTTGGAATTTCCCAGACCCCGTCAGACGAATACCAAGGTCTGGTTGGCTCCGTGGAAACTGTGTGGCTAGTATCACCAGCCGACTGGCTTCCCTATTGCCCTGGACGCCTAGAGACCTAGATAGTCACGTTTCACGTTTCACGTTTCACGTCGCTCGTCTCATGTCGTATAGCAGGTGCACATACATCCACGTGCATGAATAGTACATAGATTCGTGTTGCTGGAGTGATTGGTTAGTTTGCTTCACTTCCTCATCCTCGTCCCCGCGACTGGGAACCCAGCTAGCGATACAGCGCGTCCTGCCTCTTCTCAAAATTCTTCTCGAATCATCGTTATTCTTTACGGAAGGATAGTATAGCTCCTCGCTCGGTCCCAAGCGGACGGAACGCATTGCGAGTTCGAAAATTGCAACATCGAAACTCAACCTCACTCTTGCGCCTACCGCATTTTCAGCTTCGCTTGGGTGGCCATAATTCATGCGGTTGATTATCAAAATTTCGAAAAAATTCGTTTCGGTAATTTTGCTTGCGATTTACAGGGATGTAGTGTAGCCGGCCATGAGTGCGTGCATACCTGGCATTAGGCTGAACGCAGAGAGAAACTTGAGCCTGAAGCTGCGGGGCTATTCTCAACAGTTCTGAGTGAGTTCCTCGCCGGAAAGGCCTGAGGTGATTTTCCGTCCATCCTGCATCCGCCTTGCGTTGTCGTATCGCTGGCAACGCGTTCTCTATTTAACTCGCTCCGAAAGCTCTGAGCCTCGAGCGCCTCTGTAGTATTTCAATACTTGCCCAGAAATTACTATACTGGCTGCTGGGAAGCAAAGCAACGCGCAGGGAGAAAGAGCGAGAGAGGAGAGAGAGAGAGAGAGAGAGAGAGTGATGGGCGGCGTGGGTTACGAGCTCGAGGCAACCTTTGTTCCGTTTCTCATCGTCTCTTGTTTGGTTACCCATTTACTTTCCCACCGTCCCGTCGTCCCATCGTCCTACCGTCGTCGTACAGTCCCTCCGTCTCCGTCCCTTCGGGTTATATTCGCCATTCAAAATCTCGTTTCCAACATTCATCACAAATTACATTCGTCAAGGGAGGCGACGCCCCCCTCCCCCTCCCCCTCCCCCTCCCCCTGCCCCTGTCCCTGCCCTTCCCTCTTTCTCTATCCTCTCATTTTGACAAATTACCTTCGTGAGACTCTATATCATCATTATATCGCATGATTGGTAATATTCACGATTCAAATTACCCAATTTTTCACACATTTACTTCACTCTTTGTCAATTTATTCCCCTTCTCACGATTAGATGTTGTGTAATAAAACGAGAATGCGTTATTGGACGAAGAACAATTACCACACCAAGTGAAGAAGAGGAAATGTAATTTCTTCTCGTCAATGTCGCACGCAACGTGAAAATTTATTTTCAAAGAGTACGAGCTAGGTCTTTCCGATGCAAAGTACCTTCCATATCGATACACGGGTATATCGAGGTATAGGTATGCGGCATTAGGTGATATATAGCGAAAGTCGAGTGGCTGCGGTATACTGTGAACCCCGGCATAGTGGGAATGTTGGGATCGGTCGGTTTGATATCCGATCCTCCGAAATATAACCCCATTGTTGGCCAGTAAAGTAATTTCCGATATCGTCCGATAAATTCAACCGCTCAGAGCCGGCCCAACCGCCCCATATACTCATCCCCTTCGTTGCTGCCGCGTAGGCTGCGGTGATACGGTCGGCAGAAGTGGCAAATTCGTGATATGTGGTCATATTACAGGTGAGCATATAGAGAAAAGCGGAGAAAAGCTGTCAAGGTTCGCCTGTCACGGGTCGAGCATTAGGAAAAAGAGAAAAGAAAGCAAAGGAATACAGTTCGACGAAGAGTATAATTCGGTAGACACTCGTTTCTTCACTTTCCGCATTACACCGAATGTATATAAATAATAATTTGAAATTTATAGGACGTGCAGTATCGTAGGATTTTCATTTGAATCAATATGTCTGTATCTCGTTGTCGCATGGCGTCGCTTCTCTTGCGCCCACGTATGTTTTCCGTACGGGATGTGAGGGTAATGTGATAAAAAAGAAGAAGAAAAATCAGTCGAATTTGGCGAGGGGATGACGTCGTAGATCGGAGGAAGAAGAGGAAGGAGGAGGAGAAGGCGGGGGAGAAGGTATCCGAGTTAAGGGAGGTTGGAAATAGGATTAATTTCCTCCTCTTTCTTCGTCGAAGAAGGCTCTGTAGCACCGCACCCATCATAGGGTCTGGAACGGGCGAGAGGGAAACTGCCGCGGTGGTGGCGAGCTGTGGAAAAACCTTATTGCCTTGTACGGATCCCAGCAGGCGAGAGAGAGAGAGAGAGAGAGAGAGAGAGAGAGACGTGGAAATAATCAGTCAGCTAGAATCAAAGAAAATGACGCGAAGGTTCTTCTATATATTTCTACCATACCGTAAACGGAAGCGCAGAAGCTCAGAGAGACAAAGGAAAAGAAAAGATAAATTATTCGATGAAAGAACAGAAAGAATGGACACCGAGTGCAGGGTCGGCGAGAAAAAAGATTCTATCCGAAGGTGGGCGATATCAATGCGAGACGAAGAAGAAATACATAAAAAAGAGAGATAAAAAGAAAATGATAATGTATATGGAAAGAAAAAAACCGGAAAACTTGATCCCGGATTTATACTCATACTTACCTTTGATACTTTTACGAATGTATATATATAAGTCTGTCCAGTAGTTTGGGGCGTTGGCAATTTTTTACACCCTCCACCGCGTTAGAAAGTTTTTCAAAAGTTTTTATCGCATTTCTGAAATAAAAAGAGAGAGAGGGAGAGAGGGGGGAAGAGAGGGAAAAGCAGGATTGTGGTCTTCCTTTTTTTATTTGTGTATTTTCTCCTAAACTCTTGCAGTATCGGCCGCTTGGATTTAGAAAATGGATGGAAGGATGTCGGGTGAAACAAAGAAAGCTAAAAGTAAGAAGAGACGAAGAGATTGACTAAAAAAAACGTATTTTTCGTTCTTCCCTGCTTTATTCCGGACGAAACATAAATTTTCCTGCACGAATTTATCGACGCACGATAGTAGATAGGCCATAGAATACAGGTAGAGAGAAGCAGCGAAGAGGCACGAGCTGGGAGAGTAGGAGAGTAGGAGGATCGCAATCCTGGTCCTAGTAAACGGAGTTTGGTTGTTTGCTAGCGTTCGGTCGAGACTCGGGTTTTCGATAACGTGTATCGCAGGTATCACCCTGACTTTTAGTGGCTCGTAAATATTCCCCTGACCAGTGACTATGCTGTGCTCGTTCACTTCACTTCACTTCACTTCGCTTCGCTCACTCACTCACCATGTGCCCTTATATGTAACCCCCGAGTCCCTCGATCGTTTCCGCCTTCACCTCCTTCGTCTTTTTCTTCTTGTTCTTGGTCTTGGTCTTCTCGTACACCGAATTTCACGTCCCCGAATGAATCACCCGCCGATCGACATGCCGCGGCAGTTGAAGAAAAAGATCGATGAAAAAGGAGGAGGGAGAATTGTATTTATGATTGAAAACGTACGAAGAACGATTGTGGAAAATGTTCACGGCTGATTAAATTAGAATTTATCTCGGCACGCGGCGGTAGGCATATCATCTACCGAGCCAGCCTAGGCGGCATTCCGCGCGTGTGTGTACTACATACGTGTTTACCGCGGTGTTTCAGTTAAATCACAGTCGGATGAACAATAATCGCGAACGAGCCAAAGTGTACGTGGGAGGGTTTCCTGGTTTGCTGGTTTTCATCGGGCCCAGTTCAGCTCCAGCTTCGGCTTCAATTCAGTTTGGTTTTGGGGTTGCTCTCGCGATAGGCACACGTGAACACATCCACACATTGAAACATGAATACGAGTCCAAATGTAATTCCTCTGTTCCGGCAAATAACCCCACCAATCCTACGAGCGGGCTCGCTCGCTCCCTCCCTTTCTCCTCAACCTCCTCTTCGCCCGCCCTCTCGATTCACGGTACACTTAACCGTGACGATTTTCGTTGCTCAGTCATTCCACGTTACCCCTGAGAACTCACGAATTTCCAATATGCACATACACGGAATTGCATCGCATTGCATACCGAACAGAAGTGGCAAATTAACCTCTTTTGTTGAGCACAATTTATACTACGTCTATCCCATGCACGGAGCATTCGACTCCAAATTGGCCCACGTTTTATCTCATTACCATTTTGGTTTGCATCAATATTCTGCCAGCCCTTCATACGTTTCGTTTCTCTAACTCTGGAAGATCGGCGGCAGGGGACCGATGTTCGCTTACTCATTCGAAGGTGCCATTGGAGTGGCCGCTGGCAATCTAACCCAGCTAACACAGGGAATATTCATTTTCCATCGAATCCGATCGACGTTTTGAAAAAGTAAGATAATTAGCCACTTTTCGCCATCGTAGTCAACGTAGGTATTCTCGATCTTTCATCAAAATCGATCGAAGCGTTGGCGAAAATTTACGTCTCGCTTTTTCGACACGGTTTCTGTACGTTTAAGATAGCGACTCCAAGCGCCCCGTAACGGGATGATGAATTCTGTCGAATTTTGGTTCTTCTTCTTTCGTCACGGGGAGAAGAGAAAGGGAAAAAAGATAGCTACGTCTCCAATACCACAGCACGTACTACATCGGTAGATACATATCCTGATTCTGTTCCACCTCCGCCTACCCCAGCGGCACGAAACGAATGACCGAATACTATGGGTCGGAAACTGAGGGGGTGGTGCGGTATGTATATGTCTGTGATAAAACCCTGCCTAGTCGCTGGGTACTAAACTTTAACGATATTGAATTCGTACGACTCTCGTCGAGGGGTCGCGTCCTGGGTACTATTGATACGCCAATAACACCCAGTTCTGTCTCTTCACTCTGCTATAGTCTCCTCTCCTCTTCTCCTCTCTTCTCTTTTTCCCCTCGGCGTTATTCGTCTTGTATGTATGTATTTCAACGTTGTACGCTTTAAACTAAGTAGCCCCCCCCCCCCCTTCAAATTTTAGAATCTCTCTCGTATTCAATAACAGGGATTCCGATTTTGACTTTCCTGAAGTATACGATTCCATGAACGTACAATGAATTAGTAAGATAGAGAGAAAGAACCAGGGGCGAGGACTCATTTTCTCTCATTTTCAAGGATTATTATGTATACAATTAATTGAATGTTGAATGAAGCTTTGATTGAAACCTCTCCAAATAACCGCTCTTTCAATTCGAGGATTCAATTAGTGCAGTCGGTTAAACAACTGCCTCGAGTCTCTTTGGGCACTGCTCTCTCTCTCTCTCTCTCTCTCTCTCTCTCTCTCTCTCTCTCTCTCTCTCTCTCTCGCTCTGAATTGGATTCAGGACCGCTGCCACTTCACTTTAGCCCATACTTTATACCTTATACTTCATTTTACTTTCGTGACCTAAGATCGGTGTCGTTTTTCTTCTCATTTTGCATATTTTTCGAGTAAGTAGGTAATCATAGAAGCAGTAAGTGCCTTGTCTATCCGCGAAGCAGGTAATATCACATAAAACGAGCAAGGCAGACGACGAGACGCGACTGCAGATTTGAAATTGTCTCTCGGGAAAAAGTTGTACACGTTGCTGCTACCAGGTACCACCTAGGTTCTAGTGTCCTCCTCCTTCTCCTCCCCCCCCCCGCTCCTCCTCCTCTTCCTCCTCCCCCTCCTCCTCCTCCTCTTCTTCTTCTTTGTTGGTTGTCTGGTTTTATCTTCGCTACTCTTTCCAATTTCCCCCTCCTCGTTCGCCCGTCCGGTCCAGTTGTCTCGTCGACCAGACAAGGAGGAAAACGAGAGCCTGCAGGGTCTTTCTCTGCCACCCTTTCATAAGCAAGCTTCCTTTAAATTGCTCCTGGGAATCTCATTCCCCCCCCCCCCCCCAATAAAAAATGAGACCGAGTAAAAGTAAAGAAGTAAGGAAAGGGGTCGAAATACTACATTCTGGGGTAATTCTTGTTGCAGAATGAACAAGAACAAGAACAAGAAGAACAATTTCACAATCTCTGCTCTGACGAATACAATTCCCAGAAATTAGGTGCAGTACGTACCTACCTAGAGGTACAGGCTCGTTCATTTTCATGGATTTTCTCCGTGGTTAGCTGCATTTCGAATTCAGCCAACGCAGGGCTGTACATTTTTTGATCCAATTCCGCGTCTGGGCAATCCTCAATTATCAATTGCGCGAAGGTATTCAAACGCGGCAAATTTCAGGGAAAATTCAATAATCAATTGGCCTGTACTTAAACCAGGTATGTTTAGTACCAGGGAGATAACAATTGGTCAATACTCATCCAGCGGTTATACCTATATGCAACCCGAGCTACTGAGTATGTCATTAATTTTCAAGATTTTCGAGAACAAGAACTACGAGAATTCGAACAGAAAAAGAACCAAAAGAGTATTGTCAGTTCCGAAATCCGTCGAATTCTCATCAGGTCCTCTCAAGCTGATGTTAATTCGCGCGAAGCGACAGGCCCGGCGCCTGCTCCCTTGGATCAAGGCTGGAGTGAAATAGTCTTGAACAAGGTGAGGATTGGTCAGTCGGACGGTCTTGTGTATTAACACAAGCTTGGCTGCGCGAATCTCCTCCATTCCTTGCTTGCCCCCGTTAACACAGAACGAGAAACATAGATCCTAGAAATCTGGTCTCTTGTCTCCACCCCCTCATCCATTCACTGGATAGCACGACCCCTTTCATTATACATATTGTACACCAGTTTCTCCAACTTGGGAGACACAGGAACTCTGGGATGTGCGCGGGATGAACAATATACGTACGTACGTACATACGTACGTATGTACGTAGTACACATACGCACCTATTCACAAAAGTGGGCAAATTATCTATGCGCGATGTTGAATCTTAAGGGAAATTTGGAGTCGCCGCTTACAATCTAACCTAGCTAACGCAGGGAATATTTATTTTTCATCAAATACGATGGACTTTCTGAAAAAGTGAAATACTCAGCCGCCTTTTGCCATCGTGCTCGATGAATTCTCCTGCAGGTTTCATCAAAATCGAACGAGTCGTCAGCGGAAATCTACGATTCTCGTTTTCGAGACGGTTTCTGTACATTTAAGATGGCGGGTTCAAATTCCCCCCGACCTTGTAGTTCATCACGGATGACCGTACATGAGACACACGGGGAAGAGGCCGGAATCGAGATATAATTCGATAAGATCCTAAAATTATGACCGAAAAACGATATCCTGATGTTGATGAAGAATGTCGAACTCCCTGGTTTCAAAAGTCCAAAAATTCCGGGCGAGATGGGGCCCTGGTTAACAAATTTTTCGCAATTTATTATCAGAAAAAGAAAAATATTATACATTTATTCACTTACTCATTCGCTTGAGTAAACTTTTTCTACGTAATTAACCTTACATAACCTTATATAATTAACTTTATTAAACTCGTAGTCGGATCCGGGCGGGATGAGCCCTCCTCAAAGTTTTTCGCATTGTTTTAAGATTCACAAATATTATGGAATCGAAAATTCGTTACATAATCTTCAGGTCGGACACACTCACGCACTTGACCCGCTATTTTCGGTAATTCGAATAATTTTCGGGTTCGCAGGCCCATTTTGCCAGCAATTTTCCGGAATCCTGACAAATTTTCACATGGCCCCTTTTCTGAGCAGGGCTCTCTCCCGGCGCGTGTACGTGGTCCAATTTTATATTTCAACAATTTGAAAACAGTTCATTTATTCCCACACTTATTGCAAATTGAACAAAATATTCCGACGGATGATAGTGTATTTAACTTTTCAATGAAATTTAGCTGACTTTAGGTCTACCCCGAGATAAAGTTTCCCGCATCCCGGTTGGAAAGAGAGATTCGGTTTTCCTTTCCTGGGTTTGGAATCCGTTCCAGTGAATACAAAAAGAAAAAGAGAAAGGAAACAAATTTAAACAAAAAAATTCAGGAGGAACAAAAAGTAAAATAAAATGAAAAGGGAGTTGGGTAAACAGAATTGCGGAAAAGTCAGATGCCTATGAGAAACACAACCCTTCATTAATCTTTTCCTTCCTTTTTCTTTTTCTTTTTCCAGTGTTTTTTCATTCGTCTTGTTTTCTTCAAAGAAAACAAGAAAAGTTAAATCCAACATCAACATACGTATAGTCTTGAAAGTCGAAGTGAAAACCTCTCCAATTATACTATAGGTACATTGCACGATCCTGCAACCGTATACTGCACGTATGTTATCAGATATATCCTCGAAATTGAAATATTACTTTTTATCCATCATTATCATCATTGCTATACATTTAGAATGCTATATTCACGATTAAATGTGAAATCGAGAAAGCGCGAGAGACAGCGAGAGGGGCAGAGGGGTTGTATTGTTCACCTAGCTATAGAATCGGAGCCGATAGATACTACAGTCGATCTTGCTCTCCCTTCTGACGGAGAGCCTGATCGTCGTCTCCTCATCTCATCCTTCTCATATTATATTCTATCCTTCAATCCTTGAAATATCCTTGAAATATATATTGTACGTCTTATACACTTCATGGTGTATCTAAGTGTACGTATATACCTATAATACGTATACTATATACTGTACTATGTATCTGATTGTGAGACTTGCGAGAGATATTACTTCTGCATAACTTTTCCGTATGTATGGGTATTACCGTTTCGCTCTCTGTGATTCCGTGAGAGTCTCTGTTTTGAAGTGGCTCTTTACAGGTCTTGTCTTAAGTTTTATGAATACGTGCCCTGTTTTGTTGTTCCTTTTCTAGGATTATTGTATAATATATCCGGCCACGGATTCTTTCCACCGCGTGTACGTCTGTTGTTCCTTTCCCTGCTCCAGTGTGTCTTGAGAGGCAATTAGAGTCGCCGCTGGCAATCCAACCTAGCTAACATAGGGAATAGTTAATCTTCGTCAAATCCGATCAATGTTTGGAAAAATTGGAATACTTAGCCGCTTTCTGCCATCGTGCTCAATGAATTCTCAAAGTTTCGTCAAAATCGATCAAGTCGCTTGTGAAAATCGGCGATTTTGGTTTTCCAAGCGGTTTCCGTGCATTCATCTCCTTTGCCACGAAGGGTCCCGAGCTTCGGCGAAAAGAAGAAAGAAGCTACTTGGAATTACGGCCCGTTAAATTTCGAGTCAACAATATCGAGATCGTGATTTTTTTCCTTTTCCTCTCCCTCACAACCTCGTGGAAGATTTTCACGATGAGGTTAAAGTTTTGAAGAAAAACACACGTCAAAGAAAATGTGATCTAGGAAAATAATCGTTGTAAAATTGAAGAATTCCGACAGACGTTTAGTCGAGGCGAAACCGCCGACGGCAGATATTATGCTTCCTCATTCCGTTAATTTCCACAGTTTACGCAACTCGACTAACTTATTGTATGTATGTACTACCATTATATTGTACGAAGAGATTTGCGCAAGAGGGAGATTCGGAGAGAACGGAGAGAACGGGAGAGAAAGGGGCGAAGGGGAGAGGGATTTGAAAGTTAATAATTGAAGTTATCTAGAAGTTGAAAGTAAATATTGAAGGGGGGTTATGTATGTATGTATGTAAGAATGAATGAATGAATGAATGAATAAATGTACATAACATACCTATACATACATATATACTTATATACCTAGGTGCGTTGAGGGGAGGGTTGAGTTATAACTTTTGTTCAATTGATGATTAAATTGAAGCCTTCTGGCCGTAATTGTACTTGAAAATTTATCACCCTTACTTCTCGAATAAGTTTTCGGATGTGGGTTTAGGCATGTATATACATATATAAACCAACGCAGCGTGGCGGGAGAGAATGAAGAGCGAAAGATCAGGTTCCTCCTCTTCTTTTTCTGACCAAATTTGAGAATTGAGCTTCTTTTTTTCTTCGTTTTTCTCTCCATTTCCATCAATTTTTGTTGTTGCCACTTTTGTTCATATTTTTCACAATAATCCTCCTCTCCCCGTCGTTGAATTTATAATCAGACCCAGCTGTCGAAAATTAAGGTGCCGCGTGGGTAGAAAAGTGGAAAGAAACATGACAGACAATAAAAAAACTAAGATACAGATGAAGTTTGAGTTTTCGCCACCGAATTTGCATAAAAAAGGCCGATGAATCGTATCTATCTATCAACTGCAGTTGACTCATCTACGCCGATAAAAGAGTTGATTTGCAATTGTCGAAGACAATGTTGGATATGGTGAACCGAACGTTTCCTTGCGACGACGAAGCGCGTGTCAACGCTGACCGAGGGTTTGATCACTCGCGAAGACCGGTGCAAGTCCCATAAAATCTTGATAAAAATCCCGAGAATTATATCGTGAATAATCCTCGGAATCCCACGCAGTCTTCTCAAATCTTGTGAATTCTTATGAAAAATTCCCCGAGAGTCGCGGTAAGTCCTGCGGAAATCCTCTGAATTATTAAAAAATCTTCGGGAAATCCCTGTGGAGTCCGTGATATCTTTGAAGTCTCAAAGTTCGAGCCATATAATTCTTCGGTGTGATTGCCCCTCGACTTCGAGCGATTTTATTCGACCGAAATGTGAATTTTTCAGAACTCGCGTGAATCGAACGAATATGGTAACGAGTCAGTCGGTTGATTTTTCTTTACGAAGAAATATTCCGTTTCTCGTCTATGCAGCATCGCCTTTATCAACTATACGAAGAAACTCTTCTCCGGGTGTACAAGCGTGTGATAAACATCGGTCGAGTGTTGTAGGTATGATTATAATTTTCTACTATACTTGTTCGGAGAGCTTAATTTTCGATGCCTGTGCGATATAGTGCGTGAACGTGAACTTGGCGAATGCGCGCTTCGTAGTTCGTGAACGCTTTACTTTCCGCAGTAGGGCGAGAAACTCGGCGCATGCGCGTACCGTGATCGGTCTACCTTCCGCATCGGTCTTTGTTCGCGCGTGCGCATTTCAAGATAACTCAGTCGCTCAGTCGCTCAGTGGCGCCATCGGGCGTGCCTGATGCGTATTCTATGTTATCGACTACTTGCCTAATCGGTGCCATTTTCTCACAGTCAGATCCGTTAGCTTCGTCTGCTTCCCAAGCCGAACTTTCCAAGCAGGAGCTACAATGAATATTCTGTGCGACACGTGCGAATAGGCGATTTCTGACTCGTGTGCTCGAAGTTAGCAGCACTTGTTTCGGCTCGTGCTGCTGACTTAACACTCTTCGGAAATCGCTTACTGGCTTAATCTCCGCTCTAGCCGCGCAATCCATATTTATACTTTGTTTGAAAATCTCAAGCTTCCTAATCTCGTACAGGCAATAGGTATCATCATATCATCGCCATTATTATCATTATTATTTTGTATGGTTTTCTTCGTCTCGTTTTTATTTCATTCCATATTTCTCTTGCCTTTTTCTTTCTCGTTGGGACTACTGCGTGCGGGGTTTAAAAATTGATTTCCCCGGGGCGAATTACCCTCTTGAAACTTCCGTGCCGCAGATTTTGACGACAGGCTTACACGCTCAGGGACGACGAAAAAAGAGAAGTAAAATTACAAAAAAGTTAAACCACAAACAAAAAAATAAAATACCTATATTCATTGTATCCCACAGGAACTCATCATACTTCCGGTTTCATATTCTCCTTCGTTTTTTCCAAACTCTTCTCTGCTCATTCCCTTCGTCCCGTTATCCTGACTCCAGAGGCAAGTTTCAAGTTACATTCATAGTATATAACTGGAAGGCACTAGACCTACAACTGAAGCGAGCTGCTAAATGAAACCTGCGTATATCTGCATTTCAAAGGTCAATCAGCAGTGCTATTCACACGCAGCACCGGCACAAGTTGTGTGATTTAATTGTAAATTCCCAAATTACATCTTTTCATTCAGGCAGCAACTCACTCTCTCTCTCTCTTTTCCTCTCTCTCTATCAGAGATATTGGTGCGAGTACCTACTACATGGTTGCTATTATCCATAAATACGTCGATTTCAATTCTCAGAGTGGATGTACTACGGTACGGTCTACGGTTGAAAATATTTTATATTTTTGCATCACAAAGATGAGTATAAAGTGACTTTCCCAAATTGTACACTTTCCCCGTTACCGTCCCCATCCTCCCATAACTTGAGAGCCTCGAGAGTCTTAACCTACTGGAATATTTATCAACACGAGAAGAAAAAGGAGAAGAGGAAGAAGGAGAGTAATGTCTTTTGGAAAATTTTAACTTTTCCGTTTTTCCTTTTTTCTTTCTTTATCTATTTCTTATATTCATAGGATATATCATGAAACAGGTCCCCGCACTTTTTCAAAATCGAAAAACGTTACAAACTTCATTATTGGCTTGTTCTAGCGAACTTCAAACACCGAATGAACCATATACCATGAAAACTTGGGGCGAGGGGGGAGGAAAACGGGGCATCCCTGAGAAAATTTCTCGTATACATTTCCGAGATTGATGAACAACTAAAAGTTCGCAGTAGCCCCGGAAATTTGGAAACACCAAATTCAGGATGTGTTGAAAGAACTAAGGAAGCGAGGGGAAGTGGATACGCCGATGAAAATTTTGAGCACTTTTTTACAATCGAGCAACGTTTGAGTTTTTTTTCCAGCCTCTATACGTACATATAGCCAATCTCCTGTCCAAAGTATGTCAAGGCGAATGCGAAAATGAATCAGAGACATTTTTAAATTTTGAAAATTTCTTGGGGTGCCCATTTTGCCCGCAATTTTCGGACTTCTCAGGTGAGCGCGTTCAACGCTCGGTATCGGTCGGGAGCTATCGTTTTCCGGTGAAAATTTGGAGATCCATTGCCCGCCCCTCACCCCATATGCTCACGAATTACCAAAGTATGGAATATGAAAATATGGAAGATTTTGGTTTCCCTCCAATGACAACGGACGGAGAATAAACATTATCAACGCAGTTCACGGATGAGATGAGAAATAATGTTTGGCCAGATGTTGGTTTCCATTATTTTCAACAGCTTGTTGGTATACTAGGTGTATAGATGTCGGTGCCCCCCAGCCCGTCTTAGACCCTCTCGATTCTTTCCCAATTGAACCTAATCCACTATAAGTAATTCCACCATTTGTCGGTCCCTTTTCTGCGCGTCTGGCTCGACATCGGGGGTTACACATATATAGGTACTCTACGTATACCTTCCCCCTGTCTGCACACGTTGACCTAACCGTATAATAGAACTGTACGAGCGTGTAGTGGGTATAGGTATACCTGTATCGTGGTATTCAAGAAGGTATTTTCCAATCGGTTAACCTCGATGCACGTACCCACATCTCCTCTTTTCCTTCTTACCTCCTCTCCTCCTTTTCTTCTGCCCTCCTATCCTTCCATCTTCCTAACCTCCTCGAACCTCTGCAGGATTCAGAGACCTCGGCTGAAGCTGAAGCTGAAGCTGAAGCTACGATTTTAAGCACACCTTAGCCTTAGACCTCAGCCTCTTTCCTAACGCTTCGCTCTTCAAGACGTATCGGTATAGTTAAGGGATTTTCCGGCCCGCTGGCCTCCCCTAATCCGGTATTAACTTTACGTGGATATATATTGTACGCGTACGTTGCTGGATTTGGAGAGACTCGTCCCCCGTCCTTGCTCTCGCTTCTCCTATTTTTTTCCCTCTTCCAATTTTTCAATTTTTACATTTTTTTTATCATTTTGCCAGAAATTTTCTTGCTCTCCACGAGTATAGCCGGAGATTATTCAGAGAGAATAACCATCGTGTTTATAGAGAACGTGTGCAAAAACATGAGAAACATTATATCTCGAAAACCGAAATTTTTCTCCGTGAATAGGTCCATGTACGACATAGAAGGTTCACTTCATTTTATTGCTAGCCGATATCCGGTCCACCCGTACATAAATTCTTCTTCGCACCATTCTATGCAGGCCGTAATTTTCGGTTTTCAGAATATATATGTGTGTGCGTGTGTCATATTATCTCCGGCTGTCGAGTTCGTCGTACCGAATGTACGCTAACGCCACGCGCAGGGCCATATGTTGAGCGCCTCCGGAACTAACGTAGATGGCTTCTGCCGGCCGTTTGAAATCGCTAATTTCCAATAATCACGCCGTGTAAGATTTCGTCGCTATTATTGCATCGAACAAACGAGTTCTACGATGTACAGATTCCGCATCGAATGCGGAAGTGCGCTATCAAACGCTTTTTCGCGTTGACGACGCGTAGGCTTCGACATATCAGTCGGAATAAGTGAAATGACTCCGGGTCAGGGTGGTTACGGTGCGAGGAGAGAGGAGGGAGGCAAATGGCGTCGAGTATGAGTATGGGTATGGGATGCTTTTGAGCCTAGATCTCTGAAGCGGTCTGCGTATTATCACCGGATCTCTGCCTCCCTCCGCGAACGAAAAAACATATATAGCATACATAATATAACAGAGCCCGGGGGGGGGGGGGGGGGGGGGGGGGGGTCAGCCATCAGGATAATCGACCCGAATGATTTAGCGGCTGGAAGCGGCAGACCAGGCATAATTTAACGAGGACGAGCTCGCTCGCTGCCACGGATAATCTAATAATCCGCCATATTCTCTCTCTTCCGCTCTCTTCTTCTTTACTGAAATCATACTGCAAGCGGAGAGAGAAACGCCGAGGTGCGAGTCGAGAGGAAGGAAAATAGTGCAAGAGGAGAGCGAGTGTTGAGAACGTTGTGATCGCTGGTATAGAAATAAATTGCTGCAGTGCGAGAATTCTCCAATGCCGCGCTGCGCCGCGCCGCGCCCGCGCCGGTTCGAAAATGGAATGAAGAGAAGGAAAAGAGAAAAATAATATGGGGAAGCTACGGAACGGTGTGGAGTAGGTTGTATCGGGGAACTTCAAAAACGTAGATATAGGTATATGTATAGGTGACGTACTGTAGTACACGCATATCTACATATAGATGTATCATATGTGTATGTAGGTATATCTTACACGCGGCAAGAGAAGGTAACGTAATCGATGCAGCGCAGAGAGAAGAGAACAGGCGACGCTTACACGCGGCGCGGTGCGGCGCGGCGAGGCGCGGCGCTCGGAGACCTCGGAAATATGTGAGAGAGGAGAATCCTTTGTGTTTTTGTTGTTCACTGTTCCCGATGTGTCACGAGTTTGGCTGACACTCAGAAGAGGCGAATTCGCCATGCAAAAACCGGCTCGAGAAGGAAAGGAGGGAAAGAAGGGTAGGAAAAAAGCCGAAAGGAAAATAGGATTATTCAAAAATTTGATAAATTCTCTACCATATCCTATCTCCTCTGGCATGCATGCGGGCAGACAGCGCGGAGCAAAAAGCATTCTTTGCAAGTAAAGTACTTTCATTTTGTTCCCCGGATTACCTGGTCGTCCTACGGTCAACCGCACTCTGTACAAAATAACAAATGGACGCGATTAGGGAACGGGAAACGAGAAAGAGAAACGAAAATGACACGAGTACGCGACAATTGGGTACACCGAATATTCTGTGAACAACGCTACGTGAGTCTATAGCTGCTGTTCATTCGGTCGGTTCATATTTTGGATTTATCTTTCGTCTTAGCTGCACTCGCTGAGGAATTTTGATCACGGGGTCACGTGACCGGTTTCAGAGTTTTTCGGAATCTTGGTCTCATTTTTCCACGAAACTTCGAATCGATTTGGAATTTTTTGCGGAACAATTGTGCAAGTGTCAAGAAGCGCGCTCCGATCGGCCAGGGCAAAATAAATGTCGTGCGAATTTTTAATGCGCTCACCTCGCTGCGAGATGGGATTTTTAGGTTATATGCGACGAATTATTCGATCGATAATTATTATCGTGATCTCGCGAATCCAGTTGACCGGACGCGCGCTTCCTGACACCTGTACAATTATTTTGCGACGAAAAAAAAGAAGAAAAAAAAAAAAAAAAAATCAAAATCGATGCGAAGTTTTGTGGAAAAATGAGACAGAGTTTCTGAAAAATTCGAAAATCGGTAACGTCGCTCCTCGCTGGGAGAGAGAGAATTTGATGAGCAGTTGGCTTTGAAATTGAACGAATCGCGATACAAGAATGAATAAAAGAAACTCGGCAAACGATTTTTTGTTATAAATTATTCTCCGGTCTTTTACTTTCCGTCACTCACAACTTTCCTCGCAACATTTTGTATGAACTTTTAAACTATACCGCGCTGTAGTCATTTTCGTTATATATACTAGCAATTTTCGAGCCGATGAGGAATCAAGATAGCGCTTGACATCGTAATGCCTCTTCTTCCAGTTTTCGAAATCGCGGTCACACTTGTGGGAAATCTTGGCCTAACAACGAAAGTAACTGTATTTGAAATGCGGAATAAGTGGCACCCGAGCTTTCACGAGTTTTCGACAAAAGTAGATATACATAGTTGTGTAATACCTATATGGGCAGTACCTACAACTAGCGTACCACTTTCACAGAAAAACAAACATGAAACACGTATTTTTCATAACAGTCTTGTTTTTCGTTAAATTTTCAAACGTCTCATAGGTTAAAATTGCCTGCGGCGACTTACCCCGCAGAATTTACTGGCGTGTATCCAAGTCCGATTTTATGACGATAAGAAATTATTTGGATCTAAAAAGCGCACTCAACTTGATGTTCAATTTTCCGAGGTAGGTACGCGACTAAGCGATGCGGTTACAATAATTATTATTTTGGCGATCCTTCGTGGTTTTCTTTTTTCACGGTTTTTTCTCGTTTGGAAAAAAATAGACCGGAATTTCACATCGGAGTAAAATTTCATTGCAGTAATTATAACACCGTATAGGATATATGTGGTGTTCGACGAGCCAGATTTTGTCTCCGGGACAAAGATTACCGGGGAACAACAACAAGATACGGAGATGACAGATTCAAATTTTTACGAAGATCAATTTCACGGTTCATCGGAAATCGCTACCAAAGAAAATGGTCATACCGTACTATCCGACGTTCAGATACTTCGGGTATGTAATCGAGTAAATATAGGTATATAGGATAAAATTGAAAAAAGAGACAACAAGTTTGTACAAAATATCCTTTGATGTATGTTATACCTTGTAATTTATCTTCGTTTTCTTTTTTTTCAACCGCAGTGCATCACGACCTCGCAATCTACTCCGGGCAATAATTTGATAAATCCGAATGATTATTTGTCGACCGGTATCGGTGCCGAAACAGCGATTTACACTTGTGAATATCGGGAGATTTATAGAAAATTGAAAATCCTCACGGAAGTATAATGAAATCGTGCATATATACCTGTACATCGTCATCATACGTATCATCTGTTGAACTTCAGAATTTTGAATCAGTTTTTTCGCTTGTTTTTTTCTGCTATCGCCACAAATAATTCGACGTATTACACATATTGTAACGAATGAGAGACGGAAAAGATTATAAAATGATTGTGAATCGATCGAGGCGAAATTTTCAAATCCGTTCAACGAAATATCTCGATTTTGTTGTTTTTTTTTTCGCTGCAGAAAAAGAGTCGTCTTGCCTTGTCTTCACCTTCGGTATATCGGGGCTAATTTTTATTTTTCTTCTCTCCCGACTCATCGCACGTAGGTATACGAAAGACTGAGAGTTTGAGTACCGGAAAAACAAATTGATGATAAAAATAATTGAGAGAAAAGAATAACTCTTCGCGACGTAGGTGAGTATACAATCGTTAAAATCCGGTGGAATTAGGTACCGCTCGTTATATATGTATTGCCCGCTGCCTCTTATCGTTCATAGTACTACGTGTCATGAAATTTAGTTTGAAAAATCGTTTAATCAAACTCAGTCTCTTTCACCACGTTCCCTGTGAAGAAAAATAAATCGAAAAAGTTTTCTCTCTTTCTTCTTCTTCTTCTTCTTCTTCTTCTTCTTTACGTTCTCTCTCTTCCCCTCTATCTTTGTCCGTCTTTATTCGCTCGTCGATGAAAAAATGAACGGTTACTTCCACCCGCCTTTCCTACATCGAGAGATGAAGAAAAGAAAGAAAATGTTAGCGTCGATCAAGTTTACCGAAATGAATATATATCTTTATGTATATAAACCCAGAAGTATAAAATTTCTCATCGAGTTTGCGATTAAGAAATATTTTCAAAATCGAATTAATGACGAAACGAACTGCTACGTATATATGTACACATACATATGTACATACTATACTATACACGCATTATCTCGAGGTAGAGAATTCGGTTCGGGCACGCAAAATTATTATTCATGTTATTACACTTCGTGCCTGGGAGAGAAAAAATTAAGTTATTTGCATAAATTGAAGGTAAACGAATAAAAAGAGAAATAAGGAATAAACTGAAAAAACACCGAAGAATGAACGGAAAATTGAATATGAGATTGAAATTAAAATTTTTTCAATTTTTATCGTCCTATTATTTTAATATTTTATTAGGAATTTAATGTTCGTTTGAACGGGTTAAAAAGTTGAAAACAAAAAATTTGATTAACAAAATTGCGAATAATTCCAAATAATCAGATGTTTCATCGGTGCGTTCTGTTTGGGTCGTTTCGTTTTTTTTTTTTGTTTTTAATAACCAATTTTTTTCAAATCTTTTCTATTTTCTCGGAATTCTCTGCAGCTTTTTTCCAAACTAAGAAAAAGAAGAAATACCCTGACGTATATCATCGTCGTTAGAACCGTTTGTTGAACTGCGGGTAATTAAATCAGAAGCTTCTGCCACCAAGGGAAAGAAAATGTGATTATACGATTGCCGCGCGCAGCGTAGAGACAATAATTACATGACCAAGATATTCAAGATTCAAAGAGAGAGGTGAAGACAACAAAATTAAAAATACGATTTAATTACCCGTTCAGCTCTCTCTTTTTTACAGTCGAGTCTTCATTGCAAGCAAATTATAATGATATTATTATTATTATTATTATTAATATCATCATCACCATCATTATCATACATGAAACCTCGGATAATTTTCAGATCGAGCACATATGAACCTTCCATCAAGTATTATACCATTGAATGCTGACGCATTAAAATTTCCAGATGAAATGCATACATGGGAGGTTTTTGGCCCACTGATTTTTTCGGCGAAGATAATCTTCATTTATTATCTAGTTTTTCGTTTCTTCGTATTCCATTCCGAGAATCCCTCACCTCACCGAAATGCAGAAAAACCAGAAGATAAAAGGGAATAAAAAAAAAAAGAGCAAGATTGTTCTTCAAGGCGAAATTTCCAGCAAAAAATCGTTCACGAACGCTTTCTTTTGCGATTTCTTTGCGCTGGCTTTATAAAAAACGTTGGTATCACAAAAATGTGGAAATTTTTATTTTTCAGATATAATTCCTGTACCAACAGAATATATTGTACATAAATATATTCGACGGAGGAGATGGTAGATAAATGGACACATGCGCGATTGAAGAGTGAGTACTTATAATAGCGTTTTCGATTGGGATGCTCTGACCTGCTCTGAGAGCACCTCGGAGGATCCCAATCGAAAACGCTATAAGCTATACAATATAAATGAATTGCTAATTGAATTATTAACATTATAGTTCAGGCATACCTATTTCCTAGTGAACCTAATTTTTGTACAATATCTTCGTAACGTGTAAGCGATGTAGGATGATACGGGTATGAGCTACATATAACATCCGGTTTCCTGTAAATATCGGGGGAGCGGTACCACTCTATGTAAACTCGTTCAATGACATGCCTATGATTACGGAACGGAGGAATGTGGACTGGCATTCAAGATGGCCGCCATCCGCGGGAGTCAAATCCATAACCTAGCATTAAAAATTCATTCAAATCAGGATATCCGTTTCACTGAAAAAGTTTAAATCGTGTCCTGCATTATTCAGCCAATTTCGAGATCGTTCGTGTCACTGGAGAAGCACAAATCGGTGAGGTTTATTATCCAGCAAAATCTTAGGCCATCCATTCGACAACCGAAGAGGGCGGCCATCTTGAATACCAGTCCACGTTCCTCCGTCTCGTGATTATAAGTTGTCATTGAAAAAATTCATATAGAGTGGTATACGCTCTTGCGACTTTAACACGAAACCGGAAGTTGGAGGCATTAACGAACATTACTGTACAATGAGCCTCAACCAGCTCTGAACGCGATACGTAATAGTATAACATATCCAACGCAAGTGAAACCGCGCGCGTAAATGAATCGTCTCATTAGACACCTCCGGCTCCGCGACTCTCCCGAGCCTCTTGTCTCGTCCGCTGCTGCCGCTGCTCTGCTAATTGTAACCGACATGTTTAGACGGGGTGTCGAGGGCGTAGAAATTGTCGGCGGAAGATGAGGACGAGGGTTGAAAGTTGGAAATTGAAGTGTTCACACCGAATAAGGAGAATATCATTCATTCGAGGACTTTTGAACGCGGCGACATCGCGACAGTGGCGACAATTTTGCGTGTTTTAACCGCGGTCATGCTGCGGCGGAATCGCGGTTCCATAAAAGATCTAATAATTTGCGGGTCGAGTATGAACCTTCTCCTTCGAGTGTTATGGATTTCGTTGTGTCGAATGAATAATTTTTCATATCTGAAATAAATTGACATTGAACATCATTAACGCGGTCGGCTGTACCACGCGGTGTGATTTGCCGGTGCCTTCAATCCTTAAGGGGGGAGTCCACAGGTTGAAAAAACCTTTTTCGTTTTTCATCGAATCGTTTTCTACTTTCGACTATATATGCGCAATTCCGAGACTAACTACTGTCTGGAACATGGACTGATCTCGATGGGTATTTTGAAAGTTATGTTATTTTTCATTTATTGCTTGCTGCGGGGGATTTCAAATCCGGTCATTTTTAGGTATCAAAGTTATCGCCTCAACTCCGTTGGTCTAGTTTTTGTTGCATGGCCATTTGCGAGACGATGTAGACTTTATCACATGCCAAATTTCGTGCAGCAATTGAAGGAAAATATGCCCCAGAATATGTCTGCTGACGGACAAAATGATCGGTCGAAAAGTTCAAGTCTCCATATATTATCAAGTGATTGACAAAATTATATGAAGCAAGTGCAAGTCGAATCGAAGCTTTCGGAAAGGAGCGAATGCCCGTCATGATGAATGGAATGGGGTGCAAAATGAGTTTACTCAACTTTGTAACCCCCGAAAATACAGCGAGGTCTGTGTTGATGTCCTTCGAAGCCCATTATTTCAACCTCGGGGAGTTTGCTGCGCTCCAAATGTTGACCGGAGAGTTTAGGATCTCGGAAGCTAGTTCGAAATGATGATACAAAACCAGATGCGAATGAAATTCGATAAATAATTTCCGATTCCCGGCTTTCGTCGTCATCTGGTTTTTCCACATTGCCTGCACAAAAGAAATCGACTGATAATTGGAAAAAAAAATTCACTCTCGGAACAAGCTTCTCTGAAGCGAAATACGCCACGAAAAAATCGTGAGGGTTCCAAATTCATTTTATAAGTTGGGAAGGGGATTCCCGGAACATTTTTAGATGGAAAAGGAAAAATCGATTCCGTTGAAAAAAAAACCTGTGGAGTCCCCCCTCAACCGAAATATATTAATATAATGGAAATCGTTCAACGAGTATGAGTTGGTATAATGAAAAGGGGATCAGGTTTGGGATTTGACGTGGGTCAAACTCCTGTCATCCTCCATACCGTTAATGTCCTCGGTAAGAAAATATGTGCGTACATCTCCCGGTAGCCGCTTATTGCATTTCTCCCTTATTTTTTCCAGATTTCATTCATTCATAATATCAGCGAGAGAAAATACGGAATACTATGGTAGACGTTATAGCGCGCTGTGACCGGAAGTTTGAAAAAACAATTTATCTTCCCGTATTTTGCTTGTTTTTTACACAAAATTTATCAACTCTACACGGTTGAATACCCAATTTCATCAACTGGATGAAAAGTTTCACATTTTGCCATTTTACTTCCTTTTCATCCCCCTTTTTCTTCCTTTTTTTTTCTCAAATATACTATTCAAGAAACTTTGTGGTTGGCTATCCTCCACCCCGACCCCGACCCCGACCGCGACCGCGACTGGGCCGGCCCGCCGCCCGGCCAGGCGTTAAGAATAACGAGGGATAGCATTATCGTAGCATGTACACCTATACATGCCAACTCCTGCTAGGAGGAGCGGGAATAGCAGGTTGGCCTAGGGCACGCCCGAGGTCAAACAGCCGGGAATGTTTCAATTGAGTTTAGAAGCTAGGATATTCGAGTGGCTACTTATTCGGGCGGCGGGTACCGCCACCCTTGGAACAGACTTGCCAGTTTGACTTCTTCAGTTTCATTTTTTCCTTCCTTTACTCCTCCACTTTGGTCCTTGGTCCTTTTAACCTCGTTTTATTCTGTCTCCGTTTCTTCTGGTTTCGATTATTTCCTTGTATCAATACCGCGATCTTCTCCGTGCTCGCTCTTCAAACTCTTGCTTCTCAGTATCGCGGTAAGATTCTTTCGACTCTAAAGCGTCGCGCGAAAGTCTGATGATTCCTCCGGTTTCTTGCGAGACAAGGATCGTCTGTATCCATCAACGCGTTTCGACTATTCTCACGTTCTGAAACTCACCGGTTTCTGCGAGTAGATTACATCGTTGAATTTCAGTGAAAGTGAAAAACTGCATGAAAGTAGAAGAAGAAGAAGTAGAAGCAGAAGCAGAAGCAGAACCAGAAGTAGAAAAGAAAAAGAAACGAGAATAGAGAAAAACTCAGACGCTGTAATATGCATAATGTGAAGCATGCGAATGCTTATATAAACGTATACCTATACCTGTATATATGTTGAAAATATCATCGACGCATTCGCCGGTTCGAATAGCACTCTATGAGTCTAGACTCTCGAGACTCGCGAGGTTCTAGGGTAGCGTGAAAGGTGTTGTCAAGTGTCATTGGCCACGCGAGTTCCGTCAACATTCGTTATTTACATTGCCTTCAGCCACTATAACCACCATCAGCATCACTCTCGACTGGCAGCTTTTCTTTTTCCTTTTCTTTTTCTTTTTCTTTTTCTTTTTCTTTTTCTTTTCTTTCCTTTTTCCTTTTCCTCTTCCTCTTCCTCTTTCCTGTTTCTTTTTCCTCTTCTTTCGCGAGGTTTCTGTTCGCTGACCTGCTGGTTCCGTTTTTTCCCTTTTCGATATTTATCATCATTTTCAATATATTCTCCATACATACGGCATGAACTCGGTATAATCAGAAGCAGAATATCGACTATACGGATCCGTGACATATATCACATCTATTGTTGTCAAAAATACAGTTTCCTTCGTCGCACCTCTTGCTTTTCTTCACATAAAACTGTAAGAGTTCAGCGTTCAGTAAAAAGCTTTCCAACGATTAACCAAAAAGCCATCTCCTTTGAAAGACACTGGAACGTGAAAAAAAGAGAAAGAGAGAAAGAGAGAGAGGGAGAGAGAGAGGAAAATAAACGGAGGGATGGCAGAGATTGAGAGAAACAGAAGTCGGTACTTTGTGTTCGTTCGTCTTGTGATCAACGGGCCCGTGAATGTCGCTTTCAAATCCTCAAATACTGCTCTTTGAAGCTCTGCGTCGGCATTTATTACACCCGCTTCTGGCATTAAGCTGATTGCAAATTGTAGGAAGGTAAAATACTTCGACTATCTCTATGTTTTATTATTCGCATAATCACGGTAGCGACTTGCGTTGATCAATTCACGGATTTCGTTCGTTGAACACTTCTTTTTTCAACATTTTAGAAAACGAAGAAATTAAAGAAAAGGAAACACACACACGCGCGCACACACACTATCACTCAAACTTCATGCTCAACAAAATTAAACCGTGAATAATAATCTATAGAGGAATCGGAATGGAAAATTGATGAAGATTTTCATTCCCCATTCAGTCAGTCCGAGAAGTAGGATAAGAAGAATTGGGGGAAAGAAAAAGTAGATGACGAAGAAGAAGTTCTTAGGAATAATAAGGGTTCAGAGTTTTCGACTCCGAGCAGCGGAGCGTGAGTAATTAAAAGCTCAACTCGTGGGAAGGAAACCGACGACGTCCACTGGCGTCTGATCACGGTCCCGCGTCGTATCTCGTGAATTTAAAATTTCCTCGCGCGAGGCGCGAGCGAATGGCTTGAGTTTCCGAGTCTCGAGTCTTGGCGTCTGATGGGCGTCGCCCCGCAAACTTCTTCCTCGCAGTTTTATTTCATCTTCTAACCTTCGAACGGCTTCTGCGTACCTTCCTTCGCGGAATAAAGCGGTCAAAGTCATTCGCCGATCGAGACGTATTCGAACTAATGAAGTGAGAAAAACGGGGCGAGTTCTCACCCCACGAAAACGATAAGAGGAAACACGTGAAAAAAAAAAAAAAAAAAAAAAGGAACACACAGAAATCACAACGGTTTGTGAAAGATCGTTCAAACAGAGGCTGCATCGCGTATATATACGAGTAGCGTAGCGTAACGGAGGGAGAGAATATCCCATCGCCGCTTCATGTATTATAGATATAAAGGTCATAGGTAAACAGTTTGAGTTTATAAGGGTGAGTGAACTGAGGATATGATGAGCTCGAACGATTTCTCGTGTCATATGGCGCGGGAAGGGGAAGGGGAAGGGGAACGGGAACGACCTGGTATGGGTTGAAGGAAAATAGGAAATCGTGATATTTATGTCTTCCTTATCAGGAGCTTCGGGTCAATAGGGCAACAGCGGAGCTCGTAATCCTAACATCCCCTTCCATTACTTCATTCTCACGATTCGAGAGTATGATACGGTAGACGAAAGCGTCGTGTATTTACATCCGTACGATGAAATTACTTCAGTTCAATCCATGTCCCAGGATATTAGAAATAATTTATGAAAATGTAGAGTATATTTTGTACCCGCGTATGTATGGGGTGCCAAATTGCAATTTTCCTTCTCTCTTTCTCTCTCCACAATTTGGGTGAAATTCTTGTCCATCTTTCGTAACGTACTACGGTATCGAGTATACCTATCGGCTCCCTTTCTTCCATTCCCGTAGATACATGTATGTACTTTAGAAACCGATGATATTACCCTAACGGGGAAAAAAAACCCTCAAATTTAAGGTATGAAATCGTCACCCTCGACTTGTGCGGGCTCACCCCCGACGATCCAGGTTTCACTCTCGAGTAGTAGCTACCCCCAAATACGGAGTAAGACCTAAAAAGTAGAGAGTGAGGAACTGAGCCCTAAATTTGAGGGGTTCTATTTCCGCAAGGGTAATTCTGGAGGTAATATTTCTCCAGTAAAAAAGAAAAAATGATCAAGAGGCACGGGAGGAGGAGGGAGGAAGGATCTCTTTTTTTTCTCCCCTCCGCGAAAACTCGCCCAGTTACTCTCTTATCTGTCGTGTAAAGATTACCCCATTACGGCATAGTTGGTTTGACGCGACCGTGCGATATAGATCGTCGGGGGGGTGGAATGTAGATGCTAATGCGATGTATAAAGTCATCCATTAGGGGGTCGTGGTGAAAAGAAAGGGCAAATTTTTCGTTTGCTGTTAATCATAGTTCAGAATTCGAGTAAATTCGGCCAATTTGACGAAGAGCAATTTGGAGTCTGATGCGAGATTAAAAACGTACGGTAATTCATTATTCCACAAATTCGACTCTCCACCTCTCTCTCTCTCTCTTCCTCGATCCCTATTTCTAGTTCTATGTGAGATGGGGATACATATATACATATACATATATAACATGTATATATAATGTTCATCATCTCGTTTATCATTCTACGCTGGTTCCTCTTCGCGCCAGCCAGCTGTTTCCTCAACTTTCCGAGCTTCTCTCTGGTTGGTATAACATACCCGCACGATGACTAAACCATGGAAGAGAGTGGGAAGGAGAGAAAGAGAGGGCTGGATCGGAGGTGCAGGTAACAGGTAACAGGTGCTGGAGACAAATTGGCTTCGTCAATTCTACAGCACGTAGTTGTAGGTATCTACAAAGTTAACTCGAGCAACTCTTCCGCCCCGCGTTACATACCTCGCTCACATCCAGCTTCAAGTATATATGGTATACAAGTACTTCAATGAAAATCCCCCTCGTTTTGTCATTTTCTAGTAGTTTATTAAATTATCACGTGTGTGGTATATGTATGTACATACGCAGCTACGTGCGTAGGTAAATACCTACCTGTATGAAGGTATGGTTCAAAAAAGTGAAAAAAAAAAATGACTCATTGTCAGCAGGTTGAATTGAGAAATTGGCTCGTGGTTTTTATGAAAAAATAATCGATCACTCGTCATTTTTCCGGAATTCCCACTTTCGACATTTTCGTTACCGAAGTTCCACCGTTTCCGAGCCTTCACTTTTGATCTTGTTTTCTTCGGTTCATTGGCTGATTGAAACGTTAGCCGTGCTGAATCTGCAGTTTCGCGGATATTAATTCTCCAAATTTTGTCAATCTACGCTTCGCTCGTTTGGAATGTAAAACCACGGTCAACCGGGACAATTATGGTACAAAAAAGCACTTTTTACGTTCGCGCTTCGCCAAAATTCTGAATTCCATTGATCTTTTTTCACGCGCTATAGTAATGTAGCGGAGATTATTCGGAAGATATCTGATAAGTTGAATTCGCGAACGAAAAATTTCTTGGTCAAGTTATGTTGACCTGCAGCTCATACCATGATTGCACCGCGTTTGAAGCAATTGTGGTACGGATTTGTTATTTGTTAATAAAAAGAGGCAAATAATTTATTCTTAGGTTTGGATCATGAGTAAATCGTTCATCAGACATCCTACAGTAAAATCATCAAAGGTACAAAAAAATAAAAAATAATTATCATTCAATTAGTTTGTTATATTTTCGACTCGAAAAAAATTGAACTGGTATCATGAAAAGAACCCTTTCCTTTCATCAACAGTTTTTATATTATTAAACCGACCTTATAGTATTTTGAATAACGTTTTGAACTCGATTCATTACAAACATTTATCTGATTAAGAACGTGTAGTAATATACCGATCGTGGTACACAAACTAAATTACAAATCATTTCGCGACGGAGTGAAGGATAGCATTTTCGCTCTAGCATCAGATTGTATTATCAAGTTCAGTTCTCGCCATGGCCGAGTTTTACTCCGAAATCGACAAAAAGCTATTTTTCGTAAATAATGCTTCACCGATGTGTCAACGCGTGAAAAGCTGTCGTGGCTGGGGCGGCGCGCGGCGCGGCGGATCGAATACCGAAGCGGTATATTTTTCGGTATACATCAAAGTTGCTAGCACATTTGATTGGCAGATGGCTCCGTGCGTAGGAGTAAATAATGAGAATAGAAATCAATAGAAATGGAAATAAATGTTCAAATACGAACTCGACCGGACTTCTGGGCCCTCTTATGCGGATATGGAATTGGCGAGGACCAAGTTTCGACTCGTAATACGACGTGAACGTAGATGATAGGATAATAGGCAAAGTATACCACCGCTTTGTCGTGAGGCGCGTCGCTATGCGTCGATTTATCGGAAATATATGATTGGCGAAAAATAACTTTTTACCGATGTCCGCGCGAAACTCTGTCACGGGGCGAACAGAATGTGATAATATATCGGATGTCGACGCGAAAATCGAATCCTCCACTCCGTCTTGAAATGGTTCGGAATTTCGTTTGTGTTCCTCTGTCAGCGAGTGCAGGGCCACGGCGGATTTAACGACAAGGCGGTATATTTTGCTTATCATCCAAGTTCGCGTGGTCTCTACCAGTGAATACTTCGTCCTCGCCAATTCGGAAGGTAAGTTCGGAAAATAAGCCACGTATACCGCCTTGTCGCTCGATCCGCCACGAACATAGAACGTGAAGCGTTGACCGTGGTGTACAAACGAAATTTCAAACCATTTCTATGCGAAGTCGAAGATTGAACTTTCGCTCGAACATCTGAAATATCGTATCAAGTTCTGTTCGGGCCATGACAGAGTTTGGCGCGGAAATCGGCGAAAAGTTATTTTTCGTAAATCATATATTTCCAATATATTGACGCACGTAGGACGCTGTAGCGACCGGCCTAACGACGAAGCGGCGGTATACTTTGCTAATTATCCTATCATCCAGGTTCACTTGGTACCTACGAGTCGAAACTTGGTCTTCGCCAATTCCATATGACGCATGAGAGTGCTCAGAAGTCTCGATGGATTTGTACTTGAACATCTATTTCTACTTACATTTATTTAGGTATATTCAATTCTATTTTTCTTATTCATTTCTACACACGGAACCATTAGACATAATATAACGCTTCGTCTCTTGATCCGGCATCACAGCCATGACAGCTCCCCACGTGTTGACATTTTCCTTCCTGGGTAACACATTATTCACAAAAAATAACTTTTCGTCGATTTCCGTGTAAAACTAATTCACGGCGCAAACAGAGCACGATAATATATATATGATGTTGGAGCGAGAATTCAATCATTCGCTATGACGTGAAATGGTTTGGATTCCCGTTTGCGTACCACAGTCGTTACTAGCGCACGTCCTTAAGGTGCTATTAAAGACCCATTTGCGGCCATCCGTAGGTACTCATTGTCGAGAGCATTGTTGTCAATCGAAAATGCGATTCGTCACCACTCTTACACCAAACAACCAATTTGAATGAAACTTTTTCGATTGGACGCAGTATTTTAGCAGGAAGTAGCTAACTATTTCATCTCGGTAAAATTTTGAGAAAATTTAGAGTTTCAGGGAGTTTCTAATTGTTGGGTTAGGTTTGTTCGTAGGTGATATTGAGCAAATTTGAATTTCTGATAGAACTCTCCCACAAATCGTGGAGATGAAATACTCAGCCACTTTCTGCCAAAATACTGCATCCAATTGAAAAAGTTCCATCCAAATCGGATACGTGGTGTAGGAGTAGCGACGAATCGCGTTTCCGAATGATAACAATACTTTGAACAATAAGTAACAATTATCGGTGAAAATGGGTCATTAATAGCACCTTAAGGCGATAGAGTACGCGTGTGTGGATCGGAATTGTAGTGTTACGAATTAACTCAATTATCTCACGTTTTCACGTTTCTAAAGGTAAAAGACGATCTATTATTGCGTCAGGTACGGTCCTCCACTCTTAGGAACGTGAAAATTGTGAAATAATTGAGTTAATTAATTCGGCAAACTAAGATTCCGATTCGCACCCGCGTACTGGGAATCGTTACAATATCAATGAGCATCGGTTTTGGAGGTTAGGTTGGTTCTTGTAAGGTCGATATATTCGCGTATTTTTCACTCTCCGGCACATAATAAGACTAATATACAATAATTTGTACGAAAAATTGCTCTGATACGAGTTTTTTCATGAAATACTAACTAACTCTTATGTTATGTATATACATACATACCACAATTGCGCCTGAACGTTCTGACGTTAGCTGGGTATATTATCATTATACCCTGCAGCTAACCAATAATACGACGAACAATTTACAATTCATTATTTTCCTGAATAGATAAAAATCCGTTATTCATCACTTCGATTCGTAGCACATTAAGTATTCATTATTTATTATTCATTTAGCAAAAATTTTCCAATCAATTATCACTTGAAAATGGTAATCTCCTATTTGCCGAACCAAATTAAGAGGGTACTCATCGTTGTCAGACTGTCATTTGGCATAAACAGCGGAACATCAAGCAAGAGCTTTCCTTCCGTCACGCAACCGGCGCTGCTGCTGCGCTCAGTGGTGCTCAAGCAAACTTGTTCGATAAAATCAACCGCAGTGAGTGTATACGCATATACGTGTGACGTATACGTTCTGATTCTCCGGCAACAGCAGTCATAACAGAATGTAATAGGTATAAACCCAAAGAGCCTACGCACGATACAGCTACGTGTTCAGAGCTGCTCGCAATTCCGACACAACACATTATTGCAAGGCGGCGGCGGGAAGGGACGGGACGAGACACGTGCGTCCATAAATCACACGGTTTGCCGCACGCTGTGAATATACACGTATATCCCTATGTATTATGTATATATATGCGTATAGATACGTGCGTACAATATACATATATATAGATGCTGTAGGTAGATAGATGCGGAGAAGAATGGCTGAAATATACACAGTATACATCATATCGAGATATTTACATACATATGCATACATCTGCATCGCACATATACGGGGTGTCCCAAAATTAAGTGCAAAAAAATGATAGAGGTAATAGAGGGGGGGGGGGGGGGGGGGGGCGAGCTGAGTAAATTGACCCCAGGAACATGTGATCTGCGAAGTCGTGTTCGTGAGATATGACCGGTTAAAAAATCTTATCAAGCGCCCGCGACTTCGCAGACCACATGTTCCTTGGGTCAATTTACTCAGCTCGACTGTCTCTATTACCCCTATCATTTTTTTTACATAATTTTGGGACACTCTGTACATTATAGGTTACAAAAAAAGGATATTATAGGTACATACAATCTCTCACATACCAAAGTTATAGCGAAGATATGTAGACGCGTATGTATTCATGTATGTAGATACTATTGCGCTTCAGTAGTGCTGTGAGCTTTTTTTTATAATTATGATAAGCATGACGATACGTATGGGCATTGTTGGCATTGTCACGTACATAGACACAGCTTGTCTATTCAGTATTCGGTTCAGAACATCGGCTGCTAGTGTCGCGCGGCAAATCCCCATTCGAAGCAGTATAATTGCGGGTTGTCCCAACTGAGCCGATTATTGGACGAACTGTGCTATACCTACAGGAAGAATGCGAGCCAACGATTTATTCACGAGTCCCTCATTTTTCACGAGAATTTGCGAACCCGTGTCCGATTATGTTAATCTCACGGCGGACTCGCTCGGGCTCACTTGCAAATGATGTAAATTATGTTACACGAGAAACGGCTCTCAATTTTTCGCCAGATACGGGACCCGTTTGCGAAAGGCGTGCGTATCGTTTCCTCGCATTCTCCCTGCATACCCGCCGATACCGAATCGATTACCATTGAATTGTTATTTTCTTTCGTTTCTTCTTTCCTTGTGCTTTCACTTAATTTCTGGGGCAAAAGAGTTTTTTTTTGATTTTTTAATACGAGCAGGTATGTATGCATACCTACATACGTACCACGATAGATTCCAGGTATAGGGACAGTTCTATATCCGGTGGTATCCGGGCGGATTATTATTCACGATTTATCATTTCCCCCGAAGAGCGTGGAGGAGGAGGTGGAGGAGGGTGAGGGATCATGAAATATTGCCTACATGGTCCTGTCTGCGTTCCGGCTTGGGGATCAGGCTGAACAAAAATGAAAAATTGAAAAAATAAATAAATAATTACAAAACGTGAGACAAAAAGAAAACCAGTGAAACGGAATAAATGAAAATCGAATAAAGCATCGAAATTTTTATTTTTTTCGGACTAACGCAATAACCCGATCTCTGGTATTTTCATTTTTTCCATCCCGCTCTCTCTCTCTTTCTCTATCTATATCTATATCTATCTGTCAACTTTCATTTTTACCCAACGTGGATGAAATTTGGGACTCTATGGGGTATAATTGAGTCACGCAATTAGCCTCGGCGCAGGTGTCTCACTGCTAAATTGGTGCGAGTCAACTATTTCCTGATAGTCCGGAGGTCTGCGACGCTTTTCGTTGCTATATTCGTTTCGAGCTTGGTTTATATTTTTATTTGTCGTAATACTATAGCTCATCAACAGAATGTCGAACTCCTGCGACCTGAATCGCGATACAACTATTGGCAGTGATGTATCAGTTATGTTTTGTGAAAAGCGTTATAGATGTTAAAAATGTTCGAAGCCGAAACTCTACCTATCGTTTATTGACATTTTGGCAAAGAAAAAAATCACTTTCTGCCACCTCTATTGTAGAAAAATTGACTCCTGCCATCGACCTAATTATGCGAACGAAAAGATCAATTGACCAGAATGTTCAAATCGAATATTTTCGAAGCTATTTTGTCGGCCTCCGGAATCCACTCGAAATTGCCCCGAACGCACTACATTCATGCCAGAACATTTTTCATACAGAGAGGAACACAGGAAGCACAACGCTCGTGCCTTGTTCAGGCGTGCCGCGTTTCACCAGATATTAGGAATTTTTGAGCTCGCCGATCGGGGCGACAATTTCGCGTACTTCGGCGGTGAATTTCGTTCAACGGTCCTACCTCTCCGTAAAAGCTCTGATAATTTTGAGTTTTAGCATATGTCAGCCTTCCTTGAAGCATTACGTAGGTATTGCGCTCCGGCATCAATTGAACGGAATGTGGCCGGACTGACTAATTATAATCATCTGTCGCCGGTTCTCACTGACACGCGATAACGCAACAGAAGAATTTTATTTCTCACTCAACTGTCGGTCGGAAAATACGACTATGGCCGACAGGAGCGCATATCCCGGTGAAAGCACGATTGTCGATACAACTGCTAGGGAAATCATTCGTACAGGAGCACCGATATACTTATACCTGTCGAATGTCTATATATCAGTGTACTACAACAGGAGCAATCTGGCACCGCGATTCCGACTCGCGAACACATGCAACGCGATCACGTAGCCGCAGTTTCCGATTTTGCCCCGTTCGCTTTCTTCGCAATCAAATTGTCGCCGCTGTCGCAGTAGCTCTGCTATTTCTGGAGACGCTCAAGAGCCCTTAGCACTATTTTCAAGCGAGTATAGTCGAGACCGATCCGCGAATATCAGACACACGAGTTCTCAATTTTCCCGAAAAATATGTCCGTCCCGTGACGAAAACTGCGCGAGCGTTATCACGTTTCCTCCGATCCTCCCTCTATGCATATTCGTATATTTTTCATCCATCCCATTTTCTTCCTTTCACAAAATCCAAATAAAATACGGCGATACACCCATTACACGAATTTTTTATACGGGTCATTCCTATAACTTATGATTTGTCATCTGGTCGACAGCATACACAGGTACGTTGTATTACGAATGGGGCGAGGCGCGGCGGGGCGAGACGAAGGGATGAAAATGAATTATCGCAACAACGCGTCAAAAGCAACAACAATCATCTTTCGCCCGCCGAGAGAAAATGTAGACACCGACCGTGAACAAAACAATTAATCGGATGGGAAAAAACAATGGAAATATAGGTACTCGAAGGAAGGAGAAGTCGAGAGCTCGGATTCTCGATATCGTGCATGCGGGGACCGACGCATGAATATTGATTTCCTGTTTTGCCCGGCACCCTTAGTAATGTCCTCGGTCCTGCACATACCTGCGACTACGTGCTACCCCTGCCTCGGGAATAGCTGAGTTTATCTATAATGTCAAAAGTTTATTGCAGCTATTTCAATCCGAGGGAAGACAGAAAAAAAAACGGATAAAAATGAGTATGAAAAAAAAAGAAACGAAAAAAAAAGTGATGGGAAGAAATTTTTTCCATTTTGTACACATGCCTCTAGGTTCGAGCTGGGTAGAGTAGACACAGGGGTACGTAGATCGCTGTTTGCATAAAAGGGTGGAACGCAGGTGCACGAAGATCCGCATACGTCTAGTTTGCAAATTATAGCATAATAATGATAATAATAATAATAATAATTACAAGCATCTCGTAGAAAATTACCGCAATGTCGAGGAAGAGGAAATTGTTGACTCAGGTTGGAATTTTAACGCGGGTAGGTAGCTAGGTGAGCAACGAGCCGGTTGCCTCTGATATTTTACCACTCATAAGTACTACCAGCTCTCTCCTACCTCCGGTGGAAAATAAAAAGATCAAAGGAAGAAAGTCGAGTTGTAAAAGTGGGAGAAGAAACACGATAATAACCGAAGTGCCTACTACAAATATTGCAATGCCAGAGAAATGGCTGGAAACTATATAACTATGAGATCGAGCGTGATCGGGCCGCGAGTTTATACCTACCTGCGATGTCAACGTGAACGAAATCGTGCCAAATAATCTCGCGCGGTGAAAATATTTTTATGGGAAAACTAAGAGCACGAAGGTTTTTCTCGATCGAAGTATTTTACCCGATATCGTTTGACACGATTCAGTTGGCGTTAGCGTAATTTCGGGGGGAGAGAAAGCCAACGAGGGGTCTTCTCCACGGATTCGTGACCGAAAACGCGCTTCTGCCTGTAGGCATGCTCCTTGCCGATCTGTACCAACGATTAACGAGGACTGCGATCTCACGGTAAAGTAGATTTTTGGCAAAGAAAACCTCGTCGGGCATCTCTGCCGCGTTGGCATCTTCCCTAGAATCAAGGGGATACTACACTCGATTTTTACCCTCATAACCCCGTAATAGAAGCAATGAACCAGCAACGTTCGATATAGAAATGAAAATGAATATAAAGAAATGGCGGGCAGGTGTGAATAGCTTGAAGTTTATACGTCAGGTTAAGGCGATGGCGTAGTCGAGTCTTACCGACATTAATTATTTTATCGATTATATCCGGAACGGTGACACCAATCCGATTGGTCGTTTGGGATTCGATGATTCAAAAGAGTATAGGTTCGAGGCTGCGGAGCGGAAGTCACGGAAATCATGAAATGGGTAGGGAATATCAGTTATTCATTATTCATGTGGCAAGGGTGCAAAAGGGAGTGACTTGTCGTCGAGTGTAAAGTGACGCACGAGAGTGACGAAGTCCCCGTATGGGCCCGCGCAACACATCTTATTCTCTACGCTACGTACCTCAGTAAAAAAACTAGATTTTTGTGGAGAAATTTTCAAGCACAAGCGTGTAGAAAGACTGCATGCGAAAGTCAAGTTTCCGACGGAGGTAGCACGGTAAAATTATGTTCCGTGCATCGTAGGGTGCGAGCGCGTAACTTATTTTTACTGCCGTCAGAACCTACGCAAGTCGTTTACGCGAAAGAACGTCTGCAGACGCCCGGATTTTACGTGAAATGCCCAACACCACAATACCAAAACGTTTTTTATTCTTTGAACAAGTAGGGCCGTTCTTTGAAAAATGAAAACTCGGGGTGACTATATTGGTAATAATAATCATTATCATTGAGTCATCAAGCGTCAATAGCTGAAAGTTGAAACTGAATGTATCGTATCCGCGGCCGCGTTTAGTTTCAGCCATCGATTAACAATCAATAATCACCACGAGCTCCCGTTTTTCAAACTACGGCCCCATCTGTGCCTGAAACTAAAATCCTTCGACATGGATGTGTTCGGCATTCCATGTGAAATCCGGGTATCAAACGTTTTCTTCACATAAACGTAAAACGATCCGCAGGCTTTGATAATGGTCGAAAATTTCGGCTGTCATCACCTATTTTCACTCGAACACATCGGTTGTGTATTACTGTTCAGAAGATATTCGACAAAATAATTGATGTCGGTAAAAATCGGCTACAGCGTCGCCTTAACCTGAATATAGCTATAAACTTCAACCTACTCGTACCTGCTTGCCGGTTCTCTTCATTCATTTACCATACTAATATTTAAGTGCTTTTATTACAGGGTTATCATTTTCCCTTTCATTTCCGTAAGAATTGAGGGAAGAATCCGCCCTGCAATTCTTCGTACAGACTGCGCAGATATAAAGCCACGATTACGTAGGCTGGTCAGGGACTGAGGTTAGCCAATAACAGCGCATGTAGGCGCAGACCGCTCTCCTATACATCTTAGCCATAGGTCGTGGATGGTGGTAGGTACATAATGTATCTATCTGGATACGTTTTCTGCACACGAATCAGTACCTAAATACGAAATAAACCAGTAGACAGATACCTATACAGGGTGGGGCATTCGAAGTGTTACAAGTGGATATCTCGAATACCGAGCGTCGTACGAACGAATATGTCGAATGGAAGTTGCAGGGTTTTGAGGAGGACATGCGCTGGCAATATCATTTTTTCAACGGGAATTGACGTTCCGGCGAAATCTATACGAAACTCATATTTTCAATGAGAATCGATTCAATGAATCACATATTTCTGCTGTTCCGGTGATTTTCAGCCGAGTAATGGCGACTCAGAGTTTTTCAGATCGAGCGATGTTCTGTCTCAAATTTCGGGAACCAGGCGTCTGAGCATGCCTGAGCAGGGTTTAAATTTTCTACTTGCGAGTAACTCTTTAAATTCCGGTTGAAACCACTTCAGTTACTATACGTCAACAAAAAACAAAAAGAGAAGAGAAAACATGTACGTGTTCCTTATCCTTGGTCGCCCGGTGAAACGAAGTGGAGTGGTTTTGATCAGACATTTTGTGAGGAAATTGAAAAATTACTCGAAAGTATTAAATTGAAACGTATGCCTAGAAAGAAGGCTGCAAATCGAGATTCATTGTTTCCTCGGTCTACCAATGAGATCACCAAAGTTTTCAAACTTTTGGAATCATCGCTGAATCTCTCATTTCTAATGTCTCTGTAATGACTGGCCTATAGATAGACATATCCCGTCTGATGACAGAATGTTATTTTAGATAGACCGACGTTTCGTACATATATGGCGAATCGAAGCTTTTGCAAACCACATCCGAAATCGGATCGGCGAAACCCCAAATTATCACCTAATAAAAGATAATTGAGACATGAAATTGCCGTATGGCCGAAATCCTGATCGTTCGGATAAACAGACTCGTTGCTAGTCTCACGCTATACTCGATGTATATGGGCGCTAGTCTGTTGATATCCATTTTTAACACTTCGAATGGTATATTTATAAAAAAAAAGAATGAATTCTGAAGAGTGCTTTTCCTCGATCGCGAGTACAAGCTATGCGAGTATTCATATACACAAATGTGAAATCTAGGAAGAAAATGTAATACCAAATTATAGGCATTCATATTAATATTATTATTTTAATTTCCACTGGCCTCCGTTTTGATTAATCGTCTTCAATTTGTAAATTTTCTCGCTCGCATCGCTCACACATGTGTCTGTAAGTGGTATTTGTTTTGTTCATTTTAGGATTTGAAAATAGCTGGGCAATTGATTTTTGTGGCTGACATTTAGGACATTTCAAAGTTGAAGAAAGACCGCGATTAATTATCGGAATAGCAACGAAATCATCATCACGTGGCGAGAATTGAAGCGGGGTAAGTCGACCTTCTCCCTTACGCTATTTGTTAACATCGTATGTATATACACTTACTGCGGTTGATTCGCGGACGGTTTCGTCCCAATTGTTTTCTGGTTGGGCAATTTCAGACAATTTATATTGACCACCACTGAACGCCGACGGCAGCGCCGCGCCGGTTAAGTGCCAGCGAATGGAAGTACTCCACGATCTTCTGCTGTCTAGTGTCCGATCTCCGAGTCTCCGATGACAGTTCAATACCGATACCTAACCTCGTAATCTATTTCGGCAAATTGAAAATTGTCATTCGAAAGTGATAATCGTGCAGAAAATTGTTGCTCAATGGATAATAAATACTCTTTGTATAGGAAAATACAGCTACGAAATAGATTACGAGGTTAGGTATCGGTATTAAACTGTCGTCGGAGACTCGGAGATCGGACACTGGACAGCGGAAGATCGTGCAGTTACTTCCATTCGGTGTCACTTAACCGGCGCTGCCGTCGGCGTTCAGTGGTGGTCAAAATAAATTGTCTGATATTGCCCAACCAGAAGACAATTGGGGCGAAACCGTCCGCGAATGAACCGCAGTAAGTATACATACATACATACATACGTATGGTACTACGTACCTATGCTATATATTCATGAACGAAAAACCAATAAAAGAAAATGGAAGATAAATAGGTAAAATAAGGACAGAAAATTCGACAAATATTTCCATACAAAATTCGCCGATGTCTCCAGGTATCACGAATTATCGCTTTCGCAATCAACATTTTCCAACATGGTACAGGTACAATGTCGAACGATTAATTTTCATAGTCATTATTATATCACAGTTATCTTCTCTCTCTTTGTTTCCTTGTTCCGTTTATTTTTTCTCCAAGATTCATTCCCTGTATACATAATTGGATTCTAGAATGTAGACCGGTATACCTATACCTACATGTATTATAAATTCGAGTATAAATCTCCGCGATAATTAAGCTCGACCGAATGGGAGTTATACAAAATTGGGTCTGAATGAATCCGCACATTCAGTTTCGGGTGATTAAAATATCAGACTCCTCCCATACATCCTTCTGTCTACGGTATGTATATATATGTATGTATATAAGTATATAACTTGCGTATATGTATATATATATATATAAGTTTCACCCCTCGGTCCAGTATTTAGGATTGAATGGACACGAGCCGAGCCTGCCTCGTCCTCCGTCTGCCAGCGCGTTTTTCGCCTCTGTGACCCTCCGGCACGGCGCGGTGCGGCCTGGCTCTCACATTTTAAATTAAGTTACTCGTTATATGCTATAGGCATAGAGAGAGGTATCTGAATAAAGGCTAAAGAGCAGCGTTATGAGCTGCACGTGTGTCGTGCCATGGCTGCGCAGATAGCCTTTTGTGAAAATATATATAGAAAGAGAGAGAGAGAGAGAGAAAGAGGGAAAGAGAGAGAGAGGATACCAGAAAAAGAACAGAGCCCAAAAAAACTGTGAAATTGGCAATTGGTCGCTTTTTTTCCGTGTCTCTTTCTATTTCCTCTCTCGTTCTCCTCGCGGAACGCGATGACGAACGAACGAAACACTAAATATTTTTCGTTCGAAATTCATCCATCCGTTCCTCTTTACTCGAACATGGAGAAAAGAAGAAATATGTTCGAAAATTGATGGAGAAAGAAAAGTGAAAAAAACAAAACAATACGTGCATCGAACGTCTTGAGAAATACGAAACGTGCAATATCAATGCTTGAATAAAAACAGGAAGATCAACAAATGCATGCAGGCAATAAAATGATTTTCCAGAGGTAATTTTGCAATTCTTAAGATATTTTTTTCGAATTTCATATTTCGTTGCGCCCTATGGCCTGTACTCGGGGCCTGTGTATAGTCAAAGGTGTATGTGGGGTCGAAATGTAATATGTGGAGAGTGGAGAGAATATAGAAAGTGACGAAGTTAGGGTGGCGATGGGGGGGGGGGGGGGGGGGGGGGGAGAAAAGAAAAACCACAACAAACATCTGATGCATGCATTGGCGATTTCTTTTTATCATTTTTCTCCCGACACGGTCTATTTTATTGGAAAATGGTTTGCATCTATTTTTATCTTTGTTTTTGTTTCTTTCTCTTTCTCTTTTTTTGTTTGTTTTTATTTATCTATTCTCGTTCTTCGTTCATAGTATATCGAATAAATTCATCTACCGTAGCAGGGTAGACGAAAAGTAGAAAAAAAAATAGAACAATGTAGGTAATATATATATATATAATACAAGTTTTCCTATACACCCGAATCTTCGGGCTCACGATCAAGTGTATCAAAGAATTCTTTGATTCTTTTCGAATCACCGCGAGAGCTGTAATCATTTACGGTTGAATTATATACGAAAATTATATTACCTCCGGTGAACTGGAATAGAATTTCACGATTTTTATCTTGAAACGGCCCTGTGCGACGCGGTATAGTTATATAAATGGAAAACGATCAGACCAGATCAGATGAAATCAGATGAGATCAGACAAGATTTACCGCTCGAATGAAGACAATCAACGATCATCGGCGAGTGACTCCGCGCATGCCAAATTGTATAACCTGCATTGATACAGATATATATACATATGTATATTACAGAACCGTTATTTTCGCCGCGTTACAATGGATTCAGGTGAAAGATCGAGCCGTCTGTACGGCACATTACACGTGACGAGCCCATTAGTTGAATTTATCCGTCAAAAGAGAGAGAGAAAAAAAAAAAGGCAAAAGGGGCGGGAAAACAGGTCCTGCAACGGTAGAAAAAAATAGAAATAAAAGGGAAAAGCGAGAAAGATATAGCGTCCCTTTTTTCCTTTTTTTATGCTTCATTTTTTTGGTTTTTTTTCCACACTGAAAGGCAAAAGCATTAATACCCTCGAAAAATGACAGGCCGCCATACCGCTCGTTCGCCCACCTACTCATCGGCTCTAAACCCTTGACGGCGCGTTCGTTCATTCGTTTATTCGTTCGTTCGTTCGTTGGTTCAATTTCGTTCGTTCGTGCGTGCGTGCGTGCGTACGTACGTGTATTGACATTCTCTCTGTGCTTGGCTTCACCCAATTCACTTCAACAGCAAGATGAAAGCTTCAATTCGAAAAATTCCCTTGTCAAAGTCATACGCTCAATTACGTAACATCGTATATATGAAAGGTGGATAAAAGTGACATTTATTTTTATCACTTATTTATTTATTTATTTATTTATTTTCGTATTTATAGTCCGTTTTGTAAAAATCTAAAAGAGTAGTCTGTTTTTTCTTTCATCATTTTGTACATCGATAATTCACAAATTTTGATGCAGTACTTGCTTACGCGAATGTACACTTAATGCGGTTGATTCACGGACGATTCAAATTCCTTTGGTTTTTGATTGAATAACTTTTTTTTGAGCACCACTGAACCCAGCGGCAGCGCCGGTTGCGCGACGGTCGAGGGAAGCTCGCCAGCGCTTGATGTTCTGCTGTCTGTGTTTCATGCAACTTTCATGCCGATATCTTGTCTCGTAACTCAGTTCGGCGAATTGGAAATTATCATTTTTGGGTGAGGATTGATTAGAAAGTTATTGCCGAATGAATAATAAATGATAAATACCTCTTTTGTTACAAAATACGGCGACGAATAACAGATTTTTATCTATTCGAGCAAATAATAAATTGGTAATTGTTCGTAGGATTATTGGTTAGTTGTAATGATAATGATTGCTGATGAACTGTCATCATCGGGCATAGATAACAGAACTCTAAGCAGTAGCTTCTCTCAATCGTCACGCAACCGGCGCGGCGCTGTGTTCAGCGGTGCTCAGAAATAGTTTTATTCGAGGGAAGGTACCTTACTAAAAAATCGAGATTCTTGAAATCCTGTAATTTCGTTGAATTTGAAGTCAGGTTCGGATTATGGAAGTGCCGTTGGAAAGAAAACTGAATAACAACCCTAAGATCGAAAATTGGATGAAAGATGAGGGAGCTATCCACCGTTCCGTGTGGGAAAGCAGAAAATTTTTAAATCCTCCTCGCGTTTCAATCATGCAGGCAATTCATAGTTCCAGCGTAGTGTTCAGCACACTAATTGTACGATGAAGATATTGTGGGATGAGATTTGAAATACGACGTCTTGTTAATTAAACAAAAATGGAAAATCAATTTTTTGTCAATCTTGTTGAGAAATTCTTCGTCAAAAATCAGATTTTCGAATTTTTTACGAGATAAAGAGATCTATTCTTTAATCCCATCCTACAATATCGCCATCGTAGTGTACTGAACATCATCTCAGAAGGAGCACTTTTACATTTTCTGCTTTCTAACACGTAACGGTGGAGCGCTCCCGCATTTTTGGTCCAATTTTCGATTCCAGGGTGTCATTGAGTTTGTTTCGAACAGCACTACCAGGATCCAGACCTACCGAGTTAATCCAAACCGACCGCGAATAAACCGCGGTAAGTGTGTATATATGTTTTGCAGTATTCTAGAGAGTGCGATGCGAGATCTAGTATAGGTACAATAAATTATATGAAAGTAAACGTAGTGTGTCGCAGTTAACATTCCACATTCCTACCAACCTTACTACATACATACACGCCTAAACTGAAGTCTTTCGCACTTATTGTACAGTGTATAATGAAAATTCCTCGAGCTCCATATGCGGTCGTCAACAAAGTGTAATTAGAGACACTCACAGGCTGCCGAGGTGCTCGCTGAGTTGTCGATGTAGTCACATCATACGCATATTCTTGATGCAAGAAATGTTCAATTTTTGTCTAACATCATTGAAAAGTAACCGAGCTACCGATGTAACAAATTTTCCGACGGGCTCGCAGGGAGCATCGCAGACCATTTTGCGAAAAATTTCTTTTATAAATCGAGGTAGAAATCGGTTGAAATCGGCGAACGTGAAGCAAATTCCGGTTGATTCACATTGGAACTCGCTGAAAAATATCCATAGAATAATCTTGATATCGCATTTGCGATCAGTTGGAATCGTTGGGAATCTCTCGAAATCGTCTAAGATCATTCGAATGAAATCGTTAGAAGTAATTGGCGATCGTAGTGGCACGAGATCACTTGAACTCATTGAAATCCCTCGTCACTCGATCCGCAAGCGCAGAATAGGCCCTTGAGATTTTCGAAGAAATCAAAAGCAATCAAAGCTGGCGTATTGTTTTCCCTTTGTCCCTCGTTTGCAATTGTTTTTTTCGGGTTTGGTGAGAAAATTTTCGAAGGGCAGTTCATTGTTATTCGCGGCGTACCATAAGACGGTAATACATATATATGATGCGCAGTTTTTACGATTTATGATCACTCAACTCCCCTTGACTATCTCTCTGCGCTTACTATTTCTTTCCCCGTGATCGGATCCTCTCTTCTTTTTCCATTAAGCTCTGGCTAGCTTCCTGCTTTTCTACCCGTTCGCCTTCCTTCCTTCCTTTCCTCCCTCTCATGCCACGTGCCTTTTGCCTAAGGGGATTTATACCTACTCAGCTATCTAGGTATCCGCGTACAGCCGAAGCTCCGGCCTCGCTTGCTTATGCCGAAACCTCGAAAACCACAAAACCCTTCTCGTGTAACTATGGCGGATGAGCCAAAAACCTGGCCCACTATTTTAATGATACATGCACCACTCGCATCGCGTGACTTAACCACGAACCAAAATGCCAAGAGAAACGTTGACTAAATTTGCCAATAAACAAACTATTCCAAAAAGACTAAAATGGTCAGCTGCTGATAACGATATACCTTTCCAATAGAATCCAAAGCTTCTATTTTTATCCGGTAGTCTGTGATGTCCTCTCCGAAATTCTGTTTGAATTTTCGAAATATGTTAACTACGCAAAAAGCTCCGAATTTTTAGGTGGAAAAAGTCATTTTTTCCATTTTTAGACACTTTTTCTGTTCTAAATTAATTCTTTTACCAGTTCTTCTTCCTCTGAACTCACGTTATCATACACCATTCTCTTCGTCATTAAAGAAACTTAAAGAGATTCATGCATGATGAAACCCTACTATCACGTATTAAAAGTATTTTACGCTAACGACAAGATTGGGAAACGTCTGTACCCTAGTTTAGGGATAGAAGTCGCGAAAAATGATCATAGGGATCTAGGGTGAATTTTTACGAAAATGTTGGTCATTTTATTTTTCAACTCCATGTTTGAAAATGATTAAGTAAATTTTGGATACCAGAAAAAAACTATGAATTTAAGAGAAAACTTAGAAAAAACATTGAGTAAAGTTTTTTAGACCGATCTTCTTCTTCGCGTTTCTGAATTTGTCTTTCATACTATTTTCCGGCACTCGTGACAGAAATACGTGTCCCTCATCTAAAATCAAAAGTTCCTTGCGATATCTCGGAAGTGGGGTAAACCGGAAGTGAACTTTCATCAAACTTATTTTTCCCCATTGATGCCCTTCAAGCTTTGTAGTAAACTTTCTCTCGTATCTCATTCAATTTGCTAGTCATTCTCCTGGCGCGATGAAGAAAAAACACCCCGTATATAGATTTCAGACACATACAAATTCTTCGTTTCATTTTGGGCGCCGGCGTGTGTGTTCTTCTTTTTTTGCAATTTCGAAAGATTCCCAATAGTAGTACATACCTCCTGCAATGGACCACGAGGGTTTGAAATAGGATTGATTCAAAATTGACATCTAAGGTTTACTTTTATTGATGAATGAATGAATTCATAATCGTTGTTACTTATTGTTCGAGGTTCTGATGAGTGATTTTCTAGGATCTGCTGAATTGTACTGATGTTAGGACTTATATTAGTTAAGATAATAGTAATGGGAGCGAGGGTTGGTATGGTAGAGATGGAAGGACACTAATGAGGATATTGGAGGTGGAGTACAGGTTCGAGTGTAGGAGGTTCACAGAATTGCAACTGCATGGAATATTTGGCGGATATAGGTCATAAAACTGAGGCTTGATTAAAACAATTAAGGGTGATGCCTAGTCAGAAAGCCTGAGCTCCTCGGCTCCCCACGCGACCGAGCCGAGAGAGAGAGAGAGAGCGTCATGGAAAACCGTGAACAACTAACGGAGATGGCGGTTCGCCCCACCCTTTTCGGACCGTAAAATATACAGTCTTATACTTTAGTTTGGTCGTGATTATGCCTTAGTCGTTTATCCGAGTACACGGGCAATGTCTCAAATTGAAGATGAAAAACGTGACTAGAAAACGGCCTTTGCCAAATATCGAGAAAAAATTCAGCCTGCGCCGTGCGTCGCCGCAAACATGGTGTACTTTCGAAAAGGTTTTTTACGAAATTACAGGTGAAATGGAAAATTCGGCGTAACAAGCGGCATAGATTCAACCTCCGTCTACGAAATGCCGCTGTGAAAATGTTATTTTCTTGAGAAATGAGGAAATGAGAAGAAAAGTCGCGAGTATCTGCTTGCGCGCGCTCGTCGGGGCGATCGATTCGATCGTTTTCAGACCGTGTATAAAAAGTTTATTTTTGAAATAATAAAGATGTCGAAAAAATATGCGCGGTGAGAAAATTGTCAACACAGAATGTGCCGCTCCGTAAGCAATAAGTTCAAGATAAATTACTTTTGAGCGATATTTGCGTTTCGAAGCCAAGAGACACTTATCGAACGCTTTGATACGTCGGTTGGCGTAAAGTGAAATTTATTTTGTCATTCCGTATTGAGTCATTCCCGAAAACTGTGATCATGGTATTTGAACAGGGAGAGCAAAAATTCAATCCGTCGCGAAATGATTTGTAATTCAGTTTGTGTACCACGATCGGTATTACTACCTTAATGTTGAGTGGCGAATCGTATCTCAACGACAAATGACAAAGTATCAGATTATAATTCCAAGTCATAATGTCATTGTCAGTTAATCTCATAGGAGTGAGGTTGAACCGAAAATCATGAATGAAACAACAAAATAATGAGAAATAATGAATGGATTTCAGAATGTATCATGTATATTACACTTTGACAGTTGTGTAATTTTTTTATTGAAATAAGATTCGCAACTCAAGGTTAAAACTGGACCCTTGTAGTTCGATCATCTGTCATAAGATGCTTGGTCTTTCCACAGAACTACTCTGCACAGGTATGTATGTAGATAGGAAACAATTATAACCGCGCATAGCGAACAAAACGGAACGCTTGATACCTGGACCCGGTTGAAATTTGGAAATCTCGAGTAAAATATAGTCATGAACTTCCTTTAGTTGCATTACCATGAACATTGTGTCTTATCGGTATAACGTTTCATTGAAATATAGGTATGTATATATACGTATGTACGTCAATACCTATGAAGGCGCTCAAAAGGGTGAAATTCATTCATGTTACAGCGTTGAGCCTGCTCTGTGTGAGGTCGTCGTCGGGGAACACTGCGATGTTGGAGGCTCCGCCAGGAAGTCGCGAGGATTTAGTCGAGGCTGCACGAATACCGTGCACGCAGCCTACAGGTAAACCATTGCCGCATTACTTTTCATATTTCTTCTTTTCGATTCTTCTTTTTTCTCTTGAACCAATTCTTCGTTTTTTCATTTTTTTTTTCCTCCAAATTATTTTGTGCTTTCTATCCTCAGTTATTATAGCGTATCCGTCGTAGGTTGTATATAAAAAAAATGGAAAGATCGTCGGACGAAATTTTTCGATCCCGAAGAAAGAAATCTGGGGGATAAAGAGCATAAACAAAAAACAAAAACCAATGAAAATTCATCGCATTTCAAAAGCTGAGAACCGCGGTTGTGTACTCTGCGGCTTGCGAGTATAAGGTCGAGCTCAAACGATGCATGCAAAAAAGTTTGAGTAGCTCAGAAGCGAATTGTTTGGCATAGTCCTGTGCGGCTTTGAAAATACTTCTGGATTATCTCTCGGATCGTGTGTGAATACTATACCATTTATAAGCTGTTATTCCATGTGTGGGGTAGCAAGATAATTCCTTGTTGGTTAGTTGTGTGTTAGAATTGCGGGGATCTGGTATAATAGGATTATGATCCACTGCAGATAATAATTGTTCGTCGCACCTGCTTGGAAAGTTTAATGTTCGAGGCGTGTCCAGCTAGCGTGGTGCGTAAAGTACCGTATTCCCGCACTAGTGCGGGAATTACTTTTCCGCACTGGTGCGGAAAGTTACTCTCACGAACAGTGCGGGAAAGTACTGTCACGCACTAGTGCGGCAAATGACTTATCGACAAAAATAACATGAAATCGATCCACCCGCCTTCGGCCCGTGATCCTAACCTCAATCGCCTACTTTCCGCACCGGTGACACAATATACTATTTTACGCATCACTGTTCAGTTTGTTTAGTTTAGTTTAGTTCGGTTCAGTTCAGTTCGGTAGGTATATGGTTATTTTTTTAAACAAATTGCGCAAAGATGCTTATAAATTTATACTCTATGGAATTACTATACGTGTACCTATTGGCGTGAAAAATCAAACGGAACAGGAAGAGAATGGAAAAAAGCTCAAAGAAAAAGCGTACGGGCCAACCCTGAAACTTACTTTAGCTTCTTTGGGCTCAATTATAAATGTTATGGTTCTTCTTTTTATAATTTACCGCTTTGTCACTTCGAACGTCCTAAGTTGACTGATTCTGTAATTTAACGAGTCTTCGGTTGGTTCAAATTGCACCGGTCGAATGAGGGAAAGAAACGAAATAGTATATTGCGTGGGAAGGCCGGTGTTGAAGCGTACGAACGAAACAGATATTTCAAAACTATTTTCGTCTAAATATTCACTCAAATGACGGAAACCTTGGCGAACGTTAAAACCGGAGACTGCACTTGCTCCAATTATAGTGAATTTAATCGCAGCCATAGACTTTGCCTTTCCATACCCGAACACTCTTTTGCAACTCACAAGGGTCAACAAGGCGTGTTGTGTTTCTCACGTCCGTTCAAATACTGAAAACACGTCTTTTATATTTATTCATCTCGACGCGTGCTCGAACCTTGTGAAATCATTGATGAACCTTTCACGGCGTCTGGGTTGCCGAACGCAGATCATTCCATAAATGCACGCATGGCCAGCCTTCGCTTTCCAAGAGCTTCCGGCCCGCCACTGCCAAAGAGCTAAGAGGACTTGAAAGACAATAGCATGTGAAATCGAATACTTCGCAGTGGAGAGCATTCTTCCTCAGATGCTTTGGAGACTCGACACCAACGGAGTGATTCGGTTGAGAGCTCTCCGAGCTCTTCAGAATTTCGTTGTTTCACCAATACAACTCGTACTTTCACATCGTTCATGGTTGTCACAGTTTTATTTGTATAATATCCATTTTTATCCTGGATTCGAGAAATTGTATCATTAACTATCCAAATATTTGTTAGAACTTTGACACAGTGTCTCGAGATTTATTCAACCCTTAAATCCATAAGCGCACAAATAGCCGGAAAGTTGGCAGTTTCTGAGGAGTGTGAAATTTCACGCACGAGCCAAATACGAGTGTTGCAATTATCGTATGTGTCCTCTTTCGCCGCATGCGACAATTTTCGTCGCACCTGTAAGAAAGGATTCGGCCTTTCGTGCCCGCGGAGCGTGGCGCTCGCCCTGACGAGCTAAAGAAAATTGCCCACGAAGTAGAGAGGTTCGCGCAATCCTACATCTTTTACACGAAAAAATTCGCCGATTTTCAGCGCGGCGGTAGTTGCGACAATTTTTCGTGTCTCAGCCGCGAATATACTCCGACGGGATCACGTCTCCGTTAAAGATATGGTTAATAATTTTGAGTTTCAGTATGGACCTTACTTCAAGTATTATGGATTGCGCTCCGGAGTCGATTGAACGAATGGAGGTGGCTGAAATGAATAATTATATTTTTGTAACACCTGCTTGATTTTTCCGGCGCTCGCTTTTCTATCAATCAAACTGTCGCCACTGTCGCTATCGCTCTGGTGTGAATTCTCGTTTCCAACGACTCACGAACCGCCGAATCGATCAATCGACTCAAAATTGAATCAATTCCAAGATACACAAGCCCGAATCGATTGGCCTATTAAAACTACGAACCCGTTTATTGGTTTTCATGAAGATATCATCGGAAATAAATCTGATCGCGCACACACACGTACGCAAACTCATCCAGTCGTCCATCTGAAAACGGTCGTCAATGATTCTCCGGATCTCGAAACGTGCGGGACGGACTGCATCTTGCGTAAAACTGAACCTTTTACTTTTGCGGCGAAGACTAAAAACAGGAAGAGCCTGAGTTGTTTTAGAGAATAGTAGTAGTAACCAGGATTAGTAATTTCAGCAACTATATATATAATACACAGGTATAGTTACTGTAATGAATACCGCGGACGCGGCGTAATGACCTTAAAATATCGATTCGTATAAATTATTCGAGCCCGTGAAAATTCACGATTTAAGCTTTCACACTTGGAAGTATAGTTACACTGCCTATACGTACTCGTATATTCTACCATTTGTCTTGGGATTTCGTTGCGAGAATAGTGGCAACCGGCCGACGAGCCAGCACCTCGAAACGTCGTACTATGTATGAATGGAATGCATCGATTTTCGTTATCTTATTTTTGTTCGTCAAATATTTCATTCCAACAACGATACTAGAATGAGACGAGTAATTGAGTTTCCGGCAGAATGAAAACACACAAGAAGAAAACGGAAATCATAGGAAATTTCCGAAATGACGGTTGAAAAAGAAACATACAACAAATCAATAATTCCGTATTATACACGTGAACAAGAACATTCGAAAATTGTACGATGAAATGAAAAATGGAAGATAGAGAGGAAAGAAGTCCGTGCTGATAATTATTATTATGAAAAAAAAAAGAAAACGAAACGAAGGAGACACGGAGAATCGTAAAATCCTGCAGTATCTGATGTCTGACCACTGTACGGGGTGCATTCCTAGCGTCTGAACACTCGGAGTAGCGTTTAGGCGGCCGTGGAACCTGCGTCGTCAAATTGTATCTGATGTCTGAACACTATACGGGGTGCATTCCTAGCGTCTGAACACTCGAGTAGCGTTTAGGCGCAAAGAAACGAAGGAGACACGGAAAATTGTAAAATCCTGCAGTATCTGATGTCTGACCACTGTACGGGGTGCATTCCTAGCGTCTGAACACTCGGAGTAGCGTTTAGGCGGCCGTGAAACCTGCGTCGTCAAATATTTTGCCGTTTTTAGCGAATCAGAAAATCGGGAACGATCGAAACAATTGCCGTTTTGGGCTCGCGGCCACCGCAACGCTCATATCTGTCTTTCTCACATCCTTTTCTACTTCATCCCGCGCTCTCAGTACATTGTTGATCGCAGATTGTAAATTGTATATAATAGAAAGATATTATTACTTTACTTCGTTAGACACCGGGTCGGCAGGCGGGTGTAAATTTTTGGCAAAAATTAACTTTGTCCCTTTGGCGATAAGCGTGGCAATGAATATTCATCATTCATTCTATATATAGAGTATGTATAGGCGGTATATAAGGACGCTGAAGAAAATATGTTTGTCGAGTGAAATTATTCTCACGTTCGGCGTAATTAACAACAGAAAAACAAGAGACGAAGAAGAGAAGAGAAGAGAAGAAGCACGAGGATAATGAAATTCTATAAATGATAAAGTAGGTGAGGATAAAAAGGCAAAAACTGGGAAGTCTTTCCATTTTAATTTGCTTGTTTCTGTTTCTGTTTTTATACTTTATTACGAGAAACGTACGTAGGTATGTACATAAAGTTTACCCATTAATAATCTCGAAAGCGAGCGCGCAATTTTGTTATTACGGAGACTAAACGGAAACAAAAAAAAAAACGAAATGAAAAAAAATTCGCAATTTTTTTCTTTCGGAAAAACGTATTTTGAATGGGTTCGCTTCTTTCAATCGTACAATCGGAACAGAATTAGACTGGAAATTGATAGCAGACAAAAAGATTGAACAAAATTAAGAAGATTCGAAATTTCGGGGAAGATAAATTTTGTAATAAATTGATTGAAACAAAAAACCAAACCGAACGCCCTTCTGCTAATTTCATAGTTTCTTCAGCGGATGAAAATCTGTCTGCAGTTGAATTTTTATCGAAAAAATTTGTGCACTCTGGTCACAGAATGAAAACGAAAAGCGTAATCGAAAATAATTGTCCTTCGAAATTCTGAGTTTTATAGTTTAAAGGATAGTTATAGTCTTGTGATTCTAAATCACTCGTTGAACATAACTCGCCGGGCAGTAGGACAGAAGATATACGGCGCTTAGAGATCAAGAAAGGCCCGGTAAACGAAAAAAAAAGAAAATTTTTATATTTTGTAAAATGAATATTTTTCGAACCGATTAATATCAGAGCGTTTGGCTCTAGATTCGTTGTTGGGGGTTGGTCAAGAACCGAAATTCCGAGTTCCATGAAAATCGGTGACCCATGCGCAGAAAAGTGTCACGGATGAGCGAGAATATAGGTACATAATTCTATATACATATATACGGGGCATTCCACGCCAACTCGACCAGTGTTAAGCCCCGACCATCTCGAAATCATCTTAGTTTTTTTCGAACATTCTACTCATCGGAAAATGCGTCCAGATCGTTTTTTAGATATTCTTATACGGCCGTTTACATTTAGAATTTTTAGAAGTTAGTTGAGAGAGCCGTGTTTCAAAAATCTGCAAAAATTCACAAAAATCCAGAGGACGCCGGAGAACAGCCTGTCATTTTCAAAAATATGGGAAAAAGTTTGTTTGTCCTTTTTTTCACCTAAATTGACCGCGTCACAGAGTTGAATTTGGGTAATTCAATTTTATCCCAATCATACGATCTTTCTCATGCGACATTACAGAAGAATTCATCCCTGTGACATGGTCAATTTGGAGTTTTCGAAATTTCAAAATTCTTAATCGAGTAAAAAAGAAAAAAAAAAAAAAGAAAGGAACTAAATTCTTCCCACATCATCGAAAACGGAGGGCTGTTCTATGTCATCCGTCGGATTTCTGAGAATTTTTACAGATTTTTGAAAAAGGTGCTTGATTAATCAGCTTCGAGAAATTATGAAAAATGAACGGCAAGCTAAAAATATCTGGACGCATTTTTCAATCAGTAGAATGTAATTGAAGAAAAAACCTAAGATGACTTCGACATGGTCGGAGTTTAACACCGGTCGAGTTGGCGTGGAATATGCCCCATTATATTGAGCTTATAAATAAAAAAGTGTTTAATTCTGAGACATTACGAAACTTCTTGTATAAGTAGATAGAAGTTATAGGTAGATGTACCGCGGGTGGAGGAGGCTCCAGGCACGAAGATGGAAGGTGAAAGTTTTTATTAGGTCTTAGGGGAAGCTGCCTGCGCTGCGCCACGCCGCGCCGCGCCGCCGAGCTTCATGAGTTCGAGAGGTTAGAAAATAGCCGATGTACTATGTACATATTCCTGTGTGTAAGGGAAGAGAGAGAGAGAGAGAGAAGGAAAAAAACAGGGTAAAAATCGAAATGCAGGGGATTCATTATTTATTTCTATTTCGCACGTGCGAACAAAAGAAAAAGAAAAGTTCACCTAATTTATACTGCGCTTATATATATACGAATTCGTGAGAATCCTTACGTGCCTGAATTCATGACGATTACATAGCGGATATATATGTATCCAGATACATACTTTACACATGCTATGTATGTACACGCAAATTCAAGAAAAAGAGGAAAAAGAAGAAGAAGAAGAAGAAGAAGAAGAAGAAGAAGAAGGAGAAGAAAGAGAAAGGAGAGAGAATCTTGAATTGTAAATGGCCGTTATAAATCCGCACCGCCGCGCCGTTCACTTTCTCTCCTTCTGTCTTCTTCTATCCCTATTTTTCTCTCCTCCTCTACGATGGCCGTTTATAGACCAACGGATGGATTAATACGACGAACAGTTTTTCACAGTACCATAAATAATTTAACGACCACGTTCAGCATAGGTATACGTACATACATCCTCTCGGCGTATTTGCCTTGAAACGAACTTCTCTCGAACCATGAACCCTGGCATCCCGGGATCATGGACGCGGACCGTTTCGCAGACCGTTTCAATGCCCTCTCAGTACCTATCATGTAGATACCTATTGATCCGTATAAACTAAATTCGTATGTATACGTACGTAGGTATGTAGGTACTACATAGTAGACTGAAACAGAATTACCGATAAAATTTCCGTAGAACCAGCATATATCTAGGTATACACAGAAGTACCTACATACATACCTGTTACACCCGATTGATTAAAATTCTTCTAGATTTGAGGAGAGGGAGCAAAGCGACGATTGAATCGTGAAGAGGAAAGTTATTGTTCGATTTATACTGTAAATAAAGAAAGGAGACGAACAAATTTATATACAGGGTTCCGTTTACCTAACATGTTAGCAAACTTCAATTCCTAATACTCTTTTCACTTGGAAAAACAGTTTTTCACGCCTCTTATTAATTCATTTTCTTCATCTTTCACGCTATCTAATCTATTTTCTATTTTCTCAGATCTCGACGCTATGTTGTACGGTTACACAAACGGTATTTACGTATTGGACCACACCCAGGAATCATTACCGGTAGGTATAGTAGTGTGTAGTACGTATAGCTTATACCACAAAACTCCGGCGAGCAAGTAAGGACGGAAAAATAGAAAGTGAATGACGGTTCTCACAGTCAATTATTTATTCATTTATTTTCTTTCTTTTTATGATAAAACGAAAATTTATCCGTCCACCGATGTGCCGAATCGAACGCGAAATCTCGTCAAACCTCGCCATATTGCGTCAATTGAAAGGAACACGAAGAAGGAAAAACAAAGAATCTCTCGCATCTGTTGGTCTCCGAAGTTTGCATCCTGAGGAAATTTTTGTCGAGAAATACATTTTTCGAATAATTTCGTATTATGATTTTTTCAAACCCGATCAGTGTCTAGAACGAAAAATACAGGCGTTCAAACGCTTGACGGTTACTGGTCGTTGAATTTTTCAAAAATTTGTAATTCGGAAACCTCATGAGGAGAAAAAATGTCGGAGAAATGGCGATTGTTTCTTTTAGTCTGATAAATATTATAGTGAATTACGAGAAACATATCGAAAGGGGTCAGGGGCGCGGAGGCTCGGTCTCGGTTGAGATGGAATGCCCCATTTATATATATATAGTATGCATAAAACACACACTCGCACACGTACAACACGCATTAATTAATTGCAGGTACAGAGGAGCGGGTATTAAACTGCGGGAAGTTTTAATGAAATGAAATGAGATGAAATTGAATCATAAATTTAATTGGAATTTGTGAGATATCGTGAATTTCGTATAGCATATATAGCAATATACATTATCACTAATATGTTGGAGTGGATCATCCCCGATGCATTATACATAGCGGTGTAGAAAAATGTATGGTAGACACATATATAAACAGAATCACATTATTTACCTATTCAATTTCAACCACTAACATGCATACATCGGCAACGTCACATGGATAACGCGCTCTGGCGAGCGTTTAGACAAGCTCCATAAGCAGTCTCTCGCTGCGACTGCACATTTCGAGAACAACTATCACCGTCTATAAAATTTATATCAGATCCAGCGATAATTTTATAAGCTTACAGGTACAAAACTGACCAAATTATTTGCAAATTTCATACAAATCGCTGATAAAGTCAAGCAGTCTAGGTTAAGGGAGCCTGCTTGTGGACCATGTGACCGGCGTGATAGTGGCGCCGCCATCGGTGATGGACTTTGCCACCAGAGCGGCGGTAGTACATGTATTGAAAATGATGCAGTCATGAGAAAACGAGAATTAGGGAAGAAATGTGTTTTTATCAATCTATGTACCACGTGCTATACTTACGCAGTTGTACCTGCTATATAAAGTATATTATTCGTTATTCGTTAGCTCCTTGGCAAGAGGAAACTTCTCAGCTCGCGCTACGCGCTGGTAGCTCGGTATAAGTTAACTTCAGACAAGTTAAATTGGCGACCTTTATAAAATACGCGCGGGGGTGAAAGAAGCTGAACGGCAAAGGTGATTAATCACCAAAAACTTTTCACCTTATATTTTAGGTAATATATTGGTATATGTATATATATTGGTATACATATGTATGTATATATTCATATATTTATAAACATAAAGTGTCGCCGTGGGTTTTTCTTTTCCTTTTCCTTTTCCTTTTCCTAAGTATATACCTATCTACAACCTACCTACCTACCTCCCCATACATACCTACAACAGAAGACAACACCGCGGACGTCGACGACTAAAAAGTTAGCTTCGTTGGAAAATATTTTGTATCCATAAATTTTCATGATTTTTTTTCCAGTTGTTTTCAATCTCGTTTTCTCTTCGACCATTTTATTCTTGTTCGAATCTGTTTTCCCTTCGTCTCTGAGATTGTATACAAAATTCGAACACATCTCGTAGCATGCAATACTAGATGCAAAAAATAAAGGAAAAGAAAAAAATATTCCGAAATTTATTCTACCTACATCCAATAAATTTTTTCACCTGCAGTACCGTCCATAAAAGTTTGGGATCGCCTCCCGAATTTCCGATCGGGGCGAAAAGCTATACAGATATCCCAGCCGAGAATAGACCCCGCAGGACGAACCGAGTAGCGTTCGAAAATAGAACGAACTTGCTTTATTGTGCTCATTTTGAAAAAAAATATGTACGATATTTTCCTCACCCGTACGTAGGTACTTCAGTGGCGAAAATCTGTTTCTGTATCGTTTTAGTTCGACGATTCACGAGTTGTCTCATCAGTTTTTTCACGTTGTTCATACCTGTTCGTGACACATGCCCAATTGATTTGTCCAAAAATACTTCAACCAAATTGAATACGAGGGTGAACCTGGTCCCCTCCAAAATATAATCACAAAAGCGCTCCCTCATCGTTGTTGTTGTTGTTGTGTAAAGAACAAATTTCGGAGCAGCGAGTGCCAATATCCTATGGCATACGAACCTTCTGATTGATAGGCGTTTCATTACTGACCAAAAATTAGAATATTATCTCTGTGCACTCGTAACCTCCTTCTTCGATCTCTAGCGCAACAATTGATAATGCGTGTCGGGAGTTTTCAACGATCAAATATGAGTAACGGTAAAAAAAATTTGGTAATGCATGTCCGAACAAATTTTTGACAAAGTTCATCGGTTTCAAAATGTATAGATACAGTTTCCGTCCTCTCGACCTTTTTTTTGTCCACTCACTGATATTCGAGTCACGATCCATTCTCCGAAGATCGAACTTTTTAACAAAAAATTGAATAATCTTGCGATAAACCAAATCTGTGGGAAAATATTTCAAATCGTTGAATTGAAGCGTGGATCTTGCCTCTTCGAAATGTCTCTGAACAGAAATGTTTAATGCCAGTTTACAAAAAATTGCACGCGATCTTGGAAAAGTTATACCAAATCGTACAAACACGATCAAGTTCAACATCACCTAGTGCGTGTCAGTGACAGAAGAATCGTGGAATATTTTCAAATCAAGCACAATAAAGCCGGTTCCTTCTCGTTTCGAATGCCACCTGGATCTTTCGGCTGCAGACAATGAGCCTATTTTCGACCGAGATATCTAACTTTTAGTCCCGATCGGAGATTTGGGAGGTGATACCGAATTCATGAACCGTGTAAGGCGTATGATTGATCGTAAACTTAGTATGATAATTTAGTATTTTTGGAGTTTTGTACGGAATCGAAATTTTCGTGAATCAAATCACAATATTACAGACGGAGTTACATATTGGAGAAGACGAGTGTCACGGCTGCTGCTGAAATCGCTAACAAAAGCTATGCGATGCGATGCTACGCGGCGATAGCTTTAATTACCAATTAAATAGTTAACCGGTTTTCGCGTAATTTGAAACTGAGCAATTACCCCAATTTGTATAAAATCAACGGCTCCGTCTGCGGCCTCCCTCACTGTCCCGCCCTGTACCCGTCGTGCATACTTCGTAATTACATCAATTAAACAAACGATTCGGGATTAAATATTTAATTGGCACGGATGTGTAAGCATGTATCTATACGATTATGGTTATTAGTGTAAGAATAATGTAACGGAAGCCTGACGAAAATGAGGGAAAGAGAGAAACTGCGAGGGAAAGGGGGGGGGGGGGGGGGGGGGGAACCGTTGATATAAAAAATACACACACCCAGACACGCGATAAAACGAAAAGCATAACGTTACATCGGTTGTTCATTACTCTCTAAAATTAATTTGATATAATCCAGGATATGGATATGCTGCAATTGTTCGCTTCACCGGCTGGTAGAGCATTGGTTGTAAATGAAACACAGCCCAAGGGAACAAGTCTGACGTCTTCTTTGTCTCGAGAATCATCGTCGAGGTCAAAAAATAGCAGACGAACATCCGCAACGGGGACAGTTAGTGCCCCGGCGTCACCTCCTCGCCACAGAAAGTCGAGTGCCGAACTTTATAAGGAGGCTGCCGAAATTCTTGGGCTTACTTGTTCCATGACTGATAGTTGTCGATGCATCGATTGCCAGGTAAAGAAAATTAATAGCAAACATACAGAGAATAAAGGAGAGGGAAACGATAAAAAAATTTGTATTGAAACTAGTGCGCTATATTTCTATACAGAACTACAGTTGCGTGCAGCAAAAGTTTCTTGAAAACAGAAATCCTCACGTGTTTTAGTTTAACGTAACAATTTGGCGCCCAACGTGGGCCAACTCGTGCTCATTTTATGAAATTCAAATTTCTGACTACGTTGAATTCTCTCATATTTTTTTTCTCTCGTAATATATTCACTGTATATTTTTACTCAGAGCAACTATTTCGACTGCGAGGAGGATTACGGAGATACGCGAACGGAAGTTGCAGCCGGAACACCGATACTTCACGCCCTTTCGCATCCACTTACGTGTACCATACAGTAGCGTATATTAATATAGACATAGAATTGTTACATGATATGATATGATATAATGATATGATATGATATGATACGATACGATGTTCAATCTTGTTGATTCAAATTTTTTGCAATTATGATAACGAGTGGCAGCAGCAGCAGCAGTATATTAATAAGAATAAATATAAATTCACTGATATTTCATGAATATGGTCAAAGCAACGGAACCACGGGAGAGGGAAAAATGTGAGAAAAATAGAAAACCACGAAAAAGAGAGAGAGAGAGGAGTCTGGCCTAGGTATTTAAGAGCCATTGGAATCGCCGCCGGCATTCTGACCTAGCTAACACACGAAGTATTTATTTTTTATGAAATTCGATCGATGTTTCGCCAAAGTGGAATACTTGCCCACTCTGCCATCGTAGTCAACGGATTCTCGAGGTTTCATCAAAATCGATCGAGTCATTCGTTTCGTCAAAAAAATTCGTTTGAAATAATCTCGCGCAGATCAACTGCAGGAAGAAAAAAAAACAAAAACAAAGAATCTTCAATTATGCTGATATTCACTTTGCGTATGTCGCGAAGTACACCAAATTTTTGACAAAAATATGAGCGATTCCATCGAAAAAACGACTCACACTTTTGCACCTCACCTTCAGCGAATCAACTGCAACTCGGCGTCGGTTCGTAGAGTACAGCAAAGAAAGTATAACCACTGTTCGTTTGGATTTTTTCGTAGTATGTGAAAATATTGAAAATACGTTCATGATTCTGTGAAAAGTATGAAATCGAACGATAAACATTGCGCAGATGCGGGGATAAATCGATTCTCTAATTTCAAGGCAGTTTTCAACAAGTTTACTGACGTCATACGTGAAAACGAATACTTTTTTTGGAATTCAGAGAGTTTCTTTTTTCTCTTTCGCATGAAAATAGGTACCTAACGTTCCATTGTTCACATTACGGAATCGTACAGAAATCGAAAAATACCAGTCGAATGTTTTAAAAAATGCGGAAAAATTCACGGCGGGGATTGTGACGAAACGAATAATCAGAAGAAATCGAAACGAATCGAGGTTACTTCCTTCGATATGTACTACAAACTGATCGAGAAATCGCAATTGAATCGCTGAAAATGGAGTTGGAAAGTGTGTTAGGTTTCCGTGGAATCCCTCATACACTATGTGCTTACAATATACACATATGCTGCGCTAGATAGAACGAATAATTGGTATAAATATGTTCATTTACTATTATAACTATACTTAGTAGCAGATATATGTACGGAAACTACGGTTGATTCGTGGACGGTTTAGATCTCTTTGTTTTCTGAATGAATAACTTTGTTTTGAGCACCACTGAACGCAGTGGCAGCGCCGGTTGCGCGACCGCTCAGGACGAAGCACATCGAACTCCATAAGCCATAAGCAGAGGGTGCAGAAGCCACCGCGCGTGCGCAGTGCACAGTGCGCATGCGCTATGGCTTCTGCCTTCTCTGCTGATATGGCTTATGGAGTTTTATGTGCTCCCACCTTTACGGAAAGCTACTGCTTGTTGTTCTGCTGCCTACGCTCGATGATGTCAGTTCAACACCGATATCTTACAACCTCGTAATTTACTTCGGCGAATTGAGAATTATCCTTTTTGGAGTGATAGTTAATTAGAAAATGATTCTTGAATAGATAATGAATGACAAATTCTTGTTGTGTTACAAAATACAGCGATGAATAGTATAGATATGTTTATGTATCCGAGAAAACAATGAATTGTTAATTGTTAATTGAAACAACGAGGAAAAAAAATTTGAAAACATCTGGTTTTTTCCGTTTTTTCTTTCCTAGCATTGTTGTTGTTATGTTATGTGTGTGACAATGAAATTGAAAAGTCTGCAGGAGGTTGAGCGAAGGGTGAAATTTGTAGGAGGAACGCTTTGGCTCAAATTCGACGAATTTAAACGATACGATATATTATTATTATTATATGCCAAATAAATTATTATATATACTCATAAACGAAATATATAATTGATTATTACTCTAAACATATGATCTAGGTATACATGCCAAATGTTTGAATTAAATATTCCCTATATTATAAATATGTAAACACTTAAGCTCTTCGCTATACGACATATAATACCGTATATACATAATATTATATAATTATACATACATAAACCATAATACTATGTATAGGTATATATTACAGTTGTTATATAATTTATTAATTATACATTGATTAATTGTAAATTCATGATATTCTAGTTGTATAAATATAATGATATTGATAAAGAAAAGAAAATATTAAACAGAAGGAGAAAAAAGAAAGCAGAAAAAATTGAAACATTAAAAAACCACTTACCACTAGCATTTATTTCTAATACGTTTTTCAATTCTAGGGGAAAGTCGGGCAAAACCAACTGCCTTGAAACGTGGCGAACTATCATTCCCGTGTCGAGGGGCATCAGACAAAACGGTATGTGACGTGGCCCCGTTAAAATGACGACGAGAACTGGGATGGTGGGGCAAAACCGGACACTCGAGAAAATTTTACGAGTAACAAATTTGATACGAGAAAGAAAAAATAGGCAAAAGATTCAGACTACCTAGATGTTATTGAGCGGAAGCCATGTTTGTGAATAGATTCTCGGATAAATTCTGAGAGGAAAAGAGACCCTTCGGGTGAAAACTCGTGTGACCTCTGGTTTTCAAGCTACATCAGATCTAGGTTGAACTATCGCAGAGCTGTCACAGAGATGAACACAGTCTTTGCACACTCGCATTATATCAACGTTGCGATTGGCTTACCTCAAATATTCTCTAGCTCGTCAACTATCGGTCACAGGAATTTTTGCCGAAGTACCTACTTTTAGTTTCAGAATTTCTCCAAGAATCTATCCGCGAAAGGTTTCGTAACAGAAACGAGAAAATCATGGACACAAGCGACGTATCCCAACCAATTATGAACGAATGAGATATAGTGAACGGTATATATTTTATTAGCTAATTTTTTTGCGGTGGTCGGTTTTGCCCCGCCCTCTCGGCTTTTCGTCATTTTCAGCAGAGCCACGTTGTATACGTTGTTGTCATCGCTTTCACGTGGAAATGTTAGTTAGCCATATTATTTGCAGGGGCGTCCGGTTCTGCGCCATTCTCTTTACGTGTAGGTACTACACGTACATATTTATTTAGCACACGACAGCAGAATAAGTCGTTCTAGGGCCATAAATAAATTCATGCGAGTGTACGGAGGTAAGTCATGTTAACTTATTATCTTATAGTTTCAGGAAAGACTCGGGTCAATTGTATTTTAACAATTGCCAATTGTAACAGTCATGTTTTCACAGCTATCTCGCTGAAAATATGACAACTGTTGATTCTAGATTGTTCCGTATTCCGAATTGTCCGTTTCAGTCTGGTTATCGTACCCATTTCGATCAACACAAATGATAATTGTGAACAATAAATTGTTTTCAACATACTTTCGTAACAACTTTTTCTCTTCAAGGCAAATTTGGAGACGCCACTGGCAATCTAACCTAGCTATCATAGAGAATATTCATTTTTTATCAAATCCGAACGATGTTTCCACGAAGTGAAATACTTAGCCACTTTCTGCCGTCGTACTCAATGAATTATCGAAGTTTCATTGAAATCGATCGTGTCATGTGCGAAAATTTACGATTTTCGTTCGCGAAACTGTTTCTGTCGGTACATTTAAAATTTAGCGAGTTCAGATCCCCGTTAAGTTCTCCTACTACAGCCGGAATGAACTTTTTCATCGAAAACCATGATCTTCAGGGTATAATCTTGACCCGAGTATTATAACCTTGCGAATAATAACTACCGAAAAAATATATTGAAATGTACAAGTCCGGAACTATCGCAGACTGTGTAAAAATGTCGTCTGTTGCCGATTGTAACACCGTCGAAGCTGTCGATTCTAACGTTTTATGGACATTGAATGTGCGAATGAAATGGACGAATTGAAACTTCTCAATAATCTACGACAATATGCAAATTGATATGAAATTTGACATCAATATTATGATCAACATTAGAGTTGTGTCTCTCGAATTTTGCGGTAAGATGAGTTTTCAATCGTATACGATTATCATAAACTGGCTGCAGAACAATATCCTTTGTGGATTCTTATCGCACTCTTAGGGTACCAGCTCTCGGCGAACAGACAGGAAAGATGTAAGCGAATTGTTCAAGATTTATGGGGTTCGTTGTATCGCAAGGTAGTCTATGTCGATCGTTCAGCGTTAATCGGCGGCTGTGTATATAGGATCAGAGATACAGCGACATTGAACTATGACAGGTGAAATATCAATCGTAATTCATTCACCACTAATATTACAATTACAACGATAAATTGTGAAAGTAATACGCTCGTCGGTATAGGTAAACTTCAATCCAGTGCGGACAACTCTGATTGGATGTTTTCATTTTCGGAGGCCGACCACCGACTATACAAACTTTATTGACAAACTAAACAATGAAATGATGCTGAATCATATCGAGATCTCAGGCATCCAACGTCCGCATACAGACGAAAGAAATATGGATTAACACAGGAATACGACTGATACAGGCTCCGGTGCACAGTCATTATCTTTACAAAGTATTGCGATTTGAATTACGCGCTACAGAATATTTTTCCCACAAAAATGGCCGCCACCGGATTTCTAAGCAGATACCTCTATGCTTCTGATGTAAGCGGCACTGAAGAATCCCTCTGGCTAGCAGTAATCAACAAGTTGGAAATATGTATAATTATAAGCGTATCGGATAGAATACAAATTTTATGATACTTGTGTTTTCGAAGTTTTTATGACGTCTATTTTCCTCCTCCTTCGTTTCTCATTACTTACAGTAATTATTCTATTTCTATAACAATTATCGCGACGTGTTATACGCGACAGCTTATTCGCTTTTCTTATCCTCCTTTTAGACATTTTTTTCTCTTCTCCAGATTACAATAACGTTGACGCGAACAAAATTACGTCGGAAAAAATCATATGAGCTGTTTCGTCACCGAATCAAATCGTTTCTCCCGAAGATGTATTTAATTTTCCAAACAGTTTTTGATTTCACCTGACAAGAAAGATATCAGGCAAAATTTCATTTTTCGCTCTCGACAAACCGTTCGATCGGTGTCAAACCAGCTGAAATAATTTTTTCACCACACTTTCACGTAAAATACAAAAACCATTGAGAACAAGGAGAGAAAAAAGCGACGATTAAATAGATAAATCGTGAATGATCAAGGAGTCATACACACATTTAGGCCATGTTTATTGGTGCAGCTTGTTCCAGTAACTATAATTTTACATCAATGTTCAAATAATCGTTATTATCATATCTATCTACAATTATTTTATACCTATATAAATATAGATAATAATATATGTATATCGTATATATATAGAACATAGAATACAGAATATAGATCATGATCATGCTCACGTTTTAATAGGTAGGTATACTTAGAGGCACGTATACATAATAAATCTGCAACACTCCATCCTTTTTTATTACACGCACTTACATGACATATTTTAGTATGTATAGTATATACATATAACGTACATACAGGGTGGGGTATTTGAAACATGCCCCCCGAATAACGGACCTTCTCTCAATCATGAAGAAAAATACTTCAATCGAAAGTTGTTTGGTTCCTAGGGGGACACATCACTTTCCGATGTGAACAGTTTTCTCATAGCTGTGCGGAGGCGCGAAGGAGATTTCGAGGTCATATCAATGATATGTTTTACTATTTATTTTCTAACAGAGCGTTTGAAGACGCGGCCAACGACTACCATATCGAAGGTGTTCAAGGTAAATCATATCATTTCATTTGAAAAAATTAATACGGCCTCGAGGTCTTCTTCGCGCCTCCACCTACTAGAAGAGTACATGTTCACATGAAAAACTACCCCCCTTGGAACCAAACATAAGTTTCGTTCGAAGCATTTCTCTTCATCGTCGAAAGGAGGTCCGTTATTCAGCTGGCCCCTTTTAAATGCCCCACCCTGTATAATATACGAGAAACTCGCGGGGGTAATCAAATTCTGCGTTGAAAGTAATTATTAGCTAGTCATTAATCAATAAATTGACTATCAACCGATTATTAATATTCATTACAAAACATTAAATGAGAACGCGGGTGGTTGCTTCCTGTTTTCTTTTTTGTTCATCTTAATTTTTAATGTTTTCTCTTTTCACGCGCGTACACATAATCACGTTTCATTAAGTTTATACAGGCATGATACATCAGGTAGGTAGGTGGAAGAAGAAAATTGTTAGTTTGGTTTCTCTATGGCACGAGGCCTCCGAAAAACTTGCAAAAGTATGTAAAATAATAAAACCCGCACCTGGCCCCTGAAGAAAGTTAGATATGTAGGTATCATTAGGGATTCAGGTATACCTAAAGTGCGATTCGAGGGTTTTATGCGGTGAATATTTAATAAATTGGGGTAAAACAATTTGCTGTATTTATCGTGGTAGCTGGTGAAAATCGGTTGAGATAATTACCAGGCAAATTTTCAAAGATATCATTCTGTAGGTAATTGAATTCTCGGCAAAAGAGATCCACAGAAATCCCTTGGATAAATCAAACCGTTCGATAGTCATGACTATAGATATTGAACAGCAGAGAAAACCATAATTGCTCATTTATACTGTAAAGTATAGATTATCCGGTTCCATCTGTCAAAGTGGCTTTATGGAAGAAATCGTTGAAATTCATCGATCAGTTAATTAGCATACACCGATCCCTCGATGCAAACTTAAGTATAACAACTATACATACTATTACATAGCTCTAGCTGTAAAAGTTCACCGAAATGAGAATAGGAAAAAAGTTGATAATTTTCCTGTTGTTTTTCCCACCTCAATACCTGATGGTTTTTCGTTTTATCGACAATCGACGCAGATTATCTTGTCAGCACACGCTATTATATTACTCCTGCGTGTATAGACTTACTGTGATTGATCCACGGACAGTTTAGATTTCTTTGTTTTTCCATCAAATAACAGCTGTTTTGAGCATCACTGAACACAGCCTGTTATATTCCCTGTTGCGTGACGGTTATTTGGGGAATTTGGAGTCGGCACTAGCAATCTAACCAAGCTAACATAGGGAATATTCATTTTCCATCAAATCTTATCGATGTTCCCAAAGAGTGAAATACTTAACCACTTTCTGCCATCACGCTCAACGAATTCTCGAAGTTTCATCAAAATCGATCGAGTTGTTTGCGTAAATTTACAATTTTCGTTCTCGAAACGGTGTCCGTACAATCAGCAAAGTGAGTCCAAATTCCTCTTCCTTGCGCTATGTTAAATGTACAGAAACCGCTTCGAAAACAAGAATCGCAGATTTACGCAAACGGCTCGATCGATTTTGATGTAACTTCGATCGTTGAGCGTGATGGCAGAAAGTGGTTAAGTATTTCACTTTTTCGAAACATCGCTCAGATTTGATGAAAAACGAATATTTCCTATGTTAGATAGGTTAGGTTGGGTTAGATTGGGTTAGCGCTCATTGAAATCCTGGAAGAGCGAAAACGAACAAAACGACGGATCATGAAGAATTTAGAGAAACTCAGAGAGTTTATCATTTGCGGAAGAGGTGGAAATATTTCGAACCGTCTTGCCAGCTCCTTGAGACGCGTCATAAACGTTTGTGGCCAACTACTTCTCCCGGCACTAGCTACTCGGGAGCAGACAGTACAGGAAGGCTTTGCGCGGTTCCGTCTCACGAAAGCAAAGAACCGCAAAATAAAACGTTCTGAAGAATCTTTTGCTTCCGGAAGCTGTCGAATATACATAGTGGCAAATAAGAATGACCCCATATTGTTCTGTGTGGCGATCTGTGTCGAGAAAATTGACGGAAGAAATGAGCAGCCGTAGTTAGAATCTTCCCGCGTTTCTCTTGCCTGCTTAACAACAATTAGAAAGAACAATTATCATTTATCAGTCTATTATAGTATAACAATTAGCGACACATTATACATAAAATATTTATAAATAGGTATAATACATGCCACAAATTTTTTACAATTAGCTATATTCTACTTATATCATAGGTACATACACTGTTTCTTCTAATTTTCATTAACTTCTTTTTCTCAAACTGTTCTTGGGCACACCGTATTATACGGAGGTGATACACTATACGTAATATATACTATAGCCTTACGCGGTCGGTTGGTAATATTGGTATATAATGGATAATGTAAGTCGGTATGAAATGTATGTATAATAATTTATCAGGTTAATCGAGATATATAATATAGGCGTAATATAATAATTATACACGAGTATGAGTGTATACGAGTTTTTATCACACTGCATGCACAGAAAAGCCGATTCCCGCGCCTGTGTAACGGGAGCGAAACGGCAGTTTTCCGACCGAGGGCGTCAAGGGACTCCGCGCATGCGCGCAACGCGAATATTCATTTTCCTCCCGAGGAAGCGGCAAAAAAGCGCTATTTCACTCCCCGCGATGACTGCTTTCAAAAAAATTTGATTGAAGAACCGGCATATTTTCGTGCATGCGCAATGCCCTTATGCGCAACGCATCGACAATTCGGCTGTATCCGCACGGGCCGGTTTCCGCTTGTCGCGGTACTGGCTCAGCCCCACATCAGTTTTCGAATCGGCCTACTTCGACCCTCACAATTTTTGATAAGGAAATATCCGTATGAAATTTGACAAGGAATCCGCTGTTATTCCACGGTACGTTTGATACGGAACGCCCTGTGTGATAGGCAACACCACATTTCGCATATTTCAGAATTGATCCCTGTACATTATATATATAATTATATACCTATATAGATATAATATGAAAATGTCCGGCAACAAAATTTTCTCAATAATAAAGAAAAACTTGGACGAAAAATGAAATCGTACAGATGGTTTAAACTTTATTTTTCCGTCGACAATAATCTCCACTTCTATTTTTTGTTTTGTTTTTGTTTTTGTTTTTATTTTATCGTCTTTTTTGCTATCTCATTCTCTCGCTGCGGATAACTATTTTCAATGTGATTATTGTTATTATTATCAATATCATTATTAATGGAATTGATGTTGTTGTTGTTGTTGTTGTTCATATTATTATCATTATAACTATTCCTATCTCGCATTCCGAATATATCTATAGGTAGTACATACATAATTTTTTACAGTTATAACATGTACCATGAATATGTATACCTCATTTTACGTACTCCTGTATTATGCGCGGTTTGAATAATACATCATATTCTCGGTTTTTAGGTTATTAACTCTTTGTTTCCTCTCGTTACGTTTAATTAATAATGTGCGCGTTGTATCAGTTGTACGACAATATACGTATTACAATTATCGAATAACTGTTAGAAAATTTCAAATTGTACCTACAATCGTCCGTGTTTGATTATTATATATATATTCTTGTTCTTCTTTTCGTTTTTTTTTTTTGTTTTTATTTTTTTTTTGTTCTGTTTCTATCCTTTGGTTTCTTTTTTGTTGTACGTAATTTATTTTGTCATTCTTCGCCAAGTTATACAGTTTCATTGATACATCGTTCTCTGCAGTATTTGCCGCACGTACGCTACATCGTAACTATACCGTGGTCCTCCTCTCCTCGTTCATGCCGCCCAAAATAAACTAATTGATCAATTATTGCTCCGGTAGTCGCAGTACAATTATAATATACATATAGCATAGGCTTGTGACTTGTCAGATGACGATTATATAGGTATGTATTATACTTTCATTCGTTTCGAGTTTGATTTCCTCAATAAAATATACATACATATATATTGTTATTACTATTATCGTTATTATTATTATATACTACTAATTATTATTATTATTTGAAAATTTGACATTATTTGAAACAATGATTATAGTATTGTATACATGTATACACGTTGTTCATGAATTTGTTTTTCCTTCGGCTTTTTTTCAATATTTCTTCTGTTTATTGTTGGTATATATATATAGGTATATATATACCTATAATCTAGGGACGAGTAATCATATTCATACACAGCTCTCACACGCAACACACAAACACACGCGTTACACAGACATACGCTCACCTGCGCTCGCAATGATGAAAATTCATAGATATACCTTTATATTGGTATGCAATATGAGAATACATTCGACCCGACTGACAGAAATCAGATATTATCTATAACTCATAACAATACACGCGGGTATGTGATACAGGTATAACGGTACCAATTATATTATTAGTATAGGCATGTAACGTGGTGCATACATACGCACGAGTATATATATATATATATATATATATATGTATATGTATTGTATCAGGATATACGTTACACGTACAACGTGTGTGAATTTAGTATATAATGATAATAATTTACTATCGAAACTCAGAGAAATAATAATATTCGTTGCAATGTATGTTACGAATAATGATACCTATATAGGTATACTTACTGCGGTTGATTCGCGGACGGTTTCGTCCCAATTGTTTTATGGTTGGGCAATGTCAGACAATTTATTTTGACCACCACTGAACGCTGACGGCAGCGCCGCGCCGGTTAAGTGCCAGCGAATGGAAGTAACTGCACGATCTTCGGCTGTCTAGTGTCCCCGATCTCCGAGTCTCCGACGACAGTTTAACGCCGATACCTAACCTCGTAATCTATTTCGGCAAATTGAAAGTTTGTCATTCGAAAGTGATGATCGTTCGGAAAATTGTTGCTCAATGGATAATAAATACTCGTTGTATAGGAAAATACAGCTACGAAATAGATTACGAGGTTAGGTATCGGCGTTAAACTGTCGTCGGAGACTCGGAGATCGGACACTGGACAGCAGAAGATCGTGCCTAGTTACTTCCATTCGCCGGCGCTGCCGTCAGCGTTCAGTGGTGGTCAAAATGAATTGTCTGATATTGCCCAACCAGAAAAGAATTGGGACAAAACCGTCCGCGAATCAACCGCAGTAAGTATACGTACTATATTTTAGATACAAGTAGGTTATGAAGAAAAGGGGAGGAAAAACCCCGTCGAAGCCTATGTTTCATTTCGTGTGATTTTTTTGGTTATCTCAAGGAAATTATTCTCACCGCGTTGTGCACGATTTGAATTTATTTTCAAATTTTTCTTTTCGATGTGTAACTTATTTAATATACAGGACAATGAAATTCGACGTATTCGAATGCTCTATACACGTTCTCATGATCGATACACTGTACACTACAATTACACATTTCAGATCGAAAAAGGAACAATTGACACGAACGAGGAATGAATAAATTAATCAATAACGACATCATTCATATAAACAGGTAAAGTGATAAAATGTTTCTTTCCGTAAGGCGCGGGATCGGTAATATATATTCGATCCAATATCATAGAGAAAAAATAAAGAAAACGTGGGACAAGACGTAGGTATAGGTATATGTCGTGCAAGATAGCTCTAAGTGACTCGGAATCGGGACGCGAACGAAGTCTGCGGGCGTTGATCAATCGTAACGGAGATAGGTTGTGTTCAGATAAAATAGAAGATCGCGGCGAAGCTTGCATTTGGCGTTTTAAAATCGAATGAAAAATTTATCTTCCTCGCTGACGAGACGATCATTGGGCTTTTGAAAAAGATTCCTAAAAATTTCTCTGTCCGGATGAAAAGAGATCCGTGAATATTTGAATATCGGGATGAGATTCCCAGGATTTTCGTTCAGGATGAAAATCGAAAACGGTTTCGGCTGTATACGAACATTAGATGGAAAAGAGAAAAGTTTTTCGTATCACTCTCGGATACAATTACTACACGCAAATGATTGAAATACGGATAATTACGTACACAAGTCTACTGACTATATCCTGGAATTTTCATTTTTGCATCAAACTTATTCCTCGATCGCTCCAATCTCTCTCAGCGTGAGCGCGCGAAGATATTTTTCTTTTCACTCGAAAAACGCCAAATGTGTGAGATTGATAAATCTGCGCAGATTTCATCCGCGTTCGAAAACCATGGCCAACATATCTCTCTCTCTCTCTCTCTCTCTCTCTCTCTTTCGCTCTCTTTCCCCTATACCCTGCATAATAATCCGCACGTAATTCTTATATAATATGTATATGTAGATATTTATGTAAATCGTGTGTCAATATCATATACATGATAATTGTATTATAATTTGGGCCGTAGCGCATCAATTCTCAATGTATACGCGTATAATATCATACCGCATAATATATTGAATATATTATATCATAACCGTATAATAATAGATTATTACCGCAAATAACATGCTCATACCAAAAATATCCGTCTCGTTATCATTATTATTAATATTATTATTCTCTTCTCTCATTCCATCCCCCTTTCGTCTCCATTTCCACTTTCCTTTTCCGTGCTGTTTTTCAAATTCTTTTGTCGGGCGCGCTCAGGCTACAACACAGTGTGGACGTGAGACATTCCACAAGTAGTGAAAATGTAGTTCAAATAATTTCAATATTTTGTTTATTTCATAAATTTCGATTAATAAATTTATCAATTAATATTATTCTAATTAAATATATAATTGAAACTAAAATTGAAATAATAACTGTTATAGAATGATCATGAGAAAATGTCAATTTTTGTTAAGCGCATTGAAATGAACAAACTGTGAAAATTTCCGACCCTTTGCTACGTGAGTAACAGATAAACGCCTATTTTTGCGTTTTCCTCGTTCCTTTCGTTTTTGAAGTTTCCATCTGACTGAAAAACAAGAAAATGTATCGGTACCTAATACTGTTTTCCATCGGAAATATTTTCAAAAATTTTTCATTCCAATTTTCCCTGTGGAAAATGAGTTTAGAAGTCGAGAGACGAAAAATCACAGCGTTTCCCAAAAACTCAATGACTTTTGTTTTTCGACCTTTAAACTCATTTTTCCTAGTGAAAATTCGGATGTATAAATTTGGAAAATATTTGTTTTTCTTTGTGTTGTAAAATTCATACAATTTCCGACGGAAATCAGTGTTAACGATAAGTTTTTTTGTTCTTCAGTCAGAGGGAATTTTCGAAAACGAAGGAGACGAGAAAAACGCGAAAATAGGCGTTCCTCTGTTACTTGATGCGTAGCAAAATAAGGTCTGAAATTTGCACAGTTTGTTCATTTCGTTGCGTTCAACGGCATACAAACGAAAGTTTTAGATCGAAATTTCAAGGCCCGAGACCCATGCCACTATCTGTGAAATGTCTCATACAATAATTTATGGAATTGATGATCCTGGATCAATTAACGGATCACGAAAACCTCAGGCAATAAATTTTCGAAATTTGTTTCTCTCTCACTCCTTTTTCTTCATCAATCGGGTTGTTCCCGTTTCTTTTTCTTCCTTTCCTCTCTCTTCTCTTCTCTCTCATGCGATTCTTTCGATTTCTTTCTCTCTGCGACCTATATGATCGTACAGGCTGTACCGTGCATTACTTCAGAAAGGAACATCGGCGTTCCAGCACCCAAACCTCCGTCCGTTTTTTCCTGTTCGTCTCTTTCGTACTCGCAGTCAAAATAACGACTCTGAAAAACGAAACGGAAAAATAACGACTTACGGTTGATGATGGGAAAAATCAGAAGATTTTCGACAAAAATTTGGTAAAAAACGGCGCGGGGGGCGAGGGACGGCGGACGGGGCGAAGAGGACACGAGAATGGAATCTTAAAATTTCCCTCAAAATTTTCTACAATATGTCTAGTAGCTACCTGTATAATAACAACTGCAACATTATAAATTGTGAATATATTATACATGGAACTAAAACAGAACAAATGAACTAATAGCACGGCAAAAACAATGATGAAGGCGATCATTGTTTTCCAAAATTCGTATGCACTTTTATCTGTATACAGGTATCCGGGCGTTTTTCGAACCGAGAAACGATGCACGCAAAATCAACGACGCGAATGAGAAAATCGCATACAGCCATGCGCAGTATATTTCGATTTTCTTCGGTTTTCCGGCATCATTTTACCCGTGTCGTATGCACGGTTAGAAATAATTTGTGTGAATGCTTAAGTTTTTCGCATGTTAAAATTATTGTGTCAAAATCGAGCCTTTTTTCGTGTCGATTCAACATCATGCACCTATCGATGTCGACTCCATGGAAATGTTGAGTTTCAAGTTTACCATCGAATTCCAAAATTTCAACGCAAGGGAAATGTGAATAAGCTCAGACGCAAGAAAAATGTCAAATTTGATGTCACCTTGCTGTCCGCGTTCTCCACCGGAGGCGTTCGGGTGCTAAACTTTTTCGCGATTGAAAATGTGCAACGTCGAAACAAGAAAGTGTCTGAAATCCAGAGTCTGCGATTACCGGATCACTCGTAAACTCCGAACATGAACCGAGTCGATGCTTGCGTATGAATTTTCAATTTCGTCACTGGCCACATGCCGACCGGATTAAAAAAAAGAAACGACAACACTCGGTGTTGTTCGAATTGAGAATTATTTGCACATTGAAAGTTGACGGTATGTGTAGGAAAAAATCTAAAGCAAATCAATAATTATCCGCACAAAAATATGAATGCGTGCCTGGAACATTCTTATCCGGGTGCATAGGGTACACAGATTATTTCAACGTCGAATCAACTCTCGGAAAATGTGGTTATCACGAAAACAAGATGTTATACCTTCGTGTTGAATCTATTAACACTACTTTCAATCAACGTTCGACACCGATGTTTCACGTTGAATCAACGTAAATTCTGCAGTGTACCTGCTGGGACGTGTAAATATTGTTAAATTTAACACTTGTTTTCTTTCTGACCGTGATGTCGGGCGCGCTCGAAGAACGTCGTGAAAACCGTGAAAACTAATTTTCGAAAAGAAGATTACAAGGGTATTATTTTGACTCCTCGACCTTTTGAAAGTCCCTTTGTTTCTCGTAAATAGATTACGGTGCATCGTCATTCGACGAATCACGCGACGTCGATGCATTGGCGGAGGCACGAAATTTTGGCTTGTAATTTTTTTTTTTTTTTTTTTCACCCCCGTTTTCCATTCCATTTTCATCCACTCTCTCCCTCCCTTATGTATCCAAATTCATTCACCTGGCAGTCGAAGCACCTGCAGTGATCGCTCATCTTGCAAGTAATGCCCCACTGCTTGGCAACAGCTCTGTATAACTCCTTGCTAGACTTGTGTAGAATTTCTGGACCCTTGATAGGCGTTCTCCCGCCTCGGTCTAAGGATAGAAGTGAAAGAAAACGGTTACGTCAAAAATGCAAATTGTGTGATTGGTATGAGATAGGTATAGCTATATGTGCAGGTACGATTCGTTAAATAATTCGAACTGCGGAAAGCCAAACAAATTTTCTCTCTCTCTCTCTTAATTATGTCTGCTGGTTTCTTTATTTCTCTCGTTTTCTTCCAACGTATATGCATTATAAAAAATTGGGAACAATATTTCCGATTTCTCGTTCCAATTCCGACGACGATTAATGTTCTAACATTTTCGTCGCCGAATTTTCTACGCGTGTCGATTTTATCCGTTATACCTACGCTATAATATATAATATCTTATAATCTTATGTATGGGCTACCTGTGCCACCGTCCGATATCATCTCTCTTTCCGTACCATTTTCACTACGAATATCATCCTCCGTGCTAGTTACCGATTGTCCAACGGCCATCCTCGTCTGTAAACGAGAAAGAGAGAAAAAACAAAAAAAAAAACGAAAAAAAAAAAACCAAAACATAAGCAAGATCGAATCAAGTATTTAAACATTATTCAAATACGTTGATCTCCGTCTCGACGTACATTTTTTCTCCAATCAGATCGACAGAATTGTAATTGATTCGAATTTGAGAAATAGCCAGAAAGGCGCAGAATCAAAAAAAAAGAAAACAAAAAAAAAAGTGATTAATTATAATTTTTCTTGTTTTTCAAAACGCCATTTCCATCTCCCATACGGGTATGACGTTCAACGGCAAAGAGGAAGAGGAAAATTTTCACCGCAATTCCGTCATCGACGATAAAGAGTAAAGATGTTCGCGCTGTTGTACGTGCAGTATCAATTTCTAATCACCTCTTCCAAAACGTGCTCGTACGAAGGTGGCGGCGAGTTTGGTACAAGTGGTTCATTTCTTACGGACAGTACGTTCTCCTCCGACGAGCCCTGGCTCTCTAATCTCGAATTAGAATTCATTACTGTTTGTATATTGTTCATCTGTTGCGGTTGATGTTGATTATTTGGTTCGTCGTACTCCACACTGCTGCTACGACTTCCGTCGTGTCCTCCGCTCGAGGACTTTGACATCTTCGAGAATCTCAATTTGAAGGGCGCCAGTTTTGATGATTTGACTTACTTTCTCAATGAACAAAATCTTTCCTCTCTCTCTCTCTCCTGTCCCTCTCTTTCTGTTTTATCACTCTACTTTTTTCCTCTCTTTTTCTTTTATCTTAACCTCTCCGGCAGATTAGTCGACTCTCGAGAAATTTCGTCTTTATCTCCAAATCGTTGATTATCGCATGATAATAATTGACAGTTTATACTCTTGTACTATAGTAGGCTCTCTGAATATTAGGCTCTGATTTGTCGTATGTTTAATTTTTCGTATCAAAAAAATCGCAGGCTCTGAAACAGAAGAAGAGAGAACGGATGGAAACGGCGAGAAACAAGAATGAACGACTGAAATTTAGCTTGGTTTTTTTGTTTTTTTTTTCTTCCCACCCCCCAATTTTTCGAATGGGGACATTTTCGGGAATACAAGATTATTCGTAATTTCATTATTTCTCGACTCTATGTAAACGTATATGTACAATTATTGGTATAGATACGTATGCATACAGGATGAATAGGTATATGATGCTACATAGTAGCCTACAGGTGCCACATGCTACCGTCGGATTTCTACATAATAGTAGAATTGCAAAGCAACCACGACGACTGGAGAGTTATAATAGTTAGGAATCTGCATACGCCGTGACCCCGTGCAGTAACCGAATTTTGTTATCCAATGAACAACTCTACGGGACTCGATTGTCAATATCCTGTCGCGACGCAGATCGAGCGTAAGCGCAGCTCCTGCGTCCTGCAGTTCTGTACACATACACTCGAGGAACGATCTATGTATGTATGTATGTACAACGTACGAATACGTTCACAACGTTAAACGCGACGAAATGACGAGAATAGAAAACGAAGAACTACATTTTTTCGGCGAGCTTATTAGCTGCAATTTTTCGACTAAAACAAAACAAAATGAAAAGAATCGCTATGGCATTTTCGTTTTTTGCCGATTTCGATTAAATCGCGACCCGATCCGCGTTCCGAGAAACCCTTAAAAAATGTCTTCTCCATTTTTCAGGATTTTTCGTTTTGTTTTTTTTCCTTCTTGCGCGCGCGCGCGGTTGAAATGATTTTTCAATTCGCAAATACAAATATTTGAAATTAGGTGTATTCAAAAAAAAAGGAAGAAGAAGAAGAAGAAGAGAGAGTAAACAACGGCTAAACCTAGATGAAAATTTCTCTTCCGATGCAGCTGGATTCAACCTAACAGAACGGTTTCGAGCTTCTCACACGTTTTATAACTTATCTACGTCCTGCACGCATCTATTGGCATTAGTACCTTATCTACCTACCTACCTACCCACCTACCTAACGTGAGAGCTGGCGCGTAGAATGGACTTCGTATTGGCATCGTGCCAACGTGAAAATGAAACTGGCGACATGACATAACTATACCCTGGATATACCTATACGGCTGGTTGTAGGACGTGTTACTTTGAAACGGATATCCGTCGGGAGGGCGGGAGATTGAGAAAAAGTTAGATCGACGGGATCAACGACATGCAAGAACAACAAAAAATGAATTTAAGTAGATAGAAAGAAAACCACAATTAGTCATTTACTATAATCATATAGTGATTATTATAACCAACGGACGTGAATGTATATCGAAGTAGGAAAATTGAATATACGGTTGGCGTTATTCAATTTCGGAGGGAAAAAATTAAGGCCGAAAGACTAGACATACGAAAGGAGGAAAACGGAAATTTCGATTAGGTTTTTCCTTCCTTCTCCTTCTTTCTGTGCGTCGAAAAACCGCGGGGATATCTAACCTTCGAATTTCGTAACGCGCGATTTTCTTTCTTCTAAGTTTCTATCCAGTGTTGTTATCATTATAATTGGTATTCGGTTTCTTTTCGCCGGTCGTTTCGTTTTTAGTTCCATACAATCTTTTGAAAATTGATACCATAAAAACGGTAAAAATTAGTATCGCCGGTGAAGATTTTCACCACCGCTGTTGCCACTACCGCGAACTTTTATCGAAATTGGCAAATTCTTGTCGTAATCATTTCGTACGAAATCTTAACCAATATATGAATTATAGTACTTGTTCCCATAAAAAATAACAGAATTTCATGCAGAAATTGTCTAGTACGTCGCGGTGTTTCTTTCTTCCTCCTCCTTCCTTTCATTTTCAACGAAAAACTAAATATATTATGTAAAACATTTGTAAAATTTTTTTTACGAAAACCCTGCAATTCTCCGCACTCAAATCCCCCGATAATTCTCGCGTACGGAACACAAGTCTCGTAGAAATTCGTACAGCGATTATTTTCACCGGGGATATCGTACCTATCTGTGCACAGGCATAGCACAGGTATACATGTATACCTATAGGCAGATAGGTATACTACAGCATTAAAACAGACGAGGCGATTACCTTATTGATCGCGACTCTGTACTCCTCCGTAACACATGTTTCGCGGAGGTATAGCTGCGTAGGTACGGTAGGTAGTTGTATTCCAACGCGCAGGCGAAGGACTGTGATACGCGTTAGTGGTATGAAAGAAGATAATATAGCAGAGCGGAGAATTTTCTTAGCGCGCATCCGTTTCTTTCCCGTACTTTTGGGCTTTCCGTTTTCATTTTTTGTCGCAAATTTTCTCTCCTCTCGCAACGATCTCGCGTCTATTTTTTCTCGTCCGTGCAACGCGTATATATATCGTGTATCACGTGAGTATGTAGATACTGAATCGCATTATCGCCACAACTATACTGTAATGACACGAGGCGACAGACGGCGGGATGCGAGGAGACGAGGAGGGGCGCGGCGAGGGAAGGGATGGAAGATCGAAAGCTGTACGCATGAAATTCTTGGGGATGAGAAGAAAAATGAAAAATTACGCGCTACACGCCGTGCGGGATGTATGTACGATACTGTATACCGCACACCGATACGAGTACGAAGAAAACGTTCCGATTCCATGCTTTTCTTGCCATTAATATTCCTATTTCATTACTCATGTAAACTACTCACAAATTTCACATCGGCCAACTGATTTCCTCCTTCTTCTCGCCGTTCTTCCTCTCCTTTTGATTCCTCCTCCGTATAAATTACCTCCGGATATTTCCAAAGATTTAATTCGTTGGCTGCGACGATACGCGGCTCTACCAGTCCTGGGCGGCTGCCATGTTGAAACTACCCCAGCGCTTGATGCGGAGCTTTTTTACAACCCCAATGCTTGAGCCCACCCACCTCTATTCACCCTTCCACGCAGGAACGCACACGCGTAATTATTCTCCGGCCCGTGCATTCGCCGAGAATAATACACACCCCCGAATGCGTACAGTCGCAGCTATAGCTCGTGCGTTTGTGATTATACGTGAAAAAGCAACGAACAACGAAGAAGAATGCATACGCGTGTATACACAAACGGATCACTATCAATGAGCGGAATAGGAAATGAAATTTTCCGATAACAACGTAAAAATTCAATCGTTTTCTTTATTTTACGAGAATATTCAGAGTTCGGCTAATTCTTTATACAACTAACTGTAACGGTTGCGGATAATAATACGCGTAATTGGGGGGAGGGAAGGGGGGGGGGGGGGGAATCAATCTATGCAAAGTTTTTCGATCGTATTCAACGACCTCCATTTCTTGTTTGGTTCGATGGGAGCGATCCCCCGGAGATCCCAGGTTCATGTTCTAACGATTTACCCGTGAAATTAGGTACGCCTCTCCAGACGATCGGGGTAAAGATTGAAACTTTGGGCGGTGCGCAATTGAAATAGGACACTTTTCTTTCTTTGAATGCATTTTATTCCGTATTCGTCGCACTCGGGACGTCGGAACCGAGCCGTTTTTCGGCAAATCGTTTTCGCTTTTTTCGATCCACTTAGTCAATTGGTAACCGAAGAAGAAGTTCCCATTATTCACTAGAGTGAAAATGCGGTTACGTGTATCTCCGATGGTTTAGATGTCAGCTGCTTCAAATTTTACACAACCTCTACGATAATTGAGAGGATTGAATTGCCCGTTATGTGTATACATGAAATTACAAATCCCTATGATGCGGTTTAACTGTATTTTATTTTAGGTATATAGGTACCTACCAAACGGTACGATTTTATTGGAGTATATATAGTAGTAGTGGCGCATATGTGAGTACATATAATTAGATTAGTCTGTAGTAAATTATGATTAATATAGTTATATTACTAGATTGCGGAGGCACTAATTGCAGCCCCGCAGACCGTATAAGAAGAGGAAAAAAAAAACAACTTAGGACGGAGTTCTTATACGAGGGTTGGGAAGGGCTTGTAGCTATCTCGTTAGTTTCTAATAACCAAGTTTGATATGAAAAGAAAGGAAAGAGGACGAAAAATCGATCCAAATATGATACTTTATACATATAATATATATTCAGCACGATTTCATCATTTTCTTGTATTTTTTGGATGAAAATATGCTAACTAAAGCGGAACGAAAATCTATCCTAATTTTTTGTTGAGGTCATGAATTTTTCGAAAGTCTATTCTCCAAAAGATTTCACCGACAATTGTCTAACTCAACCGGACCGGAAGTAGAGTGTCTTAGAATAAGAACAAGTATTCGCACTTAAGAACTATACTTTTCACCGATTCGCTGTCTCAAATGTTGGTACAGTGCAGCCGTTTCGAAAACGAGAATCGTAAATTTTCGCAAACCGCGCGATCGATTTTGATGAAACTTGGAGAATTCCTTGAGTATGATGGCAGAAAGTGGCTAAGTATTCCACTTTTCCAAAACATCATCCATCGGATTTCATGAAAAATGAATATTTCTACGTTTAAGCTAGGTTGGATTGCCAGTGGCGTCTCCGGATTCCCCTCGAAGGCCCCAAAGATATTTCACTCGGAGATCAGTTTCGCAGTCTTGAATCGTACGACATATACCCATACCTGTCGGAAAAAAATATCAAACAAATTTTCCAAAATGCAGTGTTAACATATTTTTTTGTCCGTTTTCAACTCGCGAAAAACGAATTTTTTCCCGAGTAACCACGTTCTAAATTTTCCAAAAAATCCAAAGAAAACAAAATATTTCCGGCCTCAAAAGTTTTAGGTATAGTACGATAGACCGCGACCGAAACCATGTCTCATAGCATCCCTACTAAAATTGTGTAAAACCGGTAGATCAGATGAGCACCCACCTATACCGCGATCGTCATCTAGCGTTAACGGAAAAGGAAAAATCGCTGTAATTATAATATCGGCCGAAATTTTTCGATGAAAAAACCAAATTTTCATTTCATGCTCTCATTTGTAGTTTTAGTTTTAGTTTTCGAGTGATTTTGAGAATCGCCCCGCGCCGGAGCCGGCGAAGAGGTATTCTGCATTTTCATGTAATTATGTCCTTGGATGATAAACCTAATTATTATCGAGTTATCTGTAATCCGCCCTACCGATTCCGTCACGTTATTATATTCTTTGAAATATTCCAACATCAATGATTCTTGCCTTCCATATTCTGCTTTGATTATTTTTTGGTACCCTAGCCCAATCTCCAGAGGTTCTTTACTTCCCGAACGAGTTTCTGGAGTTCATAGCATGTCATTGCTGCAGTAATTGCGATTCTTGTATATCTGTATAATTAATAATCTATTATTATTATCATTATTATTACTTCCACAGAGTGTCCGTATACCTATAATGTCCGCGGAGAATGAACAAAAGTGAGAAGGACAAGAGAGGAAAAAGAAAAACAAAACTGTTGCGCATTTTCCAATACAATATTAGTACCCATATATATATATAGTATGTGTATGTAATATAGTAGATACATATATGTAGATACGTATGTACTATGGGTACATTACACATGGAAACGCTAGGTACTCATTATTCAAGCTTCGGTGGACGCCTGCACCTTTTGTCCCGACGCGACGCGATGCTGAAGAGCCGAAAGATATACCTATGTATATATACGGGGCATTCCACGCCAACCTGGAGCGCCTTCGACCCTGACTCCTTCCGATTTTGTCCGTCATTTTTGATCGTGTTTGGCAGCCCGAACGATACGCTCATAATTCCTTTCAAATTCGTTTCTCCGGTGATTTCTGTTTTACAGATTTTTGCAAATTTTTAAATCCCAATGACCGTCGGATGTTTGAACGCATATATCTCTGGATCTATCGGTCGGTTCGTGAAAAATGAACATATGACATTTTTCGGAAAGATGTGTACTTTTGGAAACTGACATTCTCAGCGTTATGTGCCTTGCCTATCATGGGGAATTTTTCGTTGAAACATTAAAAATCGATTTCCGATCGAAGAATCGATATAGCGGATCTAGAGTAACTTTTTCCTTCTATTTTCTTTTTTTTCTTTTTTCAAATTCTCGGAATTTAAATATCAAAAACCGCGCTCACAATCAACCGCGCTGGCACACTTCATTTTCACTTTTTAGGATAACAAATATGCAGTAAGATACAATTTGGCATCACAGTGAGTATGAAAGTATAATATATCTTTTGAAATAGAATGGAAGATTTCATATCTCGTTTCGTGTATTCAGACTGATCCCCCGAGGATCTTAGGTTCATGTTTTCAGGATTCACCTACCTTTCACCGTAAAAGTACACCTTTCAAGGTGACGAAATAAAAATTCAAACTTTGGGGGCTGCTTCATAGAAATCGGACATTTTTTTTTCTTCAAAAGCATTTATTTCATATTTTCCGTCTCCGGACATCAAAATTGAGCCCTTTTTCGAAAAGTTCCGACGGAACATGGTTCTTTTATTTGTTATTTTATTAAATTTTTTCGTTTTTTTACTCAATTACTCAATAACTGAGGGAAAAATTTCCATTATCCAATCGAGTGGAAATGCGATTACGTGTATCTCCGGTACCTACTTCAGATGTTCGAAGCTTCAAACTCTACACAATTGTCACTTTTCATGAGTACAATCGAGTATCAAATCGTGACTCGAATCAATTTTCTGAGGCCCTAAACCTCTACGACGATTGAGAGAATAATCCATGTAGTATATTAATCTTATTTCTAAAAAAGTTATTTGAATGCGATAAATGAAATATTAAAGAGGACTAAAGTGAGAAGCATAATGTATTTTCATTTTATGAATTATTCCATTTCACGAGATATGCATATCATACTTTCAGACTCAGTGTGCGCGGTTATTTACGTTATCCAGAAAGTGAAAATAAAGTGAGCGAGATTAATTGTGAGCGCGGTTTTCGATACTTGAATTTTCCAAAATGACATACTTTGAGAAAATTTGATTTTCAATTTTTCAACAAAGAATTTGCCATGACGGGCTGAGCACATAATGTTGAGAATTTCTGTTTCCAAGAGTAGGTACATTTCTTTCCGATCAATTTCGTGTACTCATTATTCGTTAACCGATCGACAGATCCAGAGATATCGGCATTCCGCGGACGTTCGACGGTCATTGTGATTTCGGAATGTTAAAAAATCTGTGAATCAAAAATAACTGGAGAACAACAAATTTGTAAACATTCTTGAGCACTTCGTCGTTCGGTTTGCCGAATATGACGAAAAATCGAGAAATGAATCGGAAGGGGTCAGGGGGTCAGAGGCTGTCCAGGTCGGCGAGGGATGCCCCATACATGTATACAACAATATACGTGCAAAACGCAACAAAAGTGAAGAAAAAAAAAAAAAAAATTGAATAGAAATAAGGTAAAGGAAATAATCGTTAAAGAATTGCACTCGATCGCGTCCTCCTTGAGAAAAACCCTAATGTAGTACACGCGTCACTGAACAATGAGCTTGAAGTGAAACAAAACGAAGCAATCGAAACAGAGAGAAAAAAAAAATTAAAATAAATCAAATCAAATCAAATCAAATAAATAAAGAAATAAACAGAAACAGTAAGATGGAGAGAAAGAAGGTATATATGAAAAGAGATGCGGGGAACTCGGTCGCGATTCGAGAGAACAGCCAGAGCCGGAGACGTAGAGCGAGAGCGGGGCTGTTAGTTGAGCTATAACGTTCGAGTTATATAAATCGATGTGAAACTCGGCGGGCGCGCAGTTCTCTCTCACCTCGTCGCAACAGAACTTTCCCCACCAGAGGGTGGTGAAGGTGGCTGGTTGGTTGGTTGGTTGGCTACTGGTTACTGATGGTTATACTGGTTGATGGTTTTTCCTTCGTCATGTCAGTCCGACGTCGTCGCTGACTCGGCTGTGTTGCATACTTGCGCTGATACGCGCAACTTCTCGCGTTATACGTGTATCCCGGATACGTGAAACGTACGTACGCGACGCGAACACACATACACACACACGCACACACACACGCGTGCGTTCTTTTACACGAAACATACACGCGCGCGTGCCCGCGCGCGTACGAAATGAATGTATGTGTACACATATTATCGTCCTATACCCGATGCGCGAAGGGCTGTAGCGCGAGTTGCACATTATAGCTGACCCGAGATTCTCTCACAATCTCATTCTATCTTATCTCATCTTATCTACACGTCGTACCTATATGTATACCTAGCTACCCTCCTACGCGGAGAGTTCTGATTTCCCTCATTCATTCGCGCAGTTCGCGCTCAACCAGCTTCACCGCTGCACGTGTTTCGCTCTCCGAATTATAGATCCGTAGAGTCTGCCGAAATCCGGAGCAATATAAATTGCAGATTAGAAATTCGATATCAATTACCAATTATAAAGTCGGCCGAGGTTACGCCGCGTGGGGAAAAGGTCATGCGATCGCGCTCGTGATCGCCTCTTCGCATCCGTACCTCGACCGAAGAAGCCTTGTCATACTCTCGCCATTGTAACCGATACCAACTGATATCAAACATCGCGAGAATAAAATAAGAAAATATATTCAAACAAATTTAAATACGCGCAGCACCGAAACAATATCGTTCTCAACTCACCACCGCACAGAGCCAAGAGAGATGCTTTACGAATCTCCAATCGAATAATATAAGGTATGTACTATATGTATACCTATATCGCACATATACATTTATATGTATCTAGTATATGTATGGGCAAGGGTACGTCCGGGGACAAAAATATCTTCGTTTTCGTGTATTCTTTGGTTATTTTCTTCTTTCGGTTTTTTATCCGCCCCCCCCCCCCCCCCCCCTGTTTCATCCTTTCTTCGTTCAAATACGCCGCATCGAGCGTTCTCACCTTTTTATATAATCGAAACGAGAAGAGAGAAAGGAAGAATAGAAAAAATTCGAAAATATATTTATAGTTACAAAACGAGAGAACTTCTGCGAAGTTGTTGTTGTTGTTATTGAAAATCATTGTTATCGTTGTGTAATTGTTACGATAATTACAATGATCGTTAATTTTCGTCAGCTATATTTTCGAGGTGGCGGACCGAGCGGGGGGCGAAAGGCACACCAGGCTGCTACGAAATAACGAACAATAAACGACAAAAACAACGCCATGAAAGAAAGAAGAGCAAAAGCTTTTCTTACGTAATTATATACTATATTGCGTACGTACGGTATTTGATTACGTGTAAGTATATGTGACTCGAAGGGAGGAAGGATCGACTGATAATCTTTGCTACGGTATATTTTCTTTTCCTCGTTTTCTCGCCACCGCAGATATAGGGTTCGGAATCAAATTACGTATATAAATAAAATAAGCATTTTCAGTTGTAATTTCAACGGGATGATGAAATGTGGGAGCAAGAAAAAAGAAAAGCGGAAAAAAAAAATTAATGAAACTACGCATCCCTCCCTTAGCTGTAGGTGCCGCGTAACGAATGACCTAGATTGGACTATATACATATATTTATGTGTGAACATACGTGTGTGTGTATATTCTCTTAGTATTCTAATTGTAAAAACCGGCGACGAGGTGTTAATTCTCTTTCTCTCGTTTTGTTGTTGTTTCTCTCGTTTTCATTACGTTTCGTTTTTTTGTTTTCTTGTTCCGTTTTCTAAACCAGCAGGTATGTACATACGTGAATTTCAGGAGGTGACTATAGGTACACGTCGCTTCGACTTATACCGTGTATTCCATCCTTATCACGTTTCTTCGGTGTTTCTATGTATATATATATGTACATAGTCTCACGAAGATTGCGATGTTTCCTTTTTCCTCCTGACCGTCCGAATTCACGTGAATTCTTTCATAATACCTACGTAAACATTTTATTCGAATACACTCGCGCGGGCAGTAAGCTCTGCGTTTCTTTGTTGTCGTTGTTGTTTTCATTTTCTGCATTGGTTAATTGTTTTGTTTTCCTTCTTCTCAATCTTGTTCTGTATCTGTTTTCTTTTCGTTTCCTTTTTTTTTCTCTTCCCTCAGCCGTCTCCGTGACGCAGCCCCGCGCGGCGCAACCGCTACTCGTGAGAAAAACAAATAAAGAAATTCGAAAGCGCGTTCAAATTTCTTGACTCAATTCGAAGAGCTTCCTTTTTTCCTCATTTTTCTCTTAGTTTCCTTTTTTCGTTCTTCATCGCCTACTCTTACCGTTCTCTTTACTTTACTTTTTTTTTTTTTCATTTTTCTCGCTTTCGGGTAAACATTTTTGTTCTACGCGGGTACATATACCTATAGTATACATACGTACGTGTATGTATGTATATACTGTTGCAAAGGATAGGTTGCAATACGAATAAGAAGGTTCCCGAGCGAAATAAAATGGACAATCAGGTAAAACTAAATGGATAAATATAAGAGAGTTGTATTGAAAAATACCTGTGCTCGGTTTTACGTCTGTGGAGCAAGAATGTTTTTACAATAATGTTCGTTGACGCAGCAACTGATAGTTCATTTGTAAATAAAACACGTCTTTTACTTCAAGGACTACTAGACCTGTGTGCGATAAATGCAAGATAAGTGTAAGGGTGATTTCACCCTTTGTAACAAAACATACATACATGCATACATCTTATCCTCGCGATTTACTTCTCGAGGAGTTGGGCCGAAGAATGAACAATAAAAATAAAAATGCAAATGACAATGAAAGAAGAAATGAAGAGGAGAAAAAAGGACGGATATAAAAATAAAAATAAACTTGTACACGACATATATATATATGTACATACATATACTTGCATAATACACACATATATATATATATATATATATATATATATACACCTATACAAATAAAATTGTTTCGGCTCCAATCCCTGAAAGCTTTTAAGCTATGGCTCAAGCTCTCAAAATCCTCCTCTATTTATTCTCTCCGCAGGGCCCGCGCGTTCATCATTCAATTGTTCATTCACAGATATACACTTTGGTAGAGGTAGTTGTGTATGTATATACGTGTGTGCGTGTACTACTGCTAGCCATGCGCGCTATATGTAGGTATCCACGGTAGGGATGATGACGAAGGTTGCAAAATTATGCCAAATCGGTCATTTCGTCCGTGAATAATCTTTCAAAGGCCTCGGCTCTCCTCATCCTTCCTGAAATTCTGTTCTTCCTTTCACTCCTCCGTTGTTTCTGTTCCCGTTTTTCTTTCCGCACCGTTACCTCGATATTATAGTGATACTACAGGTATGAAAGACGTCGGTTTAGGATACCCGCACGCGACGATTTGCGCGGAAAGGAATATTTCCCAGTCCATCCTTCGGTCATGCATAGGTATCGTATTCCTTGTTCTACTTCTTCTTCTTCTTCTTCTTCGTTCTTTCCTACGATGTATCTGAATAGGTATGTGTGCATACTTACTGCGGTTGATTCGCGGACGGTTTCGTCCCAATTGTTTTCTGGTTGGGCAATATCAGACAATTTACTTTGACCACCACTGAACGCCGACGGCAGCGCCGGTTAAGTGCCACCGAATGAAAGTAACCGCACGATCTTCCGCTGTCCAGTGTCCGATCTCCGAGTCTCCGACGACAGTTCAATACCGATACCTGACCTCGTAATCTATTGACTATTGACATTTTCATTTTCATTATCATTATCATTATTTTTCGTTTATACAATTAATGCTATATTACATTACATTGCATACACGCAGGTATATATATACATGCATACATGATATTATACGCCGCAGCTTCCCCCTCACTCTTGGTTGCCAATGCCTGCAACTTATTTTCGCAAATCCAGCACAGTATTATATGTGGATAGGATAGATATAACTCGCCAACGAAGACGTTTTATCGCCGTAGTTTTATCGCCTTACATACATATAGGTATAGCTATACGTGTAATAATAATACATACGTATACCAGTATGTATGTATATACATACGTAGCATGAGTAGATGCTACAATACAGAGTGATCCAAGTTCAGCGTGACACATTTTGTACGGGTTAGTTCCTTCGAGAAATTTTGAAACGAAAAATACTCGGCCGAAAATTCCTCTGACTCCTCAATAGTTTCCGAGTTAGAGAATATTCAAGCTGAGCCAATACATACTATATACACCTATATATGCGCAAAGCGTGCAAATACTGCGTTTACCCGCGGATCCAAGCCCCCAGGCCGTGTCTCGCTCGCGCAAAAGCTCTGCGATAGGTCAACCTGGATCCGCTGTAGCCTGAAAACCAGTGTTCGCACGAGTTTTCACCCAACGGACTACTCTCTTCCCCTTCAGAATTTCTCCGCCAAGAATCTATCCGCAAAATGGGTCACGTTCAACCTGAATCGCCCTGTACATAGAGCTACGACGGTAGCTTTAGGTACATACCCTATATATCTCTCCAAAGTAAAATACCGTTTTATCTTCGACGTTTTCTCTATGTATAGATGCTACGTGTTGTACGCCATCTTTCACCACTTATATATATTGGTAATTTCACTATCAGCCGTGTATATAGATGTACTGTACCACTGACTCGAGCAGCTGTAAAAAGTTGTTCTATTCTGTCTCTTTTTTCGTTTTTTTTTCATTTTTTCTCCCCCGTTTCTCCTCCTCCACTGTTCTCGGGCCTATCTGTTTTTCTACCATTTCTTCCTACACTATATAGTATATCTGTGAAGAAATCAAAATTTTTTTTTTCTCTCCTTCTATTCTTTTCTTCTCGCCTTTCTCCTCCGTTCTTCCAATCACTTCTGAGCTTGCTTGCAAACTTCGTCGAACCGGAGGAATTTCAGTTATCCCTCGCTCTTGTCCTTCTCTCTCTCTCTCTCTCTCTCTCTCTCTTTTCTTTATTCTCCCTGCGTTTTCGCATTCGTTTCATTTTCATCTTGATATCGAATTCGTTTGTGTCCTATATCTGTCTGTCTATCTATCTATTTGTCTATCCGTCCATCATCTGTGATCGCGATTCGGAAGAATTATAATAGAATTTTGATAGAAAAAATGCAGGATTATTAATGTTTCCGCAACTGCAGAGTTTTTACACCCGTTAGCGTTGAATATATCTGGATGATAGGATATTATTTTATTCGTAACTGCAGAGTTTATGCACATATACTCGTTTACTTCGAATCTCGAGAAGGTGTAATCATTGTATTATAGATGAGTTCTGTAGTTTTGTGCATTTTAGCAAAACTTACTATAATTTGAGCGAAGTTACTATAGTTCTGAAGCTAATTTAGAAATGCGCTGATTAGTGTTAGACGCTCGGCCTTATATAGGCAAAAATTATTGCGTATTAACCTACGGTTCGTTCTTTCCTCCGTACAAGCCTATTTCTCACCATAGGTTTGTACCGAAATACTATTTCCAATAAGTTTTGCCAGTATTCTTTTCCTTTATTGACTTTATTATCAAATTCACATTTTACAATGCTTTTCCAACAATTATTCATGAAATTTCGTTTCAATATATATATATATATACATATATATGTACATATATGTACATATAGATACGTAAAAATATGTATCTCTCGACAAAACTTGCCTACTTTCGCGAGGGATGAGAAATAAATTTCTATCTTTCCTCCTTACCCGCGCAGTTTCGAGTTCTTCAACTTCTCCACATTCCTCCCCCTCCCCCCTCCCCCCTCCTCCCTCTTTGCTCTTTTTATTCCTTCTTCGCCTTATTTCAGATGGAATGAGAGCTCTGAGGATGAGATGGAAGACGAGAAAAAAATGAAAAAATAAAAGAATCGCACAGACAAAAAAAGTAAAGGAGATTGGTTAATGTGAAAGAAGTCGCAAACTCGTTCCGAATCAACTCAAGCTTGGCGACAATCATTCCTATACCCGCCAATGGAACGAAATCGTTCATTCGCATGATGCATTCATTTCAACCCCATACATACCTATATCCATCTATTTTCATTGAAATTTGAGTGAACACTAGAAAGTTTTCTCATTCGACGAAATTCGCCTTCGAGTTCAAAATATAATAGGTTGTACCTAGACGAAAAAATGGAACTCAAAGAAATTCACAGCTTTTCACTTTTCTCTCTTTCTCTGATAAATATCTATTCATCTATCTCTCTCTCTTTCTCGCTTTCCCCTTTCCTTCGCCGTTGAAGCAGTCACATTAGACTCGTCAGACCAGGGACAGTAGTGTGACCGAGTGTTGGGTCAGCCGAGTGAATTATACCGAGCATCTGAGAATCAGCTGCTCTGTATTAATTTGAATTCGAGACCGTAATAAAATCGCGAGGATGTAGTACTATAAGTCAATTCGGGTATGCAATTATTAAAATTTATCATTTTTTTGTATTTATTTTTTTACCATCAACGTTAAAAATCAATCTCATTCACATTTCTCTTATTAAATTTCGTACCTGTATGCGAAGAGGGTCGGCCATGAAAAAAAACCGCACCGATTTGAAACGCGAATGAAATTCGGACGCGTCGACCGATTTTCAGAAACTTTTTTTTTCGTAGGAAATGAGAAGAACCTTAAACCTTTCGTTTCGCTTGATATCAAAGAATGTTCGACTTCATTGCCATCTTACATTCCGATTCGAAGTTTGATTCTGACATTTTAGCGATTTTCCTAGATTTCATTCAAACGATTCTTCTAATATTGGAGATAGAACGCGCGCTCTAAGGTTGAAATTCTGTTTTCGGGACACTATCGAGCAAGTCCACCGTCAAAAATTTTAAATTGGTTTTTTTGGCCCACCGTTTGCACACAGTATAAAGTACAAGGAGATAAACAATACAACAAATTCATAAAGTTATTATAGATCAGAGTTATTAGACAAACGAATAAAAGTGATCGTAAGTGACGTATCGTACAACGATTCGTTATTGTTAACATAACGACGTTAACAATTGTCTATGCTTGTTTTTTTCTCTCTTTTTTTACGATGGTCGAAACTTTGAAGAGCTCGATAGAATTGGATTCTTGTGCCGTTTTTTTTTTTTTTTTTCTTTTTTAAACGTGTGTCTGCATGCTTGCTCCTGTGCGCGCGTGTGTGCGTATGTGTGTGTTTTTCTGAGAGAGAAGGGGGAGCGGTTTTTCTGCATATTTATTTTTCTCTTTCTCTGCTTGTTAGTAGTTATTCGCCCAGGTATTCTGGGTGCGCAGTAGCGTAGTGGTTCGAGTGACAGGTGACCCTTACTGCCTCGAGGTATTTTTTGAATTGTTAGAGGGATAGAGAGAGAGAGAGAGAGAGAGAGAGAGAGAGAGAGAGAGAGAGAGAGAGAGAGAGAGAGAGAGAGAGAGAGAGAGAGAGAGAGAGAGAGAGAGAGAGAGACAAAATACATAATATAATATGTATGTGTATATGCATATGCATATGCAGGGAAAATTGTTGCACCTTGGAACACCTTTTTTTATTTTTGGATACAAAATGCAAAGTTATCAACAAAGAGCAGCCTCTTCATGACCGAACACTTAGTTCACTGGCACTTAACCGGCGCTGCCGTCAGCGTTCAGTGGTGGTCAATATAAATTGTCTGATATTGCCCAAGCATAAAACAATTGAGACGAAGCCGTCCGCGAATCAACCGCAGTAAGTATACATACGTAGTACTACATACCTATATCCTATCGCGCCGCCCATCTACTTAGAGCTTGCAACTATACCTACACAAGCATACTCGAAATCTTCAACAATTGATCTCGCGATATACCTAACCTACCTATCTACCTAACTACCTTACCCCAGAATAAAGAGGGTGAAGTGGGTATAGTCTAGAATCTAGATTCCAGAAGACCACAAACTCCATTTTAGACTGTATACACACACCTATGTATACCTATGAACCCACGTATGTATATACATACCTATCTCTTCCATTTATTCCTTTCATAGTATACCCAACGTACCCGAATAATAAGACAAAAAACGAAAAAATTAAACTATCGAGAATTTCAGGGTATTACTTTTTTGATTGTCAGTTTGTTTCTTGACTTGTGATCCAGCTTGGAGATAAAAATGCCCGGTGCCTGTTCACAGCGATTCGAATCGAGCGGGGCACACTCCGTGGATAGATTTTCGGATAAATTCTGAAACGAGAAATAGGTACTTTGGCGAAAATGTCTCCGACCGATAGTTTGCGAGTTAGAGAACATTCAAGGTATAAGCCGATCGCAACGCTCGAAGACTGTGTTCACTCGCAGATCTAAGCCTGCCATGTCCCGCTCGCGTACAAGCTCTGTGATCCAGGTCAACCTGGTTCTGATGTAGCTCGATTTTCACCCGAATACATAGCTACTGCTTTAGTAGACAAGCTTCATACAGCTGCCCACTCTGCTGGCTATCCGTGTATAAAAACTGCTACAGTATAATGACATTGCAGTTTTCCATTTGCCCTTGTATAGTAGACGATAGCTGTAGCTTCCGTGACGGATCTGGTCTTATCAAGTCATAGTTTTCTTTTACTTTGGTTTTCCGTGACTCCTGTGTCAATATGCAGGGTGATTCGATTATACCCACGGAAAAGAATCGAGGATCATATTCCTCAGGAAATTCTGAGACTAAAGTCCCCTTTCGAAAACTTCGTGGGATCTATGGATCTCGAGTTATTCATTTTCGAAGTTGACCAATCAGCGGGCGTTCCCTTGCTCCGTACAGTGCCGGATCTAGCGTGGGCACTGACGCAGACCCGTGACACATAGATCGATCGGATTATAATTGGCAATCTATTCACTGCGTTTAATTGTTCAAAATTATTGGGGTCGTCAGCCCTCTAATTTCGGGCAGCAATCCCGGGGACGACATTTCCCGTCGCGTCATACGGGACCAGCGCACTCCAGTCTTCGCGATCCAGGTCGCCGGCTCCCCGAGATGGCTGCCCGAAATTAGACGGCTGACGGCCCAAATGATTTTGTCTAATTGAATGTCATGAATAAATTGCAAATTTTAATTCAATCGATTTATGTGCCACGGGTCTACGTCAGTGCACACGCTAGATACGGCACTGTACGGAGCCGGCGAACGCCCGCTGATTGGTCAACTTGAGAAATGAATAACTCGACAACCATAGATCGCACGACGTTTTCGAAAAGGAACTTTGTTCTTAGAATCGCTTGAGGAATCTGATCGTAAAATCTTCTCTGTGAATCTTGAATCGCCCTGTATAATGTATGCAATAGCCGATTCTGAAATTTTTATCAATATGATAACGATTAACATTCGTCTCATATCTTGTGACAGAGGTTCTGATATCGCCTGTCATTGATTCAGGTTGGAACATCATGCCGAACGAAAGTATACCAATTTGCGGCTGTGGCGTAGCGTTGGACATGCCGAATGGTACCGTGAAAAACGGGACGTTGATACCGAGTAGAAGATACGCCGGTTCGAAGACGACGTCGAGCGTTACCAAGTGGGATAACCGCGGCGGCGGAGGAGGGGGAGGCGGTGGAGAACGGAAACATCAGAACCAGAGGGTCGACGGGGGTGGAGGAGAGTTCGTTGGGCAAGGACCGGCGTCAGCATTCGCGGCCCTTGAAACAGGAAGCACAAGTTCCGTGCTGCATTCCGAACAATGGAGAGTCAACGAAAAGCACAATGGAAAACCGGGGAAACGACTAAATCCATCGAGGAGAACCAGAAGCGCCGAGAGACCTGATACCGCTCACTACACTTACATAGGTAAAGCAGCGTGAAGGAGAAAGAGAACCAGAAAACAGAGAATAGAGTGAAACAACGAGAAAATTATCAGAATTATACTTCCAAAGGGTGAATCGTAGAAAGAGGGATGAAAAAGTCGGAATTTGAATCGTCGATGACCGCCTAACAGTTGAATCCAGTGAATTAACAATACCGTTTGATGTTTAGATTCGGGCTCCAGCATAGTTGGAAATGGAATTCGGGAGAGTGTTATTCCCGAAGCTTTGTACGTCAGCGTGAATGGCTCGCCGAATAGAACTGCCAATCCAAGCTTATTGTCGGGTAATAATCAACCCGCAAATGGACAGAATAATCAGTCCCAGCCAGTCTACGCTATTCCTTCGATGACGTCCCCGCCTCCGACCTACGACGTCGCTATGTGGCAGGTTTGAAATTTTTGTAATTCTGTATGCGAGCAGTCTTGTTCGTTCTCTTCATTCTGTTTTCTTTCCCTTTCCTCGTTCCAAAACGTGTTCCTGTACAATCGATACCTATATAATTCGGAGGAAAGAAACGAGCAGAAATCTGATACGAATTGCGGATCGCATTGTTTGCGAACAAAATTATGGAGAGCAAGTAAAAACAAAACCAAACAAACAAAAAAAATCCGCACGAAGTTTGCGCAGATTTTGTCTATAATTTGCCATGTTTTTCACAAATATATACCTATTGGTATAAACGAAATTTTCGGATACCTACGGCGGAAAAAGGGGGGATAAATTGAGAATTCCTGCTTCCTCTTCGAGTTGTAACATTTTTGAGACCGCAGAACATGTTGTCCGCGAGGGGGGCTGTTAGACGATAAAAACAACCCAAATCTACGGCTCGTGGACCTCGGCTGTGCTGTGCTCTGCTCTGCTCTGCTCTGCTCTGCTCTGCTCTGCTCTGCACGGTTTAACCATAAAAGATGAAACTCATACCACCCTCAAGTTTAGGACTATTCCCGCGGCTGGTATCCTCCGTATCTCACAGTTTCCCGACGCGCCGCGGCGCCTACGCGTCACATAAATTGCATGAACCTTTAGTCCTCCCCTCTCCTCTCCTCTTCTCTTCCCTTCCCTGCTTCTCTCTTCTCTCCTCCTCACTCCTCTCATCTTCATACTCGGTCGCTGATTCTTCTTTCTCTCTCGAGTCTCGGCTCTCGTTCTCGTCCTCGTTCTGGTTCTCGCTCTCGCTTCGGGCGACCAAGACTACGGCGGTGGGTATCTCCTCCCCCGCGAGAATAAAACCCCGACTAAACTTTCTATATAAATAATAAATCAACGTGGGTTTTAGTTTCACGTCGTAGTATCGTAGATTTATGCGGTTAAAGGGACTTGAAGCGCAGGAATCGAAATTTGTTTTCCGAATGACACCCGTGTCCACCCCAAAATACTTTCAAAGCAATGCACAAGGATGAACTCGTACTTTTTGCATTGGGAATAGCGCTATCGCCCGAGTTTTTAGGTGAAATGAAGAGCACGTTCGTCCGCTTGGAATTTTTCAATCCTATAGTTTCTCGGCGAAAACACGCTCGATTAGGACGAAATTTATATCAACGACAAAGGGAGAGGGGACGAGGGGCATGCCGTTCTACGTTTTTAAAAAATCGTAGAAAAGATTTAATGAATTGTAACTTTCGATGAATAATCTGTAAAAGTTTCGTTCGATCTTCGGAAATCGAAGAGCCTCGTGCCCTTTCTTCTCTCCGTCTTCATCGGTGATATCAATTTCATATGAATTTGATGTATCTTTGCTGAGAAACCAGGTTTCGAGAAAGAAACGTGTTTCATTTCACCTCAAAAGTGTCTCATCGCAATTCAAGAGTTTTTCAATACACAATTAACTACATCAGGGAACACAGTTTACGATATTATAATCGTCACAAAACTCGACTGGAATAACTGCCACAGAGATCCTTCGGGACATCATTTTGGAGGGTATTCAGTTCTCTACAAAATAATATCTCAGATAATCTTCTACGACTCATCCAGGCCGAATTATAGGACGACGAATAGCACGAATTTCTTTCCCGCCCCGTTCTAATTGAAAGAAAAAATCGTCAAAGTTCACCTAAAGCAGCGCCTCTGATTCTTGGACGATATCGCTCCCCCGACCAAAAGTATAATATTCTCCCACATTACCCTGCAAGGTTTTCAGGGTAGAGCATCTCAGAGAATAATGCAGAATGTCGATAATCTTTCACTTCCACGCTAACGTTGGACTTTCATCGCGATACATTCTATACCTACTGCGATAAGAAGGCAGCAGGATCGTATGACAAAGTCGAGACAGTGAATCGGACCGACAAACTGATTTCATAGTAAAATATACAGAAGAAGGTAGAGAAGAATGATAAACGGATGACAAAGTATAAAAGACTGATAAAAACTGAAGAGTGGGATGGAGAGAGAATAAAATGGTATAATCGAATTTTCCGATCACGTTTTTTACCCGCAGTGAAAATAATGTCGAAGTGGGGGGGGGGGGGGGGGGGGGGGAGTCGAGGGAGTTCGTATAACTTTTCGACTCGGCTCATTAGATATCGCAGCAGAGTTCGTCGGTACCTAGGTATACCTATGACTACGGGAGTCTAAAACCAATTTATATTTCATTCCACTCAGTTTGGCTCGAGTTTCAGTATAACGCTTCGCTCGACGGCCAGGGCTGGATTATATAGTATATGAGAGAATTTAAATAATTCCTATGCTGCTATATATGTTATAGGTACTGCGAGTAGGTATAATGCTTCGTTTTTCTGTTTTCATTATTTCTATTCTACCTCCCGCACCCCGACATCCGGCGTAGCTAGAGACGGCGCCAAAGCTACTACTACTACTACTACTACCAGGTTTTATGCATAGAATTGTAATACCTACGTTATATTTCGCCCGCGTCGAGTCCGCGCCGAGGAATATGGAGCGTGAATCCTTTACTCAATTTAAGCTCCGAGGAATAAGGGACTCCTCGAAGAGAAAGATCTATCTGAATTATTCTTTTCCGTTTCTCTTAGCCTCTGTGCTACACTTTTTCAACACTTTTGAAATTTGGAACACTTGATTTTTACATTGTTCGTTAGCTGTGAAGAAAAGAGTAAAAAGCAGAGAGAAAGAGTACGAGGACACAAAAGGAAAAATGATATATCAATTCATTCGAGGACCACTCCCACGCCTTCTATATACTATATTAGTGACCCGGATCATGAAACGAAGACAGAAACGGTCGGGGCCGCAGAGATTCAATTTTGTAACATTATCTGCGATCTCAAGAGAGTTGGAGAGAGTCGGAGATAGAGAGAGAGAGAGAGAGAATTTCATTTCACTCAGCAGCGAAGAAGAGCTGGGATATTCTTATATTGAATCCCTGCGCTCGTGTATGTATAGTATATACGTATATATATACTTTGAAATATCAGTTGTCGCCGCGATCTCTACGGCATTTTGCTTTCTTTTTCCTACAATTTTCCGTTCTCGAGGTAGAGAGAATTCACATTCTACCGTATCTGCATTTTGAGAATATCCCATTTCTGGGGGAGGAAAAAAGGCAGCAACGAAAAACACAGTTTCACACTGCGTTTCTCCTACGGAGAAAAATACCCGTATTCAAGGTTTCTCAACTTTGCAAGCAATGCGCATATCGGAGATCAAAGAACAGACGCCGTTCTGAAGATTGAAATCTCGTACTTTCGAGATGCAATTTGTTTGCGAATTTAATCTTCACGACGTTGTCGAAGACTTAGGTACCTGAGTCTTCCATTCCACCGAGCTGTACCTAACGAGGCGGAGGATCTATTTTTCTTTGCTCTCCTCCATTTCCGTAACGAGCGTTTTTCGTTCGATAGCTCGGAGCTTTCACTTCCAAAAATGCATTTTTCGAATTCTATAGGCAATCTTTTGCTGCGCCCGGTTATTTCGAATTCGAACGAAAACGAGCGTGAAAAAAAGAAGAAAAAAAACTTCCATCGAGCATAGGCATATACAAGTTTGGATAATTAATCGCAATTGGAAAATGGAGAAGTTTCCCTATCGATGAGTAATCAATCAATAAATCATTGAAATTGTATTTTTTGTGTTTGTTTCATCTCCGCAAATATATATACAGTCCGGGCTTCCGCCATCCTACGAGGAATATCTCTGCCACAAATACGCCGTAATTTCACGATCTCATACGCCGCCACCGCCATGGTCGGATTCGACGGCATTGGGCAATGGTCAGCAGCAGCAGCAATCGCGTCGAGAGATACTGGCGAGCCCACCGGATCTCAGGGAGTACTTAAGCCAGCTAGCCAAAGCCCACGCTCACGCTCAGGCTCAATCTCAATCTCAATCTCAACCTCAGACGCAGAACAATAACCAAACGTCGAGTCGTCATCAGCTGAGGATTATGAGAGAGTCGAATTCCGCTACAATGGTCGCTAATCCGAATCCGCAGCTATCGCGGGATCAAGGTGCGAGATCTCAACGTGCGCGCACCACTATTTCCAGGTGAGGGAAATCCGTCGTTCATCAATTTCAAAACTGACTACTTGCCCCGTTCTTTATTCTCCTTATCTTTGCTTCGCTAAGAAATTTGAGTTCATTAAAAAAAAAAAAAAAAAAAAACCAAAATTTTCACATACGTATATTCTGATCGTACGTATAGATCGCAGAGTGAGAGCCGAGCGCGTCAACAAAGAATCGCAACGATGTACGAAGACGGAGCATTCTGCATGGAGACAACTGCTATTCAATCGGCGTTTGAACACGGAGTGGCGTTTTGTAGCCTGATGTGAGGAGGGCCGCGTGAAGTATACCTGCTACGAGCGGGAGAGAAGAGAAAAAAGAATGGAGAAAAAATCAGAGAAATCGTTGTCCGCTGCGAAAATCATCGAGTAAGAAGGAATATTGGTATGTAGACTACCTGCGGTTGCTTCGCAGACGTTGCACATACCTATATATTTGTTTTTCTATAAATCTACTTTTTTTGAGCACCACTGAACACATCGGCAGTGCGCGCCTGCGCGACGGTTGAGGAGCACTGAGCACGCGGGGTCACGTGACCGATTTTACAGTTTTTCTGCAGAATCTCCGTCTCTCTTTTTCGCAATACTTCGAAACGATTTGCAAGTTTTGCAAAATGATTGTACAGGTGTTAGGAAGTGCGCGCTGGTCAACTAGAATCGGAAAATCATCGTGATAACTGGTGATTGAATAATTTGTAAAACATAACCTAGAATCTCGTCTCGCAGCGAAATAAGTATATTGAAGATTCGGACAATATTTATTTCGCGTCGGCCGAACGGAGCGCACTTCCTGACGCTTGGGTAAATATTTCGCAAATAATTCCAAATCGATTTGGAAGCTTTGTGAAAAAGTGCGTCCAAGATTCCGAAAAACTCTAAAATCGGAATATATGCGTGAGTATAATAATTACGTATTATTTTTTACACCGTTGTTATTACGATTATTGTCATCATTAGCACATACATAACAGAGCCTAAAATGAACAACAATAGCATGCTACTGTACAGACCTAAGAAACGGGTTATGAAATTGCGGATCCATAAATCTGACAAGGGGACGTCGTATCATGCATACATATTTTAACTGAGGCGTGGAAAGAGAGATAGAGAGAGATATGAAATGAAACGAAACGAAACAAAATAAAATAAAATAAAAAATAGTTCGCCTGCAGCCGTTTTTTCAATTTTTACAGTGATATCTCACGCAATTTTATTCCCCTTTATAAATGTATCATAGGATGTGTTAGTATTGCGTGATATACATGTTATTTCATCATTTGGTAATGATCTATATACTGCAGTGTAAGTGATAGATTACATCGTCGGAGGTCTACTCGCATCTCTGACATCGTGTACATCGTTCGGTATACTTGGATAATCGCGGCGTTGTGAAATTTGACTGTATTCAACAATTATTGTGTTGTATGGGGTGGAGAAAAGTGAAAAAATGAAGATGGACAAAATTCACAGTACTGAAGCGCGAGTGAAATCTCAGCGCGCAGATCCAAGGGCGCAGGCGGATGTAAACGCGGATCGACGGAACACGGAAAGACGGGATGAAACGTTGACGAATTCTGGTTACTTCTAGTCTGCCACCGACTATGCCCTGGCAATTTTTCATCCACCTTCAAACTAAGTTGAATAATGAAGGCTTCATATAATCAATTCTCGTTCTTTCGGCGACTTCTTTCGACGAACGTTCGTTTTTCGGTAACATAAAATGATTCTTTCGATTCCAAAACGTCGAATGAGATCCTGATTCTCCTGATTTCTCGAAAAATAAAAAACCCCCGTTCCGATCGCTACTCGATCAGATTTTATTCTTGTTTTAAGAATGTACCGGTCTTCTGCGTCGAATTTATTCCACACGCCGCGCATTATGCATGGATCATAATTCATGATGTTACTACGATATTGAGTGATATTCATTGAATGTTAGATAATTAAGAATATTATTGAAGAAAACTACAATATATGTACATACATACATACATATATATTATATTTGATATAGAAATTTACATGATCGTGAATACACGGATATACCTGCGTACGGGAGAGTCGGGTCACCTCCACCTCCACTCTTAATGAACACAATTTTTTACCGGTGTCACGAGCTGCGGTCTTCGCCACACGATCATAGTTTGCACGATGAGTCCCTGCTCGGAGAGTATTCCATCATAAGTCTATCGACGAATCATTTACATCGATATTTCCACTGGTGGCCAATTCGCTCCACTCTCCCCTGCGTCCATCCATGCACAGATACATATATCACATAATATGCATGAATGGATAAATAACGTAATGATAAATAACTGCATTTATGAATCATATGGAGGCAATTGAATCTGGACGGGTGCAGCTCATTGGCACGAGCGGATTCTTCGAGATGAAATCCTATCCGTTAAATTTCTTTACCCTCGTTTTCCACCCTGGTTACAGATTTCCTGTTATAGCTTATGAAAAAGTACAGCCAGTATACAGATGAATTTGTTAGGCAGGCGCTCGTCGGCGAGCTTCATGCCTATGAGCGACGAGTGTGAACCCAACCCAACAACACTGATAACTGTGAGCATGGAGGGGATAGCGCTTATATCGTTCGATTCCTCCTACTAGCTCTCGCGAGAATATCAGCGGCGGTCGCCACCTTTCGGGAAGATTCGAGACTGTACCAAAATCGGGCAGAGGTGTGTATTAGCTGCTGATACACACACTGGTGCTAAAATTCATGAAATAACACTGCTCGAGTTTTCGCCAGTATGTGAAGAGCGTAATTTTCACTTATTCGGGAATTCGAGTGAGTTTTTATCGACGAGGAATTTGCTTGTACCAATGCAGAGGTACGCCATTCAGGATTCACCCTCCAATATATATATATATATATATATACTACATACTATACCTATAGAGAGAGACTGTCCTAACGACATACAAAGATAAAAAGTAGAATTATGTGTAATTATCATGTGATAGTATATAGGATATATACATATACATACCTAGGTAATATAGATAATGGAGTTTGGTGTTGAAAAACAATATATTTGTCGAAATAATAATAATAACAATAACAATAATAATAATAATAATGATAGTGATGATGGTAACAATAATGATCAATATGCTACACCTATACGTATAGTTTGAGAAATAAAAGAAAGACGAATATCTACATTGGTATATATACATTGTTAGCGAAATATGCCTAATACCTACCTACTATATATTGTATAACTATTATTGGGAATTTGTAGAGCGCGGATATGAATGCAGAGAAGAAAGGAAAAAAAAGAAATTAAAATTTATTCACAAGCAATATATACCTCTATAATTATGTGTGTACGACAAAGCGTGTCGCGCTGGAGACGCCACGTGCCGATACCCACCTTCTAGAGAGAAATAGAGATAGCTATTATAGATATATATATATATATAAATATATATGTATGAAAGAGAAAAAATTTATACAATTCAATTGCATGTGTAATACGTGAAGTTATCGAACTTCTACATACAGAGAGTTTTGGGTGAAACTAGCCCACCTAGATGTATGCAACTGGACACACGAGGGCTCAGACGATGTTTAGTTATGCCCACTTGAATGTTATTTTTTCGATGATTGATTTTGCCAATAGCGTGATGAGAGTCCAACTCCGAGTTAGACTCGGGTATGTTGTTCAAATGTTTTTCAAACAACGGTATGTAAAAGTTAGATACTCCGATTCAACTCGTGGTTTTTGAACGAAAAACGCCAACGTCAAATAGGTTAAAAAAAATTCATCAATATCAACATTCCATATAATTGATATCGATCAAAGTCAGCATAATCATGCTAAGAGCATTTATCTCGGCTATGAACGTTATTCATAACCTCATACCCTAATCGCGGCTACGAGTTTTCAATTATAATCTCGTACCATCAATGACGGCCGAGTGCAAGCCTCGTGGCCACAACACGTTCAATCAATCATCGAAAAAATAACATTCAAGTGGGCATAACTCAACATCGTCTGAGCCCGTCGTATTTCCAGTTGCATACCTCTAGGTGCACCAGTTTCATCGAAGACTCTCCGTCCTCGGGCATATACTATGGTGTATGTATACAGTAAACGAAAATATTGTTCATCTTCTAAAGTGAAACGAAATATTGTGAAAATAAACCTTTATTATATCGATCGACGAACCTCTTTGCGCGTGTTCCGAAATATGTAAGTATAGGTAATTATGTACCTATATACGTCTATACATACTGCAGCCGGTATGAGGCTGCAAACCGCATGTCCGGTGGACGAAGCGCGAGCCAAAGCCTACCGCGTGATGCTCCAGTTGCCTGTCCGCAGGCGTTTTAAATTCCTGATCGATGGGTGCGCATCAAAGGAAACTCCCGGTATACTTACCGGTTTCGTGAATTCTTTGAAGGAAGAGGCTGACAACGGTCTCGGCCAATATACCTGTATGTATAATACTGATTATTAGCGTAAGTGAACCAACGGAAGACAGACACAAAATTTGCAGTAGCTAAATATTTCGGAACACGCCCTTCGTCTCTCTCTCTCTCTCTCTCTCGCTCTCACTCTTTGTTCTTTCCTTTGTTCTCCTAATTTGGCAGCTTTGATGGAAGATGAAACGCGCGTCGCTGTATTCGGACGAAATCTTTCAAGTATTTTCATCCGATGATCGATAAGCAATATTATAAAAGAAATTGTGGTGAAAAAAATGTGAATAATATATTCAATGTTATAGATCTATTAGGTATGATACTAGAGTTAAAATGGTTGAGAATTCGGTATATTATTATAACAATTAATGTATACCATGGGATACATATATTACAGGCTGTAATCTAATTAATATCCTGAAAATAGACGACCACGCATACCTATATTAATTATACCTGTACGTATTATATAATAGCATAATAAACCTAATGATAGTATATACCTACACGTATACATTATGGTAGAAGTTCGATGAGCGCGCGACGTATTTGAAAATTTGAACAAATTTAAAAATACCATTGATTCACGTATGATCCGAAATTGAAAGGCACGAATAAAAACCTTTTTCATTTCTCCCTTTTTCCTCCTCTCAATGTATATAACGCGTAATTCGCCATAACCATTCGTATCTATAGGATTCTAGATAATTGTATACATCTATCTGCATATAAAGACAGAAAGAGAGCGCGCGCGAGAGAGAGAGAGAGAGGGAGAGAGAGAACAACTAGGGCTGCATAATTTTCCTATGCCATTACAGTTTACATATGATAATAGCCCGCAAGCAGACCTATACCTGCATTGGTATGTATATGCTGCAGAAGCGAACGAATGCAAGCAAGAAACATAATAATTTATACCATACGTATTTGTATGCACCTATATACCTGTATACCTTACTATATTGCGATAGAGATATATGTATAAAAATATTATAAAGAATATTCTATAATGACAATGTTGTAGGCGGGTAAAAATATGTATTTGTGTGTCAAACGACTCTATATATATACATATATATATATATATATATATATGTATAATAGGGGGATCCGCCCCCCGCGGGCTTCGCGCGCAAACCCCCCATCGCGGGTATGTTTTCGCTTGGAAAAATCTCGAGAAGTTTCGCTTTGCCCCGCCGCGCCGTGCGCTAATGAGAAGAAATCCTGAACAAACAATCGTACGTGTCTTTTCGACACCGCTGCGCAGCGGACACCTCGGCGCGTTTTTTTTTCTTTTTTCAATGGTATCCCGAGTAGGGAAATGACAGAATTTGAAGCACATGTCGTGTCACCGTTTCACTGTAACCAATTGACTTGGAAACGAAAATGGGTAATTGAATCGATCTGTCATTTGAGAAAACAAAACGATCTGTCGATTTCGAATTAGAAATTTGCGCGCGATTTGTTGAATTCTTCGTTAAATTTTTGTGTCGTTTTGGGGAAAATTTCATAATTGATTTACTCATTTCGAATAACGATCATCTTTCATCTTTTTCATCTGTTTATCTTTTTCTTCTCTCGTCTGATTGAATCTTTTTATCTTAAATTTTGAGTTTTCTTGGCGGGCGGGTGGGTGGGGCAGCGAGGAGGAGATATATGGCCGATAGATTCCATTCAAAAAAGTAATGGAAGTAGTTAGGGAGTAGTAAGGGTGCGGCGAGGGCGGGGGCGGGGGGCTCTTGACACGGCAGCAACGGCGGCGGCGACGGCGATATATTTATATAATATAGAACGATATATATATACATATATATATATATATATATATCGCGGACCATAATTATGTACATGATATAGACTTGACTGCACCATATAAAGAATTAGAGAAATTATAATAACATATATACAAAAAAAAAAGATATATATATATATATATAATTATATACCTACATACAGTATATGGGGCATTCCACGCCAATGTGGAGAGTCTTTAACCCTGACTCCTTCCGATTTTTTTCGAGATTTTTCATCATGTTTGACAGACCGAGTGAGGTGCTCATGATTTTTGTCAAATTTTTTTTCGAGAATTTGAGAATCCCAATGACCGTGGAATGTTTGAACGCCTATATCTCTGGATCCGTCACTCGGTTCATGAAGAATGAGTACATGAAATTGTACGAAAAAAATGTACTTTTCGAAACAGAAATTCTCAGCATTTTGTGCCTTGCCCATCACAGCGAATTCTTTGTTGAAACATTGAAAATGGATTCTTTTCAAAGTATGTCATTTTTGAAGAAATTCTGAAAAATACTTGCAAAGACAACAAGAATATGAAGCTATAGCCGATCGAGGGTAACTATGTCCTCCTATTTTTTTTCAAATTTTGATAAATTCCAATATCACGAATCGCGCTCACAATTAATCTCGCTCACCTCATTTTCACTTTCTTGAGTACATAAATAAACGCACTGCAGTGAGTGCGAAAGTATGATATTCATATTTCTCGAAATGGGATTAATTCATAAATGACAATACATTTCGTTTCTCACTCTAGTGCCCTTCAATATCTCATTTATCGCATTCAAATAACTTTCGTATAAATAAGATTGATGTACATGGGTAATTCTCCCAATTGTCGTAGAAGTTTTGGGCCTCAAAAAATTGATTCGTGTCACGATTTGATACTCGATTGTACATACTCATGAAAAGTGACAATTGTGTAGAATTTGAAGCTTACAACATCCGAAGTACCGGAAATAAACGTAATCACACTTTCACTCGCGTGAATAATGACGATTTTTCTCCTAGTTATTAAGTAATTAGCTAAAAAAATTGAAAAAGTAAAATAAAATATAAAATAAAAACACCGTGTTTCGTCGAAAATTTTCTGAATTTTTCGAAAAACGCCTCAATGTTGATGTCCCGAGTCGGGAACTATGTAAAAAAGTGCATTCAAAGAAAAAAACGTATCCGATTTCCACGAAGCACCCCCCAAAGTTTGAATTCTCATTTCATCACCTCGAAAGGTGTATAATTCTTACATTTTCACTCTCAATACACGAAATAAGACATGAAATTTTTCGATCTATTTCAAGAGATATATTACAGCTTATACTCGCTGTGATGCCAAATTGTATCTCACAGTCTATTTATGTTATCCAAAAAGTGAAAATGATGTGATTTATTGGGAGCGTGGTTTTTGATATTTAAATTTTCCAAGATTCGAACAAAATGGAAATTTCAGAAGTGACCTTCGACCGGCCACAGCTCAAAATCCTTGTTTCTTCTCCAAGTATGTTTGAGAATTTTTGGAGAATTTTTCAAATTGACATACTTCGACAAAAATTGATTTTCAACGTTTCAGCGAAGAATTCGCTATGGTGGCCAAGGCACATAATGCTGAGAATTTCTGTTTCAGAAAGTACATTTCTTTCCGATAAATGTTATGTACTCATTACCTATGAACCGACTGATAGATCCAAGGATGATATAGGCGTTCAAACATTTGACGTAGATTAGGATTAAAAAATTTTTTTAAATCTGTAAATCGAAGATCACTCGAGAATAAAATTTGGAAAAAATCATGAGCACGTCATTCTGTCGGACAAACATGACGAAAAATCACGAAAAAATTGGAAGGGGTCAGGGTCGAAGGCTGTGCAGGTTGTCGTGGAACGCCCCATATTTGAACAGGATATACCTACTTATATCTAAAAATTATTTCTCGTGAGTAGGTGACAACAATAAAATTATATGTTTATAGCGTAGTAGTACATACATACCTACACTACCTATACATAGGTAGAAATGTCTTACAACGTGTTCTCATTCGTCATTTTTATTATAATACTACGACTGTTACTAGTACTATTACTAATACTGAAGTTATTATCGCTATACTACTGCTGTATTATTAACGTTCCAAAAAGCACAAAGTGAAAGAGAACGACAAAAAAACAAAAAGAAACGAATCGTTTGTACATTCCCGTGCAACATATGTACCGTGTATGTATATACATACCTAAACACCTTAGTCAAGTCGGCGTTCGCCAGATACTTTTTTTTTTCTGTAATCTTTTACGGATCTGACATTCTTGTTCGAAAATGTTCGGGGGTGTCCCCTGAGTGTAAATTCAAATTGACGAAGGGCAGGCGGGGGTTGAGCTTCAGCCGCCATCTTGGAAAATATGTTTTATCCAATATCTCGTGAACCGTGCATCATACGACAAAAACAGTTGAAATCTTTCTTGTAGGCAATAGAATTATCTACAACTTTTATACGGAAGTTTATTCCCGTATGGTGTATAGTTTTTCATTTATAGCGCGGCAAACTTTCTCAAACATGGTTAAATTCAATGTCTATAGTTAACGGTTTAATTATATTTTTCAATTACCATGTTTGGAAAAGTTTGACGCGCTTTATATGAAACACTATATGCACTATATAGGAAAAAGTTCCGTCTAATCTACTGAATTATACCAAATTATAGTTCAATCGAAGTATGCGTTCAGAAATTGTTAGACTATGAAGGGGTGACCTTTCAATTTTATTTCATAGTTTATACATCGTATACATAGGTATACCTACTGCAGGTGAAATGAAAGCGGGAAGAGAATAAAAAATATACATAAAAATGAGAATAAAAATGAAAATAAATTATCTTTAAATGTGATATTATATACTACAGGTGTTTAGTACTTTAGTAACTAAATGATACGAAAAAAAAACCAGGAAAAAAACAATTACATGTTGTGCGTGTGTGTGTGTGTGTGTGTGCGTGTGTATGATCTGATAGTACTATATATGCTTAGAGGACCAAAATATATAATCTACCAATGTGAAATTAAAAGAAAAGAAAAAACAACAAAATAACCATATGTTGTTTTTATTTACCTCATTAACATTTTTTTTATTTTCTCTCTTCTTGCCTACGCATTTTCATCTTCGTCTTTCAATTTTCAACCTCCAGCAGTGAAATTATAATTGTTCTACAAAAATTCCAGTCAAAGGTATGAAAAGGAAGAAAAAAAAATGTCCAAAATATAAGTATAAAAAGTATTGAAGACTTACGAGCGTCTCCAGAAACAGCAGAGCGATAGCGATACCGGCGACGATTTCGAGAATACAAAAAGGAGTACCTACGGTAAAGTCGGGGACTGCGCGGCTTCACGATTGCGTTAGGTATGTACATTATGGCGTTGCGTCAGCGTGTGTCAGTGAGAGCCGCCGATAAATAAATATAATCATTCATTCCAGCCACATCTATTTACTTAATTAACTGCAAATCGCAATCCAGAATGCTTGAAAAAAAGTTCGTACGCAAACTAAAAATTTCTAGAGCTCTCCTGAGCTGTGTTCTTCTCAGCTGCACTCACTACACTTTTACACTTTTCCCTAGAATTTCACACCTCTTATTGGTCGGGTGTAAGAAAGTGTAACGAAAATGTGGAAAGTGTAGCTAAGAAGAACAAACCTATACGGAGATGGGATCCCGTTGAATTACAGTTAAGGCTGAAACACGCAAAATTGTCGCCGCTATCGCCACCCTCAAAAGTCCCTAACATCATCGCTAAACATTCACCGAAATATGGTCGATACTGAAATAGGTCTCATCAGTTTTATCGGGGGCTGGCGTCATCTTTTCCGCATTTCGATTTGAAAAATATAAAAATACAGAAGAATGGCTCGTCCACACACACATGGACCGTCAGATAGTTACGCAAAAGTGATCATGATACGCGGTGACCGTCGCGCGTGTCCTCTCCTTCTTGGAGTAATACTTACCGTATCCAATTAGTTCGGTATACAAGTTGATCAAAATATTCTACATAATCTGTTCTTCCACTATAAGGTAGTATATACGGAACATACACGTGTCAAAATTTCGTCATTTCAATTTTATTTCACACGAAATTAGGTACATTTTGCCGTGGTCGTATGGTTACCTATAATGCGTAATACTCGTACGGTGGACATGAATGATCTTTGATTATCGAAATTGATTGATCGAATATTTTCTCACTGATTATAATAATTCATGATCGCTGATATGTTTCACATATGAGGCCGAGAATTTTATAACGTCGGGACGTATAATGTACATGTATATACATACGTAATAACCAAATGACGGAAAATATAATATCAGATTTTTCGACACCGGCGAAACGTTTTTGTGAAAAATTTAATTTTTACCGACACTTATTACGATCGAAGTAAAAATTATTGTTCGTCATTTTGTTGCGTCCACGTATTATTATAAACTTTTTCAGCCTCACACGTTCATTAATTCAATACGATATTCTTCGTGAAATTTCTCCATATCAGACAATTATTACAACTCTATACTTATTACAAACATTACCTTATCATTCCAAATTATCTAGTATCAAAATATCTGAAAAATAAATGAAAGCCAAAGAAAAATAAAAATAGTACTTTTTTTTATACAGTGCCCCGCGCGTCTGTTTTTCAATTTTTCAACAAGTTGAGAACCTCTTCATAAGTGACGTAACTGCAGTCAGGTTCGTAGTTGGTTTCCTGTTCAGAACTTTTTTTTGCAGAGGACTCGGTGAAGGAAACCATAACCATACGTTGATTAACAGTATTCGCAGTATTGCAGATTAACAGCAATTCATTGTTGCCCATTATATGTATGCTTCAAATGAATTTCTATCAATTTTGTAACTTTCGCGTGAATTATTATCGGATTAAAGCCGATATCTGTTTCAACCTGATTCGACAGTTATGTGACTTATGGACAGATTTTCAATTTTCTGAAAAAATACGGAACTTGTGAACAAAAGTCCGCGGGCGGAGCGTTTCCTCGTGTCATTCACGATTTACAGTAGAGCGTCGATTATCAGAACTAATTGGGACCTGGCTATATTCGGGTAATCGAAATTTCGGATAACCGGACAGCAATATGCATCCCATGGAAAATGCACTGATCACAAAGTGATAGAAGACAATTATTTCAAAACAACGAACATTGATATTTTAAATAGCACAAACAAAGAATGTATTCGGTTAAAAACAATTAACATCGATATCTTAAGGCGACGCAATACTTCTTCATTTACCGACTGATACGTCATTCTTATATTTCGTCTCATGTATGTACTAAGAGAAAGAATGGGATGAAATTTTGACAGTATACTTATTTTATATCGTCGAACAGTGGACAGTCAACCGCATCGAGAAACTAATTTATAAAATGTACACGTTCTTATCGACTGATCAATCAGCATCTCGTCAATTTACATCTCAGATCAATTTTTTAAATTAGTTTCACAATCTGGTTCACTTCCACATTGTTCGATGATATAATAAACGAAGTGTACTGTCGAAATTTAAACTCATTCTTTCCATAAGTTCACAAATAGAATGGAATATAAGAATATTAAGTATCAGTCGGTAAGGGTAGGAGTATTGCATCGCCTCAAGTATTAAAATCAAAGAATATATTTATTCAAAAACAATTACATAACGCAACATAGGCAATGCATGAGCAATCGTGCGGACAAATTAAACCTGGTTCGGATAACTGACGTTCGGATAATCGACGATTATAATTCCTACTACTAGAATATACCGGGGGTCACGGAGAAGAACGAGCCATCTCGGGCCCCACGTTGAGAACCTGCACAAATTGGGCACAAATTTTTCCGCCGCGAATTGAGTTGGTGAACACTGCGGCGTTCGGCTCAAAATTAAGAGTGTACTCTTCATTCGACAGGAACGAGTTCTTTTCGTTATTCACACCCATTTCGCAGGTGAATTCCTAACGTCTGTACATTCGGAGCACCGTTTAGGTGGCGCGACCGCACTCGAGTGATAAATATTTTGCTGCTTTCACCTAGACATTGCTCCGATTGAACGGACGCTGAGAATCCACCTCGTATACGTAACAAATTTGATATACTCAATATTATCTATGCATTTATTCTTATTATTATTGTTATTACTGTTACTACTCATACCTCAATATGTGAGATTCCCTAATTGCGACACTCATAATGCCAACGAATACCAACCAAAAAATTGTCATTTCACATTATTAATTTTTATTTTTTTTTCTTCCTATCATTTTTTGTTTTGACACAATTTTATTGCCGCATTGTAACGAATGCACTCAAAAGATTTACACATCTCATCAATCAATCGAATAACTTAAGAGCAAATACCTATAAAGTATATACGTACACGAAAGTATCACAAACGATGTGTTTTAGTTCAGTTCATAATCGTAGATATAATTGATACAGGGGTCGGCGTACTCATTGTTACTCCAGGGAGCCAAAAAACCGACCGACATTTTCTACCCGCAATGATTCTTACTGCATCACTTTATTCGGCATAGTGGCAGGGATAGGTAGAGCCACTGCTGGGCATGCCTTATGAAATTTATTTAAAATGGTAATTGGAAAATGCTTCGAGAAATGTATTCAAAATGAAAAATGGGAAATGGTTTTGTACAAGGATTTAAGATAAAAAAGGGAAAATGTCATTTTCTATTGCGAACATCTATACAAAATGGAATTATGGGGTGAAATGCTATTTTTCATTTATTTAAAATGGTGAATAGGAAAGGCTTTGAAAATGAATTTAAAATGGATAATGGAAAGTGGCTTCCAAACAAGCATTTGAAATGGAAAATGGAAAATTCCATTTCCATTTAAAATATACATTTGAAATGGAACCATTTAAAATTTTACCTAGCAGTGGTAGGGAGCACGCTGCAGATGTGAAAAGACCCAAAACGATCGACCCGACTTTTTATTATTTTCGAAAGTACAAGTCTGTAAGTATTTTTAATGAGATAGTTGAACCATACAATTAGTTTGATAGTTTGCTCGTAGTTCAGAATATAAATCTCCGCGGCGTGAATTCGAAAATGAAGTATGGAAGATTTTGCCTCTGCAGTTTCGAATCATCGATTCCCGAGATCTTTTACATTTGAATTTAAATCTCTGTATAGCTTACATCTCGAAAATTTCCATCTCTTCAACTCTCCTTCCAATGATTCCGATTTTATATATTCAATTCGTCCATCTAGTTTAGCGAAAATTTCAAAGATTTTAGAATGTCGAAGTATCGATGTATTTTCATCGTAACGGCATAACGATATGATTATAAGTGTGAGTGTGAAATCCAATACGATATAAAAAAATAAACTCTGATCGCTTCGTTTCCATTTATTCACCCTCTATGCTTCGACTCCCCACTTTCGCACTTTTCCGGCATGATTAGTCGCCCTCCACAGCTGTAGGCCGAGAGCCCAAACAGACTAACGATCGGTACCCTAATAGAGACAGCCACGGTGGCTCCCAGAAGCCGAGATTGCCAACCCCCGGTATAATTATACATACATGTATATACGTAACGAATCACTGCCCGATTAATTTTCATTTTCTATATATGAGGAATCTGAGGAAAGTATAGAGGCAAAACACGCGCGGGCCGTTTTTTTCCAATCAATGATGTCACTCGATTTCATTGAAAAAATTGGCCCGCGCGTGTTTTGTCTTTATGGTTTCCTCGGATTCTCATAGTATGTACGTATTTTCTGTCTTTTGGAGCAAATCGAAATTTTTGGCACGTCCAGAAGAAGGAAAAGAAAAAACAAACAGAAAATACGAAAACGAATGAACACAGAAAATTTGAAAAAATTAAAGACGGAGTATCACACGTCTAGTAATTCATTGAATTATTGAGCTTTTTCTGATTATCTCTAGTTTACTATACAGATATACTGTATATACAGAGAGTTTTCGGTGAAACTATCGCACCTAGACACACAGTGTGCAACTGGACACACGAGGGCTCAGATGATGTTTACTTATGCCTACTCGAATGTTATTTTTTCGATGGTTGATCGAACGTGTTGTGGCCATGAGGCTTGCACTCACAATCAGCTGTCATTGATGGTACGAGATTATAATTATAATTCGTAGCCGAAATTAGGGCATGAGGTTATGAATAACATTCATAGCTGAGATAAATGCTCTTAGCATGATTATGCTGACTTTGATCAATATCAATTATATGGAATGTTGATATTGATGAATTTTTTTAAAGCTATTTGACGTTGGCGTTTTTCGTTCAAAAACCACGAGTTGAATCGGAGTATCTAACTTTTACATACTGTTGTTTGAACAACATTTGAATAACATACTCGGAGTATGACTCTCATCACGCTATTGGCAAAGTCAATCATCGAAAAAATAACATTCAAGTGGGCATAACCAAACATCGTCTGGGTCCTGGGACTAGTTTCACCCAAAACTCTCTGCATATGAATAGGTATGGGCACTATACCTACATATTATTCCTTGCAATAGCAATACTTTCGTAGATGATACAAACTGTTTTCCACACATCTAGCTTGCGATCCATATTTGTTTATCCTGCTGACATCAGTGATCTGGAATGATATACATAATTGGTAAAATGCATACCAAAGATCAATCGATCTACATTTATTGTAATACGTGATCAGAAAAATGATGACGATTTATCATAATCCGAGATAGGGAGATATTGGTTAAACTCACCCTCGTGGTGTATGAATTATTTTTCATATTGTGGTCAATGCTGACTTCGAAAAGACTATCGCCAGGTTCCGTGCTAACTTTTAATTGATATATTTCATTGTTCAATTTCGTTTTAGCGGTAAAATCCGCAAGAAAACCATCTTGGTCGCCAGATTTACGAAAATTCAAAAGACCTGATCACGGATTGAAAATGGAAAATTAATATCGAGCGCTATCATCATGGCATAGGTATGGTAATTATTGTAAAGGAGAGGGAGCAAGAACAGCCGCAGTATCGTCGTACCTTTCGTAGGAATCAATTTTGCCGACCATATGATTTTTTTCAATTTCAAAATATCGCAGATGTCTTCGTGCGGTGATAAATAATTGTTCAAAAATTGGACGAAATATTTTGCCGCCTCGACAACAGCTGGCTCGGTAGTAGGTACTTCTTGCCATCCCAAACAAGCGCACCAATGCGGTTCTATGAAGGCATCGCCACAGGTTCTTTCCAGTGGAATCTTCAAATAAAGAAGAATCCAGGAATAAAATTATGGATTCATCAATTTTCATAAACCAATACTAATACTTGGGGCGCCGCCGCGCCGCTGGACACTTCGCGCGTCAACCCTTGTCGGCGCGCCGCTGATCCTCGGCGCTTCGCAACGTTGTGGCTTTGGATACATGAATTTCTCACTGAAAATGCATTACAACTGCATTCCTGGACACTGGCAACTGCGGAACGCAGAACCTGAACACCAAAAACTACGAAACATACGACGTGGACGTGGAAAAATACGTATCGCGGGATATGGACGCCTGGCATGAAACGCGCGCAGATCTGGACACTGGAAACTACGGAGCATACGAGTTGGACACGACAAACTATCTAGCGTGTGACCTGTACACCTTAATGTATGCAAACTACCCGAACTCCATGCACCTATTGTATTCGGCGCTTCCTGCGACGGAACCGAGTATTGGACATTCTCGTATGACATCAACCTCGGAATCGCCACGTATGTTATCGACGAAGGATACTTATTGCACCGTGTCATCTGTAATCGACAGGAAATGTTCCGGATCGTAGTACCAAATATGAAGAGCGATTACGAATATCACGAAAACATACTCCGGGATAGATAGACGTACTTTATGACGACGGAATGACCCCAACCCTATCACGAGAGAAATTCTGGCCAACGACATAAACAAACATCGTTTAATCGAAATGCTAAGGATACCTACAATTTGAGCAGCAACCTTCACGGGCGAACAAGCCACGGAATATGTACCTGATACACAGAAAACAGCGTTTCATCCATATTTGGACTCCGAAAAGTTCGACGCGGAAGACCTGTACACCGAAAACTTGCACCGAAAACTACGAAGCGGGCGATCACAAAACCATTTTATATATATATATATATATATATATATATATATATATATATAATATAGAGGTATTAGATGTATAATATAATATATTCCTCCGGTTACTACCTTGTTGAATAAACTTATGGCTCTATGACCGGCATCCCCTTCTTTCGGCGTCTCGAAATTGAGCATACTTTCCAAAGTCTTGTGTACATCGAATGGCGTAGTCAAGTGCTGAGTGTTGTAAACAAAATTCGCGTAAGCGTGAGGATAGACCTGCTTGAACCACTGCGGGAATGTAAATGAAAAAAAGGGCAGCCTTTCCTCCTGCTTCCCTTGAAGGGTATTACGAATCTCTGCAAATCTGTAGAAAATAAAGAACAAGAAATTAGAGAGAACAGAGAAAAAAAACCATCAATCGTCCTAATACTATAATTGTGCCACGATGCTGCAGTACAAGAATGTTCAATTTTCATTTATTTATTACCTGTGGCCGTGGTCGCTCATCAGAATTAAAACCGTATTATTCAAATGTCCCAATTCGTTGAGAGACTTCATCCACTCATATAAATCCACGTCAGCTACGCCGATGTCGTTGTAAGAATCGTGCGAAAGCTCACCGTGAAAACCGAAAACGAATTTCGGCTGATCTTGGTAAGTTTGAAAAATTGTTTTTATGTAATTCATCATAACCTGCGAATGAGAGAATCGGTAGGTATCTCGCGTCGTGATAAATTTTTAAACTATTCAAACTAAGTGACAAATTTTCATAATTTTGTTACCAAATGTCGTGGTGAACCGCCCATGCAAAACTTTTTCTGATATTTAAAATGCGGCGAAGCTGCTATGTAATAGGTTCTCATATAATGATCAGTCGGTTGTTCTTTAAATCCTTTAAGGCGATACGTGAAAGTTCCAATATGATGAACGTCTTCCATGTATCCAGTTATGTATCCGTTACTTTTAAACTCTTTCCAAATCATGGGATAAACATCTACGTAGTTTGCTTTTGGACCCATTCTTTTTCTGGTCTCTGGTAATTCCAGTTCTATTTTACCAGTCAAAATTGGTATTAAGGCCTGCGGTGTACCGTCACCGACGATATTGTATCCTTCGAGTATTAACGCGTTTAAATTTTGAGTCAAGTATCTATAAGACTTTGGCAATTTTCTGATAAAAGTATTTCGAGATAATGAATCGAAACCGAACATCAATACGTTCAGTTTCAAAGCATTCTTTGGCACCTTTTTCCAATCCCGTTCCTTCTTCATCGAAGGATCCTCCTTCACGCCTGCTAAAACGTTGTGCCACCTGCAGCGTTAAACGGAAATTTTACCATACAATAAATATCAACGGAACTCAGCTTTTCAGACTAAAAATTAATCTATCTTTACTGTTTTCCAGCTCGCGACTCGCACTTCACTTCCGCAAAATCGCTATGCTTCAACGTGTATGAAATATCGGATTCAACGGTATCGCTCAATTTCACTTTGTATTCGTCAACTCGTAGGATTTCTAGAAAAGACAAAGAGAAAAAAAAAAAACGGTGGGAAACTGAATTAGAATATCTGAAAATTTGAACGATTTCAACGCCGGAGAGCTTATTATTAGTATAGTATAAATTCATGTCTAGAATGTTACCGTTGAAAGCACAAGTTATGGGTCCGAATCTTGATCTCGCTTTCTCTGTAACGACCAGCATCGACCCATTGACTGTAACCCAGTCCTCGGGAGTGCATTCTAGAGGAGGAACATCTTTTATGAATTTCATTATTTCTGGATTCGAGACTTCCAAGTTGGGGTGCCTGCACGCCGCAGCCCCATCACTGCGCAATAATTATCAGCGATCAAAGCCATCGAGAATTAGACGAAGAATAAACACGTATTTTCCACTCAAAGAAAAGAAGGATGAACGACGAACATTTTTCTTCGATAAGGAAATGCAGCAAATAATTACCATTTTCCAAATTATTTATTTATTTATTTATTTATTTTTATTTTTATTTTTATTTTTATCTTTATCTTTTTCTCTTTTCTCAACAAAGTTCTGAATCTCAGAGAATTTTTGGAAAATTTTAATCAATCGATCAGCTTACCCAATATAAGGCGAATCATCCGCCGAGGATTTGATCAATTGTGAAATGTATGCGCTGGAATGAAATTAGAAAGTGAACTCAGAAACATAGAAAGAGATTCGGCAAACGTTTCTGTTCGTAATAATTATATAATCTTGGATACTTATGAAAATTCCTGAAAAGTGGAAAACATTGACTCACAGTTTGTCTAAATTTGAAGGCTCCGTGTCGTTTAACTTCAATTCTGATCTTAGGACCTGGACCACGCAGTAAACTACTACTATGAGCAGAATTGAAACAGCAATTCGCCGGAAGTGGAACGACGCGATTCTCATTTTGTTGATTTTTGTTTTTTTGTTTTTCAATTGTGTATAATCTCCCGTATTATTGTCTGTGAACAAAATTTTAAATAGTTATATCGTTGCGTGTGATAAATGATCCAGAAGCTCGTATCCGACATCCGCCAATTGGAAACATTGGCACGTCACCACTGCAGCCTCCAAAATCATGCGAACGACGATCATCAATCGGCTATTCGTTCGTTTTCGAGAAATCGGAATTGGTATGCATTTTTACAATTTTGTTTTTCCCGCCATTCAACAAGCGACGAAGCAAGTTTTGAAAAATTCTGAACATGTAACATAGGATCCACGGAGAATCAATTTATTTTCATCAATTGTTATAAATACAATTGTCCGTCTCGAAACTTCGGACGAAACTTTTTTCCCCGTTCGGAACGAGTTCCAAATTTCAGGACAGATTAACGATTATCATTATATATATGCGATGATAATTTGAAGGAGAAACAATCTATGCCAATAAAATGGCGAAAAAATGAACATGGAAGTTTGAGAACAGTTCCTTTTCATAATCGTCAATTCGTTTTATAAATCGTGTTAAACTTCTTCACGCTGATATGTGCGGTATTTCAAGAACATGAGAGCGCAAGATCGGGCCAAGGAATAAAGAAAAAGAAAAACCAGAAGAATGAATAATTCCAAAATTTACATGAAAAAAGCCTACCCGACTTTCAAACTGCAGAATGAAAACCACTGAAACACTTGCGGACGATAAAAAGGTTATCTTTTCAATTGTTTTAGGTCAGCGCTAGTCGCGCTTATCGAGTAACAGTTGCAGAATGCAGGTATTAACTACCAATAGCGTTTACCGTTTGACAAAGTCGTTGAGCGTGCTGAATTTTATCGGCTTCGTGCAATCGCTATCGCTGTTTCTTATTTCTGTGTCAAGACCATACAACCGATAATTAAGAATTTCAGTCGATTCGGTTTTCCTATCAGTAAAATCAACGAGGAACCGATCCCTCTTCCGATATCGAACAAATGATCAGGTATCTCAAATCAGTGGAAGTAAATCTGAATTTGCATGAAAACGATAACGATACACGGCATGAAATAAAAAAAGAATGTTCTCCTGGCTCATACGATTCACCGATGATGAGAAATCGCCGCTTACTTTTTGTCCGTCGTGATTATTACACGGAAAAATTTGATAAATCTGCTCACCCCGAGAGCTGCCAACTCTGACTTGCCGCCTCTTCGAGCTCGATTATTTTTCTAATTTATTCTTCAACGTTACATTTTTTCCCCCAAAAATCCTGAGTCGATGGCTTCCAAAATTTTGTTCAAAGTTTAAACCGTAAACCTGGTGCGAAATCTGTCAAAATAATTGTAAGCCTCCAGAACTTTTGACCGCGGCGATGGTGGTGAAAATTTTACGTGCGTTTCAGCCGTGAACATGACGGTAAAATCTCTGATAATTTCAAAGTATTATGGATTGCGTGCGGGTGTTTATTGACCAAACAAATGTCAGCCACATTATACAGGGAAAATCTGACACAGTGGTTCTGATTTGCAAACGCATGTGACGCAATCCCTGATTTTGTTTCATCGCTTTTCCGATCATACTGGCTCACGCGCGTCTGCAGTACTTCTGAGCACAAAACCTTCAAAATCGCTGTTAGCATTTTGTTGATGCTGAAATTTCATGAAAAACCTAGCCGCGTTATGTTCGGGTCAATTCAACCAGCCCGGCCCCGACACTCGCGTCCTCGGTGTTTTTGTGAATAGAATATTTCCAAGTACCGACAAACATACGGTGATTTTCGAAATTTCAGATCTAGCATTCTATCGTATGAATATGTGAACTTAAAAAAAATTGGCCGTGCAAAAAGAACCGTTTCTGTACGAAGCCGCGATGAAATTTTTTGCGGAATTTCGGAATCATTCTTCGACCCAGTTTCGGTCAATACAAATTTTAGAATCACGATTTTATCGAATCTTGTCATGCCCGATTCCGATGCATTTTTACGCAATAAAATACCACATCATAAATTTGAACCAACAAAAATTGTACACACATTTTTTTTGCTAACACAAATTCGAGTCTTATCTGAAGAATTGTCCTTGGTACATATCATTCTCTGTATCAGTAAATGTCGAAATTTTAGTCGTATCGGCGGTTTATTCGAGATCGGTAACAGTAGGTCATCGTAACTGATGAATTTTTTCTCTAAACTTTTCTTCGGTTCTGTCATCCCAAGCCAAATTATTGACCTAACTACTCAATGATAAATGAACACCGAGCCGAATGCCGGTAAATAATGAAATTTGAAAGAAGTTTTGAAGTTTTATAAAATATTGCTACTGTACTGAACTCGAATGAACAACGATTCTCATCGAGCGAAACCGAGGAAAAAAGTTACTTGCAAACGATGAATGTATGTACATTACATCACCGATCCTGGAACAGATGTTCACTCTCGTGAAGGTGGGGGGTGCTGATGATGCGACGAAAATTAAAGATGGAGGGCAATTTTTAAAATGAAATTCCGAATCATATCAGACCGAAAAGTGAATAAAATTTTGGCAGACAACTTTATTGCCATTCTCTGCGAGACCGTCAGTTATAGAGCAAGAGCCCGTGGCCGTGGTCACCATACCCCTTCTTCATTTTATCAAAGCTGCAAGTTTTTCTGCGCATGTCCGCAACAGAGGTATAGGAACGATTGGCGACTGCGAAGTTTGGATCGTCGTGGCTTTGGCAGGTAACAGGTAGCGAAGGTGTATAAAATTGCTACTCAAAATCGTCGAAGTATAAAGCGTAATTTTTTTATATTTTCTCCGGGATAATACGAGAAATCACGTCATTCGTTGCCAGACACTTAGTATGGTAGCGACCCCCCGCCGGACACCCTCAAACTTGAATAAATTGCAATTCTACTTCCGTTACAGTATAAAACCTGAATTTTATGTATGTTACTTGGGTAACTATTGAAAGATGTTTCCTAAGTAGCCAGACCGTTTCATCAACGGAGTTTCAGTCCGGCATTTCACATATAGAATCCTGATCACGTATTTTAGATAAATATCGAAGATTCAGCCTTGACGATATGATGTGAATGCGACGTCGATTCGAGCATATTTATATCAGTCTGACAGTATCTTAACAAGGACTCGTTGGTCTGGCAATATCATTACACAATGGTTGACATCACCGGGTATCATTTAGGTAGAAAACAAGCCTGGATAGAATGATTGATTTTTGACATTTTTTTCACCTAGTTACAACGCCACCAGCACCAGCCGAAACGGAAACCGTTTCGAAAACTGGAATCATAAATTTTCGCAAACGACTCGAACAATTTGACGGAACTTCGAGAACCCATCGAGTGTAATGGCAGAAAGTGGCTGAGTATTTCACTTGATCGAAACATTGATCGGGTTTGATGAAAAATAAATATTCCCTAGGTTAGCTAGTTTTGATTGCCAGTCGTGATAAAAAAAAAAAAAAAAACGCACGTCGTTCTACTCTTCTAGGATCACAAAAAAATGTGAAAGAAAAATTCAAACGTCATTTTCGAGGTGTCTTTCGAATTGTTTGTTCATTTTTTGAGTCCAATATTGCATTTTTTTCACCCTTATTGAAGATAAAAGAAGAGGAGAACATTCACAAATTATTACATACCACGCAGTAGTTGGATTTTGATACACCAATCAAAATTATTTATAATACATAGGTATAGGTATTCGATATGTAATTACATTGTATGACGTGGTTTCACTACATTCTTTGGCCGATTCTAGCGAATTACGAACGTATTGATCTCTTCATCGCCAAATTGTATATGAATGTATTGAAGAAGAATATTCCGAATGGCTGAACGATGAAAAATTTTTCAGGTATAAATGCAAATGAAGAATTTTGAGAACGTAATAATCGCATGAACATCGCACAGCCTTGCAGAGAGACACGAACTAATTATCATTCGATATAGATATACTGGAAGTGAGCTACGTCGCAAATTTTCGACAATGTCGTGTTTGAAAGATCGAGAACAAAAATATCAAATAGAATCCTACTATGGTCGATATGATTATTACAACTATTGACAATATTCTCACCAATTCTGTGGATGATGATTCTCCTCTCCTCCTCTCCTTTCTCTTTTTCTTTCTCTTTTTCTTTCCCCTAATATCACAAATGCAAATTGATCTCACGTGGTTTCACTATGTTAATGATAATAATCAGTCTCCTGCTATCTTCTGCCATATGATCGAAACGATATTTTCTTCCGTCGACCAATACTTGGGGATGAATAATTTCCTCGTTGGGTAACCGATGTTGGGTAGGTACACATATATACGCATTTATGTAATATTGAACGAAACGATATTACATTCAACCGAGTTTCGGCTTACGATAAACGTATTTTCTACCTATATCTTTTTACATATAATAAATAATCAAGGGACAATGCTGCGACCGGCTAAAACTCCGCCACCACCGCCGCCACAACCACGGCTCCTCGACTGCACGGGCGAAGAACAACGACTGCCATCTTCCTCCATGCGCAAGACTCATCCCCGCACAATATGCTCTCATGAAAGAGTTATTTCCGTTATATCGAACGTTCCTCGGCGAGTATACGTGTAGTTAGAGTTGCCTGTGATAGTAATTATATTTAATATACACGATGTGCTGCGTCCTCCACGTATCATGTACCTTCCCCTCGATTCCTGATTAAAATTTATCCGTTCCTCCCACGCGCGAACAGGAACGCAACAATAAACTGGGTTCTGATGGAAAAACGAACAAGAATCCGCCCTTAGGCCTCAGAGCATATAGCACCGGAGGGAGCATGTCATGTCGGGCGAAAAGTGGCGAGACAGAGAGGGAAATGGAAGTATATAGGTAGTCTGAACTCTCTTTCTACGCCAGGAGCGTAGCTTAGTAAACCGTGTACCCGCGCCGGCGAACGAGCAATCGTGAAAAAAAATGATTCGCAATTAGCGAGTTGTTTCTCGAGACCGAATGATGTATGAATTTGAACGGCGCGTAGGCACGCTCAGACCTGTGATGAAAGGAGATGATTTTTTGTCGAATCGATTTGATAATAAAAGAGAAAAGATTGTGGAAAAAACAGTGCGGTTACCGAACAAATGAAAAGTGCTCGATTAGAACGAATTCGGAACAAAACTGTTGATGAATTTTCATATTTGGGTAGAAATGAAATTGGTAGTCAATGGTTGTCTAGTATAGAGAACCAATTTTCACTTCTTACTGATCGTACAAAATAATTAAGTTTATTCGTACAAAAGAAGCTTCGCATGCGATAAAGTGCATTCGTTCATAGTTGTACAAAATACATACGCGTGAAAGGGTAACATTTTACAACCTGCATCGTTGACGTTGACCGGCGGAAACGAAATTAATGCACAGGGCACCGGAACTCGCTCGGTACGAATCTAACGCGTCACCTGACCGAAATTATCCATCGGCCAATCAGACTCTGCAAGACAGAGAGCGGTTATACGCTCCAACCATATCTGTCTCTACTTCATCTGCCGCCTATGGACGAAGACAGAATACGCTCCCGCCAGTAGGTACATACTATACATCAACACATCCATATAGCAGTGTCTGAAATATGATTTGAAAATTGAAATAGGTTTGCATCTACGTTTTCACCATTCAGCGAAGTCCGCGAGGGACGCGGCACGCTGCTGTGGACTGCGAAGGAGACGACGATCAATGATGCGAACCTCTCGATTCCGCTGTGTACGGGGGGGGCATTCCATGCGCACTTGGGGAGCGATTCACCCCTGACAATTTTTTATTCCACCGATGCTTTGTTCTCATCTAACTTGTACCGGTTCAAACCTCCCGGCATGGCAGGCCAAAATGGGTTCGGAAGAATTGGAAATTTTGAATTCCTACGAATCTCGTAAGTTTCTATCACAGTATCGGAATTGTAATTACGAATGAGCTAGGCGTGATCGAAGTCTATCAGTTCGAACTCTGAATATGGAATAGACCGGATGAATCCTATCGTTCGAATTGTTCGGAATCAAAACGATGCGCGACGAATGCGGATTGGCACCGGATGGTTCGTCCGGTGTAGATTTCGAATCTTATCAGTTCCGATTTTTTTTTCCACTTTGGGTCTGATGTGGTCAATGACCACGTATAAAATGCACGCACGAGTGTTATCTTGGTTCACTTTCGGGCCTAGTGAGTGATCCGATGACTGTGATTAAGTCTGGTAATCGGATGCATTTCCTATAGACCGTGAGATAGTGACAGATTTTGAGGAAGAGTACGATTGATGGCAGCCAGTTTCAACTCACAGATTTCTCACGGGGGTAGTTTGAAAATGAAAAGAAAAACGCGTCATAAGATCATTCATATCAGGTTGCCTAATACCGTTTTGCCTTGGTTTCGAATTCAATATCATTGAATATCAAATATTTATATTTTCTTCTAGTTCGAATTCTATTCAAAGAACTTAATTATCAATAGTCACCTACTCGAACGAATCAGTTTATCCGCTTCGATTCGTGATTTGGAATGGAATCCAAGACCTTGTCTGTTCTCATATATAGACCATCCGTGGTTATATGTTAGGTCATAAATTCAGATGGATTCCAATGCATTGAAATGAATGCTAGTAGGTAATGAGTAATAGCATCCGTTCCATACGAATTCTTTTCCAGGGATCTCAGGAGAGACAATTTGGATTTGCGTGAATCAGTACGTGGATGTGAGTTCACCGTAATTCCGATCGATGTATATACTTTTTGTAATTTGTACCCGAACAAATTAGACTGCAGGTACAATACATTGATCCGTTTCAATTCGTAACTAAGAATCAAGGTTTGCTCGCGAGCAAGACAAATTTAGAATTTCCGAGTCATTTTCGTGTTCGTCCTTTTCCCACTAGGGGCGTTCAGGTGCGAAAATCTTCCGCTATTGAAATTGCTCTACGTCGGGATAATAGGCCGCGGGATAGTAACAGATTTTGGGGGACGTTCCATCCGAGGCTGCATTTTGGAGTATTTATTATTGCTGAGCTTTCCGGAACGTCAGCAAACCGAGATTTTTAAGAGCATACCGTTCGCGGAAAGTCCTCTGAACGCCAGGAATATTACTAATAGCATCAACAGATGGGGCGTGAGCTGGAAAATTATTCCGTCAGACAAGCATTTTATTCGTGCCCGATTTTCGAAGAAGCTTGGAGGAAAATAAGAATACAAGAAAGGAAAAAGTGAATAACGAGAGGAAAACACAAGTAGATTGTCAAACTAACCGAGTTATCATCCAGAGAAACGGTAAACAGTGTTCGAATGTGTTCTCATATTTATGTGTAGAAGATTGCATGCCACATTTTCACGAGAGTTTTAGAAATTATGCGATCTGCGTATGCAGATGAACCGATGATTTGTACATCAGATAGGATACTTTGAAAAACGTCGACTTGTAACGAATAACAATTATTATACTGTACTGGCAAATGTCATGTGATAAATCACAAATTAATATTTCGTGTACAATTGCTACTCACATCCCAGTCAAACAAGACGAATTGAGTATGTAGAGAATGGACTGAAGACGAACTAGATAGAATTGAAAATTGACCTGTGTGACAATTCTTTGCGATTGAAAAGAGATGAAAAAGAATTGGCACACAATTTTTTTCAATTGTATCCATTTCGCCTCAATTCCGTGTTTTCCGTACACAATTCGTTCCGATTCTTCTAATTTTACTGGGATTTTATCGGAATATTATTCCATTCCCCGTTTCATCCTCGAAATCAAATAATGCACGATCGACTGTAACTTACCTTTCGGGGAATGAATGAAACCGGTGAGTCGATTTCTTCAAAAGTTACAAGAACTGCGTGAATGTGATATATAGATCTGCGTGTTCTTCCGATTTTGAAACAAATTTGAACTGGCGACAATTCGTTCCTCAGAAGCTGAAATTCACACCAAAGGACACAACGTACCGGAAGTTCTTCCGGAACTTTTTTTTATTACGTTCCACGGACGTTTGTACGACACTCAGGAGAGGCTTGAATTCTGGACATACCCGTACAAAAACAAAACTACAAAGACAAAACTCACAAAAATATATCCAAGCTCCCCGCAACGTTTGAGAGACGTTCGTGGGCTACCTGGGACGAACTGGTATGAACTGATTTCATATTATTTTCCTTCCTCGTTCCTGATCAATGACTTTCCCCGACTCTTTTCTTTACTCTTATCATGTGTACATGAGACCTTGCGGATTGAAAGTACCTATCGTTTGACAATCGGAGTACCGTTCGTTTCAGTTATTACTCAATGAATCACACGCGTTGCCGAAATTGAATTGGCATTTTGAAGACCACTTTCCGATCGAACGAATGATATAGTATGAATTGCTATATTTTCAATTATTCCATATCATCGGCGAGTTCAGCCGATGATCAAAGTAGAATGCATATCGTAATCGCACGATGGTCCTGATCCTGAAAATCCGGAATTTCGGTGTAAAATGACATCTTTATGTTTTCAAAAAAAATCTTAGAGGCGTCTCACCGACCCGAGAGAAAAACTTATTTTGTCGCTGCTAAAAGATAAAAGTATCAAACATATATTGAACCCCATTTTCCGATACTCTTTTCTTATGCAAGTACATCTTAGGATGATAAAAAGTCTATCCTTACTTTTGCCAACATCTTTTTTTTTTTTCGTTCACTTATAGGGGTCTCATATTTTTGTAGCCGCTATTTTTTTTTTAACAATTCACGGCTCTGGATTGGAGTGAGATGAACGATCTCTAACGACCCCGTTGTTCCAGCGGATCGCGGTATAGGTAAGGCCGTTTTACAATAAGTGCAAAAACGCACCAAAACACAAGTAAGGAAAGAAAAAAACAACAACCGGAAAAAGTTGTGGAAGGACGAATTGATTTTTCAAAAAAAAAAAAAACACTTCGTGGGTTATGGATCTGAGGAAATCGGAGAAAACGAATTATAATTATATTGATATATTTACTTCAAAACTGAGAAAAAAAACAACAAAGAAAAAGCACACGAAAAATTGTATTCTCTGCACTCACAGCTGAATTCGTTTCCGATGATTATTCAGATTTTTTTGTTCAATGAAAACTTGATTTTCCTGGTTGAGAAGTAGTCGATCAGTCTACTTCGCTGAAACATGTAAAAATTTGACTCTCGATGTATCGATATTGTGAATATGGATGGTATTATTCATTATTATACGTGAAATGAAACGCGTTTTTCCTGCACTTGGAATTTTTCAATTTCAGTTTCTCGGCGGAAACGCATCGGATTGATACGAAATTGTTATCGGTGCGGCGACGAATAGAGAGAGAGAGAGTGATCAAAAGGCACGGCGAGCTCTTCGATTTTCAAAAATCGGAGAAAAAATTTCAACAAATCCGTGACTGTCGATAAAGAATCAGTAAAAATTTTCTTCGATTTTTGGAAAAAAACGGAGATCGTCATGACCTTTTTTCTCTCTTTCTTAGTCGCTGATATGAATTTCATACGAACCGTAGGTATGTATTTTTGCTGAGAAACTGGGTTTCGAATATCGTCTTTCGATTGCCCTTGACTAAAATAATTCGGAATTTGATATACTTACGATTACTCTACTGGTATTGCCCGCGCCTACTCCGTTACCGTTGTTGTTCACGTTTGTTGGATCTTCACCGTTTATTGTTCGCGTGCTCCTCAATCTCCTCGTGGCGCTACGTCTGGAATAATTTCTCGCTACTTTGTGAGGTCGGTAACTGTTATACACGCATATCAAATAATCCGGTAACAAACAAATGACCAACGCTATTATTGTCAATAACCAAAACGTCAATGACGATAACAGTTTGTGCATAACGCGAACCATGTCTCCGTCGTAACGGCTGAAAAAAGAAAAAGCAAAGGAAGCGAAAATGAGAGAGAGAGAGAGAGAGAGAGAGAGAGAGAGAGAGAAAAAAAAGAAGGAAAATTGGTTTAACGTCGCACTACTACGACAGAAATGAATGCCTCATGCGTATATCGGGCCAACTTGACCTGCCGCCAGCCCTCGCCGTGTTAAAATTAGGATAATGTTTCGGCCGTCGAAAATGCGAACTTTCGAAGTATATAGATATTTTTTTTTGTTTTTTTTTTGTTTTTTTTTTTGTCTTTTCTCTTTGCCGCCGAAGTTGACTGATCTTCGTACCGAATTCATATCTCAACGTCAGTGAGTCCGACGGAAAAAAAAATAATCGGTTGACAAATCTTCGAGATAATTTCAAACGGACGAAATGATTTTTTTGGTGAATTTTTCAGCGTACCCGATTATGCATTTTATCGCGCGCAAATAATCTTGGGAGAATGAAAATTTTGTCGGCGATGGAGAGGGTCGATTCGCACGAAATTTTTACCACAAATTCCTTGTAAAATTACGAAGATTTTGTAACCGCGATCCATTTGATGTCGAGGGAACGTGGAATCCTACGGTACGGTGGAAAACTTTGAAGTGCACTACGGGCAAAATTTAATATTTTGGTTTACCATTGCGGTATCTCACGTTTCCTCGACAGTCGATGGATTGCTGCAACGTCTGAATCGGAAGTCTCCCCATTTGCGGAATATTCGTAATTTGAGTGAAGGGATTCGCGGTAAAAATTTCACGGAAATCGATCATACATGCCCATCGACGACGGAATCTCGATCTCAGACTACTTTTGCGAACAAAATCGATTCCGGGTTGATGAAAAATTGACGAAAAAATATTTTCTTCCATTTCAAATTGTTTCGAAAATTTGTCATTCCATCGATACTTCCGCGGGACTTACAGAATTGGCGATTTGTGAATTCGGTACGAAGACGAGTCAACTTCTATACCGGTGGTCGAAAAATATTTGAAATAATTCATTATAGTTCACTATTCTACACCCCGACAAACATTGTTCACAATTCTGAAGCGCAAACGAAGATATACGGCGAGGGTCGGCGAAGGTCCTCCAGTTGCCACGGAATGCCCAATATTTATGCCTCGAGTTCACAGTTTTTTTTCTTCCCTATTTTTCTTCGTTATTCTTTGATCGTGAGTGCACTTACAACGGTAGCGATGAGTAGATCAATGAGAACGGAATGAATATCATGAAGGATAATACCACGCTCGCCACAAATGGTATCGTCCAATAGGTGCTGTGTAAGAAAAGCTAAGAAAATAGAAATAAAAAAAATGATATAATTATCGATGTAATCAGGTTAAACTGTGCAGGTTTCGGACGACGCGACGGTTTAGAATAATATACCTACGATTTGAGAAAAGGAAGAAGGAAAGGAGTTTTTGTTCGTTCGTTTTTTTCTATTGCCGACATGCAAGAGAACGAAGAACAAGAGATGAATAAATTTATAGGACAAATTCGAATGGAGTTTTGGGAAAATTTGGCGAAATTTTGTTCGGCACTCTCATATTTTCGGTGTTGATTGGTTTTTTTTTATTTGCAATGTTTGTTTTGCTTCTCACCTGAATATTCGCGACCGTTATAACGATGTAATAAATCGATGTACTGTATGCCCAATGGTCCGCTGATGTATTATTCGATAAAATGATCGGGTTCGTGTACCAACAGCCGAATGGCACGAAATATGAAACGCAACCGTGCCACAGGCCTGAAAATTTCGGGGAATACATATTTTGGTGAAAATGGAGAAAAAAAAACGGATAGAAACAATAATATTGCGGGAAAAAGTTCCTTACCAACGGCTATCCACGTGATAAACTGTTTTACGGACATCAAGTAATTCCTTTTATACAATTTATACAACTGAGGATACTCGAGTAATGTCTCGGCGTTGTAATCCTGCTCTAATAAACCGTATAAAATTACTGGTACCGATGTGAAAATCACGTTGAAACACATCAGATAAACACTGTCGAAGAGGACCTGGATTTGCGAGGACGTAGTGCGGAAGAAGAAAGATCCAATCGAATGAATGCGGGGGAATTTGCGAGAAAACCGACATGGAAGACGCAACGAAATATTTGATGTAGGTATCGATAAAGTTGTACGAATTACACGTATATATGATACGTACCTGAGCCGAGAATCCTGAGTGTATGCCAAATAATACTTGAGGAATAACGAGAAGTATATTTTTGTAAAAGAAATATTGCGTGAGAACGCTTATCCGTATGTAGTACCAGTGTCCGTGGACCAGTAGCGCTTCTCTGAGGAACATAAATTTTGCAAATGCAAAGTCCGCGCTCATCGTCGCCTGGCGACCCTCCTTGCCAATTATACCAATACCGACGTGGGCTTCTTGGATCATGGATACGTCGTTGCCACCGTCACCAATCGCAGCTGTAATTGGTCGTTTCTCAGCCTGTTTAACCAGCTGCACCATCTGCGGACATCGAGTGTTGATGAAATTTAAAAATTCTAAATTAATTTCTAATGTTAATTAAATTTCTAAATTTTTCAAATATTATTTCGCCGCGACTCCCGAGTTTTTTTTCACCCTGGGAATAATGTCGCGACTATACTTTCCGACGATAGCTGCGCCTCGAATTATTATCCAAGAACGGTGGCGAGAAAAACTTTGCGCCCGGATAGCCATTGAGCTTTTGTTTTCATTCTCCTTATATCACTATAGTTTCGATAATAATTGTAAATTACTTCGGACTTTTGGAGAGGAGACATTCTGCAGCAAACTACGGATTTGCAAGTCATCGTTACTTTTCGCAACAGAGCCTTGTAATCTCTGTGTGCGATCGCCACGCTAGTACCGTCTACGATCATTCCAAATTGTTTGTAAGGTTCTGAGATCATTTTTCGCCTGAAAAGACGAAGAAAAATATGAATGAAAATTGTCAAACAATAGCACCATAATTTGACGAAATTTATGGCGAAAGAATTCGAAGCGTTATGACCGTCGTTCGTGATAATAGACAAAGGAAAAAGTGCCGAACAACTTACTCAAAATTTGTTAATTCCCTGAGACAAGATTCCCCTGAAACTTGGCCTGTGAGTCCTAAGATTTCCGTTCCTTTTTTGAAATGGCCACATAGGTGGGCTATATTTTCCGCGGTCTCTCTTTTGTCCCCGGTCAAGACCCATACCTTCGAAATAAAATGGCGAACGCGAATTTTGTACGATCCGAGAATGATTTTCCAAATGTTCGTTCATTTCTTTTTTTATTTTATTATATCTTGTGGAAGAAATGATTAAATACTTTGATTCCAGCAGCTCTGAGACACTCCAAGGTTTCCTGAACACCTTCCTGGAGCCGGTCTTCGACCGCCGTGACTCCTGAGAGTGTTAATCCACTTTCCATAGACCTGTAGCATCGTTCTACGTGCGCTGAACGATCTGTGCCAATTATTTGTCGCGCGCGTTCCACGCTCGCTATCAAACGATCGTAATCTACTTTTTTGATTTTTTTAAAAGCGACTACAAGCGTGCGCAAACCTCTCTGGATTTCGAAAATGAAAAGGAGATGAAAAAAAAGAAATAAATAAAGAAAAAGAAAAAAAAAAAGGAAAAACAAATAAAAATTAAAAAGAAAAGGTTGGAAAAAAGAATTATGTCAATTTTCGGCGCTGTCGCAGAAATACTAGAGCGTTACGACGACTCACCATCGAAAAATCTTCAACGTGGGCCAGAGATTCGGAAATCTTTCCTCTCACGATTAAAGGATACATTGAAGAATCGGCGCCTTTGCAATACAGCCAGATATCTCCCGAAGCATCTTGCACTATCACTGACATTCTTTTTCTCTCTGAAAATCAGATTGAGAATCGATGAAACAGTGTCGAAATGACATCACCGATCATCGAAGGACGATGAATTTGAACGGGATTGATGAAATTTGATACAAACCAGATGTAAATTCGAAGGTTTCAAGTTTTTTGAATTTCAAAATATCGTCGTTAATTTTAATTTCCACTTCGTCGCCGTTATTTTTTTGGTAAACGACCCCGCATCTTGCGCTGGCTTCTACGAGAGCTTTCTCATCCGCTGAAATTGCCTTCGAAGATATACGAATTATTCATAAACGTAGGTAAGTGAAAATTTCGAAATTTCGTTACCTCAGATTCCAAAAGGAAGGAAACCGTGAAAAATAATAATTCGGTGCTCACTTGATATTCTGGTAAATCTGGATCCATGAGTAACGAGCTGTTGATGACGGTGGTTTTTTTTTCTCGAAAACTCTGCCGAAATGTAGAACGACGCAATACTATACTCGCTCGTTGACTAGGCGGTGCAATATGGACCGCGTTACATAAAGAAATTGCTATCATGAAATGCCAAATCTCTGGCTACAAGCAAACAAGACGAACAAACAAGAATTAGCTTCTTTCGTTTATATTAAATTACATTTCAATGAAAATAAGGAGAAAACGAACTGAACCCACGCCGAATTAATTCATCATGACGCATGACTCACCTGCCACATTTTTAATTTTTCTGCTTTAGTTTCGTCTCCGTCTCTGGGAAGGAGGTAAAGACTTCCGTCGCAGTCTCGTTCTAAGTAAGCTTTTCCGTCTATCGAACAGCGTCTGAATACCATTAGATTTTCAGTTAAAGTACCAGTTTTGTCGGTGAATAAATACTCAACCTGACCAAGCTCCTCGTTCAAATCCGAACAATTGACTAAAGCCCGTTGGCCAGATTCTTCGTCGTACATTTTTAGGTCCCAGCCAAAGTACAAGGCGCCGAGAAATTTTTGCATCTCTGAAGAAGAACGAGAACGAAAAGAAGAAGCGGAAGAAGCAAAACAGAAAGAGAAAATTTTTTCTCCCACCATCGCATTTTCGTATCGATCGATTCATCTTACATTGTTTCAGGTTTTTTGTTCTTTTTTTGGGGGGGCGGGGGGGATTTTCGGATTTTTTCACTCACCAGCGGTAACGTACAGGGATATCGGCACGATGTAATTGTAAAGTATGACGAAGGAGAACCAGCTATTGACGAACGAACGGATCGGAGTAACATCTTCCTTGCCCAAGTATACGTCCCAAGTTGGTGTCATGTCGAATAAAATTTGAATGGTCGCGGAACATACAATGAGGATCACTAATGCGATTATTGATATTATTAGATACTTGTTTATAGACCTGAAGGAAAAACGATAATGTTAGACGAAATTTTCATTCGCGCTCGAGGCGAATTAAAATGATAATTAACGAAGCAGAGGTGAAAAAATAACACGAACAAAGTAGCAGCTGTACCTTACCTTTCGGCTGTTGAAAATTTGTTTTTTATCATTTTTGAATTGAGGGACAATTTTGTGTCTTGACCGGTGTATACAACGCATCCGACGACATGCTCGGTATCCTTTACCTTAGCTCCGCGCAGAAGCAAATTGTCTATCGTTAGAAAACCGGTCTTCGTTTCATCCCCGATTTTTGCCTCAATTTTACCATAGAAACTGTACAAATCGGGCATTGGATGCTGGCAGATGAGCGTTGCCTCGAGCGTAACGATTTTCGATATCGGTAGAGAGGAAATCAATTTGGGAACTTGGAGAGTCTGTAAAATGAGGATTGGGATTATTATACCTAGATTCGATCGGAGTATACGGATTAAAATGGAAATCGATCGGTGAACAGCAATGTTTTTATACCTTCAAATTTGTTTCCCCGTCAAGATTTGAGGTCATAACGTAACAGGCACCGGTTGTATCGCTGCTGGAGAAAAGTACAAGATCGCAGGGTACGTCTTCGTCGCATTTTACTTGTACTATATCACCAACTACCAATTTTTCACAGTGAATTTGCTGTACGGAGAGGGGAAAAGGACGGAAACATCGAATGAAAATAGAATTGAAATTTTTTAAGAATAGTAAAGAAAGAGAGAGAGAGAGAGCGGTATCGCTCATTTTTATCGTCACCTGGACATTCGCGTTACGAATTACTGTAACCGGGGTCCGATTCGCCCTCTGGTCGGATCTGTACCGAAGCCAATCTTCGTATCCCTGTTTTGAGGCTGTTACCAGAATGACAAATATCAAAGGGAGGGTGCTGGTCCACGGAGAGACTGGCGATTCGATTGAGAAAGCTATGATTGCGGTTAGAAGAAAGTAGAAATTTGCTACTCTTCGGAATTGCTCGAATAAATTTTTCGGCACAAAGTTCCATAGCGTGTACTGAAATTTGACAAACATCGAAAGACAAGGTGAGGTTGTAATTCGAAAATCGATGAATCGTATTGAAGAAAAAAATTCGTTTTTCTGCTCTTACTTTATTCGACGTGATTCGATTACGTGGAAATTCTGTCCGTTTTGGATCGTTACTAGGGCTGATGAGTATCGTCCTGTGTTCCGCGTAGGTCGATCGTCCACTCCTCTGAAAATGACGAGAGGTGGAAGAAAAGTGTTTTAGTTCGCTATGGTTTGGGGGGGGGGGGGGGGGGGGAACCTGCTGTCTCTTCGCGGATTGTTATAAACTTGCTTTGCATAAAACCCAAAGTCTCATGAGAGAGTTACTTTGTCCGATAAGATACTGAAACGTTCTTCTGCGCCTTGTGAAAATGAAACGTCTTCTCCTACGCCATTGCAAATAACTTGGCTGATTTTCGGCACGATCTAACCAAAAAATGTTTTCGGAATTCACCGAGGACGCTTCTGACTCGGTCATATTCCCGCCATTTGATTACTAGCTAGCCTCTAAATGGAAATGGCACTCACTTCAGAGCGCATTGTCGTTCTCCAAGAGAAGCCGCTTATCTGTTTTTATCGAGCTCGAAATAATGAGGATGGCCATGACTATTTGACGCGACGAAGAGCACATGGAGAAGAAGAAGAAGAGTTCTGGGCTTCCGATGAAAATAGAAGCACCGTAATTTTTGGTAAAAGCCGATGACCACAAATTTTTACCGTCTTATCAAATGGCCGCAGGATCTATGTACTACTTTAAACGGAACGTCCTCTCGCTCGACCGGAACCGGGGCACCGAGATCATCTTCAAAAGCATTAAGAGGTTCAAAAAAAAATTTCTCGACGATTCGTTCATGAATATGAACAGCTCTCGGTACATTGACGACATGTACCGAGCTTGGTTAAAGGATGAAGATTCTGTGCACGCGTCGTGGGCTTCATATTTCAAACAAGCCACTTCCGGGGCTCCACCGAATCAACGGTACTCGCGTCCACCAACCCTGAGAATTTCTTCCCGCGGATCACTCGCCCCTTCCAATCTTCAAATCCAACCGGTAGAACGTAAGCGAGTCTTTCTTGCCGCCTGGAATGTGCCTTGTCGAAGTGGGATGTGCTCGTGAAAAAATTCGTGATTTTAACCCAGTCTCCCGTTAATTCTAATAGCAAAAATAACCGCTGAGCAAAGAGTGAGGAGAAAAAGTGACGCCGAATTACAAGGGAGCGAGTACATAGCTGGGACTCTCGATATCAGCGCAGCTGTGAGAGCCTATCAGGTATATATAAATACAAATTTGGGATTGGGGAGATAGAATTACGTTTCCCTGAAGATGACTCGTTCAGATTTTGTATTCGTTAGTCAAGAGGACATTTGATAGCGGACATTGATCCGTTGGGAATACAAAATCCGAATTCGAAAAATTTGAAAGGCACGCATGACCTCCCGCCATCAGTTGTCGTCCGTACGCATTTCAAGGGGATCACGGAATCGGACATGAATAAAGAGTTTTATTTGGGAAACACCACGCGGATTGGCGGGGAAAGCCCGACGCTACCTTTGAAAGACATTATCAGGAGGCTCAATGACATCTACTGTGGTCACATAGGACTCGAATATGCCTACATAACAGACTTCGCAGTAGTTAGTATAAAGTAGTTTTCTAATTAGAAGGAGAGCCGGAAAGGGTGTCCAGACAAATGAATAGCGTCGTGATATTCTGTTGGAAATTAGTTGGATTGGCTAAGATACAAATTCGAAACTCCAGGGATAATGAATCTAAGCGAGGAGCACAGAAAATGGACGTGGAAGCAAGTGATGAAGGCCGTTTCCTTCGAGTCATTTCTGGCGAGAAAATTCGGCAGTGAAAAACGATTCGGATTGGAAGGATGCGACTCGTTCATACCAGCGTTGGCCGAGTGCATCGAAACATCTTCGGAAAGCGGTAGTTGAAAAAAATAAACGAAACTAATCCACACATCGCATGTCACATCGTTCAACCTTCCCAGGAGTCGAAACAGTCGGAATAGGGATTGCTCATCGCGGACGGTTGAATACTTTGGTCAACGTTTGTTCGAAGCCGATGAGCCAACTTTTCACGCAGTTCAATCCAATCGAACTGGAAGGAGCAGGTTCCGGCGACGTCAAATATCACCTTGGAACTTATAGCCAGATAATACTCGAAAGGTAATTATCCCAACGAATCTTTCACGATTGGATGTTGAATGGTCTCGAACTTAAACTATGTATCATCGTTTAGAACAGGAAAACCAATGAGCATTGCCATCATGGCAAACCCGTCTCACCTGGAAGCAGTGAATCCCGTTGTAGCCGGACGAATTCGAGCAGAGCAGGTGGCGAAGGATGACAAGAAAGGTAAAAGTCAGATGAAATTGTTTGCATTTTGATATCAGCCCTCTTTTCCGCTCCCAAAAAAGGCGTCAAGTCACTGGCAATTCTGGTTCACGGAGACGCAGCCTATGCCGGACAGGGAATCTGCTTCGAAACTGCTCATTTCACGAATCTTTCGGACTACACAACCGGCGGTGTGCTGCACCTCGTGATAAACAATCAGGTAAACGGTCGCGAATAACGAGGATTTACCTACCGTCTCTAAAATTGACGCGAAACGTATTTTCGAGTAAAGATCGGATTCACGACCGATCCGAGATACTCAAGATCGAGTCCACACTGCACGGACGTTGCTCGGGTCGTAAATTCCCCGATATTTCACGTCCACGCCGACGATCCGGACGCGGTAGTTTACTGCAGCAAAGTAGCCAGCGAATACAGGCATGAGTTCCGATTCCAACTATTTTCTATACCGGCCGTTTCCATCGACCAGTGTTTCTTATCGGCCTTATTTCCAAACGAACAGAGGACATTTCCACAATGACGTGGTACTGGACATCGTCGGTTATCGTAGAAACGGACACAACGAAATGGACGAACCAACGCTCACTCAACCGCTCATGTATAAACGGATTAAACAGCAGCTGAACGTCTTGCAAATTTATAGCGATAAATTGTTGAAGGAAGGTGTTCTCACGGAGGCTGATATGAAGGCGGTGAGAGGAAGATCGTGCTCGATGATCGAAATCCTGCTGCTAATATCTCAACTGCGCACATAATTAAGTATTCGTCGATATTTGCTTCAGGAAACAGAGAATTATCTGAACACTTGTGAATCCGAGTTCACGAAGGCTCGAGAAATAACAGTGATGCATACGAGCGATTGGTACGATACGCCATGGTCAGATTTTTTCGAGCATCAAGATCCCAAGGCGAAGATTCCCCCGACTGGAATCGACCTGGAAGACATAAAGACGATTTGTCGAGCAGTTACAACACCGCCAAAAGACATCGAGGTTCATAAGCAGGTGAGGAAATTCGATACAGAGGAACAGACAAACAGACAGACCGACAGAAACGAACGGGTCTACTTTTGGTGAGAAAATCATCCAAGATAATGGGAACAATGATTGATCGTAGGTGATAAGAGTGATGTCAGGCCGTTCGGCATTGGCAGAGGCCCGTCAAATTGATTGGGGGCTTTGCGAATGCTTGGCATTTGCCAGTTTGCTCAAAGAAGGTCACCACGTTCGTCTTTCTGGCGAGGATGTTGAGCGAGGAACGTTTTCTCACAGACAGCATATTGTTCACGATCAGACCAAGGACATGACATGGAGGAATATACTCCACGATATATTTCCCGGACAGAGTCTTTACACCGTTTCGAACTCTTCTTTGTCAGAATACGGAGTATGCGGTGATTAAAATTCACCACCGTTGAATGGCAGCAGTGAGCAAATTCTTTCTCTCTTTTATATCCTCTTGCTTCTCCTTCGACAGGATTCGAGCTCGGCTATTCAGCCTACGATCACAATTCTCTAACAATCTGGGAAGCTCAGTTCGGGGACTTTGCTAATACGTGCCAAGTAATTCCCATGCATTGTAGTAGTACTTGAGCAAAAATATTCTGCACGCAAACCTCCAGCGTTATTTTCGCCCAGGTAATACTGGACTCGCTACTGTGCTCTGGCCAAGCTAAATGGGGTCGTCAAGTTGGTCTGGTCTTGCTACTCCCACACGGGATGGAGGGTCAGGGACCAGAACATTCTTCAGCAAGGCTGGAGCGGTTCCTTCAATTATCTGACGACGATTGTCCCCATCTGCCCGAAGAGAGGCCGGACTCTGGCGAAAAAGAGACACCGGAGGAGATCATGACGAGGCAACTTTTCAACGTCAATTGGATCGTATGCAACCCTACGACCCCTGCGAATATGTTTCATCTACTGAGGAGACAGATTCTCATGCCATTCAGGAAGCCACTCGTTAGATTTTCCGTCTTTCATTCAATTTCAATTCGTCAACCGTCTGATGATTTTTCAAAACTGTCTCAGATTGAGAATCGGATGAGAAGTGGAGGAGCTGCAGTGTAACGTTACGTGTGAGAAAGTAGAAAATTTCAAAATCCTTTCTGCGTCTCGATAATGGTTGCGAGGAATTCGTGCTTCAGGGTAGTGTTCAGAACACTGAGACCAAGGTATCGGGAAATGGGATTCGAAAATCGATCTCCAGTTCGTTACACATGATTCGAAATCAATTTGCCGTCAAATTTGATGAGAAATTCGTCATTAAAAATCGGATTGTCGAATTTTTTTAGAGAAACAGCGGCCCGATTTTCAACCCCATTCTGAATATCTGCATCTCAGTGTCCCGAACATCACCATAAAAATTAAGTTGCTCGCAACTATTATATTGAGACGCGAGGAGCATTTGGAAATTTTCCATTCCCTGCATCTTCCGCAGGGAAATTTTGCAGTCCTGCATTTTTTTATCCAATTTTCAATCTCAGGGAGTGATTTAGTTTGTTCCGAATTGCGCTGCCAAGTTCCAGGCCCAATTTCAAATCGCAGTACAAAAATCAGGGGATTTTGAAAATCAGATTCTCTCAGTATAGCATCTTCCCTTGAAATTCGTCATGGAATTGTCGGCAGGTTGTAATGACGCCGAAGTCATTGCTTCGTCATCCAGAGGCTCGTTCGAGTTTTGACGAGGTGGCAACCGGAACGTCGTTCAAGCCTGTGATCGGGAATGCGGATACCGGAGATTCAGATACTGCGAGGAAGGTTATTTTCTGCTCTGGGAAAGTTTATTACGACATAGTGAAACACAGGGCGGAAAAAGAGCTGGCTAATTCAATAGCGGTTATAAGAATCGAACAGCTTTGTCCATTCCCGTATAATCTGGTCGCTGAAGAAGCTTCGAAGTATCCAAAAGCCAAGGTGAGAAGTCAGTCAGTCCTATGCCTTTTTCTTTCTTCCCCCCGATATCGAACTCTTGATAATAACGATTGTATAAACTGACGATCGCAAGGTAATGTGGATTCAAGAGGAGCACAAAAATCAGGGTGCTTACAATTTCACGCGGGAAAGGATCGCGTACGCTTTGGGCAAGCGTATCGAAGACGTTGCATACGGCGGTCGAGCAACATCCGCATCGCCAGCTACCGGCAATAAACTTACACACAAAAAAGAATATGAACTCATGATAAACCAGGCTATGACTATCGAAGATTAACAACGTCTCTGCTCCTTTTTGCAAACTTCAAACTTTTTTTGTCAGTATTCTGGCATTTTTCGATTCTCCCATTCAAAATATTTTTTCCTATTGTGTTCGGTGTATTACTCGCGTATCTTTGTGTGTTTGCGAATTACCATTTCTCTAATAAAATGTGTTTTCTATTGTAAAAGAAAAAAATCATGTCTCCTGAGACCAAAAATTAATGGCAAACTTACCAATAATCTAATGTATTCGGTATTACTAAACCAAACGGTGTCCTCGTAGCTGTCATCGCTATCCCACATTGAGCCTCAACATCTCATATGCGAATGAATATCCTTAGGCCTAGGCGTTATCAGAATTAGAATAGTGTTTCCGAGGAAATCACGTACCGGCGATAACTCGCGATGCACGTATGCGATGAAGCTATATACGTCTATGAAACCGGCGCTAAACGAATTTTCACACCTTTATTACGTATACAAACAAACGTTGGCCTCGTTATCGCTTACACTCTAAAGCCGTGCTAAAACCTCATGCGATCTGAACCGAAAAATTAAGAACTCTCCCACGTGTTTTCGTGATTTTTCAAAGAAAATGAATTATGAAACCAGGTATATATAAAAGGTATAGGTATGTATGTGCCGGGAAAGTAATATTTCGGACAAAATTTATCAGACATTTTTTAAAAAAATTCTTCCTTCGCCTCTTGGATTTGAAAATCTGCAGAATAGCTGGATTTTTTTGTTTTTTTTCTTCTACCGATTAGTTAGTATTTTTATAGAATTTTTCTGTTCCCCTCGCTCCTCGATCTCGGTTTCGTGTGGATAAAAGATAGATGGTGGAAAGGAAAGTGAGGCGGGAAAGTTTATCTCAACCGATTAGAGATAAAAACAATATTGTGAATTGCGACATTGACGCACGGGCGTTCCTATATACTTTTATGGGTACGTATGCACTACATATATTCGTCAAGGTTTTTCGTAGGTCCGGCCGACTCAATGAATCATTTCTACTGATTACTCACGTTTGCGTATTACTTTTTTTATTCAGTCTCTCAAATCAGGTGAATATATATATATATATATAATAATTACAGATATGATTTATACCATGATTTTTTTCTTTCTTTTTTTTTACCTCTATAGTGAATCTTTTCCAAAGAATGGAAATCAAGGTGCGGACGCGTGAAATAGATTGCTATGTTCGAATCATTGATTCGAAACAAGATTAGAAAGACATTAGTGTATAAAAATTGAGCGATCAACCCGAACGAATTTTAAATTTTCTTGATGTCAAAAAATTGAAATAGACAAAAATTTTAGATCATTTCTCGTTGTAGTATTTTCCGTAAACAAACATTCATACGCAAATCCCTGAACGCGGAACAAGACGATTCAAAAAATGAATAAAAATTCATTTATATCTCTGTGTCATACAATTACTTACCATTTGTAGGTACAATGGATGAGCGTGTTTCCCCAAAAACTGGTGTTTTCGCTTCGATTCTATTCACTTTCGAATAAACTTACAGATATTATATTTCACCGATTGCGTATAAAGGTGCAACAGAGGTAAAAAGATTCATAACTGTAAACTGAATCGGATGAAGAATAGAGAGAAGATAAAAACTTCATAGTTCTCTGCGAATAGAAGTGTACTACTATGATTTCATTTGTTTTGTTGAAATTTCAGGTATTCGGAAATAGTGCCGAATTCGATTGACCACGCAGATAATTCTCAAACTTTTTCACAAATTACAGCGGCGCGGGCGGACGCCTGTAGATGGGCTCGAGGTTCACTGACGAAGGTTTAGGTATGGCAATATTTGACAGTATAGATCGATTATTATATTATCTATAAACTAAAGCTAAACCAGAATTTCTAATCATTGGCTATCTCAACTTAGCAGAAAACCTCACACCGTAGCTGATAAGATAATTCCACTTTCGTTATAAATCGCGGTGCGCTTCGCGATGTGGTCAGTCAGAATTCTAACTCCAGCATGTCAGGTTTCCTGGAGCGAACTAATCCTTCTTTTTCACGATATAAAACGTGCAGTTTTTAATTGCTCTCATTCCAGCTCCGAACCGCAACTCTGATAATTTCTAATTGGCGGTAAAAATGAGAGAGAGTTTGCGAACATAATTTTAACTAAATATGGAAATCACTCCATAGCCCGTTGGTTTACCGTTTCGGTTTACCATTTTTTCTGATCTTCCATTATTCAATCTGAAAATTAAACCGATAAGTCGAGACTCATGAAATTTTTGACTCTCATGTACAATTTTACGAAGTGAATCGCGCTCCTCACGTGTCTGATAATTGTAATCGCAATTTTGTTCCTCGCTTTGCGAAAGAGCGCTCTCTGGCTTGAAATAAATTCGTAAAATGATTTAAAGACGTCTAGAATCCGCCCAATTCTCCGATTTGAAGTAGCATAAAAAAGGAAGAAAACAAAGGATTACAAAAGAACGATTCTTTTAATAATGGTTCAAAATCAATGACAATGATAACAATAATAACAATTGTAACGGTACAAAGAATCGGGAAGAGTTTAACCAAACTGAAAACGAAGATGCAGAAAAGAAAAATTTCATAAGATTTGGTGAAAAACGAGAAAGAAAGAAAACAGAAACCGATGATTGAGCTAATAAAGTTTATTCAGTTTCTCCATCGTTATCGGATTCGGATTCGGATTCAGATCCGTTGTCATCCTCGACGGATTGCGTGTTTTTCAAACTTTTTTTATTTTTCAGATTTTCAAATTTATTTTCCGTTGCTTTTCCATCCTGGTCGTATATTTTAAGTTTCTCGGTTTTAACACGTCGACGCTTTTCCCGGACCCTCGTATCTACATTGACTACAAGTTGGTTTCCATTGACTGCCGGAATTTCTCTCTCTTTTCTTATATACTCTCCCGCGATCTGCACACTTCTGAATTTGACAAATGCCGATCTGTGGATATACGTTGATTTTACAATTAAATCAGGTCTCTGAAAATAAACGAATTTCAACATTTTTCAACAGGTTTGATCCAAAATTATTAGTCATGACGAACCTGAGTCCCTCCGAATTCACACCAAGCATGGTAACAGCCGACGAGCCTGGAAAGACTTTTTTCAAATCAGCTATCGAAGTTTTGTTTTTTATGTTCGTAACGAACAACCTGCGAATGAAATTGCGGTAGTTATTTTCGAACGAATTATTAGTACGCTTGGTGAATTTTATCAATTTTGTCCTAGTAGTTATTTCAAATTCTGCATAATTTTTCATCGGACAATCATACGCATTTCGACGAATATCTTCTGTCTTTTTCTTCTCAAGGCCTTTTGAGCGCGGCGATAGTGGCGGCTGGTCAAAAATACGGTCGCGCAGGCTAACCAGAGCGCACTTCCCAGTAGAAGCACGATTGCCTTTATACAACTCCGAGGCAAATCAGCGGTACAGGAAAAATCTGGCACCGAGGTTCTGATTTACCAAACACATGCCGCGCAAAATCGTGTAGCCGCAGCAGTTTTTTCATTAATAAAATTACCGCCACTATTGCCATTTGCTCTGACGATGCTGGAGACGCTCAAAAGTCCTCAAATTTCCATTCCTCGTACTCACGATTGAGTGATTTTCACATGTTTTTCTGGTTTTGGTATCGGAACAACTATTTTTTTCGGTCTTATTCTATTCTCCTGCGGTTTAATTCTTGGATTCAATGCTATTATTGGTTTTCCGTTTACAGTTTTATCCTTTATATTTTTCAAGCCTTTTATCTTCTCTTCTAGGTTTGGAAATATCACGTGACATGCTCTGGACGCTTGTCTTGGTAATTTGACTTTCGCATCACCGTCGAATAGCTCTTGAACTTCCTTCGGATCTCGAATTCTGTGCGGCAATCGAACATATAAAGTTCGTGAACGCTCCTCAGCAAAATCTCGAACCCTATACATGATCTGCAATCAAATGAACAACGATGTAGTCAACATTCGTCTCTTCTTATTCGTTAATTATCATCATCGGCGTATTTTGATGTCCCATTCCAATTGATTTTTTTCCCAACTCAATCGTCCGCACATTTTCTCCATTCAAATTATTCAGCGTTCGACTGTTCGAGGGGTTTATAATTTCAAATTTTCCCGCCTAAGCGACACCGGCGTCGCGCTGTCGAAGCTTAAGCTGGCTTTTCACGTAGCGATTTGTCGCTCGATTTCCCGCGACATACATTGTTTCACATTGTTAGCTATTTACATGTAACAATGAACAACAATGTTTCTCGCTGGGAATCGAGCATCGATTGTCGCGCACGAAAATGTACCTTTTCACGACTCACGTCAAACCCGTCACACGAATGCATTCGCTTTCGAAATTAACTTGCGGTAGTTTGTTTAATAGATTTTCTAATGAAGAAAAAAACTATAGAAAATTCGCTGAATTTAATGATAACAAATTTGAGCACATGATATGGAATTAAACATTTGAGGTTATGTATTCAGATTCGAAGCACTCAAAGTAATTTTCAATATAATAGAATTGCGTTTTGTATCACGCAATCCAATGGAATGGAACTCACGGATTGGAGATATTTTAGATTCTCAATTATCTTTTTTCTTCTTATCTCTGTCGTTCAAATCAGAGAGCACAAACGTCGAGTCTTCTATTAGTATTCCGAAAGTCGCAAACACGTGTTTTTATTTGTAGAGTTATTTGTCCCTGCAACGTCCGAAATCACATTCCGAGGACATAGAATACACAGAAGCAACAAAGACAAGAAACACACGTAAAAATTTTACGGTAACAGAATCTGAGAGTGAAGTGAACGGCCTCCAGATGGCAGCAGCGTCTGGTCGCATAATTTTTACCGCTTTTTTTTTATCATTGTGCGATTTACGCGGCTCGAGAAATTTATTTAACGGTAGTATTCGACAAAGAGGCGAGAAAGGGACCGAAGTAAGATTTCTCGAAGTTGGCGCCACGCGAATAAAAACCAACAGAAATCTCGAGCATAAACTTCCAAAACGATCTCCAAATTCGATTTTCTCGCCGACGGATCTCAGAATGATGGTTTTTGTATATTTTGATGAAATTGTATCAGCCAAGATTGCGGTCAAACGGCCGTATAAATACGGAGAATATTGAAAAAAAAAAAAAACGAAACACGATTTTTGATTTTCGGAAAAGGAGATGTGACTCTGGCAAGGTCAATAACAATTACTGAGACGCCCTTATAGGACCTTCACATGCTAATCATGCATGATCTTGGATTTTACCTATAATTCAACTATATTTTATCTTTTTTCTTTCAACATAATCCACTAAAATATCGAAACAATTTTAGAGTTTCAATTCTACACTGCAGTAATATAAATTATAATCTAATTCTGGATCAACGTATATATGTTCGTACTATAAGCAATATGAGTTATTACATCAAGATTTGAAGATATATGAATTTATGAAAATGATACAATGATTCATGAAAAATATATTTTCGAAGTTTTAGAATACATCGTCAGCTGCGGATATGTATAACGTTGTACCTGATATAACGTAGAAAAGAAGTCCAAGGCTTCAATATTGACGATCTGCATACGTCCTATTATTATTACAGAGACAAAATGGAGAATTGTGTCAAGTTTAGAATAATTGGTTAGCATAGCAAAACGAAGTACAGAAAAGAATAAACATAACGTACTAGTATATATACATATATCTATGCATGTATGTACAATTTTCGCAGTATTACGTATTAGTAATATGTATATACACGGTATATTATAAATCCAAGGTTTTCGGCTGCACAGTATATTATTAATATCAACAAAAAATTTCGTGTACCTAAACCTGAACTTCGTTTAATTTGATATTTATGAGAAATTGATTAGTATAGTCATATATACTAATGATTGTTTGATAATTCACTAAAAATGATATTAGTTTAATAGAACGGTTCTTCTGGTGAAACTTTTATTGTACCTACGTAAATGTATAATATCATTATATATCGATATTAACTATACATATTATACTTATTCACTTATATAAAGATGGTAGCGAAATTTAGATAAGTAAGATCGTCGCGTCGCGTCGTCGTGAAATTTCGCGCACGATCTTGTCTTGCCATTTTCATTAAAACGCGTAGGAGTACCCCAAATACACGATATGATGATGATGATTATGATCATGACTATTAATTGCTTCGCTATTTTCTCTTCGACTATTCAACAAAATACGCAATTACACCAACACAATATTAGCTAATGTAATTTATTTTCACACGCAAAAATACGTTCAATTAGGTATATTCAATACAGTTGATTCGTTTCTTTCTTCTTACTCTGTTTGTCTCGACACAATTATCACCTCGAACTTCCGATAGGAAAAAGATAATGAAAATGGATCGATGCAGAATTTGATTTTCGGGAATTAATTAAGGTGCCCTAGGACCAGCCGTCTCTAATTTACAGACACCGTTTCGAAAACGAGAATCTTGGATTCCGGCAAATGACTCGACGGATTCCGATGAAACTTTGAGAATTCATTGACGACGACGGCAGAAAGTGGCTAAGTTCTTCGCTGATTAAAAAGATTAACTGGATCCGATGGAAAATGAATATCCCCTATGTTAGCTAGGTTGGATTGTCAGTGGCGACTCAAAATCCCCCTCGATTATGACGGCAACGAATGCATAAAGTAATAGAAATCTGCGTCGATTCAAATCTCTTTTCACCATTTCAATCTGGATGTCAGAAGAGGATTCACTATAGGTACATATCCGATTCCCGTTTCGCTGCAACATTGACCTAGAACCTGTATATCTACCTAGAATATTTCGAAAAATTGGTAAAAAGAAGCATAGAAAAGAATTAGGTGAAAAAGACCGACTCAAAACTCAAAATCAATCACACACACATAGTATATTGAATGCAATTGTCTATCTCGAACGCAATCGATTACCCTGCGGGGCGAGAATAATGATGACACCCCGATAAGACGATATGGGTTTCGCGGGAGGATCACTCATGCCATTTCGTACACGTATTTTCGTACATACGTCCGAGAGGGAAAGTGAAACTTTACTCCGTTAAAGACTTTCTCGCAATATACCTGTGTACAGTATAGTACACGCATAAATTGGACCGCTTAGCATGCATGTCGTCATGTAAACACAGGCGACGCGACGCGACGCAGCCGCACCTGATTGCGTTCTATCCCATAGCAATAGAGGTATATATACAGGGATCCGGAATTGGTCGTGGACGCGCGTCCTCCGCCTCCTTGAATTCATGTCCACCGCGAGTCGTGGCCGATTATGACGGCGGCGGCGGTGGCGGTGGCGGTAGATATAAATAAATAATAAATTCACACGGTATCGTATCAAACGATATTTTGTTGTACACGACGATCAAGTCAGAATGATATGCTCTTGCGTAACGGAGTTATAGGTAGTTCGAAAGACGACGCGACACGACAGCCGAACGCAACACATAATAATTCATTCTCCGTGTTGCGGTCCTCTGTATCAGCTGATAAATATCTGCACAATCGCCGCGTGAGAAACTATTAAGAATTTTTGGAATTGTTGCGTGCGTTTATTACATCATTGTATAACAGTTGACATAATACACACCTATGTATATACATACATAACGTGTATATTATTATCTCATCAGGTATAAATGGCCAATTAATAGACGATGCGACAATTACGGTTCGAAAATTGTATAGGTATACAATATTTTCATTTTCTTCTTCGTCGATCTCTTCTTCTCTTTCTTCATCTTCGGCACCTATAATTCTTTCGTGGGCGGATTTGATAACCGCATGTACTACCTATAGCAGGCCTTCGATCGCTGATTTCGTAACGCACCACGCGGTCTATGACAAATTTCGTAACGGAAGTGGATCATTTTGATATTACGTTACACGGCTTCTACTGATTTCCCGACTCGGGAAGACTGCGTGCATGAAATGAAAAAACAACCGGGCTGCAAAAGTTTTTCGTAACGGTATATAACCGAACGGAAATATCGCGATAAATAATATCGGCTGATCAACCGGTCAAGAAAAATCCAAGTTTTTTATCCTACACTTTTTTTTCGCGCGCAGGGGGATCAGACGATCAAAAAAACCGATCCTTCTTCATCGAAATATTTCGGCCGGTTGAATTTTTCGCGATTTAGCCACCGGCACACGCATGCGTTGCAAATTTCACTCTGATTGCGACACAAATACCGATTGATCCCGCCATTGTGTGTTAGCCTTCAGGATAGAAGACCAAAAATCTTCAACACTATATATATATATATTCTTTTACTAACTATGAGAATGAAAACTGGGTCAAGAGGAGAATATCCTGCCTGTAAATCTTGCGATAATAATAATGATGATAACAGTAATATGCATGTATATATGTTACATATGCACGAATGTATGTATGTATATGTACCTGCGCAGGTTATTCCACCTTGCAAAATACTCTCCATCATCAGGAAAATCCCGCAGCTATAGCCATAGTTATTGCACACGTACAACAACTGCGGTACTGCAGTAGGCACACGCATATATAATTTATTGATCAGTAATCAACATTCAACTACTGCACTGATCCCCAAACGATCACCATACATGAATAATACGCGGTGAAAATAAATTGCGATAAATTTGACGCAACGATCGATCAAATCGCGTACCTATATCCGAGAAGAAGAAGAAGAAGGAAGAAAAAACTCCGCCAATTCGTTAATTTATTGGTTTATTTATTTTATACCGGGGTATGTCTATATAATCGGTTCCTTTTTCTCCTTTCATCGCAGGAATCGGGCCGTAATCACCTAATTCGCGAATTCGCATATTACTTAATTATCGGTGATTATCGATAAATATTATACATCAGATAAATTTCATCGATTATTTTCACGTTTATTCTGCAATTTGGTTTTCCACGTTTTTTGCCAGGGAATCAGTGAGCTGCAACACGTGATCGGGGACGGATGGATTCGTGAGTGATTTAAAAAATGACAGCCGTTCGATCGTTATCACAGAAATAAAATATACGAGCAACCGAAGTGACATATGATTCGTACGGGGCTCAAAAGCTCCGGCTCGACGTCTAGAGTTTTGAAAATTCATTCCGAAATAAGTGAAAACTGCGGTCGCTCGTTTAGAAAAACGCTATGTGTTTCCCTTCGAAGAGAAGAGAGCAAAGTAGTAATAACATCAATTAGCCGGTGACGAAAATATGTCCGCAATATTTCCCCATGAAAGTTCATACGTTCCAACTCGAACAAATTATGACGAGCCATCCTCTCGTCGATATCTTTCTTTCCCGATCGACCATATGCTGTCTATAAGGTACTATCTGATATTTGAAAAATTCGAACGTCGAGAACGAATCGAATTCGAAATCGGCAATGAATCGCGGAAGTCACTTTCGATGGGTAGGTATGTATATACATACCTATACTAGATGGCGAATAAAACGCAACCAAATCGAAGACGTATGCTCGGGGTCAAACGTTTGTCGAGTTCGCGCGGAATGCCCCACATCAATTATTCTCGCTATCAGGCGCGATCTGTCCCTATACCGATTGTGAGCGGTACTATTACGTTCTCTAATGATATTACATCGTCCAGGTACCGGCTCCATACAACCGGTCCAGAATATATAACACATACGTACGTACCTGTGTTCAGGTATAACGTACGAACACCTTCGGCCGTGCCCAAGTATATGCTATAGGTATACTGTATGGAAACGTAGATACATGCGAGCACGCATCCTCTCTTTCAAAGTCTAGATCACTTTCTCCCGGAACCCATAATAACCCGTCCGAAGCGCGCGCTTCACGGTTTCGTCGTCGTCGTCATAACGGAGACGCGGACGCGCGGATTGTGTACTATACTGTACAATTGTTGATCGGAATCCATTCAGGATTCGTGCGAACCTGGGGGGAGCAAATCGACGATCGAAACTTGCTCCGTCTTCGCTAAAAATTTCGTTATTCTCTTCTTCATTTCCTCGCGTTTCGATCGCGGCTGTACAACTGCCGTATATATGGACTAGGAAATTCAAAGTTTGTACCGGTCCTTGCGTGATTCAACGGAGCATGATGATGTCAAGGTTGACGGTGTCGTATGTATGAGAATACCGGAGCGCAGGGGCAGGGGGGGGGGGGGGGGGGGGGCAGTGAGAGAGGAAAAGAAAGTGCTGTTTTATCGTAGACATGTGTACACGCATACAATTACCTGTATACTATACCACGGCGCGTGTGTCCATCTGTATGAAAGAAAAAAAAAAAAAAACACGAAAAAAAAAGGTTCCGACAAGTATAAGAGGTGAAGGATGTACAGCTGAGGTACCACGCTTCCTCCGGATGTGAGAAAGCTTGTTATAAGGAGGAACGAAAATGAAAACAATCGAACCATCTAAAAATCTCCGTTGCACGTCTTAATTTTACGAATCGTAGAATAATTGAGCCCAAAACTGCGTACCTATACCTATGTATGCTTCTTCTACAGCTCGTAAAAATGAATCGGAAGAAATTGTACGAACATTATAATTATCCTCCGAAACTAGGTATATAGTGTCGTACAATTGGGATGATCCTGGATCGAATTCGATTAGGTTGGAAAACATGAATTCTGCACAGCCTATACACGTGTGCATGAATTTTCGCAAAAGGTGAGGTACACACGTACGTATATTATACAATTAACGATTACGAATACTGAAATTTCGTAAACTTGAACTTCTCGTTCTACGAAATTGGAGCCGACGATGGTAACAACAATGATGATGGATGTGAATATTTCGCGCAGTATTATTATTATGAACACAACTTTCCTTTTCTATGAATCGATCGTGTTCGACGGAGCTATGCCGATGTAAATAACGTAGGATAAATATGCTGAGAAGAGTTTGTTCATGGGATTAAGGTCGACGCAGCAGCTAATTAGTAATTTTATACAGACGATCCGTCAATTCGTATTAATTTTCACCGCGTGTAAGGTACTCTCTCAATTATTCGTATAGGTACGATATATACTCGTGTAGGTATCGTAATTTATCCATCGCGCAATGTATTTTATGCTGTGCAAAATGAAACAAAGAAAACGCAAAAAAGAAAAGTATTCTTTCTTCTCCTTTTACCGGTTCTTCTTCGCGACGAACTGTCAGGTGAGAAAAAGTACAGCCTCGAATGGGCACCACCCCCCCCCCCCCCCCCCCGGCCCTTTTTCCTTTTTCAAATCAATTATGTTGTAATATCATCCTAGTAATCATAGAGAAAGAGGAGAGAGAGTGAGAGGGGTCGATGACCTCACAAAATAACTCGCAAATAACTGCAGCATGCTCATTGCAGGTACATACATTGAAATTTTGTATCCTGGACGCAGACAGTTCGCATCCGCGGAGAACCGAGATATACCTAGGTACTATACTGCGTACACGTCTTGGCACGAAAATTTGTTTCTATAGGTACTCAAATTTGAAACGTGCAGTAATTCACGCGCCTTTCAATATAGGGAAACGCGATACTGAAATTTTGAGTTAATTGTTGTTGTTGTTGTTTTTTTTCGTTTTGTAAGAAACAATTTTAATTCTAAGTCAGCGGATATAACATTCATAATCAGACGTTTAACGTTTGGAAAACGAGGTGAAAAGAAAAAAAGAAAAAAAGAAAAAGCAATATTAGCGAGATCTTAACACCGTTTTTCAATTTTCATACATAGGGATAATTCCTTGAAACCTTATGAAATGCGTGACAAATGATTGCGCAATACGTATACAGAGCCTAAACATATGCCTACATACATACATATCTGCTGGATGTGATTTTGTTGATCGGCGTCGACGTTGCTGCAGTTGTTGATTATTCTCAGATTTTTCATGACTTAATCTTCCAGGTACCGCACAAATGTATAAATGTGTGTAGTACCACATGCCTACGTCTTCCTTCGCCCTACTTTATTGAACAAGTCTTTTGAAACGCGACGTTAGATCCGGAATTGCGTAACTCGAGGGATACCTGCGTGTATACTGTTCGTGCGTGCGTATGAATTATTGTATGTATGTACCAAGAAGCGCAGCAGCGATTATGAAAAATAAGATGGGACGATTGTACGTTCACGGATCGTGATATTTTATGCCTATAGTTACACATTCACATAAATTAAGGTACGTTATATAGGTATGTGCGGTATATACTTTGTAATAGAAATAATTGAAGAGAGTACATATACCTAATTATAATCGTTAGACATGCGGAGGAACTGATAATTGTTTGTGATTTATTGCGTATAAACAATTTTCATACTATACGTACATACAAGCCACAATGTACCAGAAATAGCTGATCAATGGAAATTTATCGGGCCACGAATTGCGGCTAGCGTACGTAGGTACTGCCTCAGAAGATAGGCACGTCTTTCTGTCTTTCAACGTTATATACGTTTCACGTAGTTTTTTGTCAATGAATTGCTTTGCGCAATAGGTTTAGGTATAGGAAGTAGAAGATCCTGGTCGAGTACGTTGCACTCGGGGCTTAAGACGTTGCAACATTGTAGGTACGTACGTAACTACAAAAGTACTCGGAGTAGTACCTGAACAAATTCGAATTTTCGTCTCCTATTGAGATGTAATGTTCAGTTATATATCGATTGTCGAGATTTTCGAATCGCAATTTGATTGATTTGAAAAATTTATGCGCTCTGAAATTGTATTCAGCTTTTAAGGTGAAATATCGAAGACTCGATACATATCCGACGATAGGTAACAATGCATTGGACAATGTGTAACAACGATCGAGGATTTCAACTTTCAATCGGCTCCGATAATACCTCAAGGTGCCACAGGACACGATATCCGAAATGTACAGAGACCGTTTCGAAAATGAGAATCGTAAATTTTGGCGAACGAATCGATCGATTATGATGAAACTCTGAGAATTCATTGAGTACGATGGCAGGAAGTCGGTCAGTATTTCAGTTTTTCAATACGGCGATCAGATTTGATGGAAAATAAATATTTCCTATGTTAGCTAGGTTAGATTGCCAGCGGCGACTCCAATGCCCTAATCAAAGACGAACCTGATAGAATAGTCCCAGACTCGGGTATATTATGGAAACAAACTGAATAAACAAGAAAAGAAATTCAGAATCACGATGTATGATAACTTTCTGTTTAAATTTTTCATGCAAATCGTCATTCTAATGAATTTTAATAACTTAGCACACGGTAATTATCACCGGGAGGGAAATTGTAATTGGACGGTATCCTACCCACAAATACAAAATTTCAAATTTGCGATTTAACAAACTCAATGAAAATCCGGACAGACGAAATATAAATTTGGGATCAATTTTTCGAAAATCCTTCCTCTTTCCCCATTAGATTTTGTCGATTTTACATTTCCGTAACGAATTGGATAAATCACACAAAGATTCCTCCCCGATCTTCTAATTTTCGTCTCTAAACTTTCGAAGTGGCTTGGGGGTCCGTCTGGTGCCCCGGCGCGAACATTTGACAATTCGCAAGCGTAAACCTGAACGTAACGATGTTAATGAGTATAATGTAACATAATGTTTATCCATGTCCGGTTGGAAGGTGACTCACAAAAGTGTTCAAAGTGTGGTACACCTCGGTCCGGGGATCCAGAGCCCCCCGCTGAATAGAGAATAGGTTTTGCGGTTTATTGGGAGTTCGCCCCATGCGTGCAGCATCCCCCACACAGAGTGCGGTATATAAGATTGTCGGAACTTTGGTGGACTCCAGAATTCAGAGTCCGGCCTTCGTCACAGTAAGAGAGTAATAAGGCGCAGCCCGAGATATCTTACGTCTTACAATATAAGAGAGGCGCCTACAGTGTACCGGCGCACGCGGAGAAAGTGTTCAGCCCATTGAGACTTTAGACCGCAATATACCTCATACCTTCCTCATACTTACCTTGTCCATAAGAACCAAGAAACGAGCCCGCGCTCCTCGTCCTCGTAGTCCTCGTATATAAGAGTTAACTCCCGTGTTCAAGAAGCTCAGTGTCGTGAGAGTGTTAGAAGAAGGAAAGTCTGAGCGCCGAGGTGAGATAATTTCTTCTTTTATATAAATCTCCTCGAATGAATTTTAGACCCGTAGAGCTGTGGAATGAAATTTGAATTAAAACCGTAAGATTCATTCAATTTTTCAATGTTCTTTTACATTTCTTAATCAACGGATCTCATCTGCAAATGAAAGGAAATGAGGAGAAACAGTTCTTCGGTGTTCCTTGGGGATATTTTATAAGACAAAGAAAGTAGTATTGATACAGGCTTACAACGAGGCCGAATGGGGGTGAATTCGTTCTAAATTGATTGATTGTTCTCATTATCCATTGTTAATTATACAACCAGACTTTCTTCGGCAGACAATATAGAGCTCTCGTATAGCTTCGTCATTTGGAGGAACTGGGATGTAAAATAGTTATATATAGGTACGAACAACGTATATGGGGTCCAGGGAATCTTATACAGAAGAGAAAGTTAAAATCATTGAACTGTATAAAACCATGTGGGAGGATAACGGTCACTAACACCAGCAGCTGAAATTACGATTATTGTAATAGTGGGCTGTGTTTCCGCGGGTACGAGATCGCGTATCTTGTCTCCTTCTGTATTTCTCGTTTGTTTTCTCTCTTTTCTTCTTTTTCTCGCGCCTGTGTGTGTGCAACTGATCGCAAGACTTTCCCTACTGTATACAAAAAGAAAGGAAGATAAGAGAAAGAAGTAACAATTATCCTTGATGAAATATCCCAACGCGATTATTTCATGCATCGGTGCAGGCTCGTCTTCGTAATCTTCGAGATTACTTTGTTATTGATCGTGTCTGCTGTTTTATCGATCACGAATATCGCGAGAACAATGAAACAAGAGCCTTCGTTTTCTTGATAGTTCGTTATCGGTGATAATTTTGAACCGCGTCGAAGGGAATTTGGACTCGCCATCTTAAATGCACAGAAACCGCTTCGAGAACGAGAATCGTAGATTCACGCAAACGATTCAACCGATTTTGGTGAAACTTTGAGAATTTGTTGAGTATGATGGCAGAAAGTGACTAAGTATTTCACTCGTTCGAAACGATAATCGTATTTGATTAGAAATAGATATTCCCTATGTTGGCAAGGTTAGATTGCCGGCGGCGTCTTCAAATTCCTCTTGAAATTTATATCGGTATAGGTGTATAATGATCACAACAACGATCTGCGTCGAAGTGTCAAATTTGGTTCCCATATGCATAATTACATAATCAAAACTGCTTTCTCCGGTATCGAACGCGACGTTACTGAATTATTAAAATCGCATAGACACGACGTTCGGTGCAGGTAGATACCTATACCTACCTCAATGACCCAAGTTTCGCATATACATACTCTCATATGCTATAAGCATGCGGAATTTTTTGCGTGGGTTGCCGAAGACAGAGACGACGCCGCTGGACTTTCACCGCGGGCATACATAATTGAAATCCATTTTTCTACCGCCAATTCTCCCCTAATTCGTCTCTATTGAAATTTATCGAGAATCAAGTGAGTGTCCTGTCGTAATCAATTGTCGAATACGATTTTACGACGTTGGTCAGTTTCGCATTCGGCTGTAACTGTGAATATTTGCAGTAGATAGATATTTGCAATGAGAGGCACGTACTGCAGTGTGTCGTACATAGTAGACCGCGGATCATTGAATCGTTGCAGGAGAATAAAGGTAAACTCGTTATACGTAAAGGAAAAGGAGAAAGGCGAAAAATGACGATGATGCACTTTCACGAAGCTACTACGTACAGTTGGACGTCATTTGTAAACTATAGGTCAGAAATTGTTATGGAAGTATTAAGTGTCAATAATCGGGGGAAACATGACAGGCGAGAGTTTCAACTCTACCTAGAAAACCGATAATATAATCGAGAATCTCGAATTTCAGAGGTAGAAAAGAAAAGCACGACGAAGTATACTGCGTTTTCACACGGCGGGGGGAAAAGAGAAAAAGGTGGAGCCTGTTTTGAATGAAACGATCATATTTGAGCGGGTAGATAGGTATTTTATGAGATCAGAGCCAAAAATATGAGATGAAAGTCGACGATGATGGTGCGGAGGGAGCAGCAATAATAGCATCAGGGAAAGTATAGTATATAAACCTCGTAGTTTGAAACTTTCGCGATCTTATTTGTATAATGAAACGAAACCGCGAGCGAACGAGCGGATAATAATTCACCGCCTACTGGCAAGAGAAAAAAAATTAGCGAAAAATTTACTCATACTCGCGACACGATGAAACGAATATGGAAATGACAGCCCGGCTCCCACACCGCGGACCATACCGTATTCGCAAAGCGTGTGACACTTTTTGAAAATTCGTTTCGACTCTGCAATGAAAGTTACCTATAATGTAAAGCAAAGAGAATTTCATATACATTCAGTTTCGACATCGGCAAATATGTCAAAGCGCTGTTTATACACTGCAGATATCCAGGGTCATTCCTATCCGTACACCGTCTTGACGTTTTGCAAAATTTCGAAAGGCTGATACAGCGGTGGCATCTGATCGTAAATGCAGAAGTTTCATGCTCAAAGACTTGCGCGGCAAGTGATAAGAATTCGGGAGCACAAAATTGATCGACTCGTCTTTTCTGTTTTCTCCAGATTCAAAATGCGGCGAGCCATTCTGGTGAGCCTGCTGCTAGCAGCACAGTGTTCCGCATTGGACCAAGTAACTTACGGTACTTCATCGTTCGCTCAAAGTTCATCCTCTTCTAATCAACGACAAGAACAACAGCAATGGTCGTGGCAAGACACGGGCAAGGATCTTTTAGGTGCTGCAGATACTCAGGATGGCGCTTTCCATCCCGTATCATTCACTGCGCCCGATGCGATCAAGCAGGGACAACAGCAGAGCGATCTCCAAAATGTAGGGACTGTAGGCTATCAGCAGTACAACTCTAACGTGCAGCAAGACAGCAGCGGAGTTGCTCAGGCTTTCGATCAGCAGGCTATTCAGACGGTGAGTATCGTTACGAAATGACGCGATTAATCGATCGGTAGAAAACAGTAGAAACTAACTTCGTTTGAGGGAAAACGTAAAAAAAAAAAATATGATCATATGTCTTGCAGGTTGAAACTGTGATTGATGATATTCTGGTATCGAATCGACAGGGTCGTAACTTGGAAGGATACGACGAAGTCTACTCAGACCCGAATGTTAAGAGCGCCCTTCAATTGGGAAACGACACGGTTGCTCGCGCCTACATCAAGGACAAGCTTTGCTCTCTGGGTCTGATGAACGTGAGTGCAGTTTCTTAGTTTGTGCACTCTCATCGTTTTGCTTACGTCAAAAAATTCTGACCAAACGCGTTCACTTCAACCCGGTTTCTTTTCTCATCCTCACAGTGCGACGAGCCCGAGGGTAGACGTCCGTACTACTCCCCTCACAGAGATATCCAGCCGCAAGAAATAATCTACGCTCAACCAGTGACGATAAAACCGGTCGGGAGACCTCTGCCAGCGATCCCCGTAAAACGTCCGTACGGACCACCTAGGCCGGTCCCAATCCCTCCTGGTTTCGGCTCTGGACCACCCGGTCCAATTTACTCCGGACCACCTGGCCCAATTTACTCCGGACCACCGGGCCCGTTTTCCGGACCTCCGTCATTTTCCGGGCCGCCAAGTTTCAGCGGACCTTATTCTGGATTCAAGAAGCCCGGTCTGATCTACGACTCGAAGCCTGTTTACGAAGGGGGACCGTCATCTTTCGAAGGAGATTTGGAATATGAGGATAAATTTATCGACAAGAAGCAATTCAGCGGATCCCACATCGGCGGTTCCGGAGTTCAGCAGCACGTCCACCATCACTATCACCACGGCGAGGATGGGAACGGGGGTGGAAAGGCTCCAACAGTTGTGGTGAATAATCCTGGTCTCGTTTCTGGCACTGCTGGTTCGGCGATTGGACATGGCGCAATCGGAGGTAACGGATTCAACAATTACGGATACGGAAATTCCGGGGGATACGGTAACGGAGGAGGTACTTACAACGGATTCGAAAGCTTCAAGAAAGAGTTCAAGATCAAAACACCGTCGTCGGGGAACAGCTTGATTGGCTCATCGAGCAATACCTACGCGGACAGATATCCGAGCTATGAAAAACCACGGCAGGACTCCGCATGGAATGGGAACACGAACAAAGGATTCTCGAACAACAATTTCGACAGTGGTAAACAGTTCGGTTCGTTCTCGAGCAGTCAATATGACTCCGTTTCATCGTCGTCCAATGGTTTCGGATCTAATAACGGTTACGGATCTGGTAGTAACGGCAATTTCCCGTCGAGCACCGGGCTCGGATCTAACAACAACTTCGGATCGAATGGCAACGGGAACTTCGCGTCGAACAATGGATTTGGATCCTCGAACGGCGGTTTCGACAACGGTCTATCTTCCTCGAACTTCGATGACTGCGTCTGCGTTCCGTACGAACAGTGTTCAGCCGTTGATCAACTAGGTCGGAAAGACGATCTTTATTTGGCGCTGGATCCACGCAATCTTGGCAAAAATATCGAGGCTGAAACAGTGGAAGTTGTACTGACAGACGGGAATGGCACGATGAGCGTTGTGCGGGTACCGAAGGGCGTCAATGTGACCGAAGAAGCTGAACACAAGAACGAGGAAGAGGAAAAAGCTGCCAAAGCCAGCATCGAGGCTAAAGAAGAGGAAAAGACTGACGAAGATGGAGCTAAGAGGAGCAAGCGAGACGTGAAGAGCGGAGATGATGAGAAAGCGAAGAAAGTCGACGCCCAAGGGGTGAGTCACTATTTTTTCTACGCTCTTTATTTTTTTAACAATCGTTCAAGCTGAAGATCCAATTATCACTCGCCAGATTGGCATTTAGCTGAACGAACAAAAAAACAACGCACGGGTTCTGAATTCCAGAAATTTTCGTGCCGTACCTGGCTCTTTGGGCTTCTTTTTCATAACGCTTTCTTTAACGCTATATACCTACTCACGCACTTTCGCTCACTTCCAATAACTCTTCAAATTTCTCTCTTCAAATCTTCAGACCCAGACTGTATATGTATATGTATATAGTATACGTCGACTGAGAGACTGACAAAAACAAAACGAAAACTGCAGCGACCACTCTGTATACAATTTGACCTTCGAAAACTTCTGTCACCTCATCCGATCTCTTACACCTCTTGTACGTACATACATACCTCACTATCGGTTTTCCTCACGAAGAGATGATAAAAAGAAAGAGTTCACCCGGGGAAATAAAAATTGTGCACAATAAGGCGGAGGAGGCGCGGAGTTGCAATACTTGCCAAAGCATATGCCGCGTATGAGCGTGAATCGGGACCCGGGACAATGTTATGAAGGGGTTGGTATTGATCGTATTATATTGCGGTATTCGTGGTAACATTTGGAATAGCGGCGAAAGGCGTAATGTAAAGAGCAAAAATGATGATGGAAGTGCAGTCTAACACCAACGTGCTAACCCCTGAATTCCCGGGTCTTAGTAACACTACCAACAAGTGAGTGAAATATTTCCAGCGGCTGGTCGTCGGCGACCTGGACACATCGAAATTGAACCTGAAGCCAACCTGGGGCGTAAGTTTTGGACTTCCACAAGGCGGAGGCGGCGGAGGAGGTTACCCGATAAACCCCTACGGTGGAGATTCGTTGATAAATCCATACCCAGGGTACGGGGCAGGAAATCAGGGTCTTAATCTCGGTCTGGTATCGGTTAATCCATTAGTAGCTGTTCAAGTAACGAACGACGAATTCGGCGAGAAGGTAGTCAAGCCATTCGTGAATCTCCACGTGACTCCGAATCACGGACTAGTTCATAAGCTCGGGAACCTACTCGCCTACAAAAAACAAGTCCTCCTTGGGAAACCGACGGGCGGATATTATCCCCCGCATTACTCCCAGGGTCCACCGATCTACCACAAACCATTCAGCCCACATTACCCGAGTCACGGTGCAGATGGATTCGGTATAGTTTATCCGGAAAAGCCGCACTACCATCACCATTCCTCGCATTACAACAACAAACCCCATTACTCGGGGGGTCAATATTTCGGGCACAATGGGGGATATTACCGTGAAGATAATGACTACGACGGCAGCGATTATCCGTCCAGTGATTTCGGTGATTACTCCGATGAGTACTACAGGAATTTGAGGAGGAATAATACCCAGGCTAACGGCGGCCAGGCTCTGAGAGATACCGATTATAACGACAGTGCCGAGAACGATTGGGAGCCCGCGACGGGAACAGGAAATAGCGCGGATTTCGTTAAGAATACCGGAGGTACCCGAGGTACCGGAAGCGCAGGGAGAGTGGCTTTTCCTCAAAGACGTAAACGCGATGTTAATCGAGTCGATGATCAAGCTCAGGAGGTAAGAGCTTCTGGTGAAGATTTTTAGTCGCGGGAGAGAGATCTGGCTAGAGGCTGGACGCGATCATGCGAATATGACATTTCGAACGGATGATGTGGATCAACTTCAAACGCACTGCACAACGAGGACACTGTGACCCGACCGGAAACACGCGCACAGAGCTACGATGATGATTTTCTTCTTTTCCCTTTCTTTCTCATACAGAAAACAAAAACACACGTATTTTCAAATCTTGCCTTGCCTTCTTCGGCTATCTTCTTTCAAATTCCTTCTTATCTCTTTCATCTTATCTAAAACAATTCCTTTCACTTTCTATCGCTGTTTATAACCGCTCGCTATATTAGTACGTTCTTATCTTCATAATTTATTTATTCAAATTTCACTTTTATCTCTTTCTTTCTTTCTATCTTTCTTTCTTTCTTTCTCTCTTTCTCCCTGTGAAAGTTGACTAGAATGACACCCGCTACTAAAAACCGACTACCGACTAACTTATGGCATAGAAAAATTTCATGGCAAATTTTACAGACTCAAATTACTTACATATATGTATATACAGACGATCCTGCATTTCATCCATTACTCTTTCATCGCCATCGGTCTTCCAAACACTTTTTCTTCTCTATTTTTTCGCTTCTTTCTTTTCATGTTAGTAAAGTTGATCATTCGTGACTATATATTTCACCTCGAATCTTGCCAATTGACTTTCGCTGGTTGGTACCAAAGTACTAACATCGTATGTATACACCTATGTAGCAAGTAGAAAGCATGACGGATTCACGCATTCATTATCCACGAATGTATAGATATTCTAGGATAGACCTTGAGGAAAAAAATTAGTCATTTCACTTTACTCCTCTTTGTACTAAATTGTAAAAAAGTTCTGTTTCCTTCGGTGAACGCGTATCCGATACACTGTAATGGTATGCTCGCGAATTCCGCGTTCAATGTTATCTATGCTCACGGTATATTTGGGTTTTGGCAAATCTGATAATTCAATGGCCACAATTTTGAGTTCGGAATTATTAGTCTGCAAGACTAAGTAAGGCTGGAGTTCCTCAATTTCGTACTCAAAATCGATTCTCGAAATCCCTTTTTCTTTCAATTTCTCACAAACTTGCATATCGAATTTCTTTCGTGCTCCTGCTATACATACGCATGGAGCAAATTGATAAATTATTTTCAAAAATGACGCGAATAAGAACGAAAAGAGGAGAACAAAAAAACACCGTGGTCATTTTTGAAAGTGAAAATCTCCTTTCATCGGTCGTCCGAAAGAAATTGAAGCAACGAAAGAAAAAAAAAAAAACAAAAAAAAAACCTGCGGTAAAAAATGACAAACTCGTTACGAATCTTCATATTTTCCGACAGAGACAATTTGGAAGACCACCGGTATGCGGACCGCGTCACGTCTGCTGTCGTAGACCACAAATAAACCATTCAAGACCCGGCCGTAACGGGCAATGCGGAGTTCGCAATGGCCAGGGAATAAACGGACGTATAAAGACGCCAGTTTATGTTGACGGAGATTCAGAATTCGGTTAGTATTCGACGATACAAAGAAAAAACAAATAATAGCTATACCATTATTCGACGTCAATAAGATTCTCGATGGCGTTCCGTTACGAATTTTCACAAATTCCAGGTGAATACCCGTGGCAAGTGGCAATCTTGAAGAAAGACCCCAGCGAGAGCGTATACGTTTGCGGTGGAACGTTGATCAGCCCTCGTCACATCCTTACCGCAGCGCATTGTATAAAAACACACGCAGGACGAGACCTCAGAGCCCGTCTCGGAGAATGGGACGTTAATCACGATGTGGAATTTTTTCCTTACATCGAACGTGACATCGTTAATGTGATCGTTCACCCAGAATTTTACGCCGGAACATTGTACAACGATATTGCTGTACTGAAACTGGACCACGACGTTGACTTTGAGAGAAATCCTCACATCAGTCCAGCCTGCCTACCGAACAAACAGGACGATTTCGTTGGCGTTAGGTAAATTTCGATTTCTCGTTGTCAATAAAAAAATTTACAAAATTCATTACCTTCTATGTTACGTCTCATCCCAACGATTTATCGCCCGATTTTCGAAGGTGCTGGACAACGGGATGGGGGAAGGACGCCTTCGGCGACTTCGGAAAGTACCAGAACATCCTGAAGGAGGTCGATGTGCCAGTAATAAATAACGCAGTCTGTGAAAATCAGATGCGTAAGACGAGACTGGGATACAGCTTCAATTTGCATCCAGGTTTCGTATGCGCCGGGGGAGAAGAAGGCAAAGATGCCTGCAAGGGCGACGGCGGTGGGCCAATGGTTTGCGAACGTCAAGGACGTTGGCAAATAGCCGGTGTCGTTTCATGGGGTATCGGATGCGGCCAGGCAGGAGTACCCGGCGTTTATGCCAGGGTATCGCACTACCTTGATTGGATTAGACAAATCACTGGCCAGCATTAGATTATCCCAACAAGAAGTATTCCATTTCTATTTATTGATTATATAGGTACAATATCAAGGCCGAAGGCTTCGCGAGAAGCTTGAAATTCAAAAATTTCATAATACTGATAAGTATACAGGTATATTGATGAAAAATGAAAATGCAGGAAAACATTGATTACGTAATCATGGTTAATAATTTATCGGTTTTTTTTTCCTTCTCGTATTGTTTTATTTTATTTTTTCTGTTATTATATATATCACGTGAAAAAAACTGATTTGCGATATTTATTGTAATTTATCGTGTATTCTTAAGTAAGTTTTAATACCTATATATTTACAGCTTTTTCCTGTTTTGTTTTATATAATATCGAAGTATTTTCATTTTTTTCGTCGTGTCACGATCGGAGTGATTTTTTCCAATTTCTTTCATCTTTTTCTTTACTGATATTTTTGTTTCAAATATATTCGAGCAATATAACTTATTGTATATATTTACATTCGATATTTTTTATGATTATGATTATTGCTATCATTATTCATTATTATTAGTAGTATTAGTATCATTATATTTAACGTACAATCTCTGTAATAATATTATTATTATTATTATCATTACGATTCTTGTTTTATTTTATTATTATCTTTTTTCTTTCGTTCTCGAGATGTAATTTACAATAATTTCGATATTCGGGTTTGAGAAACGAGAAAAAAAAAAAAAAAATTTCATACCCGGAGCGTCAAGTAATGCATATTTCATTGCAATCCCTCACATTTATAATAAATGAATTAAACAAAAAACTTGTTGTTTCGAAAAGTAATAAGTCCAACATGATATTCTGTACTTGGTGAATCTTTCCTCTTCTTCGGTCCTGAATTCCATTCCCAAAAATATCTAGTCAACTGACTTGAAAATTGATGAAATAAAAATAAAACGTAAAAGGAAAGGAATAAAAATTAAATATTGAATAAGAAACTTCCATCGTTTTAATATGTGTGAGGCAAATGTCACAACACAAAATTAGATTACCGATTTTCTTTGTCCGTTTCCTTTTTCACATATTTGAGCGACGGAATGCAGGGCAAGATTAGAAAAAGAAAAAAAAAACCATAATAAATCATCGGTCACGAGGCAACACACAGAGTTTTTACGATATTAGATTCCGTTTAATTTAATATTAATACATTATTATTAAATCAAGTATAATATGATATAGTACAATGTCCACACCAACATAAACAGATTATTATCCCACCGAAAAGATAAAAAGCTTCTTCTGAGCTCTAATAGAGCGTCGGCATTGATCATCGGCATTGGAAGTGAAGAGCAATCGCAAATTAATAATTGGATATACATTACAAACGGTATTTATATTCATGCGAATGAAGATCAATAAATCTTGGTACGTTGTTTTAAAAAATTCGAAATATGGGAGAAAAGAGAGCAAGATATATACACAAAAAAATGCTATCTTGTAAATAATTTTCGTAATCATCGTTATTATTTTGTTCTCAGACAGGATTAGTTTATCGTTTTCCATTTCATCGTCTTTTCTTTTCTGTCGCAAAAGAATAATCACACTCCGATAATAATAACAATAATAATAGTGATATCGATACAGTAACGATAATGTATTCAAGAATGTTCGTAATCACAGCAAGTACCAGAATGCGTATGACCACCACCAGCTTGAGTAATTTCTTTGCCGCCACCGGCGGTTTTATCTGTAGCTGGATTCTTCTCCTGATGAAAACCGCTCAGGTCTCTTTTCATAGCGTAGGCATCTTCGCCGTCGGCATAATATTTTGGTTCCACTTCAGAAACTTCAAACTGTAAGCTACTTGTGTACAGATTCAAAGCGGCTCTGTTGCTTCTTCTGACGTGAAGCGATACGTATTTTGCTCCAAAACATTCCACCATCGCTCTAGATGCTTGGTTCATTAATTTCTGAGCAATGCCCAATCTCCTATGCGACCTTTTCACCGCTAAACTAGTTATGTGACCGTGAGGATTATCCTCGCAATCTTCCTCCATCTTCGCTAATACGTAACCCACTATTCGTCTCTTCTCGTCTTCGGCTACGTAACTCAATTGCGGCCACGATAACGCGTGGTAGAGGTAATATTTCATCTGGTAATTCTCTGGCAAACATTGTAAATTACAATGCTGCATGTTGAGTAAATCTTCCGTTGTGGCGCAGCGAATGTTTATCGACATTTCTCAAGTGGTTTTGTATTTTTATGAAGGAAGAGAAGAAGAAGAAAATTGAACGGTTTTTAAAGTAAATTTATAAATTTATATGCAATTCTTTTTTCTTCACGATACAATTCCTCTAGTCTCGACGAACTTTCTTTATCCTCGATCTGCCGGTTTTCAAATCATTCACGGTCGAAGACTCGCTCATACCACCGAGCAATTCACGAACAAATCGGAAACGGGATAAAAAGAATTTCCATACAAGGTACCAGCCTGCAATGAGAAACGGAGATAGATAGAATTTCATTACATATGGAAAGAAAGTTGCGAAGGATATGAAAATTCGCGTGTTTTTTTCAGTCCTGAATTTTATTGTTTATTGTGCAAAATGATCATTCCGTTCTACTAGAATAATATATGGAATAATCAACCGAAAATCCATTTCATTTTTATTTTTGAGGTTATTGTACGCAGAAATATTGACAGTGAGGTTATGTCTGACGAAGTGAAAATGCGTATAACTGTGAATGGGAAATTACGGAGTACGATTTCATCGATGTATTTAGATGAAAATGAGATTTGAAAAATATTCTTACCGAGTAAAACGAGTCCGAAAACAATAAGGAGACTAGAAATAACAGATAATGCAGCGAGAGCAATTTCCTGCATTATGTATTATTGGGATTTTGGATTATCTAATGAACTTTGTAGAGACTAAAAGTTTGTACAAATCGTTGTTTTCAAATGCCAACGAGGATGTGGACACATATCTACGCGCGTTCTAGTATCTAAATTAACTAATGTATTTATTTATTTATGTAATAAATAAATATAAATATGAGTAAATACTACTGGGATATTATGTTTTCCTCGTGTATGTCAGCGGTGCAGTACTTATTCACTCCACTATGTAATAGAAGACAAAGATAACACGCCATTTTGAATTTCGTTTCTATCCCCGATCCTGTGACGATTATTCAATATCTGAATATAACCTCTCGACTCTCTCCCCACCCCGAACGAAGCTCGACGATAATAAAATTAATATACATACGTGCGAAGGTGTATTGAAATCCTGGGTAAAAGTTCAATTATAAGATCGGTGCCAGTTTTCACAGGGTAAAAATTAGCTTGTGTTATTTAATCATTTGTTATAGGATAAATAAAAACCGATATTACAACAAAAGCGAGAAAACTCGAAGTTTTTTTTAATCGCAAGAATTCACGTGTCCGTAGGCTGCAGCGCCCGGTGTCGACCGGAAACATGCGTAGGATAAGAGCAACGCCGATAACAGCGCTACCAAACGGTCATTTTTTGTTCTGCACTGTTCCTAAAGAAGACAGTATTCTCGAGCAAAGAAGGAGTATGCTTGAGTGGAATGTGGAGTCGCCGCTGGCAATCTAACCTAGCTAACATAGGGAATATGTATATTTCATAATATCCGTACAATGTTTTTGAAAAGTGAAATACTCGACCACTTTGTGCCGTCATAGTAAACGGAATCTCGGAGTTTCATCAAATTCGATCGAGTCGTTTGTGTAAACCTACGATTCTCATTTTTGAAACGCTTTCTGCACATCCCAAGGAAGTGAGTCCAAACTCACCTTCTGGTGATCTCAATGACGCGTGAAATCCCAAGTGTTGCAAATTGTTGGATGCATTTTTACCCATTGTTGAATGTCGTGAGTCTTTAACAGCATCCTTTCAGGGAACTGGAACATGCGTGAAGTTGCGCAATGTCACACATTGTTGAGAGTATTGTTAATCATTGTTGAAGTCGCTTCCAGTTTTATTTCCTCTTAATTATAAAGAAAATTTTCGGCGCGGAGGAAGTTGCCGTCTGCGTTGATGATGTGTAAGTGACGCGTACGACAACAATTTTCTACTTTCTTCAAGGTCATTTCAATACACCACTTCTGTTTTAATTGTTTCCAACCATGGACCAACAGTTCGTTTGTGATTTTGGCTCACCGAAATTTGCTATTGATCACCTACGCATAAAACATACAAAGCATTCATATTCGGATATGGCGCGCTTTACCATTTTTCTGACGGAAGTCGGGACTACTTCTTCCCTTGCGGGACGCTGTAGATTTTATTCCAGAACTGACTGCGTGCTGCGGATCTCTAAAGGTTCTTGTTCTACGACTTAATTAACCCGCCGCCAATTTGCAGCTGGAAACTTGATAATTACAGTCTGTAATTTACAGATAACGTTGAACGTTGTAACACGGTTAAAAATTTTTTAACAGTTCCCAAGAATAGCCTACTGCATCTCCACTGAACGCTGTTCAATTTATCACCAGGAATATCATCAACACAATTGAAGTATTTATTGGACCGTACTTACCAAGAATACATTGACAGGAACTATGTAAGTCGATTTTAATTCTCTCTTATGAATGTCTATGAATCGGAGTATTATCATAAAAAACCTACGATCTCTGCTTTTCCATTCGTTTTCTATACATCTTTACCTTTTACATCGACTTTGAAAGTTCATATTTTCTTTATAATTCGTCTGTCGAATACGTTTGATTCTCACTATTATTATTAGTGTTATTATGGTTATCATCGTCGTCGTCGTTGTTGTTGTTGTTGTTGTTATTATTATCTGCTATAATCGTACGTCTCCAGCTTATTCAAAACAAACTGACGCGACTAAAAACAATAAACAAATATCACAAATCCTCTTACAGGGCATTTCGGGATAGGGATCGCGGCGACAGACGAGGAGGAGGAGGTGGAAGCCGAGGAGGTGGCAGTAGATTCGGAGGTCGAGACAGTGGAGGAAGTCGATTCAGCGGCGGAGGAGGTAGCTTCTCAATAATCCATAAGTCTAGTTCTACGACAACAGAACTTATCATCCTACCATAAATTTCTTCCTCATATAATAACAAAAACGACCATCACTGAATTCAGGTAGAGATTCAGGCCGAGATGGAGGAGGATCCTTCGGGGGAAATTCATTTAAGAATAAGCAGCCAGGAGAGCGCCTAAGAAAGCCGCGTTGGGATATGAGTTCTCTTCAGCCATTCAGCAAGGATTTTTATCAGCCGCACCCAAACGTTCTAGGCCGCAGTCCTCACATAGTAGAAATCTATCGTTCAGATAAGGAAATAACTGTCAAAGGATCCAACATTCCAGGACCTAATATATATTTCGAAGAAGGTGGCTTCCCGGATTACGTTCTCAATGAAATCCGTAAACAGGGATTCTCCCAGCCGACCGCTATTCAAGCGCAAGGCTGGCCCATTGCTTTATCGGGACGGGATATGGTCGGCATTGCTCAAACTGGCTCCGGAAAAACTTTAGCTTATATCCTCCCTGCTATTGTTCACATCAACAATCAGCCAAGACTTGATCGCAATGACGGTCCAGTGGCATTGGTTTTAGCGCCGACCAGAGAGTTGGCACAGCAGATTCAGCAGGTCGCCGCAGACTTTGGAAGCACTTCTCAAGTTAGAAATACCTGCGTTTTTGGTGGAGCTCCTAAAGGCCCGCAGGCTAGAGATTTGGAGCGAGGAGTAGAAATTTGCATCGCTACTCCGGGAAGATTAATCGATTTCCTAGAAAGAGGAACGACAAATTTAAGACGATGTACTTATCTGGTTTTAGACGAGGCGGATAGGATGCTCGACATGGGATTCGAACCACAAATTCGAAAAATTGTTGAACAAATTAGACCGGATAGACAAACGCTAATGTGGAGCGCAACTTGGCCTAAAGAAGTTCGTAATCTTGCCGAAGAGTTTTTAACGGATTATATTCAGATCAATATCGGGTCTCTTCAACTCGCAGCTAATCATAATATTTTACAAATTGTTGATGTTTGCGAGGAGTATGAAAAGGAAGGAAAACTCATGAAGCTTCTCGAAGAAATTTTCAACGAACCAGAGAATAAAACTATCATATTCGTCGAGACTAAAAGAAAGGTTGATGACATCACCAGAGCTATAAACAGGTTCGGATGGCAAGCGATCGGCATTCACGGCGATAAGAGTCAACAGGAAAGAGATTATGTCCTAAATCGTAAGAAAATGGCAAAATATTAAAAAAAAAATTTCCTCATTTTTATTCACTTTTCCTATTTTCGAATAAAATTTGAATTGATTCATGTTTTCACAATTTTTAGAATTCCGGGCTAGCAGATCTGCTATTTTAGTTGCAACGGATGTAGCGGCCAGAGGTCTCGGTGAGTAAAAGACAAAGGCGACGAAGGAATATTTGATTTAACGATAATAATAATAATAATAATACCAATAATAACAACAATAATAATAATAATAATTCGAAGATGTAAGGGTCAGGCTGCGATGGTTGATTATGAGTAGAAACAAATACAAATGTGGCAACGGACTACGGCATTTGCCAGACTGATTGTACGCAGGTGCTTTCTAGCTCCAACTGTACGAATGAAGACTATTATTAATGTTTTATTTATTTTAATGTGTGATTGACTGTTTTTTTGGAGTAGAAAATTTTATAATGAGTTTTTTCCAGGACTATTATCAAATGAAGTAATCAAGATACATTCAATAAGTAATTAAGATTCCAAATACTCTGCCGTTTGATAGAAGAGTTAATAAGAGAGAGACCGAAAACGTGGAATTTGAAAGATTCCATGAAATATTGTCATGATTTTCAATGCAGTTCGTTGGACCGCAGAGTATTTGTAAGAACTTAGATCTGTACGATAATTTAAATAAGTCCCTGATAAAATCCAATGCGAGTTGTCAGTCTGGTAATAATATGCTGTTTTCTAATATTATTTTTTCAGAGGCACATGCGACGGAGTTTAATTATCTCAGATAAAGAACTCTGGAAGTGCTTGCTTGGGAAAAGAATACATACAAAATAAATAGGTACATACAATAATATACATAGATTGAGGCGTGACTGCTGGTCTCCGCCGCTTCCCCCCTTCCAACAAGCTAACAATAAAAAACGCTGTGCCTCGGGTTGCCGTGCCACTTGAAATACACTCTCGAAGGTCCAAAGTATGGAAGAGATTATAGGGATTATACTCTAGGGCACTTATAACCTGGGAGACAGCAACCCATGGAAGAATGTGGGTATATTAATGATTGAAATTTAATTTAATTTTATGTCGCGATGAATGGTTTTTTTCTATTTCGTTTCTCCCCTACGTTTACTTATTAAAACAAAACCGTACATTGAATTGCACATTTCATTCTTTGCGATGCTTCGCTTCTCAAATTAGTGAACTTTACTGAATGTAAAGAATATTTCGAACGAAGAAGAATCAATTTCTAAGATCAGCTTATATAGGATCCATACTTTGGCGCGGGAGAGAAGGTTGTGGCTATGCCAAAATCACTAGGACTTAATACTATAATGTCTAAAGTGAGAACCATCTGAGGTCTGATTCCTGTACATTCAAAAAACAAAAACAAAAAGTGTCTTTACATTTCCAGCTATAGCGCATAACAGGTAATTTTCATATACCAGACATACTTGCTCTTTGTGCTCATTTCGTTTGATTCCCTTTTCTTTTCTCTTTTTTTCAATTTTAATCTACAGATATCCGAAAATCAAAAAACATGGTTGAAACTGAAAGCATTGTTTTTTAAGAAAAGGAAACTAATAATGAGTGACGAAGTAACAAGTGGGTTTGATTCAAAGAATGGTAATAAAACTGACACAGAGTTAAACTTCTACATAATATAGATGTTGAAGATGTGAAATTTGTGATAAATCTGGACTATCCATCAAATTCCGAAGACTACGTACACCGAATTGGCCGCACTGGTCGTTCACAGAAAACTGGAACAGCCTATGCATTCTTTACGCCTGGCAATGCTCATAAGGCTAACGATCTTATTCAAGTATTAGAAGAGGCGAAGCAAGTCGTTAATCCAAAACTTTATGAGCTTTCTCGTAACCCTGGGGTTTTTAAAAGTGAGTGATCCCCGTTGTCATCAATTCTAAATAACATCTAACTGCCATTCAGTGAACAATTTCACCTTATTTCGTTCCCTTTCAGGAGGCAGATTTGGAATTCGTAGCGGTGGTGGCGGAAGCTCAGGTGGTCGGGGAGGAGGTGGATCACGAGGATCACGCGGTGGTCGTGACGGAGATAGAGGAGGGAGATATGATCGAGGTAGTAGCACAGGTGATAGATCAGGAAAATGGAGTAGCGGAGGAGGTGAAAAATTGTTTAATTGAACTTCAATCTCCAAGATCGAATCCAAGATCTAAAAAGATCTTGGATTCGAATTGTTTTCTTAGAAGCAGATTTTAATATCTGAAACTCACTTTTGGTAAACAAAAGTATCCGTATAGTCTTACGAAAGGAGAAACGAGAAGAGTAAATTCACAACTGGAATAAAATATTCCTTATTTTTAGTAGACGAAATCTGCTGAAAAATGTTTTTTTCCTCATCTATGAATTATTATTACAGGCGGAAGTTACAGTGGCAAATCCTCATTCCCTTCAAATAACTACAACTCCAGTGGCGGAGGTAGTTACGGTCATAATAACGGGAACAGTAGTTATGGCGGCGGCGGCGGTACTGGCGGAAGCGGTGCAGGTGGCTACGGCAGGCAGCAAAATGGTTACTAATTAGAGTAGACGCTGAAAGATCGTTTGAATGTGAGTAAAGTAAAATAAAAAAAGAAGAGACAATGGTCTGATCCTGAACAGTAGATTGGAGCATTATATTACATTATATTATATTATAAACTGAGAATTCGAAATCGTTGATAAGTTATCTTAGATCATCGCTCATCTCTGCACATAGAATATAAACACAGATAAAAGATTGTTGTTTACTTCGGGACGCCAAGATGGCAAAAAATTATATAAATACTACGCATATGTTATGAAATATTATCGAAAGAAAGAAAAAGAGAGAGAGAGTTGAGACGAGCTTCATTCATAGCGGAACCGTTTTTGCATATTAGGTATAGCTACTTCATCCGTTGATTGATTATCCAAATAATCAATTATCTCTAACAGATTTATATGATAGATAGGGGAAAATTACCTGAATATTGAGAGAGAATTTATTAGGCCGTAAGTGAAAGAAAACAAAAAAAATATATCTATGAATATGAAATAAGAATATAAATGAATAAAAAATGTAAACCAAAACCGAAATCCACATTTTTTTCGTTCAATTACTTTTCTTTCTGGTTATTCTTCCTCACGATTTATTCTATGATAATATAAATATGTATGTGGTATAGACTTCGACTGTATAGTTTGTTCTGATCCTGCAATTTTTTGCTTCGTTCAAAATCCTTCCAATTACAGAGAAAGAATGATGAGTTATAAACCAAATACTGTAATTCATGCGATTAGCTAATTGATATCTCGTATTTAATATCCTGTTATTCTATATTATACGGTTTACGAACTGAATTGAAAATAATATTTATTTGAAATTATGATCGTCCCAGACACTAAAAAAGCTGAATAAAAACGAAGCATACGAAGAAAATAAAAACCGATAAAAATTTGTTGTTTCCTCGAAAACCGCAATAACACATTAACAACAGTATTCAATTGTATATTTATATGATAGCTGTAGACGAAAGAGTAACGAGATGATAATATGATTGACGGAATTCTTGGATTTTCGCAATATGATTATCATTAACAGGACGGGACAAACAACTATAGTATGTCGTTTCCATTTATCGATTGATTGATACCCGATTGAGATGTTTGTATATACGTAAGTGAGTAAGTATAATGTGCCCATAATTTGATATGGAAAGATCGTTGAATCGATTGAGCCAATTATTATTATACGTATAATTGTATAATGAATTGCGTTCGAACGAGTTCTAGAAACAAGTAGTATAACTGTGAGAGAGTAAGTATCTAACAGAGGCGTGCTCGTGGATCGTGTTTTACTCTTTTTAACATCGACACGGCGCATTCCATTGGAGCGCGATTTGAAGTCTTATCAGAGCGTTGAGTGTAGAATACCTTTCTACACTCAACGATCAGAGATCACCCGATGCGCGGGGACTCTCGCGCATTGTATTCACACACAATAGGTATGTATATACATGCACAACAAACATACCTATAATGTTCAAACACACGTGCATCTATAGTATGTTTATGCATGATTTCAGCATTCTATTAAAAAATCGCGTGCAGGTATAATTTTCCGCTACTTATAATTCCGGGTCATCCTATATGCTTATATCATTCTTGTTTCTTCTTTTTTCTGTTTTTTTTTCTCAAGTCACTCGATTACCATAATCGCATTTGCTTCTTCACGGTAGATATATCCGTAATTATCATTGTTATTATTATTATATAGGCGCGCAGGTATCACGAACATACCTATGTATTTTATAATAAATTGATACATTACACCTATAACTCGTCGACGCAGTAAGAGCTCATGAAATATCAATTAATGCCCCTCCTATCACATAGTTCGAAATCCGAATGTTACCACCGATATAATATATGATTCGTATAAAAAATAAAAATTGTGATGTAGTCTATGCAGCATCAGTAGGTATGGATTTTCCATATACCTATGCATCTAATTCCTCTTCATCGTCCATCGTTGATTTAGACGGTAAGTTGTAACGTGCCGCGGAAGGGGAAGGCAAGGGAAAAGAAGGGTTGGCGCTTGTGTGATACATCCAGGGGCGGTGTCACGACGCGCGCAGTGTCCGCCGGGAATCCGCAGACGTAGGTCGCCAGTGATTACCAGTGATGAGTGAGTGGCTGGTGAGCTAGCGGTGGCTGGTCAGTTTCGTGTCGTCCGTGTGCATACATAGAAATTCTTCACACGTCAATTCTACAACGATAATAGAAAACAATAACATCACACACGATACTAGTTCTTATACATAAAACAGAATTTTACGTGCCGAAAACAGATTCGAACACAGTTTATCTGATATACATTCGCAATACATAATCTGTGACAAATATATCATTATATTTAACAATTATTATGACGGACTTCGCAAAGGATGGTCGCGTTTGGTGCGATGGATGGTAATTCTACATATCTATCCGTCTTTCCATCTGTTTCATATTCAAGAATATCGTCATGATGTATACCTATTCCTATTTTTGATTCCGATCGTAACGACGCAGGCGGTGTAGCCTTCGTACAATAATTTTAACATGTGGCGATTTTTACGGGAGGAATTTTCCTCTTCAGTTTTACCTCCCTCGCCTCGCCCCGCCGCCCGCCACGAAACTTATGGCGCGAACTATTCGATAGCCAGGCCAGGCGCTACAAAACGCGTCATTCAATGATTCAAGATATGTGTCTCCGCGACCAGTCATTTTTATTCTAATCTTTGTCCATGTGGAGTTAACACTCGAACTCATCAATTTTTGAGGAATTGGCAATTAAAAATTTTATTCTAATCTTCTTGTTATTTTTACTTTTCAGCTACGACATGGTTCACTTTGGCCACGCCAATTCGCTCCGACAGGCCAAAGCCTTGGGAAATTATCTTGTCGTCGGTATTCACACGGATGAAGAAATTGCAAAGCATAAAGGACCCCCTGTATTTACTCAGGAAGAACGGTAGTTATGAAATTATATCTGATCTCATATACTTGGCAATCTTCTAGCATTTTTCACACCCGTATTACTTGTTCATGGTTATATTGTGGTTGATTACAAAACAGTCAACGTGGCATTTGCTTCTAGCGTATATCATATACCTATGTTGCACGTATGTATGGTAATAGTAATTAAAAACGGGCCTGAAAGTATAGACTATGAAATTTCAATGGACGCGCAATGCAGTTAAGAGCAAATATTATTGAACACTAGGGGTGTGCGAGTACCCAATTTACTCGGGTCCTCGGTGTTCGTGTCGGGTCGGGTACACGTCGAGTCGAGATTTTTTTATCAATCGATATAGTCTAGTACTCGATATAGTCGGGTACTCGATGTATCAATCGGGTACTCTAATGTTTCGGAGTACTCGCATGATTACCGCTACTTAACTCGTGTACCTGTCGGATTTTAGAAGAATTCCTCCATGCATCCATGTCGTTGAGTAATTCAAATTTAGCTGAGTATTGGCTATGACTTCTCATTTAAATTTTTATGTAATGTAATAATTTAGCAGTACGGTTAGTAGCTGACAATAAGAACCATGATGCGGGATGTATTTAGAAAACGTATCAATCTAATCATAATTTTATTAAATTATATGACTATTAATAGATATCATCATTATTCATTCAATTGCGATTAACTGTGTCGCATGCGAGTATTTCGAAACATTAGAGTACCTGAAAAAATGAGAGTACCCGAAAACCTTCGAGTGTCCGAAAATGTTCGAGTATCCGAAGAAGTTGGAGTATTCGGGCCGACAAAACTGAAAATTACTCGACTCGACCCGACTCGAAAAAAGGTCTACTCGCACACCCCTGTTGAACACCTATATATTCATAAGTCAGAATTCATCAATTCTTTCATGTAGTCATTCAGAATTTCACTTGGAAAAAAGTCCTACCATTCGAAATTTTTGGTAGCTTGGAATTCTAAATATTTTACTAGATTGGTATAATGAGCCGCGACAAAAATTATATAAATTTTACCACCGTATAGGCGTGGAATTTTACTGCAAGCTATATTTATTTCACTGCCACACGTGAAGATATCTCAAGGCCAAGGCTAACTGCTTCTCAAAACTGACGTCGACAAACTTATAACGATATGGTATGGGTACAATTGTATGCATGGAACATGAAACTAGTTTTTTCTAAGATTGGCGAGGCGATTGAAAAACCGGTCATATCCAATATTGAAAGAGCGTGTTCAATATATTTGTTAGGAATTTGTAGGAATAGCTTGAAAGCCTAAGAAGAAAAAAAATAGAAAAAATGTTATATTCTTTATGCTGGGAAACAGCAGAAAATACAACATTTACAATACATGATAAACAGAATAACAGAAATTAGAAATAATCGTCGTATATTATTCTTATATCTTTTAAATCTATCGTATATACATACTTGACCTGGTTTTGCATTATTATCTCATGAATGATCGATGCCAGAACAAAACGTGCTTGCTAACTTACATACAATCGTATAATAATCAATATCGGAGCTCTGCGCTATCTACGATGTAGTAGATAGAAAGACTGAGGACAATTCTTTCTTAAACTATCACATTACTCATCCGTTTGATCTCTATGGATGAATATTTACAGATCATCGTAACGTCACCGCACCTTTTTTTACTCCCCAATCTTTTTTTACTTTAATCACGCAGCAGGGAGATTTTAAAACGATAATTGAATAGAAAAAACTTCTGATGAATGAATTGAAATTTAAAACTAACAACAATATATATTTGACTATTTAGTCTATTGTATTCTCTTTTTCTCTTCCTTTCTTGATACAATCAGCTACAAAATGGTGAGAGGGATAAAATGGGTTGACGAAGTAGTCGAAGGGGCGCCTTACGTTACCACTCTAGAAACTTTAGACAAACATGAATGTGCAATTTGCGTTCATGGTGACGACATCACTACGACCGCCGATGGAGTGGATTGCTATCATTTAGTCAAAGCTTCTGGTCGTTATAGGTAAATTTTGATTATCTAATCTGAGATTGATGAAAAAAGAGTTATTACTCTTTATATCAATGATAACACAAAATAATCTTCCTCTTTCTATTGATTCCTTCCGTATTGCAATTCATATATTATAATAACGCAATCTGATAAAACAATGATAAAGATAATGATCTAATCAATCGACACCAATCTCCATATCTACGCACACCCACTTATTGTTATATCACCTGATGCGTAATTATTCTGTGGAATTTAACATCGTATGATGTTAATTCTATTCATGCGATAAAAAATTTATCGCCACGTGTGATGTGGCATATGAAAAAAAGTGTTAAAGATTAACATGAAACAAAAATAATCTGCTCTTATCACTTCTCGACTAATTTCTTTTTCCAATTAAAATCAGAGAAGTTCAAAGGACAGCGGGAGTTTCAACGACCGATTTAGTCGGCCGAATGCTTTTAATGACACGGCAACATTTCAAACAAGGAGATAGCGAGTACAGCGTAGATCAAGAGCCTAGCGAAAGTATGGGGCAGGATAGAACTGCTCGAAGTCCTTGGACAGGGTGTTCGAAGTTCCTTCCGACAACACAAAAAATAATACAGTTCAGCGACGGTAAAAGTCCGCAGCCTGGAGACAAAATTGTTTATGTAGCCGGAGCCTTTGATTTATTTCACATCGGCCATCTAGATTTCCTTGAAGCAGCTAAAAAGGAAGGCGATTATTTGATCGCCGGCTTACATACAGATCCTGCGGTTAATAGATACAAAGGAAGCAATTATCCCATCATGAATCTACATGAAAGAGTTCTGAGCGTTTTAGCTTGCAAGGTAATCAAATGGATAAATTTTATTCTCATTTTCATATACGTGTGTCATAAAATTGATGATATTAATTATCAGTTTTCATACTCCTTGTTTTTGTTTGATTTTGTTCTCATTTTCAACAGTATGTTAACGAAGTTGTAATCGGTGCGCCTTACGAAGTCACCAAGGAACTAATGGAGCATTTCAATGTCTCTGTTGTATGTCATGGTCAAACGCCGATCATGCCATGCGAAAATGGGGCCGATCCTTATGCGGAACCAAAACTACAAAATAAATTTAAGCCACTGAACAGCGGGAGCGATATGACAACGGAAAAAATTGTAGAGAGAATCATACTTCACAGGTAGGACTCATCATTTCTAGCTACTTTTATTAAGTAGTTGATTATTGTCGGACGCAAATCTTGCATTTCATTTTCCATTTAACAACATTAATGCTTTGACGTTATTTCGTGGCAGTTCTTCGTTCAGATTAATATTCTTGATTTCATATTCCAATGAATCATTTTTAACGCTTCTAAATGCTGCTAAGTAGCTATTAATTTATCGTGAATTCTTTAATGTTATACTAATCAGAAAGTAAATAACATTTTGTGTTGACTGTTAAGAGATTAATTAACTAATTGTCTAACAATTCTTAGAAGTTTGTGGTTTTTGTGGTATTTTTATTTTTTCGTTTATATTTTCTTCCTTTCTAGTTTTGTGTTTTATTATTTTTATTTGAAAGCTGAGGTTTCTCCTGCAAGATTTTTTCTCTACTAATGTCAGTGTATTCATTTATTTAGTTATTAGTTAATTTTCGTTCTTTCGTTTCCATTTATTGTATTGAGTATTACTGTTTCTTTTTTTTTCACTTTATCCCTGTTATAGGTCAGAAGAGCTCATTTCAGTTGTTAAGAGTTTGAAATTGAGTTCATTGAATGATTGATTGAAAAAATTAATTGAAAACAAAAAATAACACAAACAAATTGGCTGTTTTTTTACCATGCTGAGCCGCCGCCGCAACTACTTCTTCCCTTCCGCAGGGATGCAAAACAAACAAACCATATTATATTATATTTTTTATACGCTGGAATGTATAATCCACTCCCGTTTATTTATTTCTCTATCTATTATGCTCTGTTTTTGGTTTATTCAATTTTATTTCGTTTTTCAATTATTATCGTTATAAGTTTAAGTTACTTATTTTTGTTATTAATTTTTAGGTATCTAGCTAGTTAGTGGGTAGAATTTATTATGTTCTATCACTGTGATCATTTCTTTTAATAGTTTTTAATTCAATTATCTAAGGGCAAGGCGGCGCCTTTGGTCAAAATGTTTCTCATTCTGATATTTATGATATTCAGTCAATGTTTGTGTTACTCGCGTTATTTAGTGAAACGTATTTCGCTATCTTGTGCCTCAAAAACATACTCAATGAGATATAGACTGAATAACATTTCAGAAACAGTCAGCTCATTGAAGCAGGGAACATTTGCCGCGAGATAATCACGAAAAAACCATTTCTTTTATCATTTTATTTTCATGACCAGTATTGAAGGAGCATCCTCTCCCGCAATTCTTGACCTCAAGAGCTGGTGATTTTTTGTTGGATTCTATAGACTAATCCGAACATTCAATCGTTTAGGATTTTGTTTATCTCAATACTTCCTCAAATGATGCGACGTAGAAATCGGGAACCTCATATCATCCATATTTCAAGGCCAAATATTTTGACCAAACGTTCTTTCCCTCGCACAGCAATTACCATATTATTATTATTATTGGATTATTATTCATGCATGTGTTGTATCGATATTTTAATCTTTTTCATAGTGTCTTCGACTGATCGCACTGGTGCAACGCTGGTCTATTTTTATGTCTTGTCCGCCGTGAATCAGAATGAATCTGTCCGTAAATCACAGCGCAATGACGTCGCCATACCTGCACTGAGCATCCATGGGCTCCCAAAACTTCATACACTCGTTGCAAAATCTTTGCACTAGCCTTGACGGTGAAACACTGCGTGAAAAGTGTATTGCGAGTGGTTGTGCAATGTTGCATGAGGAAGACATGGTACGCGACTTCAGTGTATACCAGTGCATCAGTCGAGAATGCTATTAAGCATTATTCTTTCATACTTGTATATCAGGCTGTTCGTATGATATTGAACGAAAAAATGTGAATTTTTCTCCTGCCTCATCTGGATATTCTTGTAACCTTTCACAGACTGAGTACAACTTCAATGGATCGTTCAGGATTTTTCCAGATTTTTATTCTCGGCGCCTCGCTTTCACAGTCGCTTGAAAATCATGATTCTTGGAATTCGTACATCTTTTGATTATTCTTATTTGAATGATGTTTACGAAAATAATTTTCGTAGTTGATTACACCGGTCGTAAAAAAAAATTTTTTTTTTTCTGTCTGATTTTAGTTCATTATTTTTTCATTTGTCGCGCATCGCAACAATGAAAAAATGTATACTCTTCACTCTCTTGTTGTAGCGATTTTCGATTTTATTGGCTGATACAGCCGTTGGCCGAGTAGGATATTTCACCAGACAATTATTTTCATAAAGTTCATCGAAAAATGAACACTTTTCCTATGTTTCGGTAGCTCACTGAGGCGATAAGAGCTACTCCACTTGAAAAATGGATAAATTCCAAAAATCAAATTGTTTAAAATGCCATTAAAGGCTGTTGAGGCGGTTGGAGATTAAGACCTGAGAAAAATTATGAATGATCTTCCAAAGTAGTAAGTTGCAGTTGAGGAAAGTTGTGAGAAAAAATTCAGATGGTCGAGGAATAGTGACCGTCTGAGTTTATACGGAATGGTGCCCCGTATATTTGAATTTATATGCCGTTGGGTTCAGCTTCTTCTTTTTTCTTGTCCTCATACATTATTACATTATTACATTATTAATATTATACTTTATTATCGTATTTATTATAAAATAGAGTACATATGAATATTGTGTGCGTTTAAATTTACAGATTGGAATTCGAGGACAGAAATATTAAGAAGGAAAAGAAAGAGCTGGCTGCTTACGAGGCTTTTGTCAAATTGAAATCAGAGAATGTTGAGCTGGCTGCATAAACCCCCTTGAAAAATAATGAAAATAATAATAAACAAAACAAACAGTGAGGGAATAAGAGAAAGAATCAATGAGAGAGGGGCGAGAGTGGTCTGTAAGAATCTGTACATAATGAAAAAAAAGGGATAAAATAATAAAGCACCACAAATATTAATAATTAATAAATAATATTAATTATTATTGTTTAATCGATAATAATAATATTAATAATAATAATAATAATAATAATAATAATGATACTAATAATTAATTGTACATTCATTATACTAGAATATAGGAATACTTTATACGTGATTTTACTTTTATCTTTCAATACAAACGAAAAAAAAAAACATTGATTCAAGTTGTTGTTGGCTATAGGTATGATCGAAACTACGTCGTATAGGTACATTACTCTACTTGTAATGCTGCGTGCGTGACTTTCCTAATTGGTACAGAAGATACTATTAGATATTTTTAATATTATTGACTCCGGTTGCTTCGGGTACAGGTGGCGTTGTCCAGAACCACTCAAGTTATTTAATTAATCAATTATTATCTAATCAATTAATTCGTTATAGTTTTATTTTAATTGAAAACCACTATCACTCGACAAATAAGGCTTATTTATTTCTCGCTTGTAACCCGCGTTGCGAGTTCAATTATTATATCATTATTATTATCATTATTATCACTAGGTATCATTATTATCATTGTTGTCACTGAATATAATTATTACGAGTAATTTTATGAAATAGAGAAAATTTAGCGTTGTTTATGTTTTTTTTTTCCTCACATTTTTTCTTCAAATTCATTTTCTCTTTTCGATTCGTCAACAATCTCTTCCTCTTTTCGCGATTCATGAGGCATACGTACAAGTTTCGAAAGTGAAAAGTTTGTTTCGTTTAAAATGAAACGAATCCGTGAAAGATTACAAAAATTTCTCGTGCGCTTTCGCTTCGGTCGTGTCTATGAGAACGAAAAAATATAAGTATAGAATAGTTTGCCTGGTACACGAGCAAAGCGAACGGAAGAATTTGATGAAATGAAAGATGTTAATACTTTCATGAAAGAGGTACAATACGAACATCAAAAGATACTTGAAATAAGTAATTCGTTGCGAAAAATTTATGAAAAAAAAAAACAAACAAAATTGAGAGGAAGAGAAACCTTGAAGAAAAGAGACGCAAAAAAATGGAAGAAACAATTGATTACTAATCTCATAGAATTGGTCACAGTGGTAGAATATGTGCACGACTTTCATTGTTGTTGTTGTTATTGTTATTATTATTATTATTATTATTATTATTATTATTATTATTATTATTATTATTATTATTATTATTATTATTATTATTATTATTGTTGTTATTATTATTATTATTCTATTATATTGATTAGTTAATAAGTCGATTGTTATAGTATTTGAAATAAAAATTTCAAGCATATATGATTTGCGGGAGAAAGAAAAGCAGCAGCTGTACAACTGCTGATATGTTGTACGTATACGTACATATACCTATATATTTGTGTCCTCCATACAATTATTATCACATTATAAAAAACAAATTGTCTATTATTATTATTATTATTATTATTATTATTATTATTATTATTATTATTATTATTATTATTATACAGTCACCGTACCTATACCTATATGAACGCAGAAATAACATCATTTAATTTTCATGAAATTTCTTCATATCGAATTTTTATCGCAATCGTTAATTTAGTACGCTAATAACAATCGTAACAATAATAATCGTAATAATGATGATAGTAATAATGATAATAATAATAATAATAATAATAGCAATGGTGATAACTACGAACTGATGACACGGTACAACAGTCAAAGTCGATGCCAATGTCGATGAGTATATATAAATGCCTATATATACCTATATATGTATATTATGCGCATGGGGAGGTAATTATGTTCTTCTTTTGTTTTTCAAATTCAGTTTGTTCCGTATTGCTTTGCAATAATTATAAATAAAGAAATCTTCGTGGGCAAGTGGAAAACAAGATATTGAAAAAAGAAAAGAAAATAAATATCAAAAATTATATTCTACGGCTGTTAATTTTACGTACAGTTATCGATACGAAGAAAAGTAGGATAAAAAAAAAAAAGAAGAAAAAAAGGAAAAACAAGACAAATATATTATAGATAGAATAAAAATTCGAATTATCGAACGATACGTTGATCGGTGTTACACAGGTATCGGTATTGGTATAAAGCGAGCTTCTATGTACGTATACGATCATATGCCCATGAAAATCATAAAGATCGCTAAGAAAAAACGACTTTGTTACATCCTAAAAAGTGGACGTTTCGATTTATACCTGAGCTTAGGCATGGAAATCGGGCAAAAGAGAAAAAAGCGCCATTCCGCATTTAATTCCGAACACATACCGCCAGAAAAATCCTCGGTTCATGCCGAAACAAAGCCGAAAAACGGAACCTACGAAATTCAGCAAAATTCTGTATCACAAATTAAAAAATTTCCAGCCGTAAAACCTGGTAGAAGTATGTTTGTTTATTGTTTTATTTAATTTTTTAAGTTGGACAATACTTTTTTTGCCGCCGAGTTGGCGCGGTATACCGCATACATATATATATATATATATATATATATATATATATGAATTTTTTGCCCATGTGTCGTTCGAAATTTAATAAGACCGCTTACATTAGAATTTTTGGAATCATTCAATCGATTTTTGAATGCTTCCACGTGTGACGCCTGTATTATTCGTTACACGGCTGCAGCCAGAAGCTTCGATAGAATTTTTAAGCCCACGTCGAAGACATGCTCAGGCCAAGATGAGTGCGTGACAGAATCTCCTGACCGAACACAGTGCAGATGCAGGAGGTGGAATGAAACCCGTTCGGAACCGATCCGGACTTCTCATCGATTTGCCATCCGTCCTTGGCAGACCCAATCTGCCATTTTGAGCATCAGGGATAAATTTTCACCTGTTGGCTCGCATCGGTCGGATTCCAGAGACCGTACGGGATCGGATGGATATTGGTATCTGAACGCAAGTGATATATCGGACGATAGCCGGATAAATCCGGACCGACGCGACGTAATGTTTGGCTTCCTGCAATTCAGATCCGAATAGATGCGGATGGATATTCGTATGAGTAGTTACGGATTAAATCCGGAGAGATCCGGCCGCACAAGATCCAGACGAAATTTTGCGGAAGAATCAAATACGGATAGAGACTGATATATAGTCAACCGCGCGCGCGCGGTCGAACTCTATCCGCAAATCTATCCGTATAGCGCTAACCGATCCCATGGAATTAGATCGGTGATTTTTACTGGGGATGATTATTCATGGCTATCTGTACCAAAATCGTACATATATTTTGCCGGTCTTACCTCGTGGCATAATGATAGGTAGCCTAAAAGAATAGACAGATAATAACTCAATGTTCGTGAAAACAGTGTTGCAGGATACGCGATGCTCATGCGCCGCAATAATAGACACTGCAGGAGGGTACAATTTTCAAAACCAAAGTTCATACATTTGAAGGTCATGTATCTACTGCACGTAAATTTTACAAAATATTTACTAGGTGTGTATGTATTTTACCGAAGGAATTCAATTTTTAGAAAGCCGTTTATCGGACTGTAATAACTCGATGACGAAATTTCGAAAAATTTAAATTGTGAAGCTCAAAATTTTCACAACGCGATTCACGTCGATTCGATGGGGTGGTTGAAGCGAATTTTGGTTAGTCGTCCATTTTTGATAAATGTCACTATACTTCCGCTGATAGATTTTGATTAATCAAACGTGGCTACCATTATTTTTCACAGACTTTCACCTCGATCCATTCTCGACGTTTGGATTTTTCGATAACGTTCATACCTAAAACCTTGATGAATCGTAATCCCTTCGTTGACAATCATCAGTTAAATGTAGCGAAAAGAACATTATTATACAGAAAATCCAATCCTTCTTAATTTTATGCCCAAAGTATTGGTTTTTCCCCGTCACTGCGGGATTCGATCAGACGTTGCACTGAATCGGAATTATACACGTTCACAATTCCATTGGAGTATGGTCTTCTTTAGTTTATTCAAATTTTTCTTTCTCATTCATCAATAAATCGATAATGATGTACAGATACATAATTATATACACTTATTATGTGTACAGGTATAGATAAATAAATAAATAAATAAATAAAATAAATTATCCACTTATACAATTAATGCAGCTCTTAAATAAATAATTATACATTATAATTGATCTTGGGTTCAGAATATAATTTGCTGAATTCACCTATATACTATATTACATGACAAGTATTTATCCGCATAAACCGTTTTTCACTTTTCATTTTTAATTTTTTTCCCCCATCTTTGAAATCGAAACCTATTCGCAGAGCTTCGATCAAGTCAATGTAATTCGATTATAGTATATATATATATGTATATAGCTGATATGTTTTATAAGGAATCTATACGTCAGGTATATACCTATGTGCAATTCTATTTACAATATCCCTAGTGCAGTGAAGTATTTCACCATAACGCGCAACCCCAACCCCTCTCAACCTACACCCAGCTTATTTTCAAGTGTATGAAATTTCATAATTTGTTCTCCGGAACAATTTATAATTAAATATATATATCATATCCTACTCAGTTTATTCAATTAAATATTCATTCGATTACGAATTATATATGCTTCTCACTATTACACTATAGGTATAGGGTCAGAATGTATTAATTATTGTCGTAGCTCAGGTCACGTAATAGCTTTGCTTCAATGTACAGGGTGTCCGCGAACGAAGTGCTTTATGTGCGAGAGGAAAGAGGGGGAGCCATTGATGTGGTCTAGCTTGACACCCCACCGTTAGAAATGGCGGCCCCCGTCGCACCCCCGTCTCTGTACAGAGAGAGGTACGTTAACTAAAAAGTTATCGCGCTGGCGTTTGCACGTAGGCAGCCGATTATACGCAGAGGCGATCAGTGGGCTGCCATAATAACATTTCAGTTCAAGACTACGAGCGGTGAAATATCTGACTGGGTCAAAATATCGAACGCTTGAAAAGTCAAGTCCAATGTTCACCGTTCAGAATCATGCTTATTACGAAAGTTAACGAATCAGAATTTATCGAATCGAGGGGCCAAAAACCCGCGAGGCCAGAATTCTGAAACCCATTGGAATAGAGGTGCCAAAAATGCAGTGAAAGCTCAGGAAACACGAGGAAAACATTTATTGTTTTGTAACGAGAAAATAATCGATTGCTTGTCATTTTTTTGGGGGGAATTTCGGGCTTTCGGAATTCTGGTCATTCGTCATTTCGATTATCGAAGTCAATTACCGTTTCTCTGAACCTCTTCGAATCGTTCGTTTGTTCGGAATGCGAACTATCTGAAAATACATTTTCGGATAAAAACACGTTCGGGTGGATCACCCCCCCCCCCCCCCTCCCCTCCCTCTCGCCACGCAGTTAAACCCTCGAAAACAGCACTTGGATCACGGACATCCTGCATGTACTTACTTCGATTAATGAAATACAGTGATAACGATGCGGATAATGATGACCGAAAGTGATATCGTTCAAAGAATATTGCATAAAGAATATGATCGATGACTGTGCAGGTATATAGAATGAAAATGACAAGAAACGAAGAGGAGAGGGATATGAAGAAATATAGTATACAAGGCGTGACTTGCGTGTGCGGTATTATGCGAATGATTACGAAGATACGATGATTCGTGAGGTATGGGTACCAATTGATCGCAATTTTGTTTCTTTTTTTCAACAATCAACGCTCTCGTGAAAATAAATGATCGTACAACTTTAAAAATTCTTTGCGATATTCTAAATTTGAAAAGTACTCGAGAGAACTATGGTAAGACTTACGAAATCTTTGGAAACAATTAGGTACACATGCCTGAATTCAAGAAATTTTGTTCATGCAATTTTCACACAATTACGATTACCAGGAGCGAGTCTCAGTGAAATTTATTAAAAAAAGCGGATGAATCGGTTGAGAAAGGAAGAAAAGAAAAAAAAAAAAAAGTGTAATTCCGTTGATCTAAATTTCGTAAATTTAACCGGAAATATATTCACACATGATTTTCCACCAGCAAGTTTCCAAGCAACACACGAACGTACTTTGTCTGATCCACGTAAGACGACTGCGGAATGTCCGCATATTCAGTCGAAGCTGAGAAGCGGACATTCGGAGATCGCTGGTCGTCTTTCAGTCATCCTGCATCGTCTATGTATTGTATGAGTCAAAGAGCATTTTCTGCGACCTGGGGGGTCGACTTGACTCAATTTTTATTTTCCTCCGTTTTCGTCGTTTCACGCCGTTTGGAAACAATAATTCGTATACAACTTTGACCGCAGTTATGAATTTCGAATTTTTTTAGAATCTTTTGCTGTAATACAAATCTACCGTCGCAAAAAAACCAAAAACTTCGTCCGAGTGTTGCGGAGACAGATATTTTTGAGTAATGTTTCGGTATTTTTTTCGTTTGTTTCTTTCTTCAGGTTACCTCCATCATCATACCTTCGTCATCACTGGACAGTTGATCTTCCGGTGTATCCTGGTGCTTCGGAAAATTTCCTAGCTCGGTCTCTCACCAAATCGTCAATAGTTTTACTCTGTGTTACACCGGAAGTAACGCTGTGAAGACGCGATGCAAGGTAACACATTATGAACGCTGAAAATACCAGAAGGACTCCGAGACCCGAAGCCAGGTAGAAGAAACTACCGCAATTACCATCCAGGCCTGCTACTTTCTCGTACGAATCTGAATCGAGGAAATAAATCGAAGCGGAAATTAAAAAATCGAACGTTTCGGGTGAGTATCACCCTGATCCTGGAGGCGGGATCGTTTTTCGCCTTTCCAAACTCACCCCCCGGCATCAAAACCGTGTATTCGATGTTTTCTTTGAATTTGGTAAACGGAACAGACTCGTTGAACTTCTGAACGAGTTTCGCGGCCGTCGGTAACTCCGCTTCTATCTCCAAAGAGCGCTTTCGCCTCTTGCCGTGACCCGAGGGCTCGAACAGATCCAGACAGAAGTCCTGCGAAGACTAAATTGTGTTGTCAATTTATTTCGCGAAATGTACGGGCTAATATCATTCGCAAGAAAAGATGTTCACGATCTGCAGCGTGTACAATTTTTCAAATCATGAAAATCGTCGTTGATCATTATCTTAGCACTTCCACTTACAGGTTGGCAGTCTTGAGCTTCCATGCAGGCTTTTATTTGCGAGTGAATCCAAAGGGTAGATCTCTCCCTCATAGAACTGAGAAGGAAAGCTTCAAAGTCGAGGAACACCTCGTTCTTCTTCCCTCTGTATCGCGCTGGTTGGTGCGGAATTATTGATGCGAAATCTCTGTTCCTACATCCGTCTTTGACGAGAGCTACGCTCCCCGGAGCGTGCGGCTCGTCTGGATCAGGGCTGACCGTTACTTCCAACAATTTGATGTGGCCCCATGCACTCTCCGAACTTATTCTCGCCCTTAACTGGAGCTTCGTACCAATCGGAACCGCCTGATCCACCGTCTGAGTTCCTCCGCCTCCTGATGATCCTTCGGTAGAATTTCCTACCGCTTCTCTGTACAATGCTACCTCGTATTCTAACCGACCTGGCGTCTCTTCGACCACCCCTGATACCCGGGCTCCGTGTGGGCTGAAAAAATTTGAAAAATCATTGCGAAACGGACAACAAAAATGAACAGATCGAACGTTTTTCTCAACGAAGCATAACATCCGGATTGTGCCGGACGTACTGCAATTTCCTATTATTTTTTCCCTCCTCGCTCATTTCGTACTTACAAGGTTCCGGCAAAACCTGCAGCCTTATGCCTCAGCAGAGTTGGTTCCGGAGGTCGACACATGAGAATGAGTTCTTGGTCAGCCAGCATAACGACGCCGGGAAACGCGGGGAACCAAACTCTCAGATGAATGAATTCCTGGCGGATGGAAGCGACGCGTGAAATTTGTGAAATTTGTGGAAGAAAAAAAAGAAAAAAAAGAAAACAAAGATAAAAACAAAGACACAAGCGAAATCAAAGTCTGACCCAAACAGATAATGGGAACAACCGCGTACCTGTGTACTGCATCACATTATAACTTACGTTTCTTTTCAGGATACCGCAGCGTGAAAAATCCGTTACTTTCAAAAGATAATTGTCTTCCTGTGGATCGTTGGGATCCGGTCTTATCTGGCAGTTCAAATCAATTAACGGATCCGCTGATCGATCATCAGCGAATAATGGGGCTCCTTTGAAACCAACCGGTCGACGTATTTTAGCTGTTAATAAATCCGATCCTGAACCCGCCAGGCTACACTGTATGTCCGAGACTTCGTAGTCTTGTGAAAATACGAGTTTTATCTGAAAACAGAGATCGTTTTGCATTCGTTTTCTTGTTTTCGAAATTTTATCTCCCGTATATATGTATATATATATATATATATATATATGTCATGTATGTACATGTCACGAAATTTGGAGATAATTGATCGGTGAACGGATCCGCAGATGTAGGTAGGCATGCCGCATCGTGCGGCGTACAGGTATAGAGCAACTTGAGAGGCGATTGCATGCAGGAGTGGCCGTCGGCAATCTAGTTATATAACCTGGCTAACATAGGGAAAATTTCTTTTACCCCGAACGCGACGAACCTTTTGCCGAAGGGAAATACTCGGCCACTCACTTACTGCCATCGTGCGCAATGAATTCCGCCGATGGTTTCGTCAAAATCGATCGAATCGTTTGCTAAAATTCACCGTTCGCATTTTCGATATATGGTTTCTGTGTACATTCAAGAGATAGCCTGCAGTCCATTAAATATGGCAACTTAGGGCACGCGCGCTGCGCACGCGAGTTTCTCGCCGAGTAAGCATATCGTACCTAATATAATACCTACATAGCTTTATATACAAGGAAAGGTAAAAACGAAACAAAAATAACGGTTCGCAGCGCAATGCTCTGTTGAATACGTTAGGATTCGTCGTCGATGCCGATGCTATCGCGTATATACATAGACGTATATTGTATATATACTATATGGGACGTCCGAATGTTATAGTTGAATTTGCCTACTACCTATACGGATATGTATTTACACGTACAGATACGTATACGCAATTTAACATTACGTACGCACACACAGAGAGACCTGCATGCATAATTATATTAATATATGCGAATTATTTATGCATATTGGGATACATGCGGAGATCGTATATAACCGATTAGAGAACATTTATGCGCGTAGGTATCCCTGGTGCTATATAATGTGGGTCAATATTTGATATATAGTATTATAGTATAGTATAGTATACAGCTGATACTCATAGGTATAGATATATACATATATCGATAATGAATCGGATATGCGACCTTCTTCCACGGTTTTATAATTGTTGTATAATGAATGCAAACAAATTTAGTGTGAGCAGATAAACTACCTGCGCGGCCGTGTACACCGTGTATATAACGTACGAATCAATTCCTGTTTTTTGCTTTTTTTTTTTCATCTTTCCGTTAAGAATTTCGGCGCAAAACGGTACATATTGGTATGTAACACACGTTAGATATTTATATACTCCGCTACGACGAATGAAAGCTCCCATATAAATTTTTGTTTCCCCGTTTTCGTTTTTTCCTATCCTCCTTCTTCTCAAAATATAATTCCTGTACCGTTCATTCAGCCATTCTAATTAATGATGGTAATTATATCGATATACCTACTCGGGTATATCACTGATGAACGAAACTTTAGGTACCCGATCAGGACGATGATCCTGTTTAGTGAATTCGTTGAATTTAGAAATGCAGCCTGCACGGAGTGAAAGAACTCGCTCGGATCTTCGATCCTGATCAATTTGGGTTTATATTTATTTTTTCTTTCTTCACGTTTCGTAACGTCGACTACATATGTAGTACTGCGACAATAATCGATCGATTGATCCCGCCATAGTCCGTACCGTGCAGCTTACCTACACCGGGATTCGAATAACAAAGCAAAAATGAAGAACACGAAAAGGATAAGACGAAAAAGGAAAAACGCGAAAGTAGGAAGAAGAGTGGAACGATTCTCTGCAGTGGATCGCGGAAGTATATAAGCTACAAATGAAAAGAATACGGAAATAATGGTTTTTGTACGCGCAGCTGTACCTATACCGCATGCGGCCGGCTGCAGCATGCAGGTTGTTGGCAACATAGAGTAATCTGCAGTTTCGTAGAGAGCCTTAAACTAGGGAATATAATGGTACCGCCGCCGATGTCATATGAGGCTTTTATATGCGTACGAGACAATTTATTACGTTATCGGAACGGAACCGGGAAGTAATAATATCGCATCGGTCGAGACGTCTCTCGATGATTTCGAAAATTCGGAATTGTATAATTTTTTTTCTGTTTTATTTATTTTTATTTTTTTCTCGCAGCGCACAACGCATTTTTGGGATCACCGACGCCGCCCCGATTTTATCCGATATCGTTCCGTAGGTGTACCTACTACATTTTTACATGCGATGTGGGACTCGAGCTATATGCCTTGAACGTACAAAAACCGTTTCGAAAACGAGAATGATAAATGTTGGCAAACAATTCGATCGATTTCGATGAAACTTAGTGAATTCGTCGGGTACGATGGCAGAAAGTTGCTAGATATTTCACTTTCTCAAAACGTCGATTTGATTCAATGGAAAATAAATATTTCCTATGTTAGCTAGGTTAGATTACCAGTGGCGACTGACTCCACGTTAACGTTATACACTTCAAACTTCGATACGTTTTCAACGAAGAATGAAAAAGCTTCTATGAAAACCTATATAGCTCTTCTGTCTACGTAATATATCAGGGTGGTCCTTATATGGGGTCCGAAAAAGAATTTATGCTGGATCCCATCAAATCGGCTGCAAATGGTTAAAAAAAATATTCCCTAATTTTTTCAGATGTTTATCCCACTCCCTTCGTCTCATGATTCCGATACATATACAAGTTCACTCCCGGTTCGGCCCACTTCCGAGATATATCGCAGGGAGCTTCTGACTTTAGATAGGGAACACGTAATATTTGGTCTATGAGTGGATGGAAGCAGAATAAAAGACTGATTCAAAAGCGTGCGAGTAAAGAAAATTTGTGGGCGTTTTTTTTTCTGTTAATTTTGAATTTCTTCTTTTTTTCTTTCTTCCTTTTTTTTATGTTCGGAAAATTTGTTCATCCACCGTTTGAAAAGTTTATTTCATTCATTCGTTATTGCCAGGCTACACGTACCTAAAATTGATTAGTTACTAATTAAAAATGCAAATCCACTATCTAAAGGTCTATATAAAGGTTTGCATTCTGCAGAGATGTTCAACACATCCGTAACGCAGTCTGGCTAAGTTGCAAGCTGACAATGAGCCAAAAACCAGAGGCAATTAATGCTGTCTAAACTATATGCTGTACTGTATTCATATGCCTTTCAAGCATCCCTCTATATCTCATTTTCTATATTATTTGTGTTAAATCTCATATTCTTTAGGTCTATTATAACGGAAGCTAATTGTTATAGTATGTTATAGCTGCAAATTTTTGGTTTCTTGTACCAACTTCTCTCATAACTTCATCAAGGTAGTTTCAACATTTTATCTCTAGTTTTTGACGTTGAATATTCGGAACATGCGTGCCAACTTATCGTAGTGGTGGGGATCATTGATTCTAACACGTATTCTTTGTTTGGATTCGATGGAACAGTATGCAGCTCTTTGGGTAGCCCTGCAACAACGTTTATGATTTTGTTGCGCGCACTATGCAACATATACCTAGTGTCGTTTTGTTCGCTGATCCCCGTGCAATAATCCCATAACCAGTGGCTACACTGTAATACGATCCATACATTATTGCACGCGAATTATTCGGCGTTGATACTTTACCTCAGTCGATAGTACCAGGACACACGTTAAACGTCTGGTTTTTTAGAATTTTGTTCAATATTTCAGTAGGCATTTCATACGCGGTATTCAAATTTTGTTTGACATTTTTTTCCAATTTTTTCGCACAACGTTTCACCAATTATTTTCCGATCGAATGAGTATATATGCGTTATGATCGCAATTCTCCAAAAAGAAGAAATTTCTTCGATGTAAAGTGAAATGGGAGGAATTAAAAGAATAGAATAAAAAAATTGGAAAAATGTGTAAAAAAAATGTTTGTACACGCTGGCAAAGAAATATATCGAATCCAAAATTCTCCAATAATGTGGCGCGATTGGAACGCATACCGAGTACACATAATAATATAACCACACGTTTGATCGGAAAATAATTTAAAAAAAATTGTCCCACCGAATGAAATTCGTTTTCTCAAAATAAAAGGACGAATGAAGAAGAAAATGTAAATTGAAACAAAAATGCCCTTAAAAATTGTATTTTTTTCACGTTTTTCAATTTCTCTTTTATCCGGCTTTCAGCCACTCGTAGTCGAGATAGTACACGTGTTTCCTATCAAAAATCAGAAGTTCGTTGAGATATCTCGGGAGTGCGGCAAACCGGAAGTGATCTTTCATCCGAAGTAGCGCTTCTTCATGCAGTGATACCCTAGTAGAAACTTTTCCTCGTATCGCTCATGATTTTCGAGATATTCGCCTGGGCCGATGAAAAAAGACCACCCCGTATACTACGTGTCTATACAGCTCTTACTTACGATATTATAATTGTTACTATCTGAATATGAAATCCGGCTAACGAATAACAATAATAATTGATTATATTATCAATTTTATAGACTCACCGTTAACGATGTGACGGCGATTAATATACTCCACATCTTTGCGCGATTATAAGACCTATTTTCTTTTCACTATATAATTAATTGGTACCTATGTCTGTATACAATATGTAATATTATAACTTATTATTATTATTATTATTATTATTGTTGTTGTTATTGTTATAACTTTTCAATTTATTTGGACTTTTTCGTTTCCAGATCGACAGCGAAACTATATATACTCGTACGTAAAAGTTGGCAGTTTAAAAATTCGGGAGACAACTTTTGTGTATGAAAGAAGACGAGGACGAAGAAGGAGAAAACGAAGACGAGGAAAAGGATAATGATGATGAAAAGAAAACGAAAAATTGAAAACGCCGAAGCAATCAATAGATTCAGGATAAATAAGGTAAACGAAAAAAACTAAAACAAGAAAAGACTTGCGATAAATTGTGAAAATTATTATCACCGGTCCTTTGCAATTGGAGTGGTTGCAATTTAGTTGAAGGTTGTCGACGGACTGAGTAGTTATTCCGGAGTTTATACATACCTACCTACCTATCTACCTCTGCCATCCTCCTCCTGCGGGCGTCCAAGCATCAATCGCCCCAGGAGGCGGGAGAGAATTACTAGCAGAACCATACCATACATATCTAGCGAGTACTGTTAAAATGCATGCCCACTGCTCCTGCTAACGACTATACCTATACCAGCTATATATCCTTATTCCTCGGGTCGGTTATGTATGCCTTGTCCTTTTCCCGGCTAATGGAGCCTCCTCCCATGGGCTAACAGCCTCATTCTCGTAAAAGAACCTACATAGTACCTACATATATATATATAGGTGCGTGTATATCCACGTAGACACGGGTGCAGTGTATACGCATTGCGTCCGACAACTAGGTATATAATATATGTAGGTATATAAACGATTATATTATGTTCTATTCCTCCGAGCACTGTATTTAACGATCGAGTGAGTGATCCTGAGGGGCGCGGGGTTCGCGAAAACCGAGGAACAAGGGACTATATATGGGATGAATGAAGAAAGAATGTACAGGTTGCATGGACGATGATTTTTTCTCTCTTTCTTTCTTCAATTTTGTAAAATCCTCATTCCGCTTTCCCAGAGAGAGGAATGAGGTTTTCCTCCTTTGAAAAACATTTTCGGAATTTGCAGCTTGATATTATTATTATTATTATTCCTACGTTGATTACGATAATTACGCCAATTGACGAAGGAGTTAATAAAAATCGCGATCCGATATACCGCATCGCATGGGATATTTCATGTGTGTGTATATACATCTAATATGCGCGTATATACATACGTATGGTAAATTTTGAACCTGTTCTTCTCGTTTCTTTCTCCTTCTTTTTTTTTCCTCTCTTCCAACGTTTCGCTGACTTATGAATATATAACTGAACATTTTAATGTGTTATTTCTGATTAAACGGTCTATGGTATAGCTATAGTATATCATGGTCTGGCGATCCCGCACCGATGTGCTAGTGGAATGAATATCATTCTAGTATGTAATTGCAGAGTTAGTGTTCTCTATGTATATATATACTGTACGTATACCTGCCCGAATGTGGGCCAACGGAGAGCTCCGTTCTTTTGTTATTTGGTCATTTGTTTCTTTTTGTTTGTTTGTTTGTTTGTTTTTTTTTTTTTTTTTTTTTTTTTTCCCCCGGTATCCCAAATTTTGCGAATTTCTTTCTGATCGAATCGATCGAATTGAATTGGTCTTTTCACGGCCAATAGTTCATAATATCGGTGTATGATCTGAATTTGTAATTTTTAACCGTTTTCGAATCAATAATAGCACAGTATTCTACAGCTGGTACGCGTAGATTAATTTCTATGAAATTTGAAATGTGTACCTCATAATATATATAATATATATATATATATATAGCGTATAAAAATATCATATTGACAATTTTGATTCGCCTCGTGCGTGGAAAAAAGATGTCTAACTGCAAAACTATAAATGGGTAACGGCACTACTGTACGTACTATATATACACATAGTATATATACCATACTACTATTTTACGGTACAAGTTGAAGTCGAGACTTGGGAGATTGAAACAGACGGTGAACGTCAGTGTACGCGGGTAGGCTGGATATTATATATAAGTATGCGTAGTAACTATACACACACAGGTATATCTCTGCGTAAGATGTATGCGAGTAGTACTTCGTCATTCTGTTATTCCGTATCCGACTACGGAGAGCAAATGTGAACATTGAAGGATTTATTATGTTCACGCATTTCTCTTTAATGTAATGTTATATAGTGTCTAAGAAATTATCACTCTAGTCTCTCAAAGTTGTGCAAACATTGAGAGGCATTTGGAGTCGCCACTGGCGATCTAACCTACCTAACACAGGGAATGTTTATTTTCCGCCGTATCCGATCAATGTTTTGTATAAAGGAAATGCTCGTCCACTTTCTGCCATCATGCTCAACGAATTCTCAAAGTTACGTAAAAATCGGTTGAGTCGTTTGCGTGAATATACGATTCTCGTTTTCGAAACGGTTTTTGTATACTCATAATTCCCTAATTAAGGTGCTATTAGAGTCTCACGGCACTCTACAATAGGTAACAATGCGTTAAACGATGTATAACAATGAGGATTTCATGCGTCTTTAACAGCATCTTGAGGCGGATTCGGACTCGCTATCTTAAATGTACAGAAATACAGTATCGGAAATTCAATTTTGTCAAATCTATCCTATATGAAGAAACCTAACCTTATATTCAGAAACTCCCTGAAAACTATGAACATTTTCGAAATTTCAGCGAGCTGACATAGTTAGCCTCTGTCTGGCGAAATACTGCATCCAATCGAAAACCTTTCATTCAAATCGGTTGTTTGGTGTACCAATGTGTTGTTACTCATTGCTCAATGCCGTGAGTCTCTGATAGCACCTTGAGTACGGATAGAAACACGTCCTAGTGGCTGCACCAGCAAAATCAGCCCACACAAAAAAGAGTGGTGGGAGATTTTCTTACTTTTTTATTACTAATTTATTACCACTTTGCTAAATTTTTTACTCCTCACAGTTTCGAGTAATCGTCGTGCGGCTCAGCTTTAGTCGAAGCTGCACCAGCCACATCCTAACTTCGCTATATTTCCCGCTACAAAGGTGTACCGTACGTCAAAATCTTGTACTTTTTGATTACCTTCGAAGGTTATCAACCAAAAATTTTCATTCGTAATTCTGAAAGGGGCAAACAACACTTATTCCCTTATTTCAGGCACAGCGATCATCTAACGAGATTATTGGGCCGAAATTATTAGCAATAGGGAATGGTTTCCACCTGAAAATATACAAGTATACCTTGAAACGATATGAAACATTCGAAAAACAGCAGATTATGACGATGAAAAAAGTCCAGCCCCGAGAACGTGCGTATTCATCGAATTCGATGGACTTCTCGCTTAGCATATATTCTTTACTCGGGTTTCGTACTTTGGGCGATGTACAGAAATTGGAGGTCATCGAGCTGGAGCGATGAGAAGAAAGATACGCGAGTATTTGTGTATTCCGAATTTGATCCACTTTCCGCGGTGATGAAATTTTTCACTCACCGTTCTTGGATGCGCTGTTATTTTCGAACAGGTACATGCCTGTACTCCGGAATGATAAAAAACATTTGGAGGGCGTAGGACCCCGGTAATAAAAAAATAGCTGGGAAAAGACCAACGTAGGTGTACTTTGAAACGATAAAAAATGTTTGGGGGGCGTTGGGAAGCGGTAATAAAAAGAGAGCCACGGAGACATTCGTTTCTATCGAATATAACGTCAAGTTAGGTTGGGTTGGGTTGAGTTGGGCTCTCTTCTTATTACCGCTTCCCAACGCCCCCCAAACATTTTTTATCGTTTCGAAGTACAGGTATGTACCTGTTCGAAAAAAACAGTGCATCCAAGAATGGTGAGTAAACAATTTCATCACCGCGGAAAGTGGATCAAATTCGGAATACACAAATACTCGCGCATCTTTTTTCTCATCGCTCCGGCTCGATGACCTCCAATTTCTGTACATCGCCCAAAGTACGAAACCCGAGTAAAAAATATATGCTAGGCGAGAAGTCGATGGAATTCGATGAATACGCACTTTCTCGGGGCTGGACTTTTTTCATCCTCATAATCCCCTGTTTTTCGAATGTTTCATATCATTTCAAGGTATACTTGTATATCTCCAGGTGGAAACCATTCCCTATTGCTAATAATTTCGGCCAAATAATCTTGTTAGATGATCGCTGTGCCTGAAATAAGGGAGTAAGTGTTGTTTGCTCCTTTCAGAATTACGAATGAAAATTTTTTGTTGATAACCATCAAAGGTAATAAAAAAGTACAAAATTTTGACGTCCAGTACACCTTTGTAGCGGGAAATATAGCGAAGTTAGGATGTGGCTGGTGCAGCTTCGACCGAAGCTGAGCCGCACGACGATTACTCGAAACTGTGAGGAGTAAAAAATTTGCCAAAGTGGTAATAAATTAGTATTACAAAAGTAAGAAAACCTCCCATCACTCTTTTTTGTGTGGGCTGATTCTGCCGGTGCAGCTACTGGGACGTGATAGAAACCGTCAGAATATTAAAACGAAAGCGCTCACGGAAATCGATGCGGCTATCACCAAAGAAATGAGCAAGAACACATGGAATTCCCGAATAAATTAGATCATACTATGTCCAATGAGAACCATCGTTCTATTCTTTATACTTATTATTATCATCGTCACCTTGTATATTGTGCGGTAGGTATACCATAAACGCGCAGATAGTAATAGTGGCGGCACTGGTATTACATACACAGCAAGCGCTCACGCAATTCGCGATTCAGTTTTTGTGTCACGATTATTACCACTTTTTTCTCTTCTTCTTGTTTCGGCAAATTTTTTTTTTCTTTCTTCTTTCGTCTTCTGCCGTGTGTTTTATCAGTGAGCCTAATACTAGCTACACATACCTCGCACCGCGTTTGACAGCGTTGCCAATTTAATAAATGGAGAACTGGTTTTCCGTTATAAACCGCCAAGTCAGGTATATATAGCTTCTTGATTTTTCAATTCTTTCTTTTTTCTTTTTTCTTTCCTCATTATTCATTGCCTTTTGATAGCTCGGCAAATTTTCCCTCGTATCTAATACGTAATCGTGAGAGTATAACCGCAGCGGTATTATATACCTACACAAAAATTCCGATCGTATATATAATGGCCGCGAGTAAAAATTTTCACGAAAAAAAATAAGGAAAAGGAACAAATGAGATAGGAATTGCGTTTTACATATACATATTTACATATACCTAGGCTACGTAAAGTGCATGCGATAATTATGAGCAAAATTGTATATTATAACGGAAAGGCTCGATGATCGGTCAGTTGGGGGGAATAAAGAAAGGAGAAAACTGAGAAACGGAAGAAAGACGAAAGAAAAACTCACTCTTTTATGCACCGCGTCGTCGGTCAGCGGCAATTTTATTCTAATTTATAACGTAGATATATATATATATATATATGTGTAATCCATGCGCGTATACATGCAGCAGGTACAGATCGGTTTAATTACACTCCCGCGTGTTCAATTTTTTATACATATACCTGTATAATAATTATATTCTAACCAACATACCTTTAGGTATATATAACTATTTTATACGGGGATCTATCACATGCCCATACGCATGCATACGCGCGTGCTGATCCGTCCGTGCAAATGGTTGGATTTAATTCATAATCGTTACCGTTAGTAGGCTGTATACATACATCATAGCTATACCGCGCCATCATTTATCAGATATTTACAATTCATAGATCGCTTTATACGTATACCTATGTTTCATGTATAATATATATATATATATATATTGTAACAACTGTGCTAACAATATCGAGTCCGCAGGAGGTTTGATCGATTCCGATCATTCACGATCGTAGTATGCGAGGGGCTATATTTGCCTACTGAAATCGGAAACCACTGTGTGCAGAACAATTCGAAAATCTGTGTGGAAATCGCTTGATATAGTCGTAATATCGACTTGAAACCAATGAAACCTATGCGGTTCGGTTTTATGCGTGAAAATCGGTTGAAATCGTTAAAAAGGGAGAGAATTGCGGTGGATTCACATGAAAACCGTTGGAGATCTTGAAATCGTGGGAAATCGTTAACGATCTTCGAAGATTGCTTGAAATCACTTGAAATCGTTAGAAATGATTTGCAATTCGTATAATTGCATGAAATCACGCGAAATCGGTTGAAATCGCTCGTCACCCGATTCATGAGTGAAATTCTTTGCATCTAGCTAGTATATAGGTATACGCGTACATACGTATACCCGATATAAGTTTTGGTGAAAATGATGAATGAGTTGCGTTCGGATTTTTGTTTTTATTCATATATAGGGAAAAAGTGGGGTACATCGGACCAGAGAGGAAGTATGTGTGTACAGGGTGGGCCAAAAAAAACCTGACCGATTTGAAACGTGAATAAAATCCGAGCGTGTCGACCGATTTTCAGAAACTCATTGTCAGTTTCGCTCGGAATTTATGGAGGAATACTTGCGAAACTTCGTTTCGCGTTCACAAATCCGGAAAATCTTTTTTCCTTGCTGAGATACCTACAAGTGTTTGATAAACGGGGTTTGAAATTGTCGCTGGGAGTATGACAAAAATTAATATCAAAGAATGTTCAACTCAATTTCCATCTTAAATTGTGATTCGAAGTTCGATTCTGTAATTTTAGCAATTCTCTTGGGTACTATCCACATCACATAAAACCTTTTTTGTGATATTATAATCAAAACGCGCGCGTTGCGGCTGAAATTCTGTTTTCCGGACATCATCAAGAAAGTCTGCTATCAGAAAGTCGGCTAGCTGTAAATGATGTCGAGAACTGAGTTTGTACTCCCCAGTTGCTTTTCCTTCGATGGCATTAATTAGATCATATGATTATTCGGAAATTCTGAAATATGGAAAATAAGGAGAATAAGAGAACAACATACATACATTGTTGGAAATTTGTTGTCAATGATCGAACCAAAATGAATAAGTCTTCGAGTCACAATTTGAGATGGAAATTGAGTCGCGGACATTACTTTAATATTAATTTTTTGATCCTCCCAGCTACTTTTTCTGAACCAGTTTTTCAAAATCGTGTATCCCAGCAATTGGAATGAAGATCTTTCGGACTTTCGAACGCGAAACGAAAGGTCCGTTCTTCTCATTTCGAGCGGAATGAGATTTCTGAAAACCGGTCCTCGCGTTCGGATTTCGTTCACGTTTTAAATCGGTCCAGTCTTCTTCGCCCACCCTGCATCTACATACTTTTCGCTACGGACGGTCCGATTTACATGTTGGTCCAATACACCCCGCTTTCCCTATTTCTGCACCGCATATGGCTTTATTTTCATTTTTGTTCTTTCTTCTCAAACTTTTCTTCAATGATTCATCTTCAATGAAGAACGTCGAAGACCGCGGATACCGCGCATGAATTGAGAAATTGAGAAATTTGTCCCCGCGCGCGTCAGGCGGTCTCCGGGATATCAACGCTCTCTGTGTTATCGGCGACATCTTCTATCCTCGTATGATTTTCAGCTTACATACGACTTCGGTGATGGCAAAATTTATATCTTCCACGATTACTCGGGCTCCCCCCGCAAGTCTCGCAACCCGTGTGGAAATTTGCTTGGGGTTGCCCGATTACCGGCTAGCCCGTAAACGGGCGATCCCGTCTTCAGCGCAACTGTGCAGCTCCCACATAGGATTTTCAGAGAGTGATGCGCGACTTCTACGCTAGAGGTGATTCGGGCGCCGAACTCTCTCGCGATTAAAAATGCTCAGCTTCGTGATAAGTGTCTGACTGCCGAGTCTATGATTATCGAATAGCTCCAAACACGAGTCTGAATCGGAATAACGTCGTGAATTTTACTATGTCTATTCGGAACTAACATAAAAGAGCAACTTGGCGATGGTGAATTTGTGAATTACATATACAGTTATAAAATTCACAATGAACATTCAAGAAGATCTAGAGCTGAATATCAATTTATTCATGAACACGTCTAATTATTGATATACGTCCCGGTTGATGTACAATATGAGACGGGAAAACTGAACAGTATATCCGGATGGTCGAACTGTCTAGTGCAGCGTTACATTCCCGGCTAGGGATTGTCTAGTTCGACTGTTCAGCGCCCGGATTGAATTCGGATTGAAACTGGACGGTTACCGGCCAGTTCCCGTTTGCAATTTCTACGCGGGAAGTTTCCCGGCTCGTCACAGAAAAATGTCTCCAAACTGCAGTGTACGAAGAAGCAATAACAGAAACAGTAAAAACCAAGAAAAACGACGAAAAACGGGAGCCCGGACAAACGATCGCGGAAATAATGATTTTCTTGTTATTTTCCAGTACTTTTTGTTCACCTAGGAAGCATTATTATTGTAACGGGGTACAATTATATGGTTGAAAAACTCATAGCCGCGTATGTATATACCTACGTACATAGTATACCTGTACTGCACTTATATGCGGTGAATTGCAGAGAGCTATATAGCGTAGCTGCTATTCCTTTGATTTACTTTTACGCCGCGCTTCAACCTAGGTGTGGAAACCTATATTACGTACATACATACATGTATTACACACGTAGGTACGTAAACGAGAGAATGAATCTGCGCGCTGATATTCGCAAGATTAATGATATAATTATCCATACAGTATATATATATATATATATATATTGTATGTTTGTATATATATACTGCGTATAAGACTGGAAGCGCAATAATGTGTGTACGTATGAACCTGTACCTTCTCCATAGCGATGATAGTTTACTCTGCTGTCACGGACCATAGATAAAATTAATGGCAAGTTCCCGCCAAGCTAAACTGAGCAGAACTCTTTACTTCCACTTCCTGCGTCCGTATATAAACTCGCGTGTAACACATAAACACATACGTACCTGGTTTTTAAATGCATATCGTGCTAACTAATTACGCAGTTCTCATTCTATTTTCTAGAGTTTTAAATAATTCAGATATTCCATACAATGATTTTTGAAATCAAAAACTTTGAACTAATTTATCTTATTGCACAAGATTTCAATGGAATTTTGTAAAAAAAAAAAGTTAAATTAGAGTTGAATATACTGTTTGAATCGAGAATTCGATGTATAAAATTAAAATATGATCGTATGAAAAAATTGAGATTTTGGAGAAAAAAATGATATTATTTTCAGAAAAATAATTTCGCTGCGGAATATACACGCGGAGACAGACACACGGATTTCCGGTTTTCAAATTATTTCGCGGATCACTTGCTCCCGCGAGTACAAAGTGAAGTGAAAAGCAATCCTTGGACCTATATATGAATTACTCGTATATGAATTCGAAAATGTAAGTATACGTACTCAAACGGCTTCGAATCGCCTGGATTCGGAGCATCCCAGGTTGTAAGTAGAATATAACGGATTAATGACGGGCCGAGCACTAATGCTAATGGATTTTTGGGTTCATAATAGCATCCACAAGAGCGGTGAGTACGTAAGTAGGTATCAAGTGTTAAAATGAGTTCGATAATCGTACTCCCGTGCTTGTTTATGCTAATTTGTTCGTTGAATCGTCGGTTGAATAAGGAATGAGGGTTTCTTTTATTTCATGGATTCGTATGCGGGGCGAGAGTGTGGAAACCTATATTATCTCTCACTAATAATGGACTTCGTGTCATTCTGTTTCTCATACACCTCTATACACAGAAGTTGAATAATGACAAAGAAGCTTGCACATGACCTGGCGCGTTTCTCCTCGGAACTTTCGGCTATAAAAGCAAATTGTCCGAGGAACAACCGATCAGTTCTTTTGCCGCCGCGCGTTTAATAATTTCCCGACGTTCGCCATCGTCTACGCGAGCAGCGCCATGAGAATCCTCGCAGTTTTTTATCTCGAAATTATTTTCTTCGATTTTTTATCCTTCGGTGCCGAAATCGAGAGTCAAGATCGCGAGGTTCTGATCAATTTCAAGAGAGAAAATAAAACTGGTAAACCGAACTCGGGTGTTTATCTACCACCGGAAGCTGCAGTCGAACCTTCGATAATTGACAATCGCGCTCGAGCCGGTGCCGGTCAAAATGCGTTACCATCCTCGGTGGTCATTGACAGTATAACGAAAATCGACTTGAGCGAAGAATGGGGGGTGACTCCCAGTACCGATTCTCGAGGAAGGTCGCAGCTGGAGGAATCGAGGGATGGACGAAAATACCCGTTTACTAACTCGGGGAGACTCGCACAGAGGTCAAACACGAGGAATCACATGAAATTGGGCTCCGGTGCGCGAACAAATACCGATTTTGTAAGGGTCAACGAAATGTCTTGCCATTATTCCGGCGAGGATTTATACTTCAAAGCGTCCCTCGGCACTCTTAAGAGGACCGATCATCCTCTCGTTGACAACGTCAGCAATGAATTATGCAAAATCGTTAAAATCAAAAGCGAGTATCGACTGAAATTTGAAAAAGATAATTTTTGGAACTGCGGTGTTACCGATTGCTCAACCGATTTGGGAACATTCTTTTGTTTGACCGTTCGATTTCCAACCATTTCCGGACTGAGATTGAAGGACGATACCACGATCACTCTGCAATGCAAAACTCAGGATAAAACTGCATCTCACACCACGCAGATCAACGTCAAGTCTCTAAACACGTGAGATTCGAGTTTTTATCCAAAACCGACTATGTGTTGTACCTACGCGCGAACGAGGATCCTCATCAAATTCAACTAATCTTCGATTCATTTTGTCTTGTTTGTTTTTTCCTTCCTGTTTCATCTTTACTTTTAATTTATTACAGAGCCGCCAGAATGGCACCGCGGGTTGCCGCGGGCGGTTTGAAAAATGCTTTCCAAACCGACGTAGGAATATTCCGGAAGTCGTATAACTCGGAAAATTTATTTGACGTTAAGATAAGTCCCGGAGGAACTGTTGTACTCGGTGAAGAGATCCTTTTGAGGGCATTGGTCAGAGATGGAGACGGTAATGAAAATGAGGGAATGTAAAGAGTAGGAACTAGCAAAGGAATTTTGAAAACTCGCAAAAGACACGAAAAAATCAAATGAAATTCATTTCAGGATGGAAATACTCGAGGATAGGCGAAGTCAGTGTTCAGTACATCGAGACGCGCCGGCAACAGCGAGTGATGAATAGTTTGTGGATCCTGGATGCAGAAGGTTGTCGAAATCCGGAAATTTTGGAAATATGTCCTAGCGATCAGTACAGAGTTGCATCCTTGGAAAGTTATTTAGTATTCGAAGCATTCATGTTCGAAAATATGAAAGAAACTGACGAAATGGTTATAAGCGTGAAAGTAACTGGCTGCCTGGAACCCGGAGATTGCAGTTTGAAATGTCCCAAGGATCATCACGCAAGAAGAGCGAGAAGTTTGATCGGTTTCGGCCATGAGTCAAAAGCTAATGTCACCGATTGGCAAAGCAACATTGCATTCAAAGTGGTTAGGGGATCTGAAAAAAATTTATCAATAAATTACAGTCCTGACGATCCTCGGCTCATCGTGCCCTACGTTTTAACTGCCTTTGTTCTCGCCGTCAGCGTCGGCTTACTCTGCCTTGTGAAGTCTCTGCTGAGGCAGAGATCGTGTCCAAAAAAATGATAATTTTGATTTCGCTGATGCGGTTTTTCAATTTTTTGTGTCTCTATTTATTCACGTACCTACATATATTATTCAATTTTTGTTACATTTTGCGGAAAAAAATTCGCGGCGCTTTGTTCAGCCGAATAGACTCCAGGCATCAAGTTCGTCGCAGAGTTTCATGCCGATACCGAACAAACAAACCGATTTTAAAAAGTCTAAAACGAATTTGTCTCGCCTTAGTTGATTGAATAGGCAAATCGACGAACACGTACAGAGGTCGTCGAAGTAGCTGAAACCTTTGGTCAGCAAATAATTGTCCAATCTTTCTTGGCGCAGTTGTGCTTTTCGGAAAGCTCGATCTATGGATGAACGAGTGTATTTTAAACCGATTGACGAAGACTAATTACTTGTATCGATTACGATATTCGAGATCGAAGAACTTCTGTGCGTTTTTGCTGTTAAATAAATTATACATGTATTATTGACCTTTCGCTTTCGCCATGGGACAATTCGAGTCGCATGGATTGTGCCCCGACGTATCCCAATCAGGATTTTCCCTCCTTCCTGTAGTTCGAGGATTTTCATCCCTCGTAGACATTTTATTATTATTTCTTCTCGAGGGTTGAAATTTTCGATTTTCCGTGGTTCCAGCTCCGGTTACAGTTCCACTTATTGTTTCATCGTCGAATGATTCTTCCTTCTCTTTTTCCACTCTTGGAATTCGTGACTGAGTATTCTCCCGGCCTGCCTCCCGCCAATCCGTTCCCGCTTCCAGGCTGCTTTCTGTGTTCTGTGAATCTTTACCCTCCACTGAAGACAATTCACTGACTTTCACCGATTTCAAATGCGGCGAAGGACTTCCGCGACTGTTCACTATCAACCCTTTCGGATCTGTAGGGGATGATGAGTTGTAATAATTGATTCAGCTAATTTAATCGAATTCACGGTTTATCAATTTATGACAAAAAGATCGAAGGAAGTTCTCCTCATTCAGAGATATGGTACCTACCTCCGTTCGGTTCGGTGTACGATGGAGAATCGGCAGTACCGGATTGTGATTTGTCGAGACCTCTGCTGGGACCTGATTTTTGTTTGAGTTTCGGACAGGAGTCTTGGCACCTCTGCATTTAAAACGGATTATAGGTACTCAATTTTTTTGATTCGCGTCAAATTTTTACTCTGCAAGCGTGATACACCGAAGATAATTTTCGTCAATCATTCATTTTTGGTATAAAGAATTCTCGTCTTCTCTGTTTCTCGTCTTCTTTTCGTAATCACTGGAAAATTTATCTTCCTTCAGTCCATCCGGAGCGGCTTATCGCCGCGACAAAAATTTTTAACATTTATCTGAAATTTTTTGATTAGTCTGTGGTATAATTGACCGGTTGCCAATTTCTTGTTGTGTCATCCGAAACGAGCACATACGAAGAAGGAAACAAAAGTTGGTACATCCAATCGATTCTATCAGGCGTCTTGTGCTATCTTCACGATTTCAGGATCCACCGTTATCAGTGATCAATGATGTCCGAGAAAAACGGATTTATTCGTTTTTCAAATCCCTCTATAGATTCCGCGTCGATCTCTCAACGCGACGAAGACGAAGAAAGTGAGAATTGCCTATGCGGTCCGAAACCTTGCGGATCGGAAGCAATTTTTAGCGACGAATTGAGCTTGGAAAGCATCGACGATGTCGAAGTGGTTAATATGTCACTATGGGAAAGTATCATCCGTAAATCAGAGGAAAAAATTTTGCCGCACGAAGAATGGCTGAAGGAAAAAAGGGCCTCCGAGTTATCCGGAACCCCGCAAGACGGACCCGTGGAATTCCTTGACAGGGAAATATTTCCCCTCTTACTTACAGCGATGAGAATTATGCTCGTGCAAGCTCAGGACTGGGGAGCTCTCAAGGTATATGACCGATTGTCACGCGTACCGTTACGCTATTTCTAATTTCAACTTCCTCTATTCCCCAGATTCAGAAATGTCGATTCAACGGATTAGATTTTCTCGCCGAATTTTTGTGGAATCGTAATCCTCGACATCCAATAAGATCTCGAAAGTGGCTGGAACTTTACAGTATTCCCCATTTCAGACTCTTCTTGAAACTGAAGTGAGTTGCGACGATTGTCATTTTGTGTACGCATAGGTATATACACCTATCCGCATGTCTTCGTAAATTAATGAATCCAAAACCCTACAGCCCACGACCAGTCTTTCCAAAATCCTGGCTATGGACTCGAGAAGAAGGTGCCCTGATGATTCAGAAATGGGTGCGGGGCTGGTTAGTGAGAAAACGCGCGGACGTTCAAGAAATGCGTCTCTTCTGGAAGGTAGGTTTGGAGGGATTACATTCTTCGCGCCGTTTATTGACATTTATTCTATATTGTGTAACTGGCGAAGGCGATACTTGCTGAAACGGAACTGGAAGCAAGAGGATTGGGAATCACTTGTGAGTATGAGATGAGCCTGATCGACGAATACACTCGTACCTATACATTATAAGTATGTCAAATTATACACGCAGTAGCTTCACGTTTATTGAGAACAAATGTAAAAACATTTACAGATTCTGAGCTCATGGAAAGTCGAAGGTTTCTCGGGAAAGTGAAAACGCCTTGCGATCGTTACAGAGCAAAATAATACAGAAAGAGAAACCAAAAATTACTTCAGCCACGAAGACTGCTTTCACAGCTAGCACAAAATCCTCGTTGACTTATACGACGTCTTTGTGACCGGTAAGAGACGCCTGCAATCCACCGAATCTCCATGTTTTCCACAGTCGGGATTCAAAAGCGGACATTCGGCGGCGAGTTAGGAGTCCGTCGAGTCGTCTCATTGTCAGAGACTAGGATGAGTTGAAGAGGATTTCGCGCTGGCTGTAGGGGAGTAATTTCACTTTGTAATTTTAAACTTCAAGCTTCCGAGATTGACACTGAAGCACAGAGGTCCGGAGAAGTTTTATAACGAACGAAAATACACCCATTTAGTTTCCAATGCTGAAATTTCATTCGTCGTAGTATTACGCGAAACGAGAATCCTGTACTTATGTACATACATCACCGCGATTGCACTCCCAGGGATTCAAAGTCCAGGCTTTTGAACTAGCGGCGCGTTCGCGCGTCCGATTGTACTACGCAGCCCGCGGATTCCTAGTTGCGAAATCTTCCGCCAGATGGCGGTACCAATCGGTCTAAGATTTGGCGCCTCCGTTTTTCACCGCGACAACTATTTCCGACGCGGTAAATTGAGCGGCTCTATTCATAATTCGAATCGATATAGGAACGAAAATCTGAATCATCGAAGTAAGATGAATGGGATGAATGGATTGCACATAATTGGAATAACGAGAATCGGTTATAATTCTGCGAATAACGTCTTTGCAAATTTTGTTATATCAACGAACTCTGGAGTTTCGCATCTTTTTTTCCTTTCCTTTTTTTCAGTCACAAACTCACAGTCACCTATAATTTCCTTGAAAAAAGTTCTTCATACGAGTATTCGGGTATTTGTATTGCGCCTGAACGTTTCGCAGTCGCGACGCTATGCACCGCGAAACGGTAATCTTCATTTATAATATATTACACCCATAATAATATTATGATAATGTTGGTACATACATACATACATACATTCGTACGTATGTATATACCATACCTACGCAGTACGGTAAACGCGCGCGGAAACGTACGAGACCGAGACAAGGAACTTGGGTAACTTACAGCTGCTGCGAAATATGAAATGATCATCTTGTTTCAGTTTTTCATTTCGAATGTAAGCTTTATAAATATTCCTATTTCCGGTAGCAGCTATACTCCGCAGCGACGCGTCTCGCCCTGACTATCCCCCCCCCCCCCCCCCCCCCCCCCCATCATCACCAATTCCCATCTCCCGATTATTAAGGGGGAGGAGAAAAGCCAATTAACTTCTTGCCCTGCCCGCCCTTCCCGCAGTTCAATCGCCGGTATAAAGCCGTATAACCCGCATGCTTTAAATTTCCCGCCCCAAAACGACAAAACAAACGAAAAAAGAAGAAGAAAATAAATGAATGGATGCGGAAGCGCGCGGGGTGGGGGGCGGGGGGGGGGGGGGGGGTCTTCCAACCGAAAGAGATGAGTTCGATTGATAATTAGTTATAATTATACCTATAGCTATCAGTGATTGTGGACGGTAGTAATTGGTATTAGAGGTATATATTGGTAGAAAATACGTGACGAATTTTCAAAATCGATAATACAATGTATACAATATAATTATCTAGGATGTGGGATATGGTTTTTTTTTTTCTTCTTCTTCTATGGTTTCGTTTGTTTCTGTGCTTCTGCAGCCCGTCATGAATAACGTGAGGGAAGAAGCGTATGCAAGAGGCTGTGAATAATAAACCGCGCGAGGCCGCGACGCCGCGCCGCTGCAGACATCGAATCCAGGATAAATGAGAATTTTGGGCGCGGCGGGGGGAGGGAGGGGGGGAGGCTCACCTATTTTCGCTATACGAATAAGCCTGTGATTTTTAGGTGTGAGATAATATAAAAAGAGGTCGCGCACCGCGTGAACTGTGAAAAAGAACGAATGGGTGGAAACGAAGAAGGGGAAACAGAAGGAAAAGAAAAAAACCAATGAGAAAGGACGATGAAGGGTAGATTAGGTTCAGGTATATAAGCTAGCGGAAGGGAACACCGACCTTCGGTATATAGGTATGCGTATGTATGGATACCTATATCTATATAACATCACGTTTAAAATTGAGACTCGTCCATCTTTGCGCGTTTCCCGTTTATGTCAGCGAATGTCGTCGGCCATCTACGGGGATACGGTTTACGTAGATAGGTGGTACGTTAGGTATCGGTGAGGTAAGCTAGTATCAGTGCGTGATCATTAAACCGTGTGAAACTCGTTCAGGCACAAGCCTACGTACATATATGTACATACGTACGTACGTACCTTCCGCGCGTGGCAATTAGGGGCGAAAGAATTAGTGCAGTATAATATACATATATGTACGTGAAGACATATCGTGCTGATGTTGTGATCTTCGGAAAATTTGAATAGGTATATGTACCTCTACGACCGCAGTCCTGGAGTTTTTACGAACTTCGTAAAAAAGTAAGGGGAAGTATTTTTTCCCGAAAATCTACATCATTTTGCATAATTTTCACATTTTTCAAACTCTTTTCGGTAAATGAACCGAAATTTTTTCGACCGATTTTACTTTCGGTTGTCCGATTCGTGTGAAAGTGCATATACCAAGCGAACATGTGAAAGTGGAAACCTGTGAGTGCTACAGTCTTCTCGCAGTCTCGTTTCTATCGCCAGAAGACATCATTTGCAAAACATCATTATTTTAATAGATACGGACATTAGAAAAAAAACGTCAAACCGACATTTTTCGGACGTACGTGAGCCCTTGAAGGGGATTTGGAGTCACCGTCGGCAATCTAACCTAGCTAACATAGGGAATATTCATTTTTCACCAAATCCGAGCAATCTTTCGAAAAGGTGAAATACTTAAACACTTTCTGCCATCATACTCAATGAATTCTTAGAGTTTCATCGAAATCGATCGTGCCGTTTACGAAAATTGACGATTCTCGTTTTCGAAACGGTTTCTGTACACTCACGATACCGAGTCCGAATTCTCCTTAACCTCGATTCAATATCATCGGGCACACGTACAGTGGAACACGAAGATTAGTCGATTTTCATTCTCATTTCGTCGGATATAAAATCGGTTCAATACAAGCATAAAATGGTTCGGGTATGTCCAAAATGTGCAGGTTTGTTTTTCAGCTATAAAACGACTGATTGCCCATAGTTCCGATTCTAATTGGTACTTTTTGGTGTAAAATAGGTAAAGCAAAAAGGAACATAAGAAGAGAGAATATAATTCGCGTTATATCCTCCCACTAGCTGCGAGATTGGAATTCTGCGGTATATAGAAACTCAGAGGTTGCTACATTATATACACAAATTACAATCAACATTTTGGTTACCCACATGTAAACGGCAATTAATTCTCTCCGCCCTACACCCTCCACCCTCCACCCTCTACCCTTCACCCTTAGCAGTTCTGCACCCCCTTCTTGCCAATCTACGAAAATCTCCCATGATTCTGGTATTTCTATGGGAAGGGGGCGCGGGCGTGGGCGGGTTGTAGGTAGTGAAATTCCTGCTCGCACGTACAATCGTTGTATAATCTAGGGGATGAACTGCGAACACCGCTTGGGTAGGTATATACCTATATACCTATATCCCCATGTATTCACCGCTATTTCCGTATACATGGGTATATGCTCGGCCGCCGCGGTTATAATTCATTTACGCAATTTTACTCCGATTGATCGCTGCAGTATTCCGAGGGGCTTGTTCACATTCTGTCTAAAATCGCGAGCGACCTTGTGAAAAATGTCCCGGAAATCGATGTGGAAATTGGTTGGAATCATGGGATCAACAACAAACATGAATACAAACGATGCAACCGTTGCAAAATTTTATCCATCGCCGAAATCGGTTGATTCGCGTGAAAGTCGATCGTGTAGAAATTGGAACGTGGCGCCGAGTCCGGATTCTCGATGTAGCTTGCTCGATTTGAAGTCCGGCCCACGGTCGGCAGTGCGATGGCAGCCTGGCCGGGCCCAGACCAGCGTTAATAGTTCAGATTCAGCGCCTGGCCGGGCGCTAATCGGGTTATTGTCTCGAACCCCATTCGCGCGACATTCGCGTCCTAATTGATCGCAAGCACGCCGGACGGAATATTTTCCACGCGGACAAAAAAGTTTTTACGGTTGATTCATCCCTACGTAATCGTATTACATTCTAGTCCAACATTTCTCAATCGAAATTAATGTGAACCGAATTAGATGACAGTTTTGCCGATTTTTATCTCTGTTTTATTTCGATTAAACTCCAGATTCTGGAGCGAGCATCTTATATCATCAAATCAGCGCGCTAACCACTGGACCACGCTATCATTGTTAGAATGTTGAATCTATAATCGCGTTCACATAGTGCGTCGATCGTGGAAAATTGTTATATTTACTATGAATAACATTGGTTACACTCCGACCAACTCAATTTCCATATCGCGATACCGTGATAACAAAAATTTTCCTAGATCTCGGACGTTGGAACAGTAATTTTCATGGATATTATCATAAATATTAATCGGTTTACAATCACTTTCCCATTTTGGATTGTTCCATTGAATATTCTGGAATACGAAAATCTGAATTACATACAATTTCATCAATTACAGTATAATAATTGGCTGCAATTTTATTATTGCTAACTGGCGGATATTAGTTCAAACTGCTGAAAGTGATACTCGATAAATTATTTCATTTTCGTGTTGATAACGTTTTCGTTCGATCAATAGTGAACTGCAGTGATAGATACGCGTTATTGCATTTTTTTTTGGGCAGCGGCGGAGCCCTCGAATCAGCCGGCTAGAAATGTTTTCAATATTTAAAATCCGTGGAACTCGGAAGAGATGATTTTCCAATTGAATCAAAAGAAGAAATGAACCAACGCACGCTGATGTTCAATATACAACTGATGCTATATTACGTACAATTCGATAATGTGCCAATGCCTTGTCCCAAGCTGCCGTTGTATAAGTTGTATACCTAATTACGTAACCTAACCTAATACGCGCACGTCCTTAAAGAAGCTGTGAGTGAGTACGGGAAGAAAAAACAATACAAAACATTAGTTCATGGAAAGGGACCTCGAAAACGTTGTTTAAAAGAATTGAAGAGCATATCGATGTATACTGCGGTGTATTCGTGGACGGTTTTGTCCCAATTGTTTTATGGTTGGGCAATTTCAGATAATTTACATTGACCACCACTGAACGCTGACGGCAGTGCCGCGCCGGTTAGGTGCCAGTGAATGGAAGTAACTGGACGATCTTCTGCTGTCCAGTGTCCGATCTCCGAGTCTCCGATGACTGCAGTGTAATACCGATACCTAACCTCGTAATCTATTTCGTAGCTGTATTTTCCTATACACCGAGTATTTATTATCCATTGAGCAACAATTTTCCGAACGATTATCACTTGCGAATGACAATTTTCAATTTGCCGAAACAGATTGCGAGGTTAGGTATCGGTATTGAACCGTCATCGGAGACTCGGAGATCGGACACTAGACAGCAGAAGATCGTGCAGTTACTTCCATTCGCTGGCACTTAACCGGCGCTGCCGTCGGCGTTCAGTGGTGGTCAAAATAAATTGTCTGGCATTGCCCAACCAGAAAACAATTGGGACGAAACCGTCCGTGAATCAACCGCAGTAAGTATACATATATACTAAGGGTAATTATTTCAGCGACAGAATGATCTTCACATCTGTCCGTAATTGGGACAAGGAGCCAAAATGCCGTTACAGTTGCGGGACGTTCCGTAATAGGGGAAACGCGTCGAAGGTCAATACCAATTACTGGCGAAACTGTTATTAACCCGAAAAATCGTTGAATCTTAGCTTTTCCCCGATTCTTTGTCAAATATTATTGTTCTGATACCATTCCATGTAAGTTTTAGAAACCAATTCGTAAAAATATTGTACACATCGCGGTTTCACCAGCAAGCGCGTTTCCTCGACACTTTCGTTGAGACAGCTTTAATACGTACGTCAATTGCGAGAACTCATTGGTTCGGAATAGATATTAAATTTGAAATAGTGAATTTGAAGCTCTGACGTGGAAAGCTTAATTATTGTTTAACCGTGATAACAGCTCATGACTCAACAAAATTCGCGTAGGTACGCAGCTTGATATATCCGCTACTGATTTTCCCAAATTAACGAAAATAAGTTTTATCATCTTTGTTACGATTTTAGTTGAAGACCGCGGTATCCGACTATTGATTAAAAAAATTCATAATTGAGAAATTGGGGAACAGGAAATTACTGGAGAAGAGAATTAAATGGGCGAAAGCAATGAAAGGAGTAACAAGTGTTAATATATTTCGTAATTTTACTTCAATAAAATGGATTGTCAATCACAAAACTGCATACTGGACAGATTTTCAAAGGGCGTTCGTACAAGCGTATGCATACTCCTTTCATCTTCTCGCAGTCCTCACAGTCCGCATGCAGCACATTACTCGCAATTAGAGATACATGCGTATATCCTCTACGTATAGGTATGACCTTATACGCGTCACAGTGCGCGCGGTACATACATCGTTGCTAATTGGGATGTTTAAACAGAAAGTAATGAAAAAGAGGGGAAGAGAGGAAAATGAAAAATTGCAAAACATGTAACCGCGTATGCAGGAATGCAGGCAGGTATGTAGTATATTACAACCTGCGCAATTTATTGCGAAAATCCCGAACGTCATCGCAGGGTTGGAGGGCAGGGGGCGTGACCCCGGAAATGCGTCAATATTCAGCAGGTTGATATGCTGCAGGAGCCAGCCGCAGTACGTATGCGTGTAAAAATGAAAACTAGGGATGAAAAAATGGAGAAAACCAAAAGGAAAAGGGAATCTAATTTTCCCCCAATGGAAAAGCAGTGTTGTTTCGTCAACGTTGACCCAGTTATAGTAACGTGTATGTATATACGGACGTGTACGATATACATACTCGCATATGTATATAGGCATATACATACACACAGTCGGATTAAAGAGTCGCCACAGTCCTGGAGCGCTATACCTATAGCCGCAGACAATTTGCGGTGGTTTTAACAAAATCAATGCCCGGAGTCGCGGAGAGACAAGGCAACAGGAGAGATCCTCGCAGATCTGACTCTGGACAATCGCCAAATTTTCGTTTCACTTCCCCCAGGTTTTACCACGTAAGACAGAAATCCGGTACATGGACTCCCACGATCCTACATACATACATGTGCATATATTTGACAATAGAATAGTCGTATAAGTATACAGTAGTTATATACATACTCGTGGAAACGGGACTTTTCTCAACGGGAAAAATTGTAAGCTGATCCTGGTCGTTTTCCATTCCCATTTCCATTTTCCATTTTCATTTCTTTATCTCTTCTCTTTCTGATGTTTCGTAATTGTAATGCGGTAGCGAGTGAAATTCATTGACTGTGTGCGGTGCAGCAGCAGGTCCTGGTCAGCGTATGCCCTCGTTCCTCAAGCACCTCAAGCACTTATAGAATTACATACAGTAATGCTGCGAGGCAGCGATTTTCTAGCGCAGAACACTGGAAATGCTAGTTACCGGGCGAAGAGGCACAGCGTATACCTGCTACGCTGTAACTCTTTGAAACTTGACACAAAAGTGTGAAAAATGTTAACGAACAGTTCTCTCTGCAACTTCTTGGCGCTTTATATACTATATCTTTAACTTTTCACATTTTAAGTCTTCAAGGCGAAGGGCCGCGCCGCGCCGTGGAGCGTCTGCGGGGTAACATCCGGTTCATTCCACTAGAGATGTAACGAAATCGTCGGAATTTCCAAGAGAACAAAATTCATAACTCAAAAACTCCTGGTCCGAAGGACCTGAAAAAATTCAAAAAACATGTCTCGGAGCCAGGCCGATAACAGAGAACGTCACGGAACAGATCGGAGGCCGTGAGACGTCTGGAGACTCCGTGAATTGACGTGGACAGCCCGATATTATATATTTCGAAAGAAATTCCCAGATTGCTAATAAGAAGGACGAAATGAGATCTTAGGGTCGTTAGACCAGGATGAAAAAATTCTACGAACTAAACACACTCGACCCTCAAAATTAAGGGTCGGAGGGTCTCGACCCCAGCTTTGCAGCTAAATTGAGTTTATATTATATATTATCCCAACACTATAATCTGCCCGGTAAACTTATTGCGTAAACATTGTTGATGAATCAGGATAAAACGGCCGTTGGGTGGTACCTACGATAGAAGCGGGGCCTAGTAGGTACGTATGTGTGTGAGTATTGAAAATTGTAAATTGAAAATCGAAAATTGGACATTGGACCTAAAAAATTACATCGGAGAATTGCATGGACACTTCGGAAACTATCTAACCCTCTGAATGTTTTTCGGATTAATTTATCAAAGCCGAGAAGAGGAGTAGAAAAACTTGGACTCGGCTCATCGACCCGGATTGCCTACGGAGAGTCGAGAGCATTCTATACTCATATTCGACGCCATTTGCCGAGACTCACCCCGACCTGATGTCATTTCAGAATTATTTCGACTGATATCGAAGCCTGACATTATATCGCAGATATAATTGTGATATTTTTCAAATTATCCCCGCTCAAATAGGAATCGAGTTTCATAAAATTTCAGAAAGAACTAACCGGTGAAAAGCTGTGAGTCGGTATAGATGTTCATTGCGGCCTGCTTTCCGCGACATACCAAAAATCCTGGACTCATAATCTGTAACGATCGAGCCGCCATATTGCAGGAGAGACGTGCTCCGAAACAGTTTTTCCATTATATCTCGGAGGTCGTTGATCCTATCGGAGTAAAAGTGGTAACCAAAATTTGAGGCAATGAAATTTTCTACGAAAAATGTTTGATACATTTTAGTCTTATTTTTAACCGTCTCGCTGTATTCCGTCGTTGAATATCTGAATGGTTCGTATTCGGCACACAATCTCATTATTCATCGCAAGGACTCAATACTTTTCGTGAATCGAATGAGATAGGAGTCGAGATGGGAAGTACGAAAAACTGATGTGCGTGGTAACTTTGTGCAGGTATCTTGCAGACAAAAATATAGGTACCCGAGAAGATGGCTTCGGAGCTGCACTGAAAAACGTAGAAGAAATTAGTAATCCGGTATCGATCGCTTAAAATACCCCGGTAAAAAAAATTATCTACGATCTTCCGCGGCAGTTTTCGATTTCAAAATTGCCTCTCTCCACTGCACGGAGATAACAGATGCTGCGTTTGATGGAAACACAGAAAACGAAAAAACAAACACCTCAAAGAAAGGATGTCAGTAGAAGCCGCCAGAAGAACTGATTATGAACTGAGTGGACTGAAGAAGTTGGCCGACAAAAAGACAGTGTCGCGGATTTAGTTGCCGCTGCAGACGCCGCACGTCACGAACGGTGTTACGTCGAATTTGTCAAGAAACGGGAATCGGGGAATAAGGGTGGACGCCCGTTCATAAATGATGTTACTTGAGCGATGAGATGATTTTCAATTTCATTGATAATATAGCGATGACTGCCCGATTCAATGAGTTCCCGTCGCAAAACCGATAAGAAAAACGTAGTTGAGAAATACGGAGACGATATGATCATAGCATCCAATCAGAAGGAGCTGGTTTCCATTGTCTGTTTTGAGAATATACCGGGCATAAAATCTCATCATACAATTGGTACGATAACAGAAAGCTAGATGCGAGGGAGGAACGGCTCGGAGTTGTTGGAGCAGTCGCTGCTATTGTGAGAGAAGACATTCGGACACAAGTTCTCGATACTTCAACGTATCCACCCGGCGATGATTTTTTGAATGATATCAACGACTGCATAATTCCAGAATCTCTTGATTCGTTTTCCAAGAACGTGGTCATGAAAAAAAGGAAAAGTCGAACGCAAGAGTTGTAATGAAAATGTGCTTCCATTGGTCACGCTATTGCAACAGTAAGCAGAGCGAGATGTTTTCTTTATCCTCTTTCAGGCAGTATCGCAACATTTTTCTACCGAAAATTCGGATCCGAAAATTGCGCAACTCCGCTAGCTAACTCAGGCTTCAGTGCTTCTCGCGATGAGGCGCGATTATTGGTAGCTTCGCGGTAACTCTTAAGACGAATTTGGAGATGCCACTGGCAATCTAACCTAGCTAACACAGGAAATATTCACGTGTCATCGAATCCGATCGAGGTTTTGAAAAAGTCAAATACTTAGCCACTTTTTGCCATCGAACTCAAAGGATTCTCAAAGTTTCATCAAATTCGATCGAATCGTTTGTGAAGATTTTCGATTCTTGTTTTCGAGACGGTACCTGTATCTACATCTTAAATGGCGACTCCATTCTTAACCCGGAACCAGAAATTATACTAGTGTCAAGTCCTGGGTCTTAGGAGAAGCCGTCGCTGTGCTGAACTCATCGTGATTTGGCTGCTGACGTCAAACCATTTTTATTTGAAGGTAGAATTAGTAATCATACTTCCATACTTTCGCGCAGAGCGTTTGTAGAAACTGGTGATTTTCCTGTACAGTGCATAGTTTTCGTAAGCGTGGCCATTTGAGAAAAATAATTGTACCGTTAACTACGCATTATATTTAGCAATAACCTGCATGCTTGGGAAAGTTTAACGCGCTGTAAATGTAAAACTATGTACTTTACGGAAAAAACTTGGCTAAAAAAGTTGTAGGAAATTTTATTGTCTACCAGAAAGGTTCCCATTGTTTTTGTCGTACGACGCACGGTTCGCGAGATATTCGATAAAACGTGTTTTCCAAGATGGAGGCTGAAGCTCAACCCCACACCGCCAACTTGAATATACACTCAGGGGACACCCCGAATAATTTTCAAGAAGAATATAAAATCCGTAGAAGATTGCATCACGAACCTGTTCTTTTTTTTCTTTTGCTCCGGTGACTGGACTGTGATGCACGCTCCATTATCGGTCGGAGAAATATCTGCTGACAGGTCATGCCTATGCACGTGCGATTCGGGAAGACCTGCTGACTCAATTTGCTCTGGCAAAACTAATTTTGCGAGAAATTCGTTTTACCGCCGAGGAGCATCGGACTATGGAGAATACGTTGCTTCATTTCGATTATGAACCCCAGCATGAATAAGAAAATCGGTAAATCGATGAATAAGAAAAATCAATCGTAACGTATTTCACGTGTGGTCGAGGACCGGCTCGCAGGAACAAAACTTGGGAGAACATATTTGTATTTATTTTCAGCTTTTTCATCCCGCTTCTTGTATGAGCTATTGCCGGCCTAACCGGAAATGCCGTGGCACAGTTTGAACATGGCTACAGCTTTTCGGTAACAAGTATAAACGATCATTCTCTTTTCCTTTCTATACATAGGTATACGATTCGGGGGGAAAAAATTATCTTGAGGAACCAAAAGAAAAATGAGTTTCTTCTTCGTTTGTATGTCCTTTTTTTCTGTTGATGATCGCAACTATTTTTCATTTTCATCTACCATTTTTTTTGTTTGTTCTCTGTTCATTTGTTGTTGCAAAGCACAAGAAAGGGCGTTTAACATAATACAAATTCCACGACTTTATTCGATAATTCCTCATCGCGCTACAGAAACAATTGAAATTGAAACTGAAAATGAAAGACTGAAATTCAAGACGAGGATGCCCAGGTCATAATATCTATAGTATCATATTCTATTATATAGAAATAATTGTTTGTCAGGGAGGGATTCAACTTGTGAATAATAGTTTATTGTATGTTTATGCGTTTATAGGTATAGGTATGTATATGTAGATACCTAAATAACAAAGCTCACGGATTGAGGAAGCCGCAGGGAGGTCTGGGGGTGAGTGTATATTATATATATATATATATATATATACACAATATACATATATACTGATTCTGAAAACGCCATATTATTATTCTACAGTATTTACAACATGGAGACAGAATAACAATTTACAAATATGAAAAAAAGTCCAAGTTTCTTTTTTTTTTGGTATGCGGAGACACTTTTTTCACTCAACTTTTGAACTTACGATTATTTCCAGAATAGTTTGAAATTAGATGCAGAAAGAACTGCATGCAGACTCGATGTTCCATCTTCGCCAAGTTGTCAATTTTACTTTCAATTTCACGGAAAATGTTTTCAAAAGTACCCAAGCCATATTTGCAACGAGGCACAACGCTGGGTGTATATTTTTTTTAAATATTTGTCCAAAGTTTTTCTCTACTCGGATTGTTCATCTTGAATTTGGGACCAAGATTCGTGTGATCAGATGAATGGCTGAGGCATAATCACGAGCATTGCAGAGTAGCAGTAAGCCATAATTTTAACTCTGCGAAAATCGACCGTCTCGACTTTGGACGCTACTGCGACAAAAATTGCTAGTATAGTGATTGACAAAAATGTGTCATAGACGTAATTTACGTGGATAGAGAGAGTAGGGGTGAACGTTCCGGAAGACCGAAGAATATATAGACGGGCCGTGATTCCGAAAGTCAAATTACCGAAAGTGCAAAATGTAGAATGGCACGAAACGAAGGGCTATCAGGCAAAAACAAATTCAGAACACAGATATATCCGATTGATCGAAATATCGAAAGCTCGAAAAATTCCGTGGTCAAAATTTAGAATCGTGCTCGTTACGGAGGTTAACGAATCCGAATTCATCGGAGCGGAAGACCAAAAACTCGAAGAATCAGAATTTTGAAAACACAGGAGACGTCGGAAAAACATGAATTGTTTTTTACTGAGGAAATAATCGGTTACTTCTCTTTCTTTCGGAATTTCGGCCTTCCGAAGTTCTAGTTTTTCGCCATTTTGCTTACCGAAGTTCGATCTTGTTTTCATTGGTTCATTGGCTGAAAGAGATGTCAGTCGCTCTGAATTTTCAATTTCAAAGATAATAATTTTCGAAATTTTGTCAATCTACGCTTCTTTCGTTCGGTATTCGCTCTCTCGATCTTCCGCCACTTTAGAATCCGTATCTTTGAAATTCAGAACTTCGGCCCGTCTACTTTTTGTTCTTCCGGAATTTCGACGTCCAGTCGATAGAAAACATACCGTACAATATCCCACAAACTTAGCTAAATTGTAGATCGATATCAATTTCGAAATTTCTTCGACCGCCGCGCGCCGCGTTTAGCTGCAGGCAAATAAAAGTTCCGTGTCAATAATTTCTCGCAACATTTATCACCGCATGTATATAATATATGTAGTACGTATATATATAATATTGATTTTCTAAAGAATATAACGTCGCGTTCGCGGTCCCAAATTGTGCGAGAGAGAGAGAGAGAGAGAGAGAGAAAAAAAAGCCACGAAAAGCGAAGAAAAAAAAGTTCAAGTGCGGTATCCGCGGAATTGAGCTTGCGCCCAGAATCTGCAATGCGAAGGTATTCTAGCTGACGCGATAACAACTGGGCGTCGCAGTCTGCACGGTTACTACAGAAGTTTATAACTAATTAATGAGATATGCAATTAGACAGAATTGGATAGAAAGCCGAAGTTAGTTATAGCTGTTGGTAGGTAGATAGGTAGTTAGATAGGTATTATAGATTCGACGATTGCGGTCAGCAAACAAGTCTTTAAGTATGGGGTATATATAAACTTTGTTCAATATATATATGGGGCATTCGCTGTCGACTCGACCAGCCGGCAACCCTCGCCCACCTCTCTTCACCTTCACATGTCTCGAGTCGGCTTCTAGACCGGTGGTCGAAAAAGTTTGAAATAATTCAGGAGTTCCTCTTTTCGACACACCAAACATTGTCCTAATTTCTGCAGGAGGAAAATCGGAGATGACGGCGGGTCGAATTGCCACTCAATGCCCCGTATACGCGGGTGATACTGCAGCATTATCTTTGAAAATCACTATATCTGCATGCATATACCTATATCTGGTATAACGGCGGCGAAGATTGACCCAAACTGGCGAATATATGCATGCCCGTTACAATCAAAGTGGTTATGAATTTTCTTTGAATTGAATTACAATTTCAGTATGTATGCGCGTGCTTACCTATACGTAGAAAATATATTTTCAAATTTCGGGATAGGTACTCTGCTACAGCCGGTATTGCTTCTCCGTCCTCCCGCGCGTAGTCGGTGTATGTGTGTACGCCGTACCTGTAGTACGATTAGGACACATAGGTACACCGGCTATAGAAAAGTTTGAATCCCTCTTAAAGGGGGGAGCATGGGTATGGCAGGGGAATATCTTCGATGCTCTCTGCGCAAAGTTGTTTCAAAAGCTAGCTTCGAAAAGTTCCACGTTAGCTATAATATATCCACAAAATCCCAAATCTGCTATCATTTTCTCGCGCGCTCGATGAATAATGAATATCACGATCCGCCGAGGGGGATGAGGGCGAAGCGCAGCTTGAATTATTGGCAATGTATGCATGTACCTATGTATTTGTTCATGTATGTATACGTATGTATAGATATATTACACATGTACCTAGACTATGTGTCGTTCTCGAGCTATATGGTATACGATATCACATACGCATGCCCATATACACTTATACTACCACATCGCATTGATTCACCGATATACTCACTCGTGCGTACATATACCTATACCTGCAGCGCTCATAACACAATAAACTTTTGCGAAAAACGCGGACGGTTTAGTTCGACATACGTCAATTTCTATGGCTCCGGTGGTAGGTTAGTCGCGCGTTAAAAACCTTTCAAAAATCAAAATCACAATCCCGGAGATCCAACGCTATATATATATACTCGATCGTTACGGTGCAATTGCATCAGGTCAATTTTCATCTATCACTTTTCAATTTTTTCCTGGTGTTTTTTGCCCCCCACCCCCATCCCCAGCCCGTTTTTGTGTTGTTCTGTTTTTGACCCATTCGTACTTGAAGTTTTTGTCAATGTACATTTGCAATTCATCCGTATAGGATCGCCTCGCGAATTGATAAATTTTTTCACTCGTTAATTAATTGCCCTGTAGGTATACTATAATATACCGCCTGAGCTCTGGATTACTAGCATAGCAAAATTTGATGATAGAATTTCACTGACGTGTACAAATTTCTCGTATTTTCATTTTTTGTCTCCCTCATTTTTGTTTCTCTCTCTCTCTCTCTCTCTCGCTCTTGTCTTCTTTTTACTCAATTTCACGATGACGTGTATATACATACCAGTACATCAGTTGTATTAGTGGTAGTTAAATGTACGCGCGTCCACTGATTTACAGTTATTTTCTGGGTAGCATACACACATATATATATATATAGGTATAGTATAGTTTATACTGTCGAAATTGGAGACCGATTGCTGTTGTCCCGAATTCAATTATAAAGCCAAGTGTAGGTATTTCAATTAAAACGCCCATGGCAATCGAAAACCAAAACGAAAAATAACAGAAAAAAAAAAAAAAAGAAAACCAGGAACGGAACCGCAGAATGAAAATAAAAATTGTAAAAGAACTGTTAATTAGGGTTAGCCGGGCATGATACAATAATTTGAAAGTGAACTCAAACCAGACTAACAAAATCGTCGGAATCTACGAAATTGAGAGTAATAAAGAATTAGATTGTAACACATCGACGAAAAATTTTCGTTCAAGGTATCCCAGTTGGTTGCGAGCACGGGGCCAGCCTTGACCAGCACTGGGGCAGCCTCGGCAACAGTGCCGTCTTTGGGGACCGCGGGGCCCTGGGCCGGAAGATCTTCGGGGGCCCCTGTAGCAGTAGTTCTTTAACTCATCGTTGAAAACAAAAAGGCAAATTCTAAGCTAGAATAGCTTCGTTCTGATTGAGAATTTCCAAAAATAGTTCGACAATTAAATTTTCGGCTGAACAAAATGAATGTTTTCGCCCAACCTTGGGGCCCCCCGAGAACTGGGGCCCTGGACGGCACTGCTCGGCCAGCCTTGGCCGGCGCGGCGCGGCGATAGCCTGCGAGTTAAGTGGAATTTGGATGAGCTTTGTCAAATGTACGGAAATCAGTTCGAAAACGATAATCGTAAATTTTTGCAAACGGCATGATCGATTTTGACGAAACTTTGAGAATTCATTAAGCAGGATGGCAGAAAGTGGGCGAGTATTTCACTTTTTCAAGACATTGCTCGGATTTGATGAAAGATGATTATTTCCCACGTTAGATAGGTTAGATTGCCGGCGGTGGCAGCTCCAAATTCACCTTAAAACCCATCCGGGCAGGTTTATTCGGGAAATGCTTCGCCTCGAAGCCCCGTTTCGAGGTTCATCGGAAGCACATGGAGTGTGTATATGTATATGTTCATACGCGCGTAGTTCAAAGCTGCAGCTTGTCGGTCGTTTAGTAGTTAGATACGGTCAAAGTATAATATACATGTTATATACCATATACCTGCTGTAACACATAGACGAGCAGAAGATTTATTCCACTGTCGATCCAACGGCTGAGTATATATCATCATCGCTGGGATTTTATTGCCGCCACAAAAGTTCCCTGTGTGGGCTTTACGCTTTACGCTGACTTTCAACCAAAGTTACATTTTCTTCGTTTTTACCTATATATACCCACTATACCAGATATTCTGTATATTATACAGGTATCTTCCAACTTTCCAAAGCACTCATTCGGCTTTTATACCTATAACATGCACGCTGCATGAGTATCTTGAATCTTTTGACAAATTGTTGTTTTACAAGGAATAACGTCATGAGCATGAAATTGTAATTTTCATAGTGACGTTCAATTGTATCAGCCATTTGTGTAGTAAATGTGAATCACGGGGTTAGTCGCTCCGAAAAATTGCGTACTTCAAGATTTTTCAAGATCTCGAAGACAGTTGAAAAGATTTCGAGAGACTTCAGGGGACTTTGTGGGTCTCCGCGAGACATTGACTTCAGAGATTTCGGAAATTTCAAAACCTGCAGAAGATTTCAAGGGACTTCAAAAGACTTCGGCAACAATTGACTTCGTGGGACTTCAGAAATTTCCAAACCCGAATCAAAATGTTAATTCTATTCTTTTTTTCAACTTGATTCTGTCTTCCAGGTCGATGAAAACTCGGAAATTGGAACGTATTGCTCTTTTTTTTTTTTTTCTTTCATACACCGAAATTATTTATTCGATCGATCCGTCCAGGTCGAAAAATCATAATCCTGTAAAATTTGAATAGAAATAATGCCAATTTCATTTGACGTCGAGGGTGCACAGCGCAGATGTAGAATGAAATTTCGCTTACACGGATTGAAAATTTTCCAAGTTACGAAAGCTGTGGGCGCATTGGAGAGAAGAGTAAAGTATGTGTGGGGTGTTCCATATCAAAACGAGTGAAAAACCGCGATATTTTCCATGATCCCTATGGATTTCTTCATATTCCACCCAATTCAAGTTGCTATTGGAAGAATATCAAGCCAGAATTTTTTTATCGAAAGAGTCCAAACGGAGAAGTTTCGCAGTTTTCTATGAAATCTTCGAAACTTATTTTTTTTCACATTCTTCATTAGCCTCAAAGTGTACCGATGGACAATGTGCGCAAATAATTCATTACATAAAAGCGCCCAAATTAATTTGGCTGAAATTCGTACACAGCATGTCTTTTTCAATGCCAAAGATTGCCTGTGGATTTCACGATGGGCCGAGAAGTAGCTCGGGAGCTATGGATCAGGAAGAAATAGCGACCATTCCATACGCAAAACCAGACACATAAGTATTGAGGACCGGGTTGCTTCGCAAAAACTATTCAGGACTCGGCGTTTTCTCAAAGGCAACAAGAACATTTTCTTTACCACGGCCGACAAAGGCGACGTTACGGTAGCTACGAACTTAGATAGTTACACGCATAGAATGAGGAATTTATTTTACAAACTTCAGCCAAATCAATTCGGGCACTTTTCCGTGATAAATGATTTGCGCACATTCACCATCGACAGTACCTACGCTCTGAAGGCGAATGAAAAATGTGAAAAAATATGTTTCGAAGATTTCATAGAAGACTGCAAAACTTTTCTATTCGGACATTTTTCATACGTCATCCAGATTTCGAGCTACGCTTGCCCGAGGAATCGATGATTCGTAAAAATCTGATTATTACAACTCGCGTCGCGGGAGAAGTGTGATTCCGAAAAATCTGCAAAAAAATCTTCAGCCTCGATTCTTCCAATACGTTGTACCTCAACAAACCTTAAACACTAATAACATTATTCAATCATCTGGTCTCCCAGTTTGAATGTAAATGTTATATCCTCGTTACACATCGCCCGACAAATTGTTAGCTGGGTCGATTTCACATGGAACGAACGCCCCATTTATAAGTCTGTCGAGGAGGGCTGGGGAAAAAATCGACCGTTCAAAATCTCCCATGGGTACGTACAGTTCGCCGTTTACGTGTCCCGATTTGAAAAAATGAACATTCTTCACTATACGTATACCTATATCATATACTATACCTATATACATAAATCTATATACCAGTGCGAAGTTTACGGCTATAGAGCAGATATATAGTAGAAGAAAGAAAGCGAGCCTACTGTTATAGGTATACCTCCTACAGGTGCAATATATAATTTTTCCTCTTCTCCTTCCTTCCTTCCTTCCTTCCTTGCTTTCTTTCTTTCTTTCTATCTCTCTTCTTTTGTCATTCGATCTCCAACGAGTTTGGATTTATGATTCACGAATAGCAGGAGCCCTCAGCCGTGGCCGTGGCATGCGAAGGGAGTCAGCTGGTGACGAACCTCGTTCGATGTGAAATAATAAAAACTTGGTTGTAAAATTCACCGTACTTCACGCGTATATACGTACCTGTATACCTATGTATACGAACTCGGTTATACGATCTCAAAATGAGAAGAAGAAGAAAAAAAAAACAAAAAAGAAACAAGACAAAAATAAACTGGAATAAATTTTACCTTTATCGTTTCGCTTTTCCTTTTTTCCCTTCTTTTTTCGTTTTTCCTTCTTCTTTCACTTCATCTTGTGATTCTTGTGCGCAATGAGAACGATGGATATAAAAATTTCCTCATGCATGCTGTCGCACTGAACATAATATACCTAGATACAGGGTATATTTATGATACAAGTACGAGATATCGTCGTGCATGATACGTGCCTCTGAAATTTTCCTTCGACATTGTATCCTCCGTCTTCACCCCCCGCTGAACCAAGTCTTCTTAATTACTTCCTGTCCACGTTAGTCGTGCTTGGCTCAACCCGGTGTGCTGTGTAGAGCAACGTGAAATGACACGTGTATACATACTTCGGTATTAGTTTAGGCGGTACACCCGCCGAACAGGCAAAGCTCTGGGCTAGTTGCCTGGAAGCAAATTAAGGAGGGAGGAAGCAAGAGAGGGAGAGACAAGCATTTATTACGTCCTGGGACACGAGATCTCCGTAGGACAAGAGCATGGAATCACGGCGAAAAATATACGGAGTATTACTGAAATTAGATGACTATGAATGAGGATGAGGTATCGGAAATATACCCGTTACAATATATTACCGTCAATCGGGCCAATTATGGTACGAGCATGCTTTTTGTTTCTGTACCCGTTGCGGTGGAGTAATTTGAACTTCGCGCCCAGCCGAAATATAGCGTGGCGTGTCGCCAGCGGACCGCATTGCCCCAAACGCGTGGCAATCATGGTATGAACTGTAAGACTAAATAACTTGGCCAAAAAATGTTTTTCCACGACTTCCGCTCATCGGATATCGTCAGAATAATCTCACCTGAGCATTTTTATAGTGCGTGAACGAAAAAATCGTTAAAAATTCCGAATTTTGGCGTAGCGCGAACATAAAAAAAAAGTGCTTCCTTCGTACCGCAATTGCCCTGGTTGACGGTATGCAATTACTGCAATGACACTGTGCAAGATTATTGTATGTACGCGTACTAATAAGGAGGCTGGAATTTTGAAGGTTGCAACAAATATTAAGAATACCTAAGAATGGATAGAAAAACAAAATACGAAATAGCATAGACTAGGAACGAAGTAGGGACATGAGCTGAGCCTTGAGAACATGAAGTGAATTCGACTGCCACGCAGCGGGGGGACATCAAGTTCCACAGCGTGACGATAGTGCTGAAAAGCACAGAATTTTCACAGGTGGTAGTTCTAGTATGCGGAGCAAAAAGTGCATACGGAAGACGTCGCTGATTCCTCTGCTTGATACGTCAGCTCAACGATCAGGAACTCGGGGCGGCCACGGCACACACTGAAAAGAGTAAACCCAGAGGTGGAGCAACGAAGTCGCTCGTGCAGATGTGCGGCTTCAGCCAAGACCGATGAGACTGCGACGATGTCGCGTCGGCCGGATGAAGACGGAAGTGCTCGCGGAATTCGACGATATGCGCCGGCAGAGATTGGCCGTTGACGTGACAGCCCTTGATCCTGGATCCCGGCCGTCCAGGATGCCAGAGAACCGGAGTACGACCGGCTTGTCAGGACTCACGATTACTTTCACTTGGAGGTCGTAGAACAGCATGCGGCATCTCACTGCCGCGTGAGTGGATCTCTCCTCATTCGAACCGGCGCGGCGGGAGAGTTGGTTGAAATCTGCTTCAGAGCGAACGAGAATAGGCAGGGAAGCCGCATCACGATTGACATGTACCTCCTCATTCCTCCGTTCCAAACGGAACGGTGAGCCAAGCTCTCCTGGCACGAGCTTCCACTTCATTAAAAGATCGGCAGTCGATGGCGCGAGATATGCTCGTCAATGAAGACCGCGGTGGATCATGTTCGTCAGCTATGCCCCGAGTTCATCAGCATAGACATATCCCCTGGGATGCTTAGCAGCGAAAATTCTGTTTCACGAATCGGTCGATAGTAGCCGAGCCGAAATCGTACGAGGCCGATCGGTTTATTTGGTGCTTTCAATGCGCGTAACTTCGCAGGTGTCTGTAGGACGGGTATGGACCGAGAGCAGAGCAGCCGCCGAGCACATAATAATACGAAGGTCCTCGGGATCAGACTCGGGAACACCGGCGAGTATAGGATCACGATCCAACATATTTCACTCGAGATTTCCCAGTCTGGCGGTAATGTCAGCGATCTGGGCATGCGACTGCATCACCTTTGCTCCCTGCGTTGCATAAACGCACTCTCCAAATCATTCACACGGCCTTGGAGGATCTCGTTCTCGTTGGAGAGGATGTCCCGTTCAACGGGAACGTCAACGGAGAACTCAGCAGTCGAACCGCGATAGCGTATCCAGTTTGGTTGCTATTTCTTCAACTCTAGTTGGCAGCTTCAGTAGACCATCGATTTTCTGGTCCATATTGCCGATGGCGGCCAAAACAACTTCGAGTGAAGGTGAACCCGATGACAGGGGAGTTCCGAATGGAGTTCAGTGGAGGTTTGGTGGAACCGGAGGCACAAGATGTAGCGGCAGCTGACTACTCGCGGTATTTACATCTCGAGCAAGTTTCACCTTTATGAGAAAACTTGACGAGTTGTGTGCAGCCGGGATGATAGTTGCCGTAACAAGTATCGCAACGAGCAGAGTTTTTAACTTCTTTTCTGCTCCTCCTGCAGACCATATAGGAGACGGCAGCTGACTACCCGAGAATTTTCAGCCACGATAGCCGTATACAGACGACCGTGATCAGAATTGGCTGGTATGAAAATGGAACCGGTCTGCCGAGTCGGATCCAACGGTCTCAGAACACATCAAGAGTGATGTTTGAAAGTATGTATCAGACAGCTGTCATACTCACATAGCCCGCAAATATCACCTATTCACCTCACCGACACGTAGCAGTTAGCACACACTATCGATAGGATCGTACATCGGGCCAACACCACATAATCACGAAGATGCGAACATGGTCTGTTGACAGCCGCAAGCCGAACCAGAGCAACTGATCCGAATTAAGCTGCGAAAACTCGAAAATTTGGAAAGAAAACTGCCTTTGGCGGGAATGCAACGCACCGCATCATACCGCGCTTCGCATATACCTATAATGGTCAAATGCAACTTTACGATCATCCCGACACTGGGAGGGAGAGAGAGCGGGAGATGGAGAGATGTAGAATATCACGGTTAAATCACAATGTCGTGTTGATGGAATCTTGAAATCGAAAGAAAGAAGGAGACGGTGAAGAAAAAAGGAGAGAGGGTGCGAAAGAGCTTTGGAAACTGCGAGAGAAAGTGAAAAGGAAAATAGGAAGGGTGTGTATACTATGTATAGCGGGATAGTAAGGAAACAGCAGAAGGAAAAGGAATCCATATCCCTATATCTATCTTGATGAAGTGAATGTCGGGAATTGCGAACTGGGAACATTCGAGGCGTATATTGGCCGGGGGTACGGGGAGCTATTACATTTGTATACCAAACTGTATCTATACATGGGTATGTATATGTACGTATGTGTATACCTATTTAGGTATGCTAGTTTCGTGAAGCAGCGAGAAGAGAAAGAAAGGAAGGAGGAAGACAAAAAGGGGGACAATTTATTTTTCCGTCACTTTTCTTCGGGGCTGGTGTTCAGGCTGGGGCGAAGGTTAAAAGGGCTAGAAATCACGGACGAAAAGATGCCTACGAAGAATATTCGATCGTATCAATAATTTGAGCTTTTTCATAAGACCGTCCGCGTCGCGAGGTGCGCGACGGATTCGAACCAGGAGCGTCAGGACATTTCAGCCTTTAGGTTCGGGGTTTAGGGGGGTTTAGGTATAAGGTAGGTGGATAAGTAGCTAGCTTCTTCGGAGTAACGACGTAGGGGATACCGAAATACGGGGCTGATAGAGAGGGCGAGCAACGGCGAAAGAATATGGAACGATTTCCGATAAACATTTCGAGAACGAAACTTTGGGACTCGTTGAGATGCAAACGAGTATAACCGAGGCTACGCATGCGAGTATATAAGTATTCGAAGGATATCGACGCGGCACCACGCGCCGCGATACAACCTCAGGAGTCGCTGCAGATACTCGGGAGTTGTTCGGAAAAATATTTGCCGAAGGAAATTATCCTCTGTCCAGATATATACCTTCGTACATATAAGGCAGGTGAGTATGTATACTCACAGTGGGGTGGTGAAAAACTGTAATGTCTCACCACTCGGTCGGCTAATTTTTCAGCTCATGGTCGTCGGAGCGCGGCGCGCCAGCACGACCCCAAGGAAATTGACCTTGGCCATATAAATCGGGGTCAAATTTGTTCACCGGCTCAAGAGGTTCGACCGATCAAGAGAATCCGACGTCTAGAGGGCGCCGCGGGTCGCAAATGGAACCTTCCTTCGCGCCGTGAAATGTGTCCCTCCAAGATTTTCATTCTTGGACTTGACAAGTAGCAATTTTTGAGCCAATGAAATGTACTGCACGTTGTAAGGTCGACCAGGCCCGGATCAATTTCGCGTGGGCATGAATTTCAGCGTGCACCGTTGGAAATAATTTGTGCGAACGGTAAACTTTGATCATGTTCATGTTCGAATTATTACGTCAAAATCAAACCTGCGTTTTCGTCCCTATCCGATATCACCTGTCTATGTGTTCGGTCCACGAAGAATGTTACGTTCGAAATTTATTGTGATTTCGAAACTCCTAACAGAACGGAAATGTGATCAAGCTTACGGGCAAGAATAATGTAAAATTTGATCACATCCCGCTCTCCGCGTTCTTCGCCACGGGAGTTCGGGTGCTAAACTTTCCCGTGACTGAAAATGAGCGAGGTCGGGCGATGAAAGTGAGTTTGAGCATCGGACCCGTATTTTGCAGTCGCTTTGAGCTCGCCTCTCAATTGAAAGAGATCATCAGAATGAAATTCTGCATTCTGATTAGTTCAACGCATTCGTGTAGCCAATCAGAATGCTGAATTCAGTTCTGAGCTGGAGTCAAGCTAAAATCGACTGCAGAATATGGGCCTATGAATCTGCGATTACGTTATGACTCGAAGAGCTCGAATATGATACAAGTAGGTAAATGCGTCTGCAAGATCCAAAAGTGGAGTTCCAATAGATAGAAAAATTTCGGCGAATGCCGAAAGCTCTATATTTCAGAGACTTGTATCTCCAAATATCGTCGCGAAAGGAATAAGAAAGTTCCGTATTGATTCCTATATTATAGAGTTTTATTCTCAATTTCGGTATTTCGGTACGTATTCATATTCAGCGAATATCAGCTGAATATTATTTGTCTACCGAATCTGGATATTCGGTATATACCGGTTTTTCGTTATTGCGGGATTTACCGAACCCTCAATGTCTCGGCCTCTTCCGATATGACGATATCACGGCAATTACCAAAATCTCGATATTTCGGTGCTAACATGGGGAACATTTATTTTTTATCGAATCCGAGCGATGTGTTGAAAAAGTGGAATAATTAGCCACTTTCTGCCAACATACTCAACGATTTCTCGAAGTTTCTTCGAAATCGATCGCGTCGGTTGCCTAAATCTACGATTTTCGTTTCCGAAACGGTTTCCGTACACATTCAAGATAGCGGTCCGATTTCCCCTCGACAGCCGGTTCTCGCATACCGATAAATTTCGGGAAAGATCGAGATACCGAAAAAAATCGGTATATCGAAATACCGCGCAGCCCTAGTGCATGCGACGAGCATACCTTCCAGCTGCATCCAGTTTCTTACAAAGTTATTTCTACCGGCCTGTCTTTTGTCGTTAAGTGGAAAAGATATCTACCACCTACTTCTTTCCCACCTTCCTACCTCGACAAGTCCAAGCTGCGATGTAATTTCTTCGAGTTAACAACTCTTACGAAACTTTCCCGAGTAAAGTTGCACGCGAGATAGCGTGTCCCATATTATAGTAATATAGGTACCGTCGGATAACTGGCTTCGAATGAGATAGCACGTTATCCTACAGGCACCGACTCAATTTACGTGCAAGAAAATATCATTGCAATTATTATCCGTAATCGCATATTTTTGTTCGCTCCCCGCGGTCATCTCGTTTCCATTGGAAACCAGAAAATGAAACGTAAGGGAAACTAAAATTTCGCTATGTCGAACAATTCCGTTTCGCCTTTCTATTAAACATTATGTGTTTTCCTCGGGATCGCTCCATCACCGCAGCGTTATCCTTCGGGAGTCAAGTGTCCTTTTTCGAATTCCGTTGAGGCGTACGGCGCGGCAGCGTGGTCAGACTGTGACATAGAAGAGAGTTTTGTTCGGGTACCGATCTGTGTACGTATCACGCTATGGCCGCTATTTCTCACTCAAATAAATGACCCGAGTGTCCGAGCTATACCGCGTTGACCAAAGCTTGACAAGCACGTTAAAAAAGATATCGAAAACTGATGTATTATTTCCAATTTCATTCTAAAGCTTCGCGCGGAGTCGAAAGCTCCGTAACGATTGCGATCAAAAGAAAGAATTATGAGGAAAGAAAAGAAAACCAAAAACAACAAAATTATACCATCCAGGTATATTCCGCGTGTGCGGATGCCGCTTCACTTCGTCGATGACGAAATTGATCGGTGCTAGCGAGAAAAAATAATTGAAAGATAGAAAAAAACGCTCGATTGATAAACAATCCTCATTTTCAGTACGAAATTCAATGAGTCGTCTTTTTCTCTCTTCATATAATAGCTGCACACTCCGCTATCAAAAATCCGTCGAATTGATTCAGGAACGTAGTAGATAAAACAAGAAAAAAGGAAAAATAACCGACGGAAGGACCTAAAAAGGAACGGAAGAAAAAAATCAAGATTTATGTGGGTTTGAAGTACCTATATACTATGCTATAACCGATGAGGGGGGCGGGGGCGGGGGGCTGCTAGCCTGGTTGAGGGTCGAGCGAAGCAAAAAGAGCGTCCGCAACTGTAGGGCGTAATCCGGTAAATTAACTTGTTAGCATTTCGATTGGACTGCAGCGGTGCGGGCTATATAGGTATATGTAACTACGGTTAGCAGTTATCGGCAACAAGAAGCGGAAGTGTAGGTGAGCGGTGGCGAAAAACCGCGTGGATTACGACGGATATTATGCAGATTCTGGGAAATAGTGGAGGAGCAAACGAAAGATGAAGGAAAGTCGTTTTTCTTTCTCCTATATGCCGCCGATTGGAGAAAAAGAAACAGGAAATTTGGATCGTCAGATCAATAATGATAATAATGATAATTTACAGAGTCTGGCAGCTATCGATCCGTCGCGGTTGCCGTCGTCCGTCGAAACGATTTCTCGGCGATTGATAAAACGCGGAAGAAGGAACGAAAAAGAAAAAAAAAGGGAAAAACAGTAAAAAGTGAGGAGGAAAAAAAAAAACAGGGGGAAAATTTTTACCTCGTCTGCGGATTAATATTACAAACCGTTGCGAAAAAGAATGATATTCTGCCGCGACGACAGAATCGCTTAATTAGGCGAGGGGGCGCCGAGACCCTCCTTCATTCACAGCCCGAATAGCCCGGTTATCTGTATACCTGTTTCTACAATACAGGGTGACATTATTCGAGAGAATTAAAGGGAAAACAGATTTTTCTATGTTATAATAGTGATATAGATGTAGATCGTGAGTGAAAGAGGTGTTCGGATTGGAATAATATCTTCTTTTTTTCAAATAATTCACAGATCGAGAGTGGCTATTCCACTGGCTGGAATTGCAGAACGGTCTGTTAAAAATAACGGGAAAAACCGGATGTGGGAGTCGGTTGAAATTGTGAAATCAAAGAAAACGGTGCGCAAGATTTCACGCGTGCAAAACCGATTGGAATTGCGAGGAATTGAGCGAATTTCGGTTGATTTAGATGTAAATCGTTGAAAAATATGCATAGAAATTTTGAGACTGGATGAGAGATAACTTGAAATCACTTGAAATCGGTAGAAATGATTTGCAATCGTAATCGCATGAGATCTGCACTTGAAATCGGTTGAAATCGTTATTAACTCGATCGACAAGCGAGGGGCTGTTCACTCAAGGCGGAGGTAACGGTCAATTTTCGTGAGAAATTCACTGAGGGAAGAATTGGAAATTACCAGGGAGACATCGTTAGAAATCATTGAACGCCGAATATAACGGAATATACGCGGGAAGACAGACGGATTCGTGCAAGGATTTCTTTCGAATTCCTGTCATCACTTGAAATTCGCATTTTCGAGGAAATCGGGAATCACTGGAAATCTGTGCAAATAATAAAAAATCGCTATGACGATTCTCTTTGATTGCCGGGTGAATAGTCCTTCGGACCTTCGGTATAGCTAATTCTACGTGATCACCCGGTAGATTTAAGTACCTATAACACTTGGACCGGGCGAATCGTTGGCCCAATTGTAGTAGTCCGGCTGGGCTAGAACTTGGCAGTAATAACCTCGTTAAAACAAAATGGATCATTAGCCGATGAAAACCAGCCGAGGAAAGCACGGAGCTCTGCGAACGCGTGCAAAGCGAACATCCGAGTCTTCGGAAGGTGGTAGAACTTATTTGTCTGTGTACCTATAGGTAAGTCTGTTTACCTACGAACCGTGAATTATATGCCCATGCTTACACCGAATAGATTTAATGCTAACCAAGTACCGAAACAACCAATCATGTGCGGGGTTCCGAAAGAATTTTCCCAGATCATCTCCGTTGATTGGTCGCTCCGGCACTTGGTTCGCATCAGATCGATTCGGTGCATATACGTACACCACTGTATACGTTTTAAGCACTGATTGCGAGCTGTACGTAGCTTGGTTAAGGTTCCCCAGCCTTCGCTACTCTCAAGCCTGTGAAGCAGCTCGATTCATGATCCTGAAAGAGCTTGCAAAATAAACGACTCATTACGACTAACAATGAAGCCCACAGCTATTAAACAGTTGTTACATACTAATATACATTCACCGCGTCGAGTGGTCTCATGCTTTCAACGGTTAGAGAGTAACGGTATTCATGTACGAGTATGTACAGTCAAATTTGTTAAATACGTTATATCTTCCGGTTTCCTGTAAAAATCGGAGCAACGCGAGCGGTACCACTTCATGTGAATTTTTTCGATTACTGCCTATGATTACGGGACGGTGGAATGTGGACTGGCATTCAAGATGGCCGCCATCCACGGTTGTCAAATACATAACCTAAGATTACTCTGAATAATAAACGTCACTGTTTTCTGATTCTCAAGTGCCACGGGTAGCCTGGAAATTGGCTAAAAAATGTAGAACGTGATATGAGATTGTTCAGTGGAACGGATGAAGTCCTAATTAGGATGAATTCTTCATCCTAGGTTATCCATTTGGCAACCGTAGGTGGCGGCCATCTTGAATGCCGGTCCTCATTCCTCCGTTCCGTGATCATAGTCAATCAATCATTGAAAAAATGTATATATACATAGAGTGGGCACCGCTCCTCCAATTCTTACACTAAACCAGAAGTTATGGTCATTAACGAACATCACTGTACACGCGAACCCACCCCTATTCGGCGGGGATCAACAGTTGGAAATATTCGATCTATCGATCCGTTTCTTTTCACTGCAGATGTGAAATATATGCCTAGTATTCTGCAGAGACACGAATTAATTTTGAATAAATTGCATAAATTGATCGAATCTGCGAATGTATTTTTCCTCATTTTGTGAATAATTCATACAAATTTTGGAGTAGAGCAATCGCGAAACAAGAAGAATATAGCGTGGTGATATTTTTTTTGCATATTATTCTGCTCGCTTTTTTTTTTTTAATATATATATACACCCAGAACTCCCATACTGCAGTGCCATGCAGCTTATACTTACACGATTCCTCCGGCAGGTATCGGCTACTATTTCTCACGTTGAGAAATTGCTACGTCGTTTTCTGAGTTCTCACTATAGCTGTGCATGATCGTACATCAATTCTCGTTCGCGCTTGGCGGTGGCGGTGGCAGTGCTTTTGTCCGATACGGCGCGGCCCTTTTCTTCCCTTCCATTCCCTTCCCTCAGCTCTTCCCGCCACCCTCCCCTCCCTTTTCTACCCCTCAGCCAGTAAACGACGCATTTTATGAGCGGAAACAGGCTATCGGTATTTTTACACCACGTTGACAGATTTCCAAGTTCATAATAGCATTATAGGCGTTACCGCAATCGAATGAGACCAACGGACAAGGCAGACAGAGAAAAATAATAAACGGCGAAGAAAAGGTGAAAAGAGAAGACGAAAGGAACGTTAACAATTAGTTGACGACGACGTCGCGAATTTCTTCTTTTTTTAGGGGCACGCGGGGGGGGGGGGGGGCATATCTTATGCAGCGCGTTATTATCCATCGCTGCTGGAATTAGATCATGCACAACTATCTATGATCATGGGTGGATGTACATACGGACATAGTTCTCTCAAATGGTACATACGCTACACATAGTTCTTTGCAATTCGGATTTCAATGAATTTGAAATTATTCTGAGAAACTGCAGACCTATACTACCGAACCCGAAACCGCGAATTACTATTCTCCTCACAATCAGATGAAAAGAATATTCTAGATTCTCCAGAGCGTTACACCTCGGCGAGAAACGAGAGAATAATGAATGAAGTCTGGGTAGAAGAAAAAGAAGGGGGGGGGGGGGGGGGGGGGGGGATACGGAAACGAGACAAAAAAAATCCGTTTTATGTATCGGGCGTGAAATTTCGCGTATCAAAAATTTGTCCCTCGATGATTTCGAGCGCCTCGCGCATTAATTCGATTCTTGAATTGATTAAAGGCCGTAGGGGTATAAGCATACTGAATTTGCCCCCGGGAGATAATTTAATGATACTTAGTGGATATTTAAGGTATAATAACATAATAAGACCCTGAAAGTTTCAGATCTCTAACTCAATTGGTTTTTGAGAAAAAGCCAAAAATGCAAAAGTCAGAAAGATATTTTTTTCTCGCAACTGACTAACCCGATTGATCTAAATTTTTAATATGTTTTAGGGATCGATAACAGCTTCTCGAATATCAGCTCGCTTCGAGATATAAACGATTGAGAATTCGGAAAGTTAATTAGGTTCCTGAGGGTTCGTATCTCCGTAAAAAATGTTTAAAAACTGTTCGACACATGGAGGGTAGTTTTTCCGAAGTTTTTCTACAATGTGTCGAAAAATGTCCGGAATCCGATGAGATGGTGAGTTTCGCGAGTTGGTTGAGTTCCCGTGGAATGCCCCGTATGTAGGCGGGGTGGATACAAATATTTCTGCTTAAGAATTTTTATCCGCCCGGTGATAAATCGTTCCAATCGACGATAAGGGTTTATCGTTATTTTTCTCGATACACAAGTGAAACTTTTTTTTTTACCTATACACGTACCTGTATCTATAGGTATAGGTGCAACGCAACGCAGAGTAGAGCTTTCGCTCGGGATAAATCCTCAGACTCAAGGGAGACGGACGGATATGTTTCCCGTTGCATTCTCCGGGTAATGCTTCTTCCAATCTTCGAGCCGTACGTTATTAATCAAACGAGTAAATGATCGCGGAAGAGCTCCGTATCTCGTTGTTGTCGCGATGCGCGCTGATTTATACAGTGATTGAAATCGAAGTGGCTGCGATAAGAAAGAGAAACGGAAGAAAAACAAATCTCAATTCGTAAATCATATTATTCGAATTTATGTGTGGGATTTCGATACATCCATTTCCAGACCTAACGAGTCACTTTTGATTTTCGTTTTTCATCGAAGATTCTGTTCTGCCGTACGGGAGTAACTTTGCTGATTTACTTTTTCGTTTTATCAAAATTTCTTGGCCCTCGTTCGAGAGTTTTCAATAATTAAAATTCGGCGATTCACGAAATCCAGAAATTTTCAAATCGCAGTCATCTCAGAATTGATATATGTCGTATGAACACGCTGTGTGCGACCTCGATCGATTCGTCCGGAATTGCGTGGAAAAGTCTTTGATGGAGAAAATTGATTTGAAATGCGAAGAAGGTGAAAATTTTCTCAATTTCAGTGTCGTGTTTAAAATTTAGCAAACATGATCATTTCTTCCGATTCTTAGCCACATTTTTTCCCCCATTCCTACAACAACGTCTCCTTTCGGATAAAGAGTCTCAACGCAATTCGATTCGGAGCGTAAACTGAACCAAAGAAAAAAAAAGAAATCAATAGTTCCAAATTCAACGGATGGCTTTTTTTATTTTTCGTTTTGTTTTAGTTTTTTGTCTCCTCTGAATGAAATTTTGGAAAGCAAACCGTTCACGCGAAATTGCGAGATGATATTTATCTTAGGGTTGGATCATCGCGGACGAACGTGTTTCTTCGTCGATACGAAAATTCCGACTGCGAATTACTAAGCACCGATAAAAAATGTGCGGATCTTAAAAATCGTCGAATTTTCCTTCGTTCTTGAGAATTACCGAACGGGGGCTCGGAGCAACGTCGCAGCGAAATTAGAAAAGCTAGTCTCACTCCTCTCACATGCGATCCGGCACAAAAAAATCCTTGAGAGGGAAACAAATTCGGAGGTGACGAGGTCTGTCGGAGAAGTTGCCCGCTTCGCGTGCGGAATCCTTTCTATATGTGTAATACTGATAATAATAATAATCATCATAATTCTCCAACTACTATACGTATATGTATATACATAGTCGATGTATAAAAGTGAGCGAACCACGTGCCACGGCATAGTTGCGGTCGATTAGAAACATAAAGCAAATAGAAGGATAATTTTCCGGTAAAGGCTGCCACCGAGAGATAAGAGGCGGCGTGGCGGGGCGTGTATGTGTGTGTGTGTGGGGCGCTCTCTGTAACCGACGTAGACAGACAGTAGTCAGAGGCAGAGGTACCACCCACCTACCTACCTTTATACGGTCGATTGCGGTCACACCTACAGACTAGGTATACCGCTTTCAGAGGATTTTCGCCCCAAAAAGTAGGAGAAAAAAAAGAAGAAGAAAAAAAAGGGAAGAGGAAGCGGAAGCGGGAGGAGAAGGAAGGAAATTTAGAAAAAATGGAGAAAGAATATATGCTCCATACTTCTCTCTGGTACTTGTTTTTTATTTTCTTACCTCCCTGTATTCGTGCATGTACCACGCATACCACGCACAGTACATACACCTATACCTACGTCCATGGAGTACAAGAGACGAAGCATACGGTGCCATGTTACAAGAAAGCTAGTCAACTCCCCCCCACGGTTTTTTCCAAGTCCAAGGGGTGCGAGCGAGGCTACTCAAAATTCAACCCTCGAAGCAAAAATCACGCAGTTGGAAACTTGCACGCTATCGTACGAAGAGACGGAGAATTACACAGCTACCGTGTGAACTCCGCATCAGGGCCCAACGAATTGGTTTCTTCGTCTTCTTGTTTTTCTCGGATATCTTCACGTCCCCTATACATATAACCGCCTCCATTTTTCAATTACGATTCATTCATACCAGATATTTGTTCGTATTTATTCACAACGGTGCTTGTGTAATTTAATTCCTCTTCTCTTTCTCATATTCCATCACATTGCTCCTGATCGTCTTCAGCCGCGGCTCCTCTCTCGACCGCTTGATTAACGCATTCCAAAACCCAGGTGACACAGGCGCCATGAATATTGGCGAAATAAGGTGGCACGGTGTGATCTCTGAGACAAGATTTATACCACTCGAGTTCCTCCTCGCATTCTGTTTTATCCTCTGACCGGGAATTCGGTTTATCTGGAATCCGAGATTCTGAGATGCGCGTATAAGCCTGGCTTTTGAACGTGGCGTCAAAGTACAACGATTTGTCAAAAGTCCTTTTACCATACAGGGCGAAGTCGTTCAACCAATTTTCTATCTCACGTTTTTCAGGGCCGGCGCCGGTTTTCCCCAATACGATTCGACCGCCGCGATATTCACCGAAATTGTTCATCGCCTGATAAGAAACAATTGTTTTCTCGCTTCAGACTAGCTTCGCTTTTTTATTTTCAAAATTTCATGTACCACCTTTTTCCAATACCGGCCCAACGCGCGTCCCAATTTTTTCAGCACCTCGTCTCCCCGATTTTTAATCGTCTGCGTCGTTCTAGCTAAAAGCGATTCAGGTGATGAAATATCGCGGTGATTCTTCAGCGGCTCGTTCCACTCCCGCTCCCATATTCCATCCCCGTTTTTTCCATATGGAATTAGGTAATTCCACGGAATTGAATAAGTGCTCCGAAGCAGAGCCTTCCTGTCTTCGTTCGTTGGCCGGACGCTCTTCACCTGCGGTGAGATTGAAGTACTGAAATTTCGTTTTGTTTTACTTTCATGGAGGATTTCACAGACATTTATCTAATTTTCTACCTGCAGCGAATCGCTTCCCCGCCCTTCAAGGGTCCGATCAAAGAGATATACTTACCCTGTACGGTTGGAGCCAAGCTTGGGAAGCGGCGATCGGATTTCGTTCGGTTAAAGTGGTGCAGATTTTTTGATCGGGCTCTTCGTTTACCCGGAGGAAAAAGGTGCGCGCTGTTTGCTCGCGTTCCTGGGTCTGCCTTTCGGAATGGTGAAGATATTCGTAAGCCGAGAGGTCGCGTTGCACTGCGAATAATCGGTAGTCTTTTGAAATTGGTTCAAACTGTTCCTTTTCTGTAAATGGAAGCTTGGGAGTTGGAGAATAACGCTCTTCAGCCTCTTCCGCAGGGTCGGGTCTCGCGCCGAATTTTTTGTACGATGTTTTCCCCATCGAATCAACCTCGAAGACGTTGCCGAGCGAGTCCGTTGTCTCGAAGAATAATTTCTCGTTAGTCAGGGTGGAGGAAAAATGGTCAAGGTTGAAGACCGAAGACGAAAACGAGCTTCCGATCTTTCCAGTTAGCGAAACTCGATTCTTCTTCACCTTGGGAGAGGGAATTTCATAGTGAAATTTTCAGACCGCCGTGAATCGCTCGAGTTCGAGGTAATAGAAAGCAAAATAATACCTCGAGAAATATTCTGGCGCTGACGGCTACGCTGAAGAAACCGTCGGAGAAAATTTTCACACCGACGTCACCTGGCATCGAGAGATTGCACTCGATTTCCGATTGATCGTAGGCGACTGTCGCGTAGTTCTTATGCTCCGTACAACAGGTTGAAAAAATCGAGACGAATCCATCTTCGTTGGGAATATCCTCCGTGGATTTCGGCGGAGGATAAAACCTTCTCAACTCTTCTTCGGTCCATTCGCAGTACACCAGATCCTCTTCGATCTTATAGCCAGAGGTGATCCTCGAACCGTCTGAAAAACAGACATTTCTCTTTCTCAGGGTTCATCGACCGTTGAGGTTTTCTATTTACAACGAGAAATATACCGAACCTGGAAAGCTGACGGCGAGAAAACCGTCATTGTTGATCAAAACGTTCGTGCCGTCGTTTCTCCTGGTAAACTTTTCGCCAACTTCATAATCCGACGCCGTTCTAACGAGTTCTCGTCCGAGTTCCCGGGTCTCTTCTTCGTTGAGAATTTCATAGAGTCTGCCATCCGGTTCGAGAATAACGCTGCGAAGTATTTTGAATCTTCGATAATTCTTCACGGCATTTTCTTGTCCCGAAATCTTGCCTTCAGCAAAACCGTTCGAGGCTTTCCCCTTCGAGTTCTGCCTGTTTTCCAATCTGCTGGCTTCGCTAGGAAGAAATTGTGATCATTTGTAAACGTATTTTCTATTTCCCCTTTTATGAGGAAAGTGGATTTGCACCTGAAGGCGAATCGTTACTTTCTTCTACTTCTCGTTTCATGAAGCCGTAGCAAGTAACTATGCAGCCGTTGGAACGCATCAGCCGGACACTTCCGTCATCCAGGAATACGAGGATGGTTCCATTGCGAAGAAACACTCTCCCAGTCTCTCCCGAGATCCCATCGCACTCGGGGCCCTTGGAGAGGTAGGATTGCTTTATGTAAAACGGTTCCGAAGGACCATCCCCTGGGAGTGTTTCAACGACGAGGCCGGACGGCCAGGAAAGTTTAAGCCCTAGGTCAACCGCCATTTCCGGCGTCCACATTCCCTTCGGCGTCTCACTCTCACGTCTCATTTTACTACCCTGATAATTCGTCTTTGTAACGGACTGGCCCGAGCCTTGGGGTGCTGGCTCCCCTTCGCTCTTCGGCGGCAGAGAGAATCCCATCAAAATTCCGTCGGCTGTTTCAAAGTGGAATGTTGCGTACTCATCGGCGGGGACATTGTGCATGACGAGTTTGCTGCTAAGGAGCTTCACGGTTATTCGTAGTCTGCTGTTCCCGTAAGTCCACTCTTCGAGGTTCACATCGACGGTTGTTCCGTCGTTAGACACGAGTTTCGAGGTTAAGCCAGAGACCTGAACTCTGCGATCGGCAATGTCGTATCCAAGGAACGCGGGCTCAGCGTTCTCTGACGGCGTCTTTTCGGTTTGATGGTGGAAAATGTTTGTCTCGAAGCTACTATCTCTCACGTTTCCCGTTTTCTTTGGCATCGCGGCTTTCGCGGTATCAGTTACTTTCCGGTTTTTCAGTTTCTTCATTTCTCGAGACGGGAGTTCAGCGATCGCTCCGTCGATCAGAGTCTGCCGTGACTTTTCCTTCCGGACTTCCGATCCTTTGATGGAATTTACTAGGATGAAATCAGCGTCTGTGTAGACACTGGCCAACGGTAGATCTTCGGCGTCTTTTGGAGTTTGCGTTTTACCGAGTGCTGTCTTTTCCGCCAGCCTTTTCCTGTGTCTCTCTTCTTCTCCATCGAGCCACTCTTTTTCCTCGTGGATAACGAATCTACTGAAATCTTTCAAGCAAACTGGGGTGCGAATACTCGCTGAGTATTCTTCTTCTGAAATTCTATCGCCAGTTGGCTCGTTGTGAAAAAGAATGAGCGTGCAATCGGTCGGGGCAAAGTACCGATTTTCAAAAGCGTCGAACCGCTGGCAGCAGGTGAAAAATACCTGGGAAAATACATCCGGAGGTAAGGGCTGGACCGTGTCAAATTCTTCGAGGTCTAAAATCCCTGGATTTCGTATAACAAACGATTCTGCAGTTTCGGGATAACAGGATCCAAGTATTTCCCGGCTGTCTATGACGCTGAACAGTTCAGGACACTCGAACGTTTCTGCTATTCCTCTACCATACTCGATCACGCTGTCGCTCCTGGATGAACCGTGCAAACTTTCACCCAGAGATTTGTCGCATGCGATCTCCTCCGACTTTATGCGTTTGACGTTCAGCTTTGGGCGGAGTTCTTCGAGGCTAGGAAACGATATTTTTCTTTCGAGATCCTCCTTCCCGAGGATACTCCGCCGTTCTATTTCACCATTTATCAATTTATTGAACAGCAAAAGGTGCAGGTAGTGGCTCGTAGTCGAACTGTCTACATTCATTTCAAAGCAGTCTGATACCTGACCGATGTGGTACCTGTGCATTTCCATTCTGTCCCCAGTCAAAACTGGGACATTATTCCATATCGTGGATATTCCAGATTCTCTCAAAACGCGTAATCCAAAATCCGGTGGACACAATTTCAGAGAACGGTGAGTCCCACTTGCCAAATCATCACCGTGAAGAATTAAGCGTGATTCCGAATTCCTCGGATCAATTTTCGCCCTGTTCACACCAAAAATATCAAACTTGTTATTAAGATGATCAATCTCCGATTGCAATCGCTCTCCGAATGTCTCAGAGGCCCTTTTCCTCCCGTCCGAAGTTACTTCCGGCATTTTTGACCCGTCGATTTGGCACAGCAGAGCGTCCAGGATCAATGGTATCGAAGCGCACTCCTGAGGAAAGAGACTCATGATGGTATCGTACGTTCTAGTGATCTGAGTATCTGATTTTACTTCTTCCAATCCACTCTGGATCTCCATTCGCCTCATGTATGTATCATGCTGGCGTTTCAAATCACACAGATCGTACATCAGGGATGAAATTCTCCGATAAGCATCCGCCTTCAGGGCCTCGACGTCTGACTCCATGATTTCTGGGGGGCAGAAGGTCTGGAAAACCATATGCGAGTACCTGGAAGCCATTTTTGGGTCGTTCAATGCAGTCTCCAAGTTGGACCAGAAGGAATATAGTCGGGGATGACGAACGTCGAGATACTCTTCCCCCGGGCGAAGGACTTTGAAGATCGCAATTAGGGGAAGTCCGGCGTCCAGCAATTCCGTCACTAAGTTCAGATCGTGAAATCCAGAGAGTACAACGTACAAATCTGGTCCCTCAATCGGTGCGTCGTTGATACGAACTCTGTCTCTCCATTCTTCGCCGCGTTTCCTCAGCCTGGTGTTAACCTTGTCAAATGATTTAACCTTGTCTCCTGAACCGCTCTTTGATTCGAATGGGTTATCGAGCCTTGTGTTTCCCAGGGTCCCAATTTCCTTGGTAGATTCTTTCTCGATTATGGATCGGTTTTCTTGGATTTCGAGGTACCTGGTCTTGGCACGATTTATGAAGAACTTTATGAGTCTGCAGACGAGCCAGGGGTCGATCCCCCCATCGGCGGTGCCTTCGCTCTCCTCCATCCTCTTACTGGCAAACTTACAAATTCCTTGATTATGGTTGGATTTACCCAACAATTTTATACCTCGAATCAGCTTCTCTAACGAAAGTGAGAATACAGACTCTCGCGTTTCCTCGTCCGCTGCTTCGTTGAACAATTCCAAATACTCGGCATGATCGGGCCTCGTCTCAACGACCATAGCGATAACGCACGACCATCGATCATCGTTTAAATATAAATTCTCTATTTCGGATCGCCAGGAGTCTTCGCTGACAGATATTTTAGCTCTCGTTCTCTTCCTAGCGTCCCTAGCTTTCATTCCGGCCATTTTTACTCCCATATAATTTTCATGCGTAATTTTTTCCGGTTTAGCTAGGTTATATAGCAGTAAATTTTTTCATCGTCAGTACAGATGTCAACGGGTTTTCTCTCGCAGACTTTTTTCCGTTGTTTTTCTTCGTCATTGAGCCAACAAGTGAATCTATATCCTCTATAGAGTGAAGATCGAGAAGTTGGCGGCTAGTTTAATACAACGAAACTCTCGCTCTAAAACTTCACCGCTACCCCGGCTGAAGAGTCGTTTTCGAAACTGTTCTACAATCTCTGTATGAGAGAGAGAGAGAGAGAGAGAGAGAGTCAGCACAGCAATTGCCTCTCGTTCCTCCTCCCGTAACTCGCATTCAAAGCGGTGATGAAATTCTCTTGACGAATTTTTCGAATCGGTTCGAATTTGAAGAAGAAGAAAAGAAAAAACCCTGCGTCATGCTGCAGTACCTGCCTCGCTGTCTCTCCTCTCATATTTCCATTTCGATCCCGCGTGAAGGATTGAGAGGAGAAAACTATAAAGGTCAGATTGGGATTTTTTGCCCCCAGAGACTGACCGAGTCCGGAAAACGGAAGAAAGGAAGACGAATAAATTGACGTCGAAGTGTCATTATACTCCTCGGGTTCGTCGTTGTGCTTCGTCGAGCCAAAGTTCAAAGCGGAACGAAATATCGACCGAAAGTTTCAGAGGGAAAAGCAACGAACGAAAAAGAAAAGCAGAGAAAAGATGGGTTGAAAATTGGTTGAATCCGACGCGTGCAGCGCCTTTTCGGATTCGAAAGGGTAAGGAATGAGATGAGAAAGAAGATACAAAGAAAATAATACGGAAAATAGAAAAATAGGAAAATTGAATCAAGGGACAAGTAAGATAGAATGCCGCCCGGTATCGTACATACCTATCTAGCCGGCTAGAATAAAAGGTGGAGCCAGCCATCAGCAGCGAATTTCCTCCCACGTTGCGCGCAAGGGTATAAATAAAAGTCAATAGCACTTTCGAGATTCAGCTATATACTATACTTGAGTAAAATAGAAAGCGTTTTTGGGGCAAAGTGGTCTTTCTGTCGGTGTGTTTGCAGTTTCGAAATAGGGTTGGATATAGTGTCAGGGAATGCCGGGGAAGCTTGATGTATCGTAGGCAATTTAAATTACGGAATATCTACTCTGACACTCGACACCGAACCCCTCGCTGAATCGCTGCTCTGCATTAAAACGAGGGACTGCGGACGCCGAGAAGAATTTCGTTTGTACACAGATCGAAGTAAGAACGAAAGAAGAAAATACAGTTGCAGGTCCGAACTTCTCGATTTTTCGCACATATATACTCTGGGGAGGAAATTTTTGAGAAAAATAACGCGCGTCACCGAGAGAATTGAATTTCGTACTCAAACATCTTGCGCATGCTGAGTTGAGAATTAGGTTTGGTGTTCTCTAGCTACAGATTTTCACGTCCGTCTCAGTCTCCTCATCCTCATCCTCATCCTTCATCCGTCATCCTCATTCTCCGCCCGAGTCCTGCGCAGACTGCAGAGCGTTTCAAGTGCCGCCTCGAGTAAACAGTTGCATCGGGTTGAGTGAATCTCAGTTGCATTTACGTCGCTCAATTATTACGGGCTGAAGATTTTCTGCTTCTAATCACTCCAAGCAATGCGGCTCGGACTCCATCGCCCATTCTTCAAGGTGAATCGTGACCCGCGTTTATATGCGAGAATGCGCGGCGGAGCCAGGAATGGAGAAAAATTGAATTGGCGATCATCACAACGAGGTGGGGTCCAAAATGACGAAAAATCGAAGTGTAGACGGGCCGAAATTCCGAATTTCAAAGATACCAATTCTAAGGGGAGTGAAAGATCGAGAAAGCGTAGTATTCATTTCTGATGATTTGCTAAAATCAATGTAGAAAGGCTATCCACCCGCGAATGCGCTCCCATCGGAGAGTGTATTGTCAGATAGAAGCGTGGACGGCCCGAATTTGGAAAATTCATATTTTCGAAACTGAAAATTCCGAGCGGCTAACGTTTCTATCACAGCCAATGAGCTGAATAAAACAAGATCGGAAATGGAGGTTCAGAAACGGTGGAACTTCGATGAGCATTATCTCGAAAAACCAGAATTCCGAAACACCGAGATTCCGAAGAAATGACAAGTAGTCGATTGTTTTCTCAGTACAAAACAACGAGTGTTTTTATCACGTCTCCTGAATTTTCGACCTCTTGGCCCTTCTGTCGCAACGGGTTCCGGAATGCTCTGCACCTTCCGAACTTTGGTCTTTCGATTCAATGAATTCGGATTCGTCAACTTTGGTAACAATCACGATTCTGAATTGCGGGTACAGAACTTTTCGAACCTTGGATATTTCAACCAATCGGATATCTCACCGTCCGTAGTCTCGCCCATCCTGAATAATAATTTTCGGCAGCTATTCATATATCCATGTTTTTGTGTTCTGAATTTTTAGTCTCTAGGCTTGATAGCCTTTCGTAATTGTACGGTCTCTCTACACTCTGCACTTTCGGTAATTTCACTTTCGGAGTCTCGGCTCCATCTATTATTCGGTCTCTCGCAATTTTCACCGCCACCGATCACAAAGGACCGGAATTTTTCACCATCGTAGGTAACTTAGCGGGGATGGTGATACTGCAGCTATATATGAAGGGTACGTATTGCTCGCCGCAGCATATAGCTGCAGTATACGACGCGAGAAGCCAGAACTGTCAATTGAATCGAATTACCTAAATAACGTCCGACTACATTCCGTCCGAACGAACAATTACTGTTTCAATTGAATTGCCAGTACCTACACGGGATTTCATTGTATTCCACGATGTGCGTGATAGTGATAGGCGGTCCGTCGAGCGTCTAATTTCGGTGATGAGATGAGAGAATGACCAACGGAGGCACTCGGTGCGTTTCTTCTTCGATCTCTTTCTTCCGTTCAATTACTATCTCGCTATACCTACCTTCGCCCAGTTTCTCTTTTTCATTCGGAAATATTCGGAGGTAGATCAGCCGGGTTGCCGCCGCGGGGGGGAGGGGGGGAAGGGGGGGGATGCGAGCGCGCAATTCATCACTCGAAGGGGAATCCCGGTTTGGCGTTTGGACAAATCCCCGCAGAATGTACTACGGTGAAGTTTAAAAAGGGGTTCCCACCTACCTACCCCGAGGTTTCGAGAGCCCGTGGTTCGGGATTCGGGATCCGGGATCCGAGGAGCACAGGGCAGGGTCATACGTTATAAGGCAACGCACGTTACGCGGGCGAGAGGCTATAAAGCGAAATAAACGCGGAACGGTATCCGTTAATGTTTAATTGCGACAAATCCTAAAATCCCACCGGTGAGATTATTCCCTGACCGAAAACCCTCCGCTGCCTACCAACCTGGATAACTTCCCCGATATCCGTGCCGAATGCCTATGCGTGTCCAATCTACCCGACAAGTCGCGTCGCGTCGCGTCGCGTCCGACGAACCGAATTCTCCGGTTTAACCATTGACACACCGTTGATACGCGCGATTTTCTCTATCCCTCGGATCCGAACAACAGCAACAACGACGACAACAACGACGACAGAAAAATCACTGAAATCAGAAGAAAAAGAGAGTACGCGGATACGTGAAGAGCGGCACAGCCGATTTTTTTCTCACATGATTTTTCATCAAAAATTCAAGTTCTTCCCAAATTATTAGATTATATATTCTACTGCAGGCGCGTTATTTTCATAAAAATTAACTGCACTTATCAATTTCATACTGTATATGTAAATACATGCATATGTATAATATGTCGAAAAGTTTTATCAAAACTATGTACCTACAGATATAAGCGGTACCTATATACGTATAGCTGCCTCGAATTATGGTAGGTGCTCACATATACGTACGTTTCGTGTGCAGGGTGTTGGTAACGACGTAACTCCGCGGAAGCTCGTGATTATCGCGTTGACGAAAAACAAAAGGAAGAATGAAAAAAATGCCGAAAAAAAAAAGAAAAAAGAGAAAGAAAAAAAAAAACCACCTCGACGAAAAGAAAAATTTGTTCGAGCCAGAACAAAAAACGAAAATTCACCAGCACCTCCCCCCTCCCCCCTTCCCCCTGCCCCTCACCCCTCCGCCCCACACAGCCCCAGTAGCCCTTCGTGAAAACGAACGAAAAAAAAACAAAAAGTAAAATAAAACGGGGACGTAGAGTACGACATCGTACGTACCGTGTGTGAAATACGGATGAGAGAAGAAGTGATATAAATGGGGCGAGAGCGAGGAGAGAGAAAAAGAGAGAGAGAGAGAGAGAGAGAGAGAGAGAGAAAAAAGAAGGAAAAGCACGCGAACGAGGTACAGGAGGCAAGAGCGAAGAGTTGTTGAAATTTTTGTTGAAAACACAAAAAAAACAAAAAAAGAATGAAATAATGAAAAAAGTGATGAAAAAAAGAAGAGACGAGAGAAGAAAAAAATCGGCAACTTATTCGCGCCGCGGCTCACGTGCGACTGATAAATTTCGTGACAAATGCGCACGGAGAAAAAAATATAATTATCTATGCGCGATGTATATATAGGTGCGTATGATAACGGTGTTTAGAGATAAACGGAGGGAAGAGATTGCTATTCGTTCAAAGAGGAATCTTTCGTTCGTTGTGAGTATTGAGCAAAAGACAAAAGAAGAGACAAAAAAAAGCCTAAGATCACAAATATTTGAACGCAAAACAGTTGAAGAACGGAGAAGAATTTATGCAGCCCTGCGTGGTGGAAGCGAATGATGCGGTTCGAAAAGCTTGTGGAGCCGAAAGTATAAAGCTTATGTATATATGTATGCATTGTTATATATATTGGAGGTATTTTTGAAATTGAGAGATTGTTAGCGTCTCCGACGAACCGGAAGGTTTGGTATATCGTGGTTAAATTAGAATTGAGTACAGACTGCTTTGAAGCTCGATGTTTTAAGACCTCGTCGAAAGAGAGGAGGAGTGGCTTGACGGTGTGAGGAGCGTGCTGGGCTCTGCACGTTTCTCATATTCATGCCGAACGAATCGGCCGCGGTTGCGGGCGAATTTTCGATCTCGGAATTCTCGAGGAGGCCGAGACCCGCGGAGAAGAAGATCGTTTATTAATGTAACCTAAAACCTTGATGTACCTCCAAACTCGGTTTTTTATAACCCTCTAGATTTTCTGGCTGGTTGACAGCCATCCTCCCTCCCGTGGAGCTCTGAAACTCTCGAACCGAACACCCTCCCGTCCACCCTTATTCCGAGCCAATTTACACCGCTTTTCTCCTTCGATATCCTCCCCCTACCCCGTCCATCGAATATTTGGCCGCCACCCTCGCCTGACGTTTAACGTCTGGAGAAAAGGGCGCTTATTTGAAAGAGCGACGTTATTTTAACAACCCTAAAGCGCGATTCTTAATAATCCAGATAAAATCCATTCCAGACCCGAATTTAGAACCAGAGGATTTTCAATGGGCGGGGTAGCGTCATCTCCTCTCGCGAAACCGACGCGGGCGCGGCGCGCAGGCTCAAGGTACAGTGCCGAATTTCCGTCTATTACACCGATCCACCACCGCACAGGTTTTCATCCACTCGACACATTTGTTTCACTCGCGATTCCTATCCTACGGTATATCGGTTCGTCGATTCGACTACCTGCACCTGTCCCCTAGCCCACGGAGGAATTTTTCATCCGGTTTTATTGCCCCTGCTAGTCTACCTAGCAGGCCATAACATTCTTGCAGTCGACATCCATTCCTTCTCGGGGGTTTTATTGTTTTACCAAGATCTCCAGGCGATATCCGGTGTTTAAACAACGCTCGAAGCTTCTTGTTTTCACCACGAAAATCGACTGGGATAAACGCAAATTTAACAATGAAAAACGGTGTTGAGCATACGAAATTCGGGAACTTCGAACAACGCTACGAATTCCGATTCGCCGAGGAATAGAGAAGCATCACGAAGTATTTTTAACCGACAAGCTCGAGGGTCGTAGAAATTATGATACATCGTGGAAAAATTCACGTCAAACGTACGGAGTTTGCGCCTCGCCCGGCTTACGATCTTTTACGAAAATTTTCCGCAGTATAGCATATTATCGAAAAAGAATTTGGCAATTTTATGGGAATCCTTGATTTCCAATTCTGAGCGCGTCAATCGTTCCAAAGATCGGCCAAGTCGAAACGCCGTGTATTTTGCTCCCGATTTCGAGCGCGATTTAATAATCTTAAATCATCTCGATTTAATAATCGAACATTTAAAGTTTCACCTACTCATTTTTTTTTCTGCAAACTGGGAAGCTGGAACGATCTCACGCGGCTTGTAGCCACTCCGAATTTCATAGCTACGGAATATTCCGCTATCCCAGCATCGGGGTTTTCGTTCTAATATTACAACATTGTGAAATTTTGGGTCATTATTAGGATTATGTTTAATAATTCAATTAATTACAGGAATTTTCTTAACAATACACTATACTCCTAATATTGATATAGCTTTTTTTAGGGTTATTCATATCTGACGAGATGTAAATAATGGTTGATTAATTCAATCTATACATGCTAACGGGGCCTCATTCTTTTTCTTATGTATATATATTCATATTGGTCGAAACATATATTTCGGATCCTTTCATTTTAAAGAAACTTGAATTACAGGAGTAATTATTTTATTTATAACAATAATAACAGCCTTTATAGGGTATGTTTTACCTTGAGGACAAATTCGTTCGTTTTCGGGGTTTCTCCCCGGTACGTAGAGCTTGCGAAGAAGAGTCTAAATCAATGAATCGAATTGCACCCAGGGTTGCATAATTTTCGGTGAATTTTTTGAATAAAATTGCAATTCTTTCACGCATCGCGGAACATGATTGCAAAGGAAGATTCGCCGTCGAACAGCCTCGAAGTGGTAGGTATACGTAATGGCCTGACATGCCGAAAATCGGGCGTAGGAAAACGCGCGTTTGCGATTTCGACTGTGAAAATTTAGTGCTTTCAGAACTCGGCAGTGAAAATTCTGAAACAATTAACCAAGTCTTCTTTGATGACATACTATGGATTGCGGAAGGAGTTTTGAAAAAATCAGTACGGTCGAGGTACAAAGTCCGTACGTTTTGCGCGAAATGCCGCCGCGTATTCATCTCAAGAACAGTTATTCGTTTGATAATTGCATTTCCCACTCATAGTATGCATATAGCAGTCACGTCCGGTCCGCTTGATAACACTGTTAGGTATCGCATCTCGCAGTTACTCACTAAATCTGTTATGTTTCACCTAATGATAGTTTCACGCCGGTTTAAACGGCGTCCCCGCCCTGACTCGAGTAGTTAAGATATCTGTAATTGGTATTCAACCGCGGAATAGGGGTTTGAAACGGTTCGATGAATTGATAAAAACCGCATCTCCCAGTGAATCTCATATTCCAGAAGTCGACATTTTGCCAGATACATGGGATAATTATAATTGTGACAAAGAGGAGATCGTCGTGATTGAAAAATCTCTGTTGTATAATGATATTCGTTCAAGAGAAGACCAGCTACTGATATATTTAAATTCACGAAATTTACCTCATTTTTTTGGTAATTCGAAATTAAGTCTGGATTTTGGTAGTGCTGTTGGACGCGAACTGAATCGCACCCGGAGATTAGAAATTTGCCGAAAGATACGGGAGCTGTCCACCGCCGTTTCGTGTTGGAAAATAGTGACTTATCCTTTGGGGACGGGATTGTTGATCGAATCGTTTATTCTCGCAGAGAATTCGAAAATCCAATCTTTGAACCCAAAATTTCTTATCAAAATTGACAAAAATTGATTTATAATTTGTTTCTAACGAACAAGAGATCTCCTTCTGAATCCCATCCCACAATATCTTCATCTGAGTGTTCAAAACACTATCCTAAAACATGAATTCCCTGTGACCATTATCGAGACGCAAGTCGAGCATTTTCAAATTTTTCACTTTCCCACATGGGTGAATAGCTCCTTCGTTTTCCACGCAATTTCCAGTCTTAGCATGTCATTTAGTCTCTTTTGAACAGTATTTCCTAAATCCATACTTCATTTCGAATCAAAAGACGAATTAGAAAATTTTTTAAATTTAAAAACTTCCACGGGGGTCAGTTTCACCTTGAAAAGTATTTACTTACGCGATAATGAAAACGAATACGTACAGGGTGCTGTGTCGGCTACATTCCCCAGGAACCCTTGAAACATCGGTAATATCAAATATGAAAATTAAAACCTACCAAGGCGTAAATCGAGCGATCCACGATTTCCAATTAGCTGAATTTAATTGGAACTCGGTCACCCGGCTGTCTGTATATCAACTTTAGCCAATATTTCCATCCTCTTTTTCATCCGTCGCAATTCGCAAAAATTATCCAGTATTACTCAAATATATACCAGAAAAGTTTAAAGCTCATCCTTATATTACGTCATAGAATGATTTTTCCAAATACATTAGATTGAATTTGTGTTTGAAAATTATTCAAATTCACGGAGTTTGGCTCAACTCCATTTCTTCTTCCCTTCCATATCACACTCCACTTTCAGATGCAATAGAAAGTTTCTTGCTGCTGAGGTGCTATTGGAGACTCATGGCATTCAATACATTCAACAATGGATAATAATTACAAATTCATGTGTCTCGAACGGCCCCTTAAGCGGAATTTGGAGCCACCGCTGGCAACCTAACCTAGCTAACATAGGGAATATTCATTTTCCATCGAAACCGATCAATGTTTTAGAGAAATGAAATACTTAGTCAATTTCTGCCATCATGCTCAACAAATTCTCAAAGTTACGTCAAAATCGGTTGAGTCGTTTGCGTAAATATACAATTCTCGTTTTCGAAATGGTTTCTGTACATTTAAGATGGCGAGTCCAAATTCTCTTTGAGGTGCCACAAGACTCGCCATCTGCAATGTGTACAAAAACCGCTTCGAAAACGAGAATCGTCAATTTTGGCGAACGACTCGATCGATGTTGATGAAACATCGAGGCTCTGCTGAGTACGATGGCAGAAAGTGGTTAAATATTTCACTTTTTCAAAACATTGATTGGATTCGATGAAAAAGAATTATTTCCTGTGTCTCTGCGAGGTTAGATTGCCAGCGGCGACTCCAATCGCCCCTGAATAAACACGAGGGGTAACAATAAAGACAGGCGAATGGTTGAATAGTAGTTTGTAATGCGCGCAATATGCGGACACATCGTCGAGCCGCGTCGCGTCGCGCGTCGCGTCGGGCAGAAATTCTCGAAAGCGTTGGCGAGGGACAGACATAGTGTAGTCAATGGGTGCGCCCGAAGGATTATGGTGTTACGTCGACAATAGCGTATTGTTGGGGCGCCAGTATCTGTGTGTGCGATCAGTTGTACGCTTAGCCCTCGCATCGCCTGATTCATATCGGGGAGGAGACCCCTCCCTGCCCGGCAATCGTATGGCGTTTAGTACCGATACAAGATCATAATCACCGCGGCGATTAGTTAGACAGTTTGTCGAATGATTATTTGTTTTGCTTTTTGTATAATTTCATTTTCCGCACCATTCTTTCCATCGTTTCATGAAATTCTTCGGATCAACTTCCTGTCACTTGTATCACAAATTCACGAAGATGTATGGGAAAACGACGAGAATTGTTATACTACGTATATCACGTTTTTCAATTCTTTTCTTGCTTTTCAAATGCGGTCTTCGAGAATAGATAACGAGATGTTTTGAAAGCAAAATTGCCTTGAAATTGCAGAAAACAAAAACTGAAGCCAGTTAAATTTCTGTATTGCATATTTCAAAATTTGTGTAAAAAAAAAAGAAGAAGGTTGTTTGGTTACTGTGATGTTCGCTTCACTTTGTTTCCCTCCTTTCATCTGAATAAATTTTCGAATGATTTGTCTGTGTACAATATTCTATGTATAGATTATATGTATGTATAAGCTATGTATAACACATTCTATGTGTAGGTATTGAAACGATATTTCATGTACGATTGTTGTTATATCGTGGTAGGTACAATATCAAATCAGCATTGAAATCAATAAAAGAGAGAAACATACGCAAAACTTACTGAAAATGGTATTTCGGAACAAATTTATTGCAAGAAATAGGCTTGTAGTAGGTAAAGGACGAACAGTATAGGTAATACGCATTAATGCTTGCCTACGAAAGGCAGAGCGGATAATAACACGCGGGAGCTCAGTTTATGCCCAGAATTCAAAGACGTAACCTGAAATATAGCGAGTTTTGCTAAAATTCGCAAAACTACACAACTCTGTACTAAATCAATTATCTACCCATTCTATTGTATTGAATACTATATAACGAGTGCGACAACTCTGCAGTTACGAATATATTAATTATACCATTTTTCCGATATATTCTGAACTAACGAGTGTAAAGACTCTGCCGTTGCGAATATATTAATTATCCGATCTTTCCGATACAGTCAACACGAACGAGTGCAAAAACTCCGCGGTAGCGAGTACCAGTTATCCAGTATTCGCATTGATAAGCATCGCTAACGGGTGTCACAACTCTGCAGTTGCGAGGATAATATTAAAAGTACCATTTTTGTACTGTCCATTAACGCTGATGGGTTTCAAAACTCTGCAGCCGCGATTATTCAGTAAGATTCGACCAGTTCAGGACTAATCGACGCTAATGGGAAAATCTCGGCAGTTGTGATTATCCGAACATTCTGTCTCGTAGAACTCGTGTGTGCATACTCTCATTCTTGTTTCAGTGTCATTATTCTGTTAATCGCTGGTGAATACGAAATAATTAGATGTTCAGGACTACTTGATCACTGATGAGTAATTTACGACTTGCGTTGGTAATATCGGAGATAGTCGGTATAATCTGCTCAAGTAGCGCTGAGATTTAGGTAATAAAGTTTAACCCAAAAGGCATAAGAAACTTATTAATTCGAATTCATCTAGAATCCATTTCCCTTCGGTATATATATGAGAGAGAAAAGAAAGAAAGAAGAAGAGAGAGAGAGAGAAAGAGAAAGAGAGAGAGAGAGAGAGAGAGAGAGACCAGAAAAAGACCTCAAGAGACAGACATACGACGGTGATTTGAAGAAACCTCCGCTGTCGGTGCAATCGTAAAGCTACGGTTAAATGGCAGATTGTTTGGCGAGAAGAAGGAGGAGGAGGAGAAGGAGTAGGGGTTGAAAACCCCGTTGAATCCTGCGGCCGATGGGGTGTGCGCCTTGGAGAAATCGGATTCAATAAAACGGATAACACCCGAGAACAAGGTGGTTGGTTTCACGAACCGAATAGTCAATAGCCTTGCTGACGATCACTTTTGGAAACTTTCCAAAACCCCGCCCCCGCAGGATCACCGAATGTTTCATAAGAAATAAAATTCTCACACTGTCGAGGTGAAAATCAAAGTGATCGTGTCAATCGGACTTTGCATCTATATTCAGAGACCAAATTGAAGACCAAAATTCCGAACGGATTGTGAGCGGGGAGGGGCGGTAGGCGGTATGGAGATCAAATTCTTCGTCTCGAAGGCAGAAGCATGCGAATAACGAAATGAAAACGAAATATAATGTCCTATATATCAATCTATATTCGTGTATGTATGCATAGGTACGTTTGAATTCGCAAAGTTTTGTTTTCTCCGCACGCACGCACGCGTTGCGATTGGTCGGAAAAAGAAGTCGGACATTTCTACCCCTCCGCCGGGCCGCCCGGCGGTAATAGCGGTGTAAGTCGAAATTGGCTTTGGGGGAGCCAACTCGAAGAGTAGGTATATAGCATGTTGTCTTTCGCTTTCGAAACTTTCGCAGCTGGTTGGCTTGAAGTAGCGCAGTTTGTTTTTGTAGCATAAAAGCCTCCGCCCCCGCCCCGGTATCATTTGACAGGTTGCACCGTATGTGAGGTACGGGGACTCGCAGGCGAAGCTTTTGCTCTTCCAACGGGGAAAAAACTGTTGGAAGATAACAAAAAAGGAATTAGACCGAGCAGTTGAAAGAACGAAGAAAAGGGAAACCTGTATAACAATGACTCTTCTTATTTCGTACAATTTGTATTAGAACTATAACGATCGGGGCGGATCTGTGATAATTTATAGTACCTACATACCTTAATACGCAGATTATTACGTGTATTCAACTAATTGCTGAAAGTGAGGATCATAAAGAGGGAGTTAAAATCGCGAGAGAGGGAAGAGAACGGAATGGATCGGAATAGTTTATCATATCCACGGCAATATTGGATGAAATTTTCATGTCTAGATATACGGATGGAGTTACAGAGCTGAGTGAAAGCTTTGAATGGATGAGACAGTGCGGGAGTGAATGAGAGGTTGAACGAGCAGGCTCGAGAGAGAGAGAGAGAGAGAGAGCAGAAACGAGATAAACCTTGCAGCGGCGCGGAATGAGGATGTTAATTCATCGAGTGAATTTAACGTAATTTTTTCATTTCCTGTTTCTTTTTTCTTTTTCCTAACTGGTCGAAGCGGGGAGGAAGGTGGTAAGTAATTAGAGCAGCGAGTCTCTCTCTCTCTCTCTCTCTCTCTCTCTCTCTAAAGGGATCTTTTCGGGGTAGGGGGTGGTGAACCGAAGCGAAGCACCGAGAAAGAGGCGGAGCTGGGGGTGGGGGATGGAGAGGGAGAGGGAAAAAATATCTCGTTAAAATTATATTCATAATGAGTTACAGGACTCGTCGTGTACCGCGGTCCCGTCGCGTCGCGCGCCCGTCCCTTTCCGTTGAACCGTATAGTTATATCGAATATACGATCAATGAAAATGATTAATTTGAGAAACGTGCATTTATAAATGTTACATTCGTCAATGAGCCATATTATAAAAATACGCAAGCTGGAAATTATATGTATATGCATACCTATATAAAAATGTATAGCCTGGTCCATTCAATAAAATCGTAACTGATTGTGAGAGAAAAATAGTAAAATAACTGGTCACGCAATTTTCCTTTCGGAGATTGCGATGCGTAACGAAACGGAAAATGAACAAAGAAGCTATTGAAACGCGGTCGAAACGGTGCGTCGAAAAATGCCTGAAATGAATAAAAAAAAACAAAAACAAAAAACAGAGAAATAGAAAAATTCCAAAAACAAATACTAATTCTCGTGTCCGTTTCGCAATAATGTTGATTCGGGTCGTATACGTGGATATATGTTTTTCTTTTTCTCTTCTTATCTTCGCCCCCGAAAACTGTGAGGAGCGGGAGAAGTGAAGTTGGTGTAGAAAAGAAAAAAAAAAGAAAAAAGAGAACGGGGCAGTGGATAAAAAAACGAAAAAAGTAGCTTGGCCGTGGAGCTTGTATACTATATATATGATGTATACTATAGTGTTGTCCTGCAGGATTGCGTGAATTGTTCATCCCTCAGCCCTCGGCCTCACCCTCGCCCACGCGGCGGCCGGTGCCGCACGCCTTATTGTGCCAGAGGAAACATTTTAATTTCAGCAAGTGATTTATGATGGTTTTTTCGAGTATAAAGAAAAAATTCTTCTTCATTTGTTCGTATTAAAGTTCTATTGTTTCAAATTGTTGTAACTCATGCGTAGGTAGGTATGCTATAATATGTGATATCCGTGCATCCATACTCTTCGTACGAGTTTTTTTTTTCTTTTCCTCTTTTTTTCTTCGTCGTTTTCGTTTTTTTTTGTTTTTGTTTTTTTGTTCATTCGACGCGTTGAAATTTGACGAGGGGACACATGGCGTGGCATTTTTAAGTATATGTATGCGTACGTATACGTACCGACTGTAACACACTGTAGGTACGTATATGCATACAACATTAGTATACATAGGTATAATTGTTTTCCTGTAATGTTATTCATGACGCTGAAACGCGGGAATAGGTATCTGGTTTCAGACAGGTGCTTTTCACGTTCGAGCGTAATTCGTAAAATATGAATTTATAATCATTGTGCCATTCTGCAATGGAGAGCAAATGTTCGCTGAATCACAAAATCGGCAACTAATTTCCCTGTTGCTGAAATTCGGGGTGGGGGGGTTTGAACCAACGAAATTTATCATCGATCAGACATCACCGAACACATGGTATAATTTTGTATTTTCTCTGTTTCGTGTGTGTGTGTGTTTTTTTTTCTTTTTTTTCAACTTCCTGCTCTAGCACGACAGAAACTATTACAATCCCCGCTCCCAAAAATGAAAAGCTGAGTTTTTACCGGATTTCCACGTTTTGATGTATGGATAACCATTCGCGACCGTTCCCAGACGGACGTCTGCGCATGTGCGTGTGTAGGATCAGATCAGATGTACGAGGATAACTTGGGAACGGATGAATGAACGATTTCAACTTCCAATCCACCAAACGATGCGGATTCAAGTAACTTAGAACTGACAAAATTTTCACTTTGTTCGGTTCAGTCGTTATCGAGTTTTCCAACAAAGGAAATTTCCAATTATTCTTCCGGTTCGATGATAATTCAAGAAGGAATCGACAGACTTTAACTCGGTATATAGGCCAATCGATGCGGATTCTTGTGACTCAATATCGATTGCATTTCGAATGCAATCGGTTTCACAGTTCCCGAGTCATTCCGGTGGAAAAATTTCAACGAAAATGAAAAATTTCATCTCCTACTAATTTCTTCCTACTCGTGACTTTTAGTATGAAAAAGCGAAAAAAATAATAACGATGATAACTCAGCTCGAAGAGGCTGGAAGTTATCAGACCGCGACCCATGGTCACTCGATCACCAGCTTTTTGTAATAAAAATCTGTATGTTTGAGCGATCGAGTAACGAAAAACGAAGCCTTGTTTCTGTTCCTTCTGTGATCGTGGTAAAGGTTGTTTTGAGGCAAAACTCTACCCTGCAGTTCGTATATGAGGGTGTTCCAAAATAAAAAGATTGTCGATCTTCCAACGTGCCACACCTGAAATAGTGATTTTGGTGGGAAATAAGATTCTGTCAAATGATGAGCATTTCAGGCTGATCGGGCTCATTTGATTTTCCATTTTATTCATTCCTATGAAATTTATGACGGATAATTGTTGGTGAAGGAATTTGTTAACGGAAGTATATTCGATATTTCATTCGATGTTTGCAGTAGGACCCACAACGCCAACGGTTTGTTCACTCGTTATGAACAATAGTTTTGAAAAATAGTGAAAAGATAAAGTGAAAATCCGTTTGGAACCCAATTCAAACATCAATTGGGTCTGAACTGGGTGGGACGCAATCCGACATTCCGACAGCTGTGATTAAAAAAAACCAAATGTTTTCCAACGATTATCCATCTCAAATTCGACACAAATGAAAAAAATCGAAAAATCAAATGAACACCCGTTCTTCCGCTGAACTTGAAATGCTCATTCTTTGACAGAATTTTGTTAACTGTTTCAGGTGTGGCACGTTGGAAAATCGATTCTTTTTTCATTTTGGAACACCCTAATCTACCCTGATATGCCGCAACCGAACCCGTGTCCAAATCTTCTAGGGGTCACCCGATTACCGGCTAGTCCCTCGGCGGGTGATCCCGTCTCTAGCACGACTAGACAGAACCCATATAGATAATGGGCAGTCTAACTGCAGTAAACATTATTCGCACCTTTCGACTCCAGAAGTACTAACATTCTCAGTCGAACCCATTCAGCCGATTTTTTTCTCCGTTTTATGAAACACTGTAAAAGGAATTCAGTATAATTTGAAAATCCGCATTTCTTCATCCATCTCACTATAAAATGATGATTATTCGTAATCCTTGCAGACACTGTATATCATTACTTGATTGATAAATCGGTGATGCGTTTTGATTCTTTACACTTTGAATTATAACTGCAATGGATCTATATAATCATTTATTTAAAAAAGAACGAACGTGAGTTCTGGATTTTCGTGCTGGCGGATGAAATGGCGAACCTGAAGAACGTTGGCTCTGTCCTTTTCGCTAGGAAATGGATAAATGACTGGTTGAACAAGTGAAAATGAACGATTCAATTGAATGACAACGCTTGTAAAGTTGATCAAGCTGTGGCTGAAGCGTCCGGTTCTGTTCTGAAATGTTATCGCCGCATAGTTAAATTTTGATGTCTCGAACGTAGATACTGATTACGCCTGTTGTCACAGTTTATATTCGATTCTTCTTTCAGTTCGTTGCCGAGAAAATGATATTTCCATATATTCGGCATGTATGTAGGTACGTCACTAATTTGAACAGTCAATAGTATGCTCTATCCTCGAAATTGTCACGACAATTAGCTTTTCGTCCTCAAATATTTCGGGTAGTTACCATTTGGTATTCGTAACGTGAAATAATCACGACGCATTTTCTATCCCTTGCTGCGATTTCGCAGTTCGAAATGTTACGTGCGATCGAATCTCGGTGCTTCCCCTTAAATCCAGATACATATCAACGTGAGTCTCGTCATAAATCTGCTCACTATTATCCGATTGAAAACAGGAAGACTACGCGCCAATTCCATCGTTTCATCGCATTGAAATCAATGCGTTCCGGCCGAGCGACTTTCGGAAAAGATTTCGCAGACTTCGGAAAGAAATTCGAAGGAAGATTTTGGAACGCGACGATCCGAGATACCCTACGTCGCGGTCGGTGGTATCGGGACTTCACAGTACGTTGTATAGGACGGGAATACTGAACAGCATCCGCATCCGCATTCCGAGACATGAGTTGTCTAGTTCCACCGTTACGCGCCCGTATTCTATTCGGGGATACCGGACATCTACTGGAAGTTCAGATGGTATCGGTTTATCTCATGAATTAGGGTCCAACCGGCCACTACCCATCAAATTTGTACATACGGCGATGTAGCTTTACGGAGCCCGGAGCCGCGCCGCCCGGAGACCTCTAGACCCTGGAGTCCTCTGCGAATATGTCGTCGCCAGGGTTTTTGATTGTAGGAACCGTAGCCCCCATCGAAGACGGGACCAAACGATACACGCCGGATATTTCAACCCTCCGTCTATTCTCTTCAACCCTTCTCCTCGTAGTATATAGGTATATTGAAGTAGTATCTTCTGAATTTTAGTGAACTGTACATATAGGTGTACAGGATACAGATGTTTTGAAAGTATTCAAAATTGAGGGGTAGTTTTCTCCCTTTTCTTTTTTCTTTTTGTGAATTGCTGAATCTGCAGGCTCGCGCGATTGAAGAAAAATCCCCTTCGTCATTTCGTAGCGGTCGCGCGTGTTGCATGGTGAAAAATATGTTGGGCGGGATGCAGAACCGAAGGGAAATGTGTCGGGGTAAGTCCACGCGAATCGTTCGCGCGTTGTAATTGTTTACAGCGCGAAATACAAAAAAAAAAAAAAAAAAACTTCAAACCACGTTTTCGAAGCCACGCATTACCGAAGAGAAAATTGTTGTTAATTTTTCAAAAATTACGTAACAATTTCATTGAGAAAAACGATGGCGAAGGTGCAGCTGGGGAAGTCGTTCAACCAGACCGAGGGAAACGGTGAGAAAAAGGAAAAGGATGAGGGGGTTGATATTCCTTCTGCATAACTGGTTCCAATTTCGAAAATTGACCTACCCCGCCGTGGCCTGACGGGTGCTACGATTCTTTGAAAATAGAGCGGCGCGGCGCCAGACGTTTGTCATGAGACACGCGAGCCTCATACCCATCTGACAAACTCTGCACTACGGAGGAGAGAATTTACCCGGGTCGAGTTCCGAGTCTCTCGGGTATAGGTATATGTACGTACATCTTCAATGGGAATTGACATCTTGGGGCGCGTTCGCGTAGGTACCTACCTGCTTGGTGTGCGTGCAGAGAAGAAAAAGAAGAAGAGCTGAGTATCTCAAACCTGCAGTGATGCCGGCGAAGGTAGGTATGACATGCATACCTATCGATACACTCGGTCCGTTCACCCTTTCAACAACTCTTCCGAATTAAACGACCTGCAGCCAATCTTCTGGTCTGCTACAATGTGAGAATATGGTCTTCAGAGTGCAACTCGGTTCGTGTAGAATCTGTAGGTTATCGGTAGGCAAGTATGTAGTAAGAAATTGAAGCTTTCACTGCGTCGTATACATAGCGTTTTCGAGATTCTTTTTATTGTCAAAATAGCGTCGAGAGATAAAAATTTATCTTAATTCCGGGAATTTTTCGTTTCTTGTGCGCGTTTAAAAAATGAAAAAAGATACAAAAAAAAGGGAAAAGGGAAAAGGGAAAAGTCAACTGTTAGAGAACAAGGAAGGAACACTTATGACAGGGGATAAATTCGCTCCTTGTATTCGGGGTAGTTGTTCGCGTTGCATGAAATTCTTGTTCCATATTCGATAATACTTCTCGTATACTTCTCCCTCTGGTTGGGATAGCCGCCTAGCCACTTGCCCTTATCGATCAGATTTTGAATCTCCTTTATCTCATAAGGCGAGCTTTCGTAGGGCGGGAATTTATCGAAGCATCCGGCCTTGCAGCCCCCCAACTCCTTCGGTCCAGGCACGTAAATTTTACCTGGACCAATCATCCGAGACTTCGAGGTCGATGTTGGTCTAACGTACGTCGGACCGAGGGTCGTCGATTTGTATGGATTCGGAGGAAAATACGGCTGGGGTACGCTGGTCGTTAGAAATCTAGCTTCGCGCTCTGATTTTTTCATTTTTGCAAACGGCAAAATGACAAAGAAAAAAGACAACGTACTCCTATCATTCTCTATTTGGAAAAATCAGAGTATTCTTGCATCATACCTTTCGAATCCCTCTTCGTCTCGTAAGGATCGACTTTATCATGTTTTGGATAAGGACTCAGGCAAATATCCGCGTATCCAGGTCCCCCCAGTGGGTTAGGTTTTATTTTGCAGTTCGGTAGAGTTTCGGTTCCCTTCGCCTTCGGTACAGAATACGGAGCCGGATCGAGGGAAGACGCTGTGCCGAAGCATCCGAAAAAATCGTTCGGCGTAGAGTGCTGCTTGGCTGGACTTCCGAATTGGAACTCTCGATTGCCCACGTTTTTTTTACGCTCCGAAACCTTCTCCGGTGGCAGGGAGATGAATAAGAGGTAAACGGTAAAGTAACGTGAAACAGAGGATAAATAAATACGAGAGTCCACTTCAGTATTCAGATATCCGAGAGCGGAGAATTTTCACTTGATCAAGCTCAATTACCCTTTTCTTACTCTCAGTGCGCCACCCCTCGGACATCGCCTCGCCAACGAATACTCTTCCGAAGTTTTTTTCGAACAATTCTGTTCGCGGTCCAGCCTGGATTTGTCCACCCTTCGGAATGACAGTCCGCAGATTTATGGGGCCTCTGTATTTGTCGAAAGGAGCAGACACTCCGTCATCGAAGTAACCTAGAAAATTCGTGGTCGCGTCGCTTCACGATGCGTCGGTAATTTTGCATGTATCGGAGTAAAAGTTTTCGAGTAAAACCGTGGGAAATGAAATCACGAGGTTTGAAGTTTGCGAGTTTTGTTCAGGGAATAATTCAAATCTATCTCATAAAGTCCTACCGACACGGTCCAAGTCAATTTTTCCATATTTCCTGCCAACGGCAGAAACGGGATTCGAGGTCTTCGCCATACTGAGGGTTGAAAATTAATTTTATTCCCTCTCCATAATTTATTGGAGGGGCTATATTCACCCTGCCGGGATGTCTGCTCGTTTTCAATGGCGTTCGACCGCAGTGACCATCTTTCTCATCGCTCATTTATTCTTTGGCAATATTTGCGGTTCTGTCATTGAAACGATGTCTTTGTTTCTCGTTTGCCTCGCGCGACATTAAAAATTACGGATCTATAATGAGTCGGAAATACGGGAACAAGGCTTCTCTGGCGATTCAAAAAGCGATAATAGAACTATCGTGTCACTGCGATGATCTTGATGCTAAACTTTCGATCGCTGGAACGTAGCTATTAAGATAAGACCTGCAAGGACCGGAAGGAATGACTCGGAGTTAAAACTAACTTGGAGATTTAACCGAAATGGAAAACGACGCTGTACCTACCGTGAGGAGAAAGAAATAGAAACGGTGAGAAAGAAAGAGAGAGAGAGAGAGTAAGGGAGGAGTTAAAATCTACGTGTTTAAGTAAAGTATGTATACATGTACTACCTCGGGCCGAATACCTACTTTATACTCTACTTAAGATTTTCGTGGCGAGGGATGAAAGAAGGAGGGAAGCGAAAGGAGGAAAGGAAAAGACGAGGCGGAGTTTAAGCATCTGATAGGGACTAGCGGATCGATTAAGATTAACCGTCTCGAGTATCTCACCAGACTTTAGGAGACATTCAAATGGGATTTGGGATTAACTTTTTCAGAAATAAAATCAAAACGACCATTATCGCATTCTTGGCTGGGTTTGGAGTCGGGGAAAACAGCGGCTGAATCACAACGTCCCGCAGTTCCAACGGAGAGTTATGAATTCAGTTTATGGTTCGTTCTGCTTTAAACTTGATTTCGAACGTCGATGTAGTCTCACCTGAAAAAGAATCCGATTTTTGCGTAAAAAATTACTGTTCCTTTTTTCACACACTTACGTTGGAGAAAGAGAATACCGCCTACTCACCCCATTCACTCTATATCTCGATTTTTCTCGTTTTTCCGTCCGTCTTCCGTCTCTCGTCCACCTGGGACTCGGTTCCTTTCGCCGTTCATGTTTGCTGGTGCGTATCTTGACCGTGTTTTCTTATTTTCAACCTAATAATGGACTAAAAACGTTCTCGGCTCTCGATTCTCGTCGTACCGTCGTTCGACTAACTCAATTCAACTTGCTCGCTGCTCGCAGAGGTATATAGTGGGTATATACATATGTACCAATAATATACCTACCTATAGCCGTAAGAATTAAAGAACTTTCTCCAAGTTGGAATAAGATACGGAATCTAAATCCTCGTATAGAATGCCTCCCCAAGGACTAACAACGGAACGATTCCTCAGACTCTACCCGTTATGGGCCCAGAAAGTATAAGAATGTGAAAACGTGAAGACGCAAAAAGCCTAAACCCTCCCCTAAGGCTATGCATTAGAGGTTTTTCCGGTACAAAAGTAGCAAACATCAACTTAACATCCGATTTCACTTTTTAACCCGAATTTTTTGTTTTTTCTTCCCCCCTCCATTTTTTTTTCACATCTTTCCCAACTCAAACAACTCGGGTTATGCGTTGTTTCAATTCAGGTATAACTCACCCACCAAAGAAACCTTTCCACGCCACGCCGTTACGGTAGTCCCTTGTCCGGAGACCATTCCGGACAACAGCACTAGCAAGGCGTTCATAAATTATTACACGATGTCGTGTCGTGTCGGTCGTTGGGGCCTATTAATCCGGCGTTAGGCTAGCTAAGCGGGTTTAAATAATTAATCCAACTGGCATGTGCCTCCGCGATACTTGTTCTAAAATCTACTATGTACATGCATAGGTTCAAGAGGACAGGATTCAAGAGCTAGAAGGCTGGCGGGAGCTTGCGGTCTATACAAGTTTCCTACGCCGTAGTTTCCACGAGAGATGTACCTGCGGAAACCTCCGTCCCTTTACTACGGACGATCATTATAATGAACGCTAGCTCTTCCATTGTCTAACGATTCTAGCTCCCACCCCATCCCCTTTATACACATATACATATATGTATACAGCCTCGAAGAGATTGATAGATCTCTGGGCACGACTTGGCCGGGTACAGAAATTCCGTGTATACGTGGTACCGTATTGCCAAACCACGACGATTCCGATTCGACGGAATACGACGAACGATTGAAACAAGAAGCACATCTTTCCGAGCGAAGTGCAGATCGAAGATGTAGTTTCCCCATTGGTGAATTTGCTACTCGTTTTCCTCGTTTGACGTTTGTCCGTAATTGGGTTGAGCTGGACATCGAACCAACTAGTGTACATACATAGATGTATAATTTACGAGGTACGACCTCGCCTCCAGGTTGCCTACTGTACCGTACGTCCTCCTGCAGATACGACGACGGGCTGACACGCTCAAAGTTTGCCCGGAGTCTACCGGATTGTTGGCAATTTGGCGGTCAGTCGATCTGTAGGTAACGTATGTACAGTAATGTTCATGAATGGGTTACCTAACATCTAACTTCTATTTCTCGATTTTGTCCAAAATGAGTTTCCTCTCTAAACGTATCTCATGTTCCTATGGCCGGCGGAGCAGCCGACAGAAGAAGCTAGAGAAACCACAGCCTCCCACAGCTGTCATCCACTCACCTGTAATTTCGCGGGACATGACTGTTCATCAAATTAGTAACCCCAAAATTGACGACGCGTCATTGATTATTTTATTGATTAGCTGCTTCATTATAATAAATAGATAATATAGATGAATAATGACCTAAAATTTATCAACAGGAGTGATTGAATGATAGTAATAAATAAATAATGATAATAGTATCAATTTGATGAAAAGTCATGTGCCGCGAAATTACAGGTGAGTGGATGACAGCTGAGGGAGACAATAGTCGTGATATCTCTAGCTTCTTCTGTCGCCTGTTCCGCCGGCCATAGGAACATGAGATACGTTTAGAGAGGAAACTCATTTTGGATAAAATCGAAAAATAGAAGTTAGATGTTAGGTAACCCATTCATGAACATTACTGTACGTACGTACGTGCGTATATACATCATACGTCGTCGTCGACGTATGATGTTTGACGAGATAATGGACGTAGCGTGTCAACGTGTTGACCCAAGGCTGGCTACATCGAAATATATTTCGCCCGGGGTATCTGGCAGCTCGCTTACAGTCAATAGCTCAGCTCTGGATTCCGGAGGCTAGTATTTCCGTTTAGGGCGATGCCTATGCCGCCGTATGCGCGTGGAATCAGATTAATGACTGAGGCAAAATCACGACGAAACCGAGGCATAAGACAGCATATTTTCGGCGCCGAAAAGGGCAAGGCGAGGGACCTTCTCTGTCGGTTGTTTACGGTCTCTCACGGCGCTCTCTCTCTCTCTCTCTCTCGGCTCTGTATCTTCTTGACTAGCGCGAGGCATCGCCCCACAGGGTCGAAGGCAAGGGAACGATCATCGGACTCTTCAAAAATTTGTCTATAATGATAAGAAAAGAAGTATAATCGGCGAGTGAAAACGTCCTCCTGACGATTTGAAAAAAGGAAAAAGAGTAATGAGAAAAGAAGTGCACACTCAGCGTTACAGACAGATGTAAGGCTCTTCGTGTTTCTATTTCTCTCCGTGATGAAATGCAGGCGGAGAGGTATTTGTGGTCCGAGTATAGTGGGCGACAGAACGGACACTTGACTTTGTCAAAGACGCAGAAGGAAGAGGAGGAGTAGTAGTGGCTGTAGTATAGCGTCCACTCCCATGGGGACACTTGGGTTTGTTTCAAGAACCGGTAAATCTCTAGAGCGGATCGTAACCTCGCAGGTCGAACCCGAAGCAGCCCGCGTTAGGTTCTCGAGTGACTTTAGATCTCGGACTCGCGGGTCACTTCGGAAACAATCTACCACTACAAAAGGTATCCTGGGATACGATACCTCACGATAAAATAACGATATCTCGAAAACGAAATGAGCTCCGAAAATAACCTATCAGGTAAACCGTGCGAACTACATTTGATTTATAAAACAGATTCTATGCATTGTTTTCCAAACGAATTTCGTAACTTAAGGTGCCATTGAAGACATATTCACCAGTCATAAAGACCGATTGTTACTCATGTTGAATATTACGAGTTTCATAATGCAATATAGATTATTTAACTCAATGTCAAAAAAGATCATGCAGGCAGGCGCGGTTCGGCGCGGTGCGGTGCGGCATAGTACGCGCAGGCCTTTAGCTTTCTGATGCGTAAGCTAGCTAATGCATCAAAGCAAAGATACCAATCAAAATAATTGATATTTCCACAAGTAGAAGTATGGGCTGCACGTTGTGGTGAAGTAGGTCTGGGAGATCGTCCTGAGGGGCATTTGGCGTCACCACTGGCAATTCAACCTAGCTAGCATAGGGAAATATTTATTTTTCCTCAAATCCGACAAATGTCTTGAAATAGTGAAATACTCAGTCACTTTCATTCGAAGCTTCATTAACATCGATCGAGTCGTTTGCGAAAATTTACGATTCCCTTTTTCGAAACGGTTTCTGTACATTTCAGATGACGAGTCCAAATGCCCCTTGACGTTTTCTTTTTTTTTTTTTTTGTCTAACACACATTTTTTCGAAAATAGGTATATAGATACTGCATGCATATACATTACCAGATACGCCAGATACGTACAGTATACCTATAGATATATGATATAGGTACTATGAATTTTTTATTGTATTTTTCTCAATCGATATACAAATATGTATAAGTACAGATGAACAGCGAATATCTCGACATTAAAATTTCTCCTTTTCGTATCGTATCGTTACAGCTATTATATCTATAATTTTTGTTTTCATTTTTCGTTTTTCTCTTTTTTTTTCACTTCTTTATAGAGTCAATTTTGCATATTTTCATCTTCTACTGGGTAGTAGATATGTCTATACAGGGTGATTCGGGACGCACGGAAAAGTTTTCGGGATCATATTCCTCAGGAAATTCTAAGTCCCTAAACTCCCTTTTCGAAAACTTCGTGCGATCTATGATTCTCGAGTAATTAATTATTAAAGTTGGCCAATCGGCGGGCGTTCCCCTGCTCCGTACAGTGCCGCATCTCGCGCGGGCACTGGCATAGACCCTGGCACATAAATCGATTGAATTAAAATTTGCTATTCATTTGTTACATTCAATTATACAAAATTATTGGGGTCGTCTACCCTCTAACTGCGGACAGCAATCCCGGGAACGACGTTTCTCGTCGTCCGGGACCAAAGCAATCTAGTTTTCGCGGTCCAAGTCGTCGACTCCCCGGGATCGCTGTCCAGAATTAGACGGCTGATGACCCCAATAATTTTATATAATTAAATGTCATGAATAAATTGAAAATTTTAATTCAATCAATCTACGTGCCACGGGTCTATGCCAGTGCACACGCTGGATCCGGCACTGTACGAAACAGGCGAACGACCGCTGATTGGCCAACTTTAAAAATGAATAACTCGAGAACCATAGATCCCACGAAGTTTTCGGAAATGGACTCCAGTCTTAGAATTTCCTGAGGAATATGATCCTGAAATGTTTTACGTGGATACTGAATCATCCTGTATGTAAATATAGGTATAATCGTGTGATATACTAATATGTATAGTTATTTCAATTTATTATTATTGTTATTTTATTCACGTACTGTATATATGTATATTATATATGTATGATACCTTACACTATGTATTGTTATTATAACTATGAATAATATTCTTCTTCTTATTATTATTATTATCAATATATTAACAATATTATACCTATATATATTATATATACGTGTGGACGACGCTGAGTACAATATAATTATAGTATACATTATTGGATAAATTTAACAATATTTGATCAAAAATCTTACAAAACGTATCAGAGGGTTTTTACAGATACCTATAACGCGGTACGTACTTTTTGTTTGTTTTGTCTTCTCGCTTCTCATTCACAGTATCATATATTTTGTAAAATTTCAGATATATTATTATTATTATTATCATTATTATTACGATTATTATTATTATTAAGATGGTTAGTATTATTATTATTATTATGAAAAATTCATGTCATTCGTTCGTAAATGAGAAAAAAACCATAGAAAACTAAATTATGATCGGACATATTGCTGGTTGTACTTACCTCGAAAAAATCAACGAGCAATCATCTTATAAGTATCAATTTCTGTATGTTTCGAATCTTCTTCGATCGGTCGAGTAAAGTGCAAGCACCAGGAAGTAAAACTATATAGAATAATATAAGGAGCCCCATCTCCCCCGTATTTGCTCATAAAAATCTACGCTGGTTCCGACAAATATTTATTAGTTCGAATTTGGCCGTTGGTAGTGCTGGTGTTCCGCGAACGGTTCATAAACATGGCGCTGACACCATCGAAGGATATCAGCTGAGCAATTAGCTGACCGAAGTCTTTGGTTTTCGACCGTCGGGAACCGTTCGTAAAACCAATCGCAGCGAGTGGTAAGGTTTCGTACTTCTAACTTTTCTTCAAAGCTTGTGCAAGTTCTGTAGCATAAAGATCGGTCGGTGAGCACGCAACAGCGGTCAGCGAGCATTTTCACGCGCAAAGCCATCTGCGGGCGTCGGGGGAACTAAGATCGTATGGCGCATCGTTACCGTTGACAGCAGCAGATTATTTCTGATCGCAGTTTGTCATTTTTTATCCTAATTATGGCATGAAAAAAATCAAATTTTGGGTTAATCATGTACGTCATAGCATATAGAATGACGCTTGCTAAAGTTTTTTCGTGCCAGTGATACCTGGGCTTTGATATCAGTCGAGATGAGTGACATGACCCAAGTTAATGTGGATTCGTGACCTGGCGTCAGATATGAGTAACCGTGCGCTCATAACAAAATTATGCATGACAGGTGTCACCGATTCTCAACCCCTGAACTTACTTTTAATCATCAATTTGAAACGGATGAATTTCGAATTCTCACGACAACGATTAATCATGCACGAACGAGTTGCTAATCAATCATTTTTCTTTCGCTGAACCCTGTCTCGAGGCTGCGTATTGATACCGGCTGTCATGTACGGTTTCATCGACAGAGCTTCTCTTGTCTTCACCGGAACCGATATTGGCGGACTCACCTAAACGATTAATCTAAAATACGAAGCGGCTCTGAATCAACCGTTGCTGGTTTTCTGTTTTAGCTTATGTCTTCATCATAATTATAATACGGGAGTTAGTCCAGACGCCAGAGCAGGAAAAGCAGGTTTATAATGCAATCTTCTACGGATTTGATATTCTCGATGGAATATGTTCTGGGGTGTCTTCTGAGTGTGAATTCAGTTAACGGGGCGGGGTCGGTTGAGCTTGAGCCGCCGTCTCGAAAAACACGTTTTATGAAATATCTCGCGAACCGTGCGTCGTAGGAAAAAAATGTTCGGAACCTTTTATGTAAATAACAGAATTTTCTACAACTTTTACTGGAAAGTTTTTTCTGCATAGTGCATAGTTTTTCATTGAAAGCGTGACAAACTTTTCCCAACTCAGGGGACAACCCCGAACATTTTCCAACACGAATATGGAATCCGTAAAAGACTCCAAGTTTGCGTGGACAAGCTCCATAGGAAACTTAAACAAAACACAATTATAGGCAGTTTCCAATGTGTACGACAGAGAAACGGATAAAACATGATATTTCACGCTCCGTCTCACACATCGCAAATTCCCTATGATTGTGTTTTGTTTCAGTTTCCTAGGTATACATAATTCTTGTCAAATTATAATCATTGTTTATCGTTTTATTCGAACACGCGGCACCACCGTCCTCTCTGTGGTCCAACGCCACCGCATACTCCAATATTTTACATCACCTCGCCTCCTCGCCATGCAGTGCTGGGTCCTCAATATATGATACGTCTATATGCATACCAACTATACCTACCTACCCCTAGCTAGTAGCCGCGCTATCATATAGCTTTTGTTAAATTATTAAACGGCATTGATTTATGTCGGCGAGGTGATTATTCTCCACCCTTACCCACCGAACACTCAACGTTCCTCCCCGTTCCACGGCCTGACGAATTCGGCCATCTGTTAATTTCCCTTCCAACGATTAACTCGCAGGAGTATAAACAATGAGCCAACTTTGTCCTTTTCGGCGACGGGGGGACGGTGTCTTGATTTTTCAATTTCGTACATTCTTCGCTTTGATGAAAGAGGGAGAGACCGAGAGAGGGGCGATTTTACAATTATTCGGTATCATTATATACTTTTTTCAACAGGTAATTTCCTTTATAGTAGTTCACTCATTTTTTAGTGAACCGGAGCCGGACTTTGATCCCCTCATAATAAGGTTAATTTACACACAGGGTGTTCAATAAAACGTGTTGACCTCGACGTCAAACTGAAAACTGAATTGCCTGAATTGCCCGAATTGCTTCTGGAGGTTCCTGGTCCTATTTTAGTTAGCATTAGGTATACATATGTACATACCAGCTCGCAAGTACGGTCAGACTCCCTACATTCTCCTGTTTGAAACTATTAACGGTCGCTCCGCAGCTATACCTACCTGACTACGTCAGATTTATATCTACCCTGAAGGGAATTGCCCTCTTGCGCGTATCCTTCCATTCTTTAGTTGCAGAAATTGGAAATTTCGATACGTAACCAAGCTGCTCATAGAGCTGCCCCCGCACGGGCACGGCGCGATATCCAATCGGCGTACAGGTTTTCTTGATGGTACTTTCAGAGACCTGTATACGACGATTAGGTATATCGCTCGATCGCCCATCGCTTCATCGCGATCGCGATTTTGTGTGTGTAGCTTAAGGTGCTATTAGAGACTCATGGCATTCGACAATGGGTAAAAATGCATCCAACAATTTGCAGCGGTGGCGATTCCATGCGTCTATAATAGAATCTTAGGTCCTTTTAAGCGCCTTCGTGAAAAGCGGAGCGATGGATAGTAGCTACAATCTTGCGATTGCTTCAACTGTTGCGGTCTTTCTGCTGAATATTTCTCCGAATATTTTTCACGTATTAGAATTTGCAGCATACATGCAACCAATAAGTATTGTCAGCAGTTGGCGAGAATTGGAAAATTAATAGGAGCGACCTAAGCTGCAAATATACTAGCAACGAAAAACGAACTGACTTCATATCAAACTGTCGATAATCCAGGCAATCTAGGTCTCTACTAACTGTCTGTACGAAAATGCGATCTGAGTAGCACGCGCGTTCGCCGCTAGAGCCGACGGCGGCGCAAAACTTCCCGTGATATAAAATATGCAGGCTCTATATAATAGTTGGCATGAAAACGTTGATGTTATGTTCACCGATTACGGGTTCAATTCATGTTGCGTACATATCTTGCTGTGGAGTGTGGAGCCGACTGTATGATTCAATATGATTCGATCGATTCACGAAGTTATCTCTCCAGCAAGGAAAATAGAAAACACAAACTCTGAAGCTGCAAGTGTAGTAAGTTTGAATTTAATACCCAGAATTGACTAATATCTATAATCAATGCACTATTTACAAAATCTAGTAGACTGTATAATCGAATTTCGAGCGTGACACATCTGAAATCTGGATATCAGTAATCAGATATCCGTTATAGTCAGTAAAATCTGCACGCACGTTGTTATCTGGGAAGTTGTTCAAATTATCTAGTACAAACGGACAGAAATTTTCCACTCATTGTCAGTATACGTACGTGCTCTTCTTGTTTCGTTTTCGTCATACACCCACGCGCGCACTTTACTGTTTAATAATAATCATTAAATACCTATACTACTGTATTATCGTGTGGTTCGCATGCATGATTGAATTTTGATATGTTACTCACTGTTGGATTATTTATTAATTATTTTTATCAATATCATAGACCTATTTACGTATAATCATACTATATTTTATGCGAGAAATTCCCACGTGAAGTTGGTCACTTCCAGACCTCGTCACGTTCTATTACATTTCCTGCTTGGATTCGATTATACTATATGAAAGTGAGCTCTCCTGATTTTTTAGAAAATTTTCCCGACTCCAGTTCCAGAATTTTCAAGGATCGAAATTTTGCGATTCACAAAATCCACAAATTTGCAATCTTTCTTATCCCGGGATTAGAATGTCGTATCAACAAAAACGAGATGGCTAATGGATTCGTCTTGAATCCAACTTTTTGACAAAAAATATCTCAGAATTTCCGGGAATGTTTTGGATGTAAAACATTGATTTAAAAAAGAGAAATTAAAGTTTCATCAATTATATGTCATGCTTACGCATTTTCAAAGATTTTCTCTTCAGATTCTGAACATTTTTTTTGCCTTCGATTACGTGTCCGTCTGGATGAAAAATTCTTATTTCCGTGTAATATAAAACAAGTGAGACAAATTTTGCTCTCAACTTGAACAATTTTTTCATATTTTCTTTGTTATTCAACAGAATCAGTGGCATCAGAAGTCAGAAAACTACATCCTGTAAAATTTAGATATTCACAGGTGATGAAAATTTGCATTCCGATTTAACAAATTTTTAACATTCGCAACCCGAATTTGGGAAGTTTTTCTTACTTTTATGTTTATTATTGATCTCGATTGAAAATAAAGTGCAAATATTGACCGTTCATAAATTTTCAATCACTTAACATTTGCACATTGATTTTCAATCGTTTCCAAATGTTTAATACTTGCACTTCGGTTTCAAAACAAATTGAGTGGAATTGTTGTAAGAAAAACTACATTTTATAAGATCTGAGTGCAAATTTTGAACGGTTTTTCAAACGTTCAGACGAAACTTTTCATTCTCTTCTCTTCCTATTTATAAAGCCATTTATCTGGTAAAAAGAAAGCAGGAAAAAAAATTTGCTGAGGTTAGAACCAAAATTCTGTCGGTTCGTTCTATCTAACATGGGAGTCAAATTTCTCTACCAGGAAAGAGATCTCATCGAATGTAAAAAAGGTGCAAAATCGGAAAAATATATTTGCGAATTTTTAATCGTGACATAATTGACAAGATTTGTATGTTTCTCTTTCGAATCGAGTTTTCATAACCGACAAACTTCCACAGAATTCCTAGATACTTCTTTTTCAAAACGTTGAATTTAAAACGAATCTGTCGACCACCATCTTGTTTCTGTTGATACGAAATTCCAATTGCAAGATAACATCGATGAAAAATTCTTGGATTTTGAAAATAGGATAATTTTGATGCTTGAGAATTCCGGAACGGAGGGCCGAAAAAATTGTCGAAAAAATCAGGGAAACTACTTCCACATAGTACAACAGAATCCTAGCAGGAAATGAAATCGAACGTGCGATGTCTGGGAGTGGCCAGCTTCGCGTGAAATCCCTCATACGTATATATATATAGTTTTATTAATTTTTCTCACCTATATTTTATGCTGCCTTTTCATTCATAATTTGCTTCATGGAGGTTATATTATTATTGTTATTATCATATAGTATAAATTAGGAGGAAGGCGCATAAATAATATCGGTAGATTATAATAATATAATATAATATATATAATATAATGTGATATAATAAATTTTACATTCATATAATATACATATAATTAATATATATTATTCGTGTCACACAACTAACGTTGATTCGTTGATGACGATAATATTAATAATAATAATAATGATAATAATAATAATATAGTTATTCTTATTATTGGATGATATTGTACGAATGATTATAATAATTCTTTCATTATTATTATTCTTATTACAACGTATAGTTTTTTTTAATTGTATAATGCTATAATTATAATCAATAATGATTATTATTATTATTGTTTTTATTGTAGCCTGACATTTTTGATTAGTACACACATATATATATACAGTATACTGTACTATATCATGTAGTATGCATGCCTATTATAGGTAAGACTTCTGTTTATACACATCATTTTCAATTTCCCGCTTCGAGAGGCCATCGGAGCCGCTGGCAGTCCAACCTAGCTAACATAGCGAATATTCATTCATCACCAGATCCAATCAATGTTTTGGAAAAGTGAAAGACTTAGCCACTTTCTGCCATGGTATTCAATGAACTCTCAAAGTTACGTCAAAATCGCTCGAATCGTTTTCAAGAATTTAAGATTCTCGTTGTCGAAACGGTTTCTCTACACTCGAGATAGCGAGTTATCTACGGCACCCCGATACACCAATCGATGCCAACTGATGTCACTTGGAACCGAATGAATTTTTCATGCGATCAATTCGATGGTTCCCAAGTTATTCCGGAAACAGAATTTCGATTTTTCTGAAAGACAAAAATTTTCGGCCCCTCGCGCTCTCTAATTCTTTGTTCGACGATCGAAATTCGCAACATCTTCGGAGATACCGAATTTCGGAATCCGTCGACTCATCAAGATTCTTTTTCTCTCTTATACATTAATCATATAATATTCTTTGAATGTCTAACGCTGATCTACAATGATCAATGATTAACTTTGATTAGTCTACACACTTTGAGATACGTGAGAGCTGCTGTCGTTTGCAGATTAACCAATCAATCAACCAATATTGATTCTTTGTTGTGGTTGATGTTGCGGGTTCTATATTATCACCCTTCGTTTATTTTTGTCTTCGTATTTCCTCATACTATACAAAAGCTTTCACAACGTCAATTATATATTCATATGTATAGCGAATAGGTATATTTATTATAATGTTTCACAAGTATATTGAACATCGCACTGTCTCTCTTCGCCTTGCCATTCCGTCTCAATTGTTCATTTATTCATTTATATTATATTATATCATATTATCTAACATCTCACTCGCTCTCAAAGTAATAATAATAATAATAATAATAATGATAATAATGATTATCATCATCGTCGTAATAAGAACAACAACAATGATAACAATAACGATACTGATAATCTCGTAAATTAATTACGGGAGAATAATACTCCGCGGACGTATTATTTAAGTTATAAATTTTGGAATTAGTTGTCTAATAAAGGTAGGTATACGCGTACATATTATTATGTAAACACACTATAATATAATAATATATATCATATAATTATCAAAACGTAGAGACATACATGCATACGTACATGCGTGCATACTACATACATACTCATTATGACATAATATACAATTTTTCTTTGTTATTTACGAATCTCTTGAAATTTTCATCTTCCGTTATTACCGACCAAAATCCCGTCTCTCCGATTCACACACCGGCAATATATGTATAAATAATATTTCCGTAGAGATCGCGAGGAGTGCGTGCGCCGGGAGTTTGTTCGATAGAAAGTAATTCGTCAAGCTAATCAAGATTTAGCACCATCGTAAATTGTCGTAAAATAGGAAAGAAAAAAGAAAAGAAGAACCAGGAAAAAAGAGAGCAACAAAGTGAACAGAAGAGAAAAATTGGGGAGAAAAGGAAGCGAATGAAATTATAATTCATGTCTCGATTCCTCCTCCGCATGGTCATCTCAAAATAGACGATATCGATAAAGCAATTGTCAACGCGAATGCTGCTTGTAATCCCGCGCTTCCTCCGTGCTGCATCGCTGCCGGATTCTCGCCTGAAACATTTCACAATGAGAGGATGAACGAAAAGAGAAGAAACAGCGACGAGAACATAGAATACGAATAGAACTGGAAACAAGTGTACGATCTATGATTGAAAAAGTGTCTTCAAATAATTCTGTAGTAAAGTTCTTCGTATCTTTTGTGATATCGCGATGTACGGGGGAGGTTTCACCAGGTTTCCCTTCTATCGTTCGGTTTATCGCTGTATACTTGAACCACCCGAGCATGCGCGTTCGCACTCGTTATTCCGCAAAGTACTACGCACAATGCGCCCTTCGGTCAATTCGAAAGAGAGTTATTTCCGATTTTATCGAAACGTGTAATCGTGTCCCCGTGCATGGGAGGTCCGTCCGATGAATGATTCTGCATCAAATTTGCAATATTGTTGGCTATAGTTTCATTTCTAAGCGATTGTCGCATCACACGAATCATGAATAGGTATTAGAAAGTACAAAATCAATCAATCCGTCCATTATTTTGTGGATTCTTTTTCCATACGACCCAATTGCTCCCAATTTTTGGTTAGTTTCTCTTCACAGCTATCTGCTTCTTCGTTTATTCGCTTCTTTTTCTTCTTCTTCTTCCGACATTCCTAATACTCCGCTTTTCGATTTTGTAATCGAGCTGGTTTTTCTACATTTATACACTTCTGGCGTTTGATTGGCGTGCTCAAAACTCCATAAAATTCTGTCCAACCGAACCGCACGAAAGCTTTTTTAGTGGCAAGATTTGTGAGAGAGGGAAAATGCCGGAAGGCCAAAGAATAGACTGGCCGAGATTCCGGAAGCCAAATTACCAAATGTGAAAAATGTAGTGAGGCGATAGCAACGAAAGGCTATCAAGTACGAACAACAAATTCAGACCACCGAAGCATAGATATGAATATACAGCGAGAATTATTACTCAGAATGAGCAAGACTACGAGCGACGAGATATCCGATTGGTCGAACTATCCTAATTGTTTGCCTTGGTTCATTGAATGATAGAAACGACAGCCGTCCTGAATTTTCAGTTTAAAAAATATTCATTTTTGAAATTTCATCAATCGTCACTTCGCTTGTTCGGAAGATGAACTATCAGAGAATACATTTCCGTATGAAAGCGCGTTCGGGTGAGCAGCCTCTCGATTAAACAGTCATTAAATTTAGTGATAGACGAAAAATGAAAACTTCCCGTTCTTCATTTTTCGCTACTTTAAAATTCGTATCGTTGAAATTCGGAATCTCAGCCCGTCTACTTTTCAGTCTATCGAAATCTCAACCGCCAGCCTTCGTGAACGAGAGAGAAACAGAAATGGTTGTATATCCAGATAAATGGATACAGAGAAGAGATGAAGATAGATAAATCGGCCGAATAAGAATATTCGGAGTTCGATTTCGGAGCCACAGTCTAGGTAAGAAAAAGTTCGGCATTCAATAACGGTCAATGAGGGTAGTTTTTACGGTGGATTCATTTCTCCAGATACTACACATAGGTCTATGTTATACCAATACGTATACCACCTCCACCTCCATCCATCCATCCATCTGTTTTTCCGCCAGTGAGATGATAATAATAATTAAACAAGGATTCAGGTTCTGAAGATATTCATGATTCGCGTGATCCGTGGGAAGAATCTGCGCGTGGAAACAGGATTTGAAAATAGAAGAAAAGAGAAAAGCAAGTATAACAGAGAATACGTAGATCAAAAGCGGGAGAAAAAAAAAATCAATGAAAGTCTCAGCTCTCCGACGGTGATGGGATTACCCGTTACGTTTAGATGCCGTAATATTCTCGCTCAGCCTCAATCAAAAGACCCTTCTCAAGCTTTAGGTGCTCCCAATACGGGATCTCATTCCTAACTCTCGGATAATTGGCGAAAGGGAATTTCAAGCACGATTCGCGCCGGAAATCAGTGAGCGGATTCAAAAATGAGAGAAAAATAAGGCTCATACGAAATAACATTATTTTTTTATTTTATGACATTTAAATTCTAGAAGTTTTCCATCGCGAACATGTTCAGGTATACAGGGTGACCCGGAATTAACAACGGCGAGATTTTGAACGGGGCTGAAGGTGGATACATATTCTTTGTGAAAAACGGCATCGAAATTGCCTCGTCAATTCCTTTTCAAAAATGCATAGATTTTTTAAGATCAGCCAATGACACGCGTTCTATGAACGGGCGCTCGTCGATGTGTGGAATACGAGCGAATTAACGAATCGGTGCATAGAACCGAGCGCGAGACACACCGACCACTATTTCCGTTCATAGAACGTGCGGCATTGGCTAATCTTCGATGAACCGTAACAAAAAATCCGTATGATGCATTTTCGAGAGGAATTACCGAGGAAATTTTGATCCCATTTCTAACTGGACTAAGAGCATACCTACCCCGTCTAAATCAATTGGGGCTCACCCTGTACAGAATGCACGTATATGTATATACATACATACATACCAACAGGAATCTTACTGATGTGCTCATGAATTTAACAGCTCCGATAGATCATCCCCGGGCGGGACATAAGCGAGGAATTGCTTGCGAAGATAGAAATTTGGTTCAGAATTGAAGTGGTTTGAGATACATACATATATACGACCCTAACTTTATGCACGTATACAGGGTAGGCCAGAAAAAAAGACAGGACCGATTTAAAATGCGAATGAAACCCGAACGCGTCGACCGAGTTTCGTAAACTTTTCTTCGCTCGAAACGAGAAGAATGAACCTTCCGTTTCGCGTTTGAAAATCCGATAAATTTTCACTCCTTGCTGAGATACACGCTTTCGAGAAATGGGTTTTCAAAATGATGACAACAAATTTACAACAATGTGTGTTTTTCTCCTGATTTTCTCATTTTTCATATTTCAAAATTTCCTAATAATTCGTATGATCATTGCGATCGAAGAAAAAGCAATTGGGGAGCGGAGTTTAGTCCTCGACGTCATTTACAGCTAGCTTCTTTGATAGTGGACTTTCTTGACAATGTCTCGAAAACAGAATTCTAACCTCAAAGCTCGCGTGTTGACTCTAATATTACAAAAAATGTTTCATGTCATGGAAACAGGCCTTTTTTCCAAAATGTATTCACAAAAAATGAAATGACTTATTAAATTTTGGTGAAAAACATCGTAATATTGACAAGAAGTGCTATACGACCAAATTTTGTTTGTGTCATAAAATGTCGAAATGGCGGCGCTAAAGCTGCTCGAACTTGACTCCTTTTTTTTTGCGTGGAGCAGGCTACAGGTCATTCTAATTATGTGGAATTCAAATTCCACAATTTTTTAGTTGAAATGTGATCTTGCGCAGATCTTGAATGTGAATTTAGGGAAAAAAATCGAAAATTACAAATTCAGGACACTTTTAAAACAAAGTTACTTCATTGTTTTACAAACAATTTGTTATAAACAATATTTATTATTGATTTTTCAATGGTATTTCAGGTTGAAGATACGGTTTATAGGTTGAAAAATATCTGTGTGAAATTTGAAGTCGATCGGTCAATTGATTTTCAGGCTAGGTTGCGCGTCGCGGGTGAAAAAGGTGTTTTAAGGGAAACGCGTTTAAAGTTTTTTATTTTCCGGAGTGCGTCACTTTGATGACTCCATGGGGCTTTCCAGAGCTCCAATTTGGGTTTGCAAATTCGAAATTACGTTCTTGGGATGTTAAATGAATTTTATACGCAATACAAACAATGTCTTGAAAAAAAGTCTCGATTCTACACGACCCTCCCAAGTTGAGTTGAACGTTTTTGGATATCAACTTTTTTTCATCTTCCCTGGGACCGTTTCAGAACCCGTTTTTCAAACGCGTTCGCATTTCATTTACGTTTCAAATAGGTCCGATTCTCATTTTTTGGCCCACCCTGTACGTATAGAATATACACGTGGATATATGAGCGAAGCTGACGACGCGGTCGTCGAAGTATAGTTTAATCTGGAATACATGTATATACGTATATATGTAATACTTATGTACAGTAGATTAGAGAAAACTAATGGATCGTGAAATTATATTGGTAGATATATATGTATATTATATATTACATCGTATTATGTACCGTCTATATGTGGAAGCGAATTAATCTGAATAATTAATTTAGCGGAGTTTCATTGAACGGCAAAAAACTCGACCATATGTATATCTCCGTATGTACACATATTATATAACTAGTACATACGTAATCCGCAAGGAAACCTCATACGCTTTCCCAGTTTTGTGAATCAGTATTATTACTACTTTTTTTTTTCCTTCTGTTTCGCGTGTTATTTTCAGGGTGCTTTTCCTACGAAGATTTTCCTCAAGTATCTTAATATAAGAGGCCAGAGAAGATAGAGCAACTTTTGCCATCCCTCAAGCCTCCTCCCTTCGCCCTTCCCTCTGCCGCCTTCTCCTTCCCTTCATCCGGCGAGGGATTCAATTAAAACGTGATAGAGAGAAAAAATTTACAACTTTGTTTACGCCGGGTGTTATTCAACGGAGTTCTGCCGCTGATTGGCTCTGTGGAAAGAGTAAAAGAGAAAAACCGAGGGAAAAGGAAACGCGGAATAGAAGTAAGGTGCACGAGTTTAATCTGCAGCTCGTCGACTGTACGCGCGCTCGTTCCTCCGACGTGACATTTTATTGACCGAGATATAAATTAGGATACCTGGATGCGGCTATCCAGCTCCGCGATTTCGCATATTCTTTTCTATAGTACATAGATACGTATATATCGGAAAAAGAACAAGTTCGACAATTTTTCTCGTAGGTATACCCGTGATAACGCATGTAGGTATGCGTCGCGGAGAAAAGCTGATGTGGTTCAAGCGAAAAACAAAAAGAAAACAGAGAGGAACGGAAAATCGTACGGTGAAAGAACGAAAATGTGAATGCTACGAGATCGCATCCGAAACGTACTGTCAACCACAAGTTTATAAGTGTGTAGGTACGTGAGGATACAGCTATGCATCCCCGTTAACAACGTATCACGTATATATACATAGTATACACCTATATATATATATATGTATGAGTATGTATAAGAAGAAGCTGTGAAAAGCTTTGCAAACTCCTCACGCCCGCGTTCCGCGAGAAACCTGCAGAACTGCAAATAGAAGAGAAGAGAAGAGGAGATGAGAGAAGAGAAGAGAAGAGAAGAGAAGAAGAGGGGAGGTTGCGGCCGACGACGCGGACGGAGATATTAATGGGTCGAGCGTGGCACCCCACGAAATAACCAACCGCCCAACTCCCGATGCCCCTTATATACGCCCCATATCTCATACATACATACATGTATTTGGTGGTACATATATACTGATATTTTTTTCCCACCCGCGCGTCATTTTCTGGGTCAGGAAGAACTGCACGTCATTTCCTCCGTATAGCTAAGACCTGTGGCCCTAATATTCGCGGAATTATACGAAAAACGAGAGGAAAAGATTAGTTGATTTTTTTTTTCCACGGGTTTATCGACTTGTACGAGAATTGTTCGAGGGAAAATTATGTTATTTTCTTCTCTCTTTACCTATTTTGTCTGCCAAATTGTGAGAAAATGATTCGCGGATGGGCGAGGGGAGGCGCAGAGGAAGAAGCGAAAGATCGTAGCAATCGGCAATGACAGTGATATCCTTCTTCGCGCGCTGTCGCGCACATATATTATATGTTTTCTTGAAATAGAGAAAATTAACCTGTCGCTTAACCGTAGCGTCGTTAACTCTCATCTCGTTCATTCTGGAGCTGAAGGAAAGTCATTTTTCACAGTGAGACACAGCCAAAGTGATACAAAGAGGTCAGCTAGCTAGCTAGCTTCAGCTACGTCGAGGCAAGGCGAGAAAATCTATATACCTCTGTATCTTATAGGCACCTAGAAGAGTCTGGAGGGTTGGAGTCGGCGAGGAGTAGGGCGGACGGGTAAGGAGAGGAGGGAGGGGGGGGGGGGGGGGGCAGATAAGTAATGTGCGAAACTCTCGTCGCCCAAGTAAATTTTCGAGTAGGTAGGTAGGTAGGTATGTATATACATACTTACAAGACGCGCGGATGCAGTAGCGTTTAATTAATAACTGCATCACGGAACCGGGTAGCTATATATATACCTACCGTATCTCGGTGAGAGTAATTTAGATTAATTGCGAAAGAGGATAATAACGCGACGCAGGTTGAACGTGGAGGGGGCTGAGGGGGGTTGGTGAAGGATAAAAAGAAATTAAAATAAAGAATTGAGGGTGAGGGTGAGCAACAGAAAGTTCCCCTTGTCTTCTCTCCACTCATCTTCTCTTCTTGAATTAAAACTGAGCATTTCTCATTTCCCTTATTATACTCGTATAGTAGGTATATCCAGGAGCATGCAGTCTGCGCAGAGTTGAGAAGGATGTGAAGAATTACACCCTGTTTGTCTTTTCCTTCTTTCTTTTTTGCTTCCCTTTTTCCCTCAAATCCAATTCCGGTAGAACTGATACTTACGTTAGTCACCTGATGCAATTTCATTTGACAATATTAAACCGCGGGATCATGAGTGTTGCATTTCAAGTGGAGAAAAGTTTCGTTCGTGCGGTTCAAGGGGTTAGCATAGAATTATAGCATAGTCGAGTAGCTGGAAGGGAGTAAAACAGAGAAACGGAAACTAATCTTGAGATATATTTGCTCGGCTTGTGTCAGGGCTGAACGAGAGAGATATCAATCCTCTCCACTGAGCTCACCTTATTCCCGCTGCCAGTTATTTCGTTCGGACGACGAAATATCTCCTCACGTCCGCTCTTAGCGAATACGTTATACGCAATTTGTACATACGTACGTTGATGGTCGTGCGGCTTATAACACCGAGCGGAAGCTAATACGAATTCCTTAAACACGGAGTGTGCAATATCGCTCAAGGAACTCTTCGTACAGGCACTCCGATAATTCGTTATCGTTCAATCCGACTAAACCTCTGTTGATCTCTCGAAGGTGCTGCTGGAGCAATGAAACTTTTATGTATGTATAAGCTACTATATGTGGGCGGGGAGGCGGAGAACTACGACCTGTTGCTGTGTCAATACTCCGCGAGTTTTCATAGGCTAGATAATGGATAAGTGGAAGAACTGGAATCGATCGGACGATTATTCAAAGTCTAATTGGCAATTGGTTGATCAGCATCATCCGAATGTACGTTATGATGGATATCGTGATAATTCTCGTTGTACAGATTTTCGGACAATTGTTCGATCCTCAGTTTTGATCCATGCGCGACAGTGTCACCGGCGAGAGAGCTGGTTTTGTAGCCGAGATCGCAGGTTCCGGAAGCGGCAGCGGTCTTATGAATTAGTGGGACGATAACATTCGAAAAGTACATGCTGCAGCCGTATACTTTCCGCCCTCTAACAGCCACTCGATTGCGATGAAAGGACCACTGAGTTCGCGCCTGCACCCGAGTCATTGTTCGAAATTAGCCCACAGGGAAATTTCGTCACCCAGCTTCGAGCAGCTCCTCTAATCTGTGGGGCAAGAGTTACGAAGTTTGTTGAAAGCGCTATGCATCCCCGTAGAAGCTAAGGGCTGGTGCAGACCGAGCTGCATTCCTGTCACTGTAATCCTGAGCCTCATTGCACTACTTGTGGCCGTGCCACCGCTATTCGAGCATACGGCAGAGGAGCAATTAATTTGCAAACGCAACTCGTCCTCGGCAGCGATTATGGCCCAATTTTTGCATGGACGGTTGCTGAATGAGTTTAGTGACAAGGATTACAACTCTATCCTAACGACTCAATAATTAACCTGTCGACGGTGGATGGCATTTATTGCTTCGGCCCAATAGCCGAGAGAAATCGCAGCCTCTCTCTCTTCTCGGACTCGAAAAAAGAAGAAATTTTACCCTCGCGATATACGGAAGGGCGGAACAGACGAAAACATCGAGATTTACGAATTTCAACGACTTTCGAACGTCTTCAGGAGAAGTATAGGGCGATGGCGACAGTGGCGACCATTTCGTCAGTGAATGTGAAAATAGCTTCACCTGGATAATTACGAGAATGAAAACAGCGTCGTTATCGTTAGATGAAACTAGCGTATTTTGGGTTTCGCGTGTTCGGCATTGCGTGTAGATTCGCGCTGTGAAGGGCTTCTTCGCGTTATCGATGCGTAAGCTTTAATATTGATGAAAATAAGTGATATTTCCACAGATTGGGGTTAGGTTGGTCTTAAGTTGGGCATCGTCTTGGGATTGAAGGCCTCGAACTGCTCTCGCCTGGCGGACGGTATTGCCGAAATATCCGACGTGGGAGTTCCCGTTTCTCTTCTTTCGTTTCGTCCAACGTATAACACTTGCCGAAAAATCCGGGCATTATTATTTGACAATATTCTGATGTGTCCCGAATTTGCAATATCCTGATTCCCTTTAACTACGAGCGAACCATTTGAATTTACAATAACTAATGAAGTTGTGAACTCTACATTAACGTCTCTTCTGTTTTCAAGGTACCTCGAGAATAAACGTCGAAGATCCCATAAGCGTCGCCTCGGACAAAAACAAGTATCGGCAATTTTTTGGGATGAATAAAAAAGTTTGGATGCAATTTATTAGCGATCATATTTTACGTAAACCGCTATCATTCGCTGTCGATCGATCAATTATTTATTAGCCCTCAGAGCTTCCCACCGTGACTGTCACCGAAGGGAAAGAACGCTGATTTAGACTCAGTTGAAACAAATGAATCATCCTAAAAACCCCGCTTGCAGGGAAAGCGCTGGACTTCTACAAACGATTAATGAATTACTAATAACAGGATTCGTATTAATCTTCGCCAAAATCAGGAATGTATAATTGAACACATTAATTGCGTACCGGGTAGAATTCTCGATTATTTTTATTATCTACGTTCAAGATTTATAGGCATAGTCGATTGCGATCTCTCATGAATTATTGAAAAGTACAGTAACCTGCAAAGATTTGTGCTAACGATTTTGATTAATACAGTAAACGCGCGTTGGAAATCGATGTATCGCTCTAGCGACCGTTGATTCGATTCAGAGCCGGTTTGTATTTCAGTATTTCAGATTGATCGTTCGGTTTGGTACCGCCGAGGAAACGGTTTCGGTGGGGACGGAAAAATCTCTATTGATGAAACTATACGTGACAGATGTATAATTTTCACAGAAATTAGAGATTCGTCCATTCCGCGTTGATCATTAACAGTAAGTTCAGAGGTTATGTATCGGCGACAGCTGATACGTATAATTAGATCAATACAACTTGTCTCTCAGCTACACTCGCTAACACTAAGGCAGAAAATCGGAGATCCTATTGGCTGGTTCAAATCGGCGCCAGTAAGTTTTTACTCACCGGCCGGCACTGGCCAACGCTCGCCCAGTGCTGGTCAAGGCCGGGCTAGTGCTCGAATCCTACTAGGATTACACTATAGTGTTCCCTATACTATAGTGCAGCCCTAGCAGGGTTCGAGGACTGGCACGGCCTTGGCCAGCACGAGTGTAGCTGCGACGAACGAAGCTCCCCTTTTCACAAAATCCGGCGGAGCGGTGTGATTCGCAGTACCAGCCTGAATGATTAATCTGAAATACGAATTAACCGCAATTACCCGGGAAAAGTTTGCCAATGCTAGTAATATGGGCCAGTATTGGTCTAACCTCGGTAACCGAGGTTTGTTGCCCGCGGGCGAACCGCTGTTGGCCAATGTAGAGTTTGTCAATGTCAGAAATAGGGCTCAGCACTGGTCCAGATCTTCCAATGGGGCATCGTTATTCGAGATCGAGAGAATTATGTGGAGATCGGAACTCTTCAGAAGAATTTTATCCAGACGAAGCAACGGGGTAAATTGAAAATCGTAGACAATTTGAACTTTGAACCTGCATGACGCACGTTCGCCGGAGTCGACCCGCGGGCGCTCCGACTCGTCTGCGGATTAATTGATAATACTTGAATTGGTATTGTTTTTGATATCGACGATAAAGTTGTCAGAGCAAAAAAGACGCAGCGAAGTTTCTCTTTGACCTTAAAATTCTGAAATTTCAAGCCCGTCTCCCTCGTTACCAGATGAAAAGATATATTTCTTGATTTGTAGGCGATCCCGTAAAGCGGATGATTATTTCAGCGGAACAATAATTATCACATAACGATGGCTTTGAGGGGGAGGAGAACATAATTTAAACCTTTCTCGAAGGATTTCTAGAAGAAGTTTTAATTAGAGCAAAGTTTCAACTGCGAGGTTAGACAGAATTAGTCCCGATGGCGTGCTAACTGCGGCGTGAAATTATATTTTTGTTTTTTGTCTCCGAGTTTAATAAGCAATGATAATACCTGAGACTTGAGAAGCCCGGCGAGATGCGAGGTTAGATAAGGGAAGGTAGGCGTGAAGGAAAGAGAAGGCGAGGAAAAGGAGCTGGAGAGGGAGCTTCGGGTGTAAGGGGAGAAATGAAACGATTGTCACGGAAGACATTGCGGAAGCGTTAACTCGATTTTGAGAACTTTTCCTGGTTGGATATCTTTTATGCATTACACGGTACACTTCATTTCACAGTCAGTTTCTCGGGGATTTTTCCTTCTCTCTCTCTCTCTCTTTCTTTCTCTATCATGCAGTTTTCTAGCATGTCTGTAATAGTATAGGAAGGTAGTAAACGCGTACCTTACTCCTACCTAACTTCTTTTGCGTTCATGGAAAAAGCTACCTTGTCAAACTAGTTGAGCTTCTTGGTGAAAGTTCCTCAAGCCTTTCACAAGCTAAAGCCCACGTTTAGCGACTCCGTATATACATTTATATACATACATATACATATATATATACGAGTACCGGACCATACCTATCTACCTGCATTTTTCAGAAAAGTTTCGTGGCTCTTTCGGAAGGACAAACGGAAAGTGGCGAAAATTTACGTCGAGGGATAATTTGTGTAGAGCCGAACGTTTTCCAGCGATACAGCCGCAGAGTTAATTCGGTGATGTCAGATCCAGCGTGGGTATCCAGAATGAGCAATCCGCCGTGAGCCGGAAGCCGATAACGTTGGAACCCCATACACCGTTGAATAATAGTTCAGACTAAATCAATTATGGTCGAGGCTGTTGAAACCTTCCAGACCTTTCGAGAACCCGGGGTTTAGGATTAGGTATGTGGTACTGGGACATCGGGGCATCGGATGGGAGATGAAAAATCTGAAGGGAGTACCGGCAAAATTTGGAATTTATTAAGCCCAAACTATTCGACGTGTACAACCTGCGGTTCCAATCGCTGTCTATAACAGGGCTTCGAAGATCAGCTCAACGTATGTTCAGTCGATTATCCGTACAGTGATATTTTCTAACAACTGTGCCCAGTACTGTGGAATCCCAGGCCTCGTGGAGTCAATACTCCAAAAATCGAAACGCCTGGGGATGCGAGGAAACGCTCGTGCCGCTGGTCTCTAGTTCACGGATCCCATTATATTTCAACCGAAATGAAATTGAGTAACTTTCCGTAAGTGACACAACATACAGCCACCGCCAATCTGGCAGATACGCAACTTGCGAAAAGGTTCTCGATTTGAGTTAAAGATTATGCAACCCGTGAACAAAGGACGTGCGCAGCGCTCCCTGACGCTTCCTCAGGGTATAGAGTCTGGTTCTGTTCCACTCTGTTCAGGTTAACTTATATGCTGGTTACGCTGTGAGTAAATATAGCGAAGGAGATTTTGTTCGGTACATAGTTAACCTAACCAAACGTACCTACCCCTAACTACGAAATACCTAACCTAGAGAGTTAAGGTCGCTGCCTTTGCCCTTGCCTTTTCCCAAGTAAAGAGGGACCTGGCTGAGAGTAATCAACAAGACTGTTCACGACGAAGGATTTATTACGGAGAAAAGTCAGGGTTTATTTTACGTCGAGGAAAAAAGAAAACAGGAAAAAAATAAATAAATAAGAAGAAAGAAAGGCAGAGAAGAAACAGAAGAAACGGAAACGGCCTACAGCCTGCAGCCTTTACTTTTTCTCTCCTCGCTCGAGTCTCGGCCTCGATCGATCGTGCGATTATTTTCATCCGAATAGTACGAGAACAAAAAAGTACGCAAATAAAATAGGGGAAAATTAGACTAAACAGTTGTGTGGGGGGGGGGGTTCTTTTTTTGTTTTTTTTTGTTTTTGCTTCTATTATCAGGTTGTTGTGGGTACTGAAGCAAACGAAGTATAATCGGTGGCCATCGTTCCACGGATTAGAGTCTGATCGTGAATTTCGGAATTCATTTTCTCTCGGCGTCCAATTGGCGAACGAGAAGGTGAGAGAGAGAGAGAGAGGGGGAGAGGGAGAGAGAAAGAGAGAAGTTGAAAAATAAAAAAAGGAAACGAAAACGCAATTACTAATAATTATAATCAATTACCGTTCAATACGTGGACAGAAACGGTGGTTGCCGCAACCTCGGCTAAAGCACAGCTGTAATTACCGCTGTCCTTTTTGTTTGCATTCGCAATATAAAGTCTAGAGACAGCGCCCTCAGCACCCATGTCGGTTTTCACGCTGAAACAGACGACGAAATGATGGAATTATTATTTATACATGACAATGTGAAAAGAGATATGCGAAAATATGTACATAGGTACATACCTACATACATACAGAAATACATGAAATATAATTATCCTCAGATTCCACGTAGAGAGATACGGTACGATTTGGATCGCGATTGTCGGTGAGCTTGAATTCAGAGTTAGGTCACGGCACAGATTCCTCTATTCACTATCCTCTTCCCTGTAGGGGATTCGCTCGCGAGGAGGATCAAAGATAATTAGGAATTAGGAGAATAATTAGCTCGCGCATAGACCCAGCGAATAAGTTAAGGATAATTAATGGAGCGTGCAGAGGAATCCACACCGCGACGTTCTTCTTACAATTAGCCTGCTAGCTCTAATAACTCAGCGTCGGTTATAGACGTCACATTCCCGTAAGTGTCAGCGCTCATATGGCACCGAATGCGGCGCTCACCTCTTCTATCACTGACGCTACGCCCCCATTCCAAAGTATATAGAGCCCCGATGTACAGGGTGAGTTTTCTCCGTGTCCGAGTGCGGGAGGAGCTCATCGCCGCCGATGCTCCGCCCCTTGGTCAATCGCGCTGTTCGGTAATCCGTTCGAACCTTCGATGTGAATATTCGATAATCAAGAAACTAGAATTGAAGATCCTAGTCCACTCGTTGTCGTCATTTGGATGCCAACGATATCTTAGTCAGCCAGGCTGACGATCAGTATCGACTACTTAATACGAGAGTTATAGATTCCGATAACAGTGCGATTGAGCGAGGGGCAGGGCATCGGCAGAAACGAGATCCTCCCTCATTCGGAGCCGGAGAAAACTCACCCTGTATACATGTATATCGCATATACTTGGGGGGGGGGGGGGGGGGGGGGGCAACCCACCGTTTTTCGACGTATGTTGCGAACGATAAATTTCGAAAATAGTTCATCTGAAGTTACGTTTTATGCTATGTATTTCAATGTATTTCATCTCATCCGTCGTTCCCGATTTGTTCTCGAGACGTTGCCACTGCAGACGTGTTGGGAGATTTTTCGCGATCCGCTTAGCTCTCCCTGAATTCCAGTCCAGATCCAATTTCACTGCGCTGGGCTGCGAATTTTCTCAGAATGCACTGGCTTCTCCCAGGATCTACTCCGATTTCGCAGAATGCATCCGGGTTTTACCGGAAAAAAAATCTCCCACACGGTGGCGGCGGCGGCGGCGAATACTTTTCACGTGAGTTGATGTATCTTTCTGTGTGTGTGTGTATGAGGGAGTCTAGAAAATTGGATTTTATCACCGACCCAATTTCCTGCACAGTGTGTCCGTTATCTTCAGATAACTGCTTTAATATCCGGATATATGGAGCCACGGAGCTCGGTGAACGTGATTTAACCTAAGCTAAGAACCTCGGAGGTCATGCAGCGTCTAGTCAAAAAGCATCATCATTGCACCCCACCGCTGTGGGATCTTGAAACGGATTAAACTGATAATCTAGGTTTCAGATTTCCAGCCCCTCGAACGGGGACAATCAGCCAGAAGCTTGACGCTCCCCTTTTCTGCATGGATTATGGTTAGGAGAAGAAGCGACGCGGTATGTGCACCTTATCCCCGAGCGAATAGAGAAGAGTTCCACGAGGAATACGAGGCCAAGGATTTTCCTTTATTAAACCATAGGAATGGAAAGTGGAGCTCGGAGTGATAGTTCGGAAAAAATTGGAGATAGACGCAGAAATATCGATGCCAGTTTTATATCGATGGTTGTGAGAGGTCCACCGGATGACGTCCGCTCTCTCATCGTTACTGCGATTATTTCTCGAGTTGACGTCAGCGTAATGCGTACATTATACTGCGGAGAAGAAAGAAATATCTTCTCGGCGGGAGGCTCCTAATTTTTTTTTTTCTTTTTTTTTCATCTCTTCCATGGAATTTCCAGTTCCACCCCGGTGTGGGGATGACACCCGCCTCTACTAATGGCATTCTCACGTCGATCGAGATTTTTGTTTTTCTATATTCGCAAGAATTTAATTTACCACCGACTCCTCTCCTCCCCTCCCCTTCCTTCCCCTCCCCGCCCCTCCCCTCTCGCCGCCTCTTCCCTTTTCCTTTTTCCTTTTTCCCCCATTCCCTCTCCCTCCTTGCCCCTTGCTCTCGGCCGCGACGACTCGAGAACGACGTCCCACGCCTAGTTCCGCCGAGTTCCGACTTCCGAGTGCGTCCGCTTCGTCGACGCCGTTGTTGCTCCGAATTGTTCGGATAGTCTGAACCACCGGAGAGAAGTGAAGAAGTGAAACGGGGTTGGGAGCAGCGAAGAGGCTAACCGTCGCGGCGCCATTGCCTGATCGTATCCCAACCTAACCTAAGCTGACCTAACCTAACCTAACCTAACCTAACCTAAAATAGCCCTACGACATGGAGCCGTGTCGGTATATAAATCGAGTCTGGGTATTCCTACAGCTCAGCTATCCGTAATCTAGAACACGCCTAGGCATGCTTCGAGCTGCCTACTAAACTACTACTACTCCTTTATCTTCTCCTTTTTATCTGCAACTGGAATTTCATTTGAATCCCCGAAAATTCTGCCCCCCTCCCCTAACGCGGGTCTATGAACGGTTTACTATAGATATTACGTTTCGACGGAATTCTTTTCTGTTTCTATCTTCTCGCTCTCTCTCTTTTTTTTTTTTTTTTTTCTACCGTTCGTTAAGAAAATCGCGGCGCTGTTCAGGTTCGGGTCAAACATCTCTGTATATATCCGTATAAATCGGGAACGCGACCCCCGGATTCGAAGCCCTGAAAAACCGGTTATTCTGTATAACCTGATGCCCGATCGTTTGACAATAGAAAGTAAATGTATTTACAATAAGATGCGGTGACGAGGAGATGAATGAAAGTAAAATAAGTTGTGGCGGCGAGTGGATTGGAGGGCGAGGAGGAGGGCAGGTTCAATAAATGCCGAAAGCAGAACGGATATATAAGTATATAACCGTGGATACTCGAACCTATGAAATGAATTTTGAGGTAGTGATGCGAAAGGATAAGCTTTTATAACGAAAAGCATGAATAAACCGAGAAACTTTTTGCCACCCCCCTGAGAATGAATGGCTTTTATTCTCTGTAGTTTATAATCACTTTGCGAAAACCCGGCGTACTTAATTAAGGGCGGGGGTGGTGGAGGAGGAGGAGGGTAAAAAGCGAGTGGGTTGTTGTAACTTCCACCGTGTGGAAGATGGAGTTTGCTTCGAGGATCCAAAAATAGGTATATTATTGGTATAATCCTGTTTGTTGAACTACATGGATGACGACCCCAAGCATTCGTGGCAGTATAAGAGTGCGCGCGGTGTAATTGTGAACGCGGAGGTAGAAACGAATTTTCAATCTGACGAGGCCATTGAAAATTTCGAAGACTAAAAAAAAAAAAAAAATCCAAATCCAGACAAATTTCTTTGCTACCTCTGCGTCTACCTGTAGTAGGTATACCCCATGCGGTATGTACATTTAAATACAGTAGTATCGCATAATAGTATACAGGTACGTAAGTAAATGCACACATACATACGAGGCCATCCCGGGCTATTACGTCCTCACGCAAACAGCTTGAAAAGCTCGGGAGAGTATCCTACAGAAAACATTGTCCCCGTGCCAGTTTGTTTTTCTACCGAAGAGCGATGTACCGTCTATAAATCTCTGCCAAAACCGCGCTCTCTAGGTACCTATACGTGTACAGTATCACTGCGCCGCGCCACCCCGACCGAATTTAAAGGTGCGCCGAAAAAGAGAGGAGAAAATAGAAGAGGAGAATGAAATGAAATACAACTAGAGTACCGCGCAACTCGTTCAAAAAAAAAAAAACCTCGGCTTTCTTCGTCTATAGGTGCCGCTCGCGGAGCTTTTTTCGCTTCGGGATAGAGCCGCCTGCGTGACCTTGGAAGATTTTTAATATGAGTGCAGCAGATAGCGATCAGACGTCGTGAAATCAGATTACTTCCAGAGTCTGTGAAATTGTTTCGAAAGCGCGAATTTTCTATAGGTATAATTTTTTTCTTTTTCTTTTCTTTTTTTTTTTTTTTTTCGTTCTGCTCTGTTACTAATTCGATAAACTTTTCTCTTCGCGCTTACAAGCTTGTACAGTAATATAGAAATTTGAAAAGTTCCTCGTGGATGATGGCAGACGAAGGATAGACACAGATTGATGCTGTCTTTTTTTTTCTTCTGTTCAGGACAGATTCCGTGATTTTTTCACCGAAAAATAGGCGCTCGTTTGACTGAGAAAATGAGCCCGGGGGCGAAGAGAGCGAAAAATGTAATAAGGAGCATAAAATTCCGATTGAAGAAAAGGAACATATGTATGTATGTATGTACGTGAGAAAACAGAGAAAGGAGAAAAGCAAAAAACGAAAAAACACAGGAAGCCAGCCGGATTTGGGTTGACATGAGAATTTTATAATATATAAGAGAGAATAAGGAGAAAAAGAATGAAATAGGAGCGAGAGAGGGCAAGGATGAGGAAAATACAGAATAATAAGAAACAAGCTACCGAAGAATTGGCTGACGCAGCAGCAGAACTAGCAGTTGGCTTCTGCTGCATGATTTTTTCCAGCTTGAGTAACGAGCTATCTGGATGCGAGCTACAAGTACTCACATAATTCGTTCGCCTGTATAGGAATAATTAACACTAGGGCACTCGAACGTTCTGTTGTATACATATATACATACAGTTGCAAGTAGTGCATTAAATTGAAGTTTTTCTCGAGTAAAGACGAACCTCACCCTCAACTTGCCTTCGGTTTTACTTGCTCCGTCAAGCTTTAATCCTATACCTACCTATTCATTTGTGTTATATACTTGGCTTGAATTTAAACGAATGTCTCCTTTCCTCCATCCGCCTTCGCCCGGCATATGTTTTCATGTGATTCATCAGCATCTGTTTTCAGCTCGAGGAGACAAGAGAAAAAGAAGCGAGAACGACAGCGAGATAAAGGCGGAAGTAGAAATAAGGGGCGGGAAAACTTTTGGCAATAATCTTCATCGTCGTTATCCTTGTCCCATTTTTTTCCAATAGCCTAACCAGACTCTACATCTGTTCCGGCAAGCGTAGACCGGAGATATCGAAGGTAAGGTTTAATAGTTGCGGGATAGTATCGGAGACGGAAGGCGGGGGCTGTAGCAGATGGGCCATGACGTCGTGCCGGTTCCAATATGCACCATCTGGTGTAACACGTTTCAAGCTCGGCATAACAAGCTTGGTAGCTTGCTGAGCGTTGATGGGAAAAGTTGAAAGCTGAAAGCTGCAAGCTGCAAGTTCCGAGCCCGGATGCGATACCCTCTGGATCCCCGCGTGTCCCTGTACATAGGAACCAAGTCGTTCCGAGTCACCGCAGCAAACAACGAACCTTATAATACATCCCTACTGTCTTAACCGAGCTTCCGTTTTGTCGCATTGAATACTCTGCCGACGGCGGAGCGGCGGGGTGGGGCGAGGCGGAGGAGGCGGACGATGACGACGACGACGGAGGGTGGTTTCCTATTCTCCACAATGCATACTTACTGCGGTTCATTCGCGGACGGTTTCGTCCCAATTGTTTTCTGGTTGGGCAATATCAGACAATTTATATTGACCACCACTGAATGCTGACAGCAGCGCCGCGCCGGTTAAGTCCCAGTGAATGGAAGTAACTCCACGATCTTCTGCTGTCTAGCGTCCGATCTCCGAGTCTCCGATGACAGTTTGATACCGATACCTAACCTCGTAATCTATTCCGGCAAATCGAAAGTTGTCATTCGGAAGTGATAATCGTTCAGAAAATTGTTGCTCAATGAATAATAAATACTCGTTAGATAGGAAAATACAGCTACGAAATAGATTACGGGGTTAGGTATCGGTATTAAACTGTCATCGGAGACTCGGAGATCGGACGCTAGACAGCAGAAGATCGTCCAGTTACTTCCATTAACCGGCACTTGACCGGCGCTGCCGTCGGCGTTCAGTGGTGGTCAAAATAAATTGTCTGATATTGCCCAACCAGAAAATGATTGGGACTAAACCGTGCGCGAATCAACCGTAGTAAGTATACATACCTACTATCGTTCCTTAAATCCACGTTTCATACCACCCCGCAGCTTGCGGATCTTGCGGAGCTAATTCTGAATGACGCGGGGGGTGGAAAGTCGTCGACGATATTTTCTTCTTCTCCCATTTCCCTTGTTTTCGTTTTTTGTATTTCAAGGTACAGTTTCTCGAATCTAAAAATAGAGCTGCGATCCTCGTATCGGATGATGATCTGGAAGATCAGTGGAAACGGGAGAAGAAAAAAATGTGGATTTCTTTCGTTCGTGGCCCGTGGAACGCAACGAGCGAGTTGTAATTTAAATTTCATTTCATTCAATTATCTCGAGTTTGTATGATACGGCGGCGGTGCAGGTTAAGTCCAACACTCCTCAGTTCTCTTCAACGAGGTACTGGCGTTATTAGGTATTATACCTACGTGAAGCGGAGAAATGAAGAGACAGAAAGAGGGAGAGAGAGAGCTGGAAGTCTTATTTATGAAATTTCAGCAAGCGTTAATCGCTACCCTCGCGCTTCTCCCCTGAATGCCTGAAGCTGTTTCGTATTTATATACCCGCTACCGAATTTCGGGTGGATATAGCAGCTCATTTATCGTATATTATGCGATTAATTTGGCATGAGAAAAGCGAGAATAAGCTTTTACAGTAATCCATATCGTCTAGTATTTTGAAAGTTAGGATGGAGGGATTTTCGGGACGAAAATTATTTTCAGAGAGAAAAGAATGAAGGAAATGGAAGTGGAATGGAAGGATGAAGGGAATTTTTTATGCGCCTGACTTCATCAAGAGTTAGAATTATGATTCTTGAATTTCTTTCAGAATAAATATATCGAAGACAGAAGCAACGAGGGATTCAACGGTTGGCAACGGGTTCGAAAACTTTTGGGATGAAAACGAATGTGTTGTACGCGTGATAATGTTATCACGGAGTGATTCTCCCGGGAGTAATATTGCAATTCCGCAGGCCGAGCCGTAGTACGCTTCACAATTAGCACGGGGGCTCGATGTTCTCGGGGTTTCAGGGTTTACAGGGTTGGGCTCTGGGTTTTGGGGCCGTATAACAATATCCGCTGGAATGTCCAATTCTATGCTTATTCTCCGTCCTCCCAACGATCCTGCAGTACCTATAGGAGGCCTAAATTGAGTATTGAGTGTTTGATTCCGTGTTGATTTATGCCCCCAATCCACCGACACGAAAATTTAAAAAACAGTAAACAGGTTGTGACCATATTTTCCGGTTCACAAGTTGATCAATCTTGAAGAATTATGGTGTTATCTGATTTCTCAAAAATTTATCACCGGAAGAATCCAGTAATGTTCGTTGATGCCTGTAGCTTCCGGTTTCGTGTAAAAATTCGAAGGAGTGGTTCCACTCTATGTGAAATTATTCGATCGCTGCCTATGATTACGAAACGGAGGAATGTGGACTGGCATCCAAGATGGCCGCCACCCACGGTCGTCCAATGCATAACCTAGGACTGGAAATTCATTTCGATCGAGACCTCGTCCGTTCCACTGAAGAAATTCAAATCGTGTCGAACAATTTTTAGCCAAATTTGAGGTGATCCGTGTCGCTGGAGAGTCAGAAAACAGTGACGTTTGTTATTCGAGGAAATCTCAGGTTATCCATTCGACAACCGTGGAGGCAGCCATCTTGAATGCCGGTCCACATTCCCCCGTTCCCCCGTTCCGTAATTATAGGTCGTCATAGAAGAAATGCACACAGAGTGGTACCGCTCCTCCGATCCGTATACACGATACCGGAATTGTAACGGGCATTCGCACGTAGATACATCCCCAGATAATATTAATAAATAAAATTTGATAATTCATTCGTGAAATACAAATTACGGCGAGGAGCATTAAAACGCGTCGGGTAATTGCGACGGGAGTACAACAGGGTGGGTATAAAACCTGGATGTGATGCGCCGTTTAATTCATCACGTTTCCATTAGCACCAAGTGATTTCAGGACACGCCATCGCCAACGCGATCGCCATTGTGTAGACTATAGAGTATAGAGTGCAGACCATGCATGTCGCTCGTTTATTAGACGGTTAATCAGTCGGTCAGTTTGTTTGTAAAAGGGTAACAAAAGCTCGGAGCAAAAGTTACTGCCAGCTATCTCTGCTGTTATAGACACCAGTCCTACACAGTACACGTCTGCCAAGCGCGTGTCGACACTCACGATAGCAACTTGGTTCAAAATTTCAATTTATGCTTTAGCCAAGAGTAATACACAGGTACCGATGTTTCTGGATGAGCACAACGTGTGTTTTTTCTCCGGTCATTCGTTCGTCACTCGTCCAGTTGTTGGTTCTTCTTTTTCCATTTACTTCGCATGCAACACCCCTCGAAAACAGAAAAACTTTGCGAAGTAGGTTCAAGAAGCAAAGTAAATACCAGAAAAAAAGAAACTATGTAAAAACGAATTTAGGGATGGTGAAAACTGTCTAGCTCTCGGTAGAAGAGGATGACGAGGGTGCAGAAATGAGAGGATTCGAAAGCCGGAGCAACGAAATGGTGAAATATAAATGCGAAGAACGAAGACATCTTTCCTCGATTTAGTATCTATTTTTATTTCTTCCACTACTTTTTCCCTCTCATCGTTCTCCGAGCTTTTTATCTTTATCCCGTAGTCGTAGGTGGAGCAGACCGAAGCTGTGGCGGGAAGCTGCGTTCCTAAATTGCAATGAGAACACGTTTTGAATTTACAATGGGATCATGATATACATAAAAGATCCAAACGTGGAAGTTTTCAAACCTCGACAGTTTCTCAGCTCTCACCTATACTCTGGTATCCGCAGAAGCCATGTAGTATATCGCTTTCATTCCTTGCCCCGAGTTGCGGCAAAGTATATAAATTTCTGTACCTATGTACCTACATACAGTATTCGTAGAGTCGTGTACACGCGGTTGCGAGAAGAGGAATTTGCAAATCTTCGAATCTTTCTGATACCTCAAGCCTGCGCGAAGTTATTTCCCCAGGTTCACAAATTTTCTTCCCTGCCTCAGCCGCCATACTTTTCCTCCGTTGTCAGAGATAATTGAACGTGAAATATCTCCTAATTCCTGCAATCGAGAGGATCAATATGACAAAGAGAGGGAAAGCCTGGGAATTGAAAGAATTTTTCTCCGCCATTGAATTCAATTATTGAATATCTCCGGCATAGATGCAGCGATAAAATGTCAAATATAATACGTCACATATACGTATACATATTATTTCTAGAAGATTATCGATAACTCATTCTACCCGGGTGCGAAAATATCATCGATTTCCAATTGCCATCGATCTTCGACTTTTGCTCGACGAACGAATGTACGAATAAAGAAATTTACGTCCGATTCCTCCTTATCAAAAATAAATCACAATTCTTGAAATCCTCCGTCCGTTTTCTTGGCCTCTGCACAAGCTACGATATCACCTGCAGTACGTCCGCTTTCTATGCAGGCCAATATGTATGCTGCCCGGGCGTGCACATGCTTCCACGCGTCTCGATTCTCTCTCTCTCTCTTTCTATCTATTTTTCGAAAAATTTCTCTATTTCCACCGCGTATAAACTTCAACTTCGTATACATGTATGCTGTATATATGTATATATATATTTCACGTGTGAGGATTTGAAATATTTTTATTTCAACCCAGTTGCAGCTCGAGTAGAGTAGAAAGATTTCCCGATTTCCATCATAGCTACTTCTCGTGAGTTTTTGGAATTTTATCACTATTTTCCCGCCGACTCAGCGGTGAATCGAGATTTCTGGCAATGATAAATCGCCTGTGCCTTGTACATACCTTGTACACAAAAATACGTACGGGGCAATAATTAGCATGGAAATGGGAATAAACAAGTTAAAAAACAAGAAAAATTGTAAAAAAAAAAAAGAAAAAAAAGGGAAAAGCGCTTTCTTCGGAGCCTCGGATGGCTGTTGGTAATCGTTTTCTTGTTTTTCCTTTGTTTTTTCATAACATTAGATTAGCATTTAAATTAAAAGATAATCAAGTCAGCCGTGGTGGAATTATAATAATGAATATTAATATATATGTATATATTATATTTATATACACATATAATATACAATAAATAATGTATGACGGATGAAAAAAGCGTCGGTTTCGGGTCAGAAGAGATAGATTACCACACGATAATCACAGCGTGAAGCTACGATGTTCGGCAGTTTTGTGGGTAAGGTACGTACGTAACACGACAGTGGATGTGATGCTGATGTTTTTCGTCTGGATTCGGTTATACGTACTCTGTGAAAAATTCAATGAGAAGAGGGGCGAAACGGACGCTGAAACGAAAAAAGGAGATATCGAAAAAGACTAATGCCGATCGTAGCTTGGAAGCCCCGATCATCGCCGGATTTCAAGCTGGGAAAAAATCCCGACGTTAAATCCTTTCAAAAAGCGTGCACACGGATTGCCTGAGCATTATCGGAGCTTATTTTCTGTTGGAACTTCGACGCGGCAAAGAAACATCGAAGACCCATAGCCAGTTAATAGAGCACGAAGTATTTGGGAGGGAAAATATTCTCATGGTGAATGAGGAAGAGAAGTGGAGAAACGGGAATGAGTTCTCCTTCGAGGCAAGTAAAACATCGAAAAGAAGAACGAAATATTTCAGAATAGTATGACATATCGTGTGACTTGTAGGGAGGAAGATAGGTGTCTTCTGACGAGTGTCAACGTATAACTGCACGATCAGCGAAGCCCGAAGAGATGCCGAGTGTCCGGTCGAAATTTTCGGAAAGCTGCCATCACGGGAGTGAAATAGCGTGTTTTTCCCTGCTCCCTCGGGAGGAAAACGAATATCGGTTTTGCGCGCGTGCGCGAAGTCTCTCGATCCCCTCGGTCGGTAAACTGCCGTTCCGCTCCCGCTTCACAGGTGAGGAGAATCGGCTTCTTCTCGCATGCGCGATAAAAAGAAAATACTCCTATGAAGGTTGAGGAATATGATTATATTTCTTGTATTATTCGTATTTTTGTATTCTCGGCTAAACGGTTATTTATTGCTTAATTTGCTGTATATATACCCCTTGAATTTCAATATGTTCTGTTACCTCGTATTACTCTTTGCGTTGTTTAAAATGTTTTTATAATGTTTCTTTTGCCCTTCGGCCTCTGTGGCAACGGCATAAATAAATGAATCTATCTATCTATCTATCTTTCTATGAATCTATCTATCTTTCTATCTATCTCTATTCATTCTCTCCCTTCGTCGTGTTCTTATGTTATTTTCAGCTTTTTTCCTCCCTTTGCCAAAAAGAAAGCAATACCGCGGTATCTCCCGTATCGTAGCCCAACGATTATCTCCACCCTTTGCAACCACGAGACCCCGGACGACCCTCATCTCCATCCTCCGTCTCCTACCGCTTCTCTATATCTCCGGAAAAATGATCGTGTAACCAAAACCACCGGGTTTGAGAATCATGCTGGGGTTACGACCAAAAAATAAAACTAGAAGGGCTATAGGTTACACCTAGATATAGGATACAACGCGGTGTACGAATAGGGGCTGGGCCCCCCCCCCCCTTCCCCCCCGCGGTGAAATATCAGAGGAAAAGAGAGAAAGAAAACAAAAAATTGGACGAAAAAAAGGAGGACTAAAATTACGCGAAAAAACTTTTATTTATAGTCCATGAAAAAAACTTTCCAGCCCCCAGCTCCCCAGTCCGGCTATGCGGACATGGACGGGGGTTAAATCGTGGATAACGTAGTGGCCTGCAGACTCGCCTAGCTCTCATCCGCATGCTTTGTGAACTTCAGCGATATTATTCGAGCGGCGTTATTCTGATGGAGCACCATTTCCGAATGCTTTATCACGTGATTCCTTTCGTCCAACACTTTACGTGCTCCACCACTCTGGCCGGTGCTCGCAGAGCTTGCGGAAGCGGCCCGGAAATCGTATTCACGAATTCGGTGCTGCCTGGATGATGGAGTAAACTGGTAACTATATAGTACCTACAATTTAACAATTTTGATTAAGCTCGTTGATCCGGGTGTTCTTGTTACGTATGTTCCACTCTTTGTGACAATATTTTTATAGTATAGGCGAGGGTTATCCGGATGGAACTGCTTACGGCCCGCGATAATAAATCACCTCTCAACTACCGCCGCCACCTCCGCCGCGAATAAGTGAGAACGAAGATGAGGAAAGGACCTCGTTAGAAAGCTCGCGTTTCAATTTCGTAAGGGGGCATCACCTTACGCGGTTCGTCAAATAACATCGTTAACAAGATTTTCGATAATATGTACACCTCTGCGTGCATGTATATGTATATATAGCATATTTTATTCGCCGTTTTTATACTAAAAATTGAATTCTGCGGAACGGTCGCAGGGAGAAAACGGCGACAATGAGTTTAAATCAACGCGAAGATATCCGAGTCGTTCGGGATGCCGTTACATACGACACAGGTACCACCGCCGAATCGTCGCATCTACGTATATACATTCGCGGTATAAGAAATTGTGCTGGAACACAAGAGTGACAAGAGAGCCACGATAGAGCCGGAAAATTCGTCGGTTTTATGCACCACATAGTATATGATTACAGCGTGCGAAAAAAATAGTCCCCAAGCTTTTCACTGCACCACCCTGAGATATGTTGGAAAGTTTTTCCAGAGAACCCCATTCGGTTTCGTCCGATCGCGAAATCGGATCCCGAGAGTATATGTAAGGTATAAATAAGACAGTTGCCTACGTTCGTACCACATACGTGCAAACACATTATACGCTGCCGGTTTAACGTGCGGGGATATTTCCAAGTAATAGGACGATCTTTTCGCCCCGTGTGCGAAATAAATTGCTCGATGACGACGAAATGACGCTCAGCTATCAATCAACGACGGTATCGGAGAATAATTTAGAAGCGCGGCAAAGTTCGGACCGCCCCGCTGTTCGCCATTCACGACATCGATTTCTTTTCGAAAGATAAACGGCGGCGGAGAGGAGAGAAGAGGAGAGGAGAGGAGAGGAGAGGAGAGGGAAAAAAATGAACGAAAACGAAAAATTACACGTTGCGTGGTGAAAGTAATTTGCTCCGAAGGTTATATGTTTAACAAGTGTGAACAAAAATCTATTCAACCATTTTCACGACTCGACGATTTTCGATCCCGATTCTTTTCATTTCTGCCACTTTATTCAACGTCGATATGGATCGCGCGTGATTCGCACGCGAGAACAATGTCATCTGAGAAGAGAAAATAATATAATGATTTATACCTAACGAAGAAATACCATATACATGTAGAATATCTTATCTATACGCGTACGTAATATTATACTCAATGCTAGCTACTGTATATGTATATATATACATACAGCTAACGGAGAAAAACATGAAATGTCAACGAAGATTTATGAGCCTGCTTTTCTCCGGGCTTTATTGCTGTCCCAGACCGCAGCATACTTTGGACGAACAGTTAACGGATCACCGTCACAAAATCTTGGAGGGCTGGTATATAGAATGTATTCCTTCGCGACTGATCATTATGTGACAGGAATGAGACACGAAAAAGCAAGGGGAAAAACAAAAAAAAGCTTTTCAATTTTCGTTAAGTTTAGTTTTTCGCACTTCACGCGCTGTTTCAGAATTACGAAGATGCTGGGATTTTCCCGCGAAGCGACAGCTTTTGAGGTTTTGGAAAAAAGGTTTCACGTAACTTTGTAGACTATTAAATAGCTATGTATACATATACCCAACGCCATGGATTCTGTCGCCCCGAAAACAGGCAACCGAAGATGCATGTAGTTTTAAGTTGACAATCCTTCACTCCACCCAATGCCCCAGCGACGGGCGGCGGTATGTATTCAGACAGAGAGAGAGAGAGAGAGAGGGAGAGAGGGAGAGAGAGAGAGAGAAAGAGAGAGAAGGAGGAAAGAACATTGAAAAACAAAACAAAACAAGAATCGGAATTTTTATGGAACTTCGAGTGGCACATCAAGAGGTCATATTTTTACAGAATACACGCTCTAGCCCGGGTGGCGGGGGTGGGCGCGTACGTACGTCAGGGTTGCATAAATATTAAAACCCGTCAGCGGATTTTTCGGATGCTTTTCAAACTCGCTTCACGTAGGTATTCATATATATTCAATGAGCGGCACCAAGGCACGTACTTGAACCACCCCCAACCCCGATTCCTCCGTACGCGAACTCAAACCGTGACACAATATCCACTCGCCGGTACGCGGGGATTGTATATCGATATGTAACGTTCTTGTACGTATATACGTGGATATCGGTAACCCGAGTCGTTCCGCAAGAAACTATAACATCTGGCTTTCTCTCTGTGAAGTCGGTCGACAGTTAGACGCACTCGACCGGAGCGATGGGTAAAAAATTGTGAAAACGAAATTCGTAGATTCATATTTTGCGGATATTTTGACCTGCTGTTGAAATAGGAGGAGAATAAATAAATTGTGGAAAACACACCGCAGATACCGTGTGCGATATGCGCGAATAATGAGGCCACGTTTGAAGATGATGCGAAGATTACCGGACTCTTTTTACATTTTTTTTCAAATAAATCAAAGATATGTCGAACTCGCGTATAACAACTTGTACGAAAAGTTGATCCGCGCAAGTGTTGTCAAGAGGAATGTATCGAATAAGACAGGGTGAAGAATACGTCACATTGCATAAAAAATTCTATTCGAAACTTCAAAGACCCCTTTTTTGAGGAAAGTATGAAATTATTCTTTCATCATACATGGCTGTTATATGAGTAGGTACCTGTGTATGTTACTCCAAGAACGAGGATTTTGATCGGCTTCAAATTTTACAACGCGTGCTTTTATACCTACATACAGTATGCGAAAATCGATAAGAGAAAGTATGTATTTATTCATCGCTCGTACGTGATCACTTGATTTGCAGAAATTGAATATTTCCCAAATATGAATTTCTCGCTGAGAAGATAAGTCGGTAGATACCAATCACGATCTCAATCTCACACGCGAAAATTCATTCCCAATCAATTTCAACGTGCAGGAGTTCCAAGACTCGCCATCTTGAATGTACAGAAACCGTTTCGAAAACGAGAATCGCGAGCTTTGGCAAACGACTGGATCAATTTTGACGAAACGCTGAGAATTCGTCGACTACGATGGCAAAAAGTGTCCAAGTATCCCACTTCTTCGAAACATCAATCGGATCCGATAGGAAATGAATATTCTCCGTGTTAGCTAGGTTAGATTGCCAACGGCGACCCCAATCGTCCCTCGTCAATCCGCGAATAATCAAATCTCAATGCAAGTTCTGATTCGGATGGTCACATTCAAGTTCACAAAGCGAGATGTTAAACAACGATAAACTTCATTTTCTCAGTGATTTTCCCTGAAGAGGAAGCTCTGATTACAGCTGAGCCAAGTTTCTGTGGTTGGTAGGTACTTGAGATGCAGGTTGCGGATATGGTTAGTTTCTGTATCAAAGTAGGTGAGTCCCAAGGTCACAGGACAGTCGACTAGAATGGGGAAGCTCGAGTTTTGGAAAGCTATAAGCGACTTGGCGCTTCCCATTCTCCATTCCCTATTCTCCACTTGCCACTTGCCACTTCCCATTTCCCATTTCCCACGTCCCGTTGGTCTCTTCTCGATTATATAACAGTAACGAGGCCATAACGGACCTTTATCTCGGCGGCAACAACTCTTGACATTAACAACGCTTGCCGAGTTATAGGTAGCGAGTGCCCGTGGGTTCGCTGCAGAAGATGAAGACAAGGGCACCGTGAACGATATCGTCGAGTTTTCGCGGTGTGTAGGTCACAGTAGAGTCTAACCTCTAGATAACGACCTACCGTACTTCAGAGTTTCTACTCGGACCAAAACTCCTCCACAAACTTCAACCGCTAGTCTCCCCGCGGTATCTGGGCATCACCCAAACCGCTCAAGCTGAAGCTACAACAAATTACATTTTCCTCGTAGGCACATTCGAATGTCGATATGAAGTAACGATAACGCTTCACCGTATCATTATTTTTGCTCTCTCTCTCTTCTTTCGTACAACTAATATCATCAATTTTATTTCACTCCATTCTGGCAATTCGATTTTTACCCCTCGCTGCCGAAACGGCGAATGTTTCACTTCCGTACCTACATAATCATTTTCGGGCGTTATGTGAATAATAGCGAAATTGCTGCGTTAACATCGTAGCCCAGGCCACGGAGGATCCGAAGCTCATCGTTAACCGTATAGTATAACGCCGTGCTCTTATTAACGGTTCATTAGTCCGGGACGACCTGGCACAGGAGTTCCTATACCCGTATAATCGGGATAACAGCAGCCAGCAGCCACCAGCGAGGCAGGAGGTACCTCCTACTGCTTGCTTTCAGTATAAAAAATGCAAAATAGTGTGGATATACAGATTTCAATCAACATTCCCGTAGTAATGAGAAGAAGACACAACACTCTCGACGCCGCCCCCTCTCCCACCGTCCCTTGAATAGGTACATACATATACCTACTATCGGCGGCGGTCACGGTGCCGGTGGAGTTTTCTACGCGATCTCCAATTTTTTGTCCCTTCCCCTCCCCTCGCCACCCCTCCCCCCATCTCCCTCTCCGCCTCTATTTTCATTTTATTTTTCAAAAAGCTTTTACCGTGATCATCGGTACGGTGGTAGATATTATCCCTCACGCGGACGAGGTGAAACTCTTGGAATCACGATCGATTTTCATCCATCATATATTATACCCACGAGGATTTTTGCCTGGACGAGGAGAAAAAAGAGAGACGAGAGGGAAGAGGTGCGAGGTACTTTTTTTGTTGTCGGCTTCTTCGATCAGCTCTCCTCTAATATCAATTCTCCATTGACATAGGTACATGGATATGTATATGCGAGCATTATATACATCGGTTGAAATCGGTGGAGCCCGAGGCGAAGTCCGGAACGTTGATGAAAATCTTTCAATCGATTTCAGACGAGCTTATAGAAAATTTCCTTCGGGACTATTATCAAATTATAACGGATACGAGTCTCCCAGCGTCCGTGAAGTGGCTATAGAGGTTTGAATCCAGTATGATTTAGATTCTGCATCTGGGTAGGTACAGGCTCAGGCTTTATTCGCGTATATCGTGCAGCGAAAAACCGCTTAAGTTCTTAGCGGTGACGCGAGGCAAACAAATCGGTTTCAATTCTTTGGTCTTTTATTTTTTTTATTTATTTTTTTTTACTTTTTTGGGGGCAGGGGTTACGTACTGCAAAATGTGAAAATCGGGTTCACCACGAGCCGCGCGAGTTCGGCGTGGTGGACGGAAAATTGTAAATTGTAAATGGAAAATGGAAAATGGAAAATGGAAATAGGGCGAATCCCATGAAATATTCAGTCGCTAGTCTCTACCGTACACCCCATATAGTGGCGTTGAAACGGTATAAAATGAAATCGGATTAATTGCTCATTCTTTTTTGCATTCTTGATATACTTGTTTGTGCGTTTGTTAGTTTTATTTACCGTTTTCTGCTCACCTTTTCACAACCCGACTGCCCCCCGCGGTCCAGGCTTTTCATCCGTAGCGTAGGTACTATACCGTTCCGATTCTCCAATGGCATACATTCAATGACTGATACGAAGAATCGACTGGCCTGCACAATCGCAGGCAATGTGTGAACCTTTGTTTTTTTTTACACTCGAATCACTGAATATCCGTCGATCGCGCAACTATCCGAATCCTCTGTTTCCCCACGTAGATATTTTTTTCCAATCGATCGAATAATGTTCGTTCGAAATTGAATCGCTGTGTTTTCGGTGAGTTGAAATCGTTGAAAATTATCCCCTGTATCGGTTTCAGAAGATTTACCGATTTCCACCTCCGTCCGTGACGGATGCCCCCAGGCAGCGATTCGTGAGTCGTTCGACCTACGATACTGGACTACCGTGCCCTAGCCTGGCCGTCGAGACGGTGGAGGAGCTGGCTCCTCGAAGAGGTAATAACGTTAAACTAAGACCTCATTGCACCGCAACCTTGTTGCTCCTCGGGCACCGTCGCCACTCCGTAAATTTCACGAAGGTATAACCTACTATAGGTAGGTCGTGTCGCGTCGCGTTTATTCAATGCACCCCGAAGGCTGCTCGAGAAATTGGATTACGTAGGAGGACAAAATGTGCCTCGAGGAAGTTAATTTTCACCGATTACGAAGTACATAGAGTGCTTCAATTCCGAATATCTCCGCGGAAAGTAAACATGTTCGGGAAAGAGTTCTAGACCTTTTTGAAACGCGTATTTCAGGTACCACGAACCTTTGTGCCCTGATCGACGGTTCGCTTAGAAAATTAGCAAATACTATTTCACGGTCAAATTGCCCGCTGTATCACGGATCATCGGATGAATTGTCTCGTTCGAATGCAACGTCGCGGATGAAAAGAGTCTCCGATATTGAAATCGAATTCACGATCGCATAGATCGGTTGTTAGATCGGAGAAGACGGAGCGAGAAGAAGAGATAGCATGCGGATAGAGTACGGGAAAGAAGCGGTATAAAAATCCGTTGAAATTCTCGTCCCGTAGGTAGTTGGTACAATAGGCAGGGTTTTCACGGACGTCGTCGGATAGCGGGAACCGTGGATATTAGAGGTTCGTGATTTTTTCAGAAGATCCCGAAACAATAGCTCGCTGTATTTCTCATTCAATCGTCGAACGAAAATCCCGTTCGCTAGGCTGGTCAGGTTTCCATCCGGGCTAATAAAAAGCATCGGTTATCGCTCGCCCGGATATCTCGGTATGCTACTATCTCTGCGCCGTCCGCCAAAACCCCGTTCGCGCGTGCGTGTTGTTAATAACCTTTATATCCGCAGATGCTTATGTCCCTGAATAAAATCAGCCCCCTGGCGGAAACGTTGAGAAAATTAGAAACACATTCGTGTAGCTGTTACAACGGACGCATGTTCATTTTCACAGTGTTCCCACGTCCCGGTAGGAAATTCCACTACCAAATTCACGTCGATTCAACGTGAAACGTCGCTGTCGAGTGCTGATGAAAAATTGTTTCGAAGATTCAACACGAAGGTGTAATTTGACGTTGTTCTTGGGCGTGAGCCTAATCGCGGTTCCTCTGCGTTGAAACTTTTGCGTTCATATTGAATTTGGGATTGAACATTATCCACGGACTCCACATGGATGAGAAATTTGTTCGATCAAAACGGCTCGATTTTGACGCAATAATCTCAACTTAACTTCACTCCGGTTTCGATTCTCCTCCCGATTTATCCTTCGCAAATCGCGATTCATCGTTCGTTCGTTTCACTCGTCCTCTTCTGTGAACAGGCGTGGCCCACAGCACACGGCGAGTTCATGCGAGGTATGACAAGGAAACCGGAGAGAAAGATTGCGCGGTGTCGAAAACCGGAAGCACGAGCGTACATTGCGAAAATGAAATTTTTACAGAGCTCAAGTGACGGAGAAATATTGAATTACAGAATTGAGACTGAATGCAATAGAACCTCAGGATTTTACGGGTCTTCGTGACGTTGTATAACATGTGACGTGCATGAAGTGCGCTCCTCCGTGACGATTCGGCTAGCTATCTGAATTTCGGGATTTTTCCATACGAATGTATGAACGTACACGAGGCTAGACGTCATTCGGACATCACGATGCAACGGACCGTGAATTTGTATGAGAAGCGCGAACGATTCCCGCTGATTTACAATAATACCAAAAATTCTGCTGCACCCTTACGGACGAAGAGCCCGTTTTCCTCCCCACACGATCACTCGATGACCTCACTCGCGATAAGCTTGGCTAGCGCTTGCGGGAGGTGAGAGTGTGTGCTTGCGGTGATCCTTGTGGCTGCAATAACCACACGAAGCCCGCAGTGTGATTAATATGTGTCGTGAGCTATCAGGATGTCTGTATCAGAGACCGCTAATGCGTTTAATTGTTTGCGGCACTTCAGGGCTTCGGATGAGCGGTTTCCTGGGTGCACGTGCGATGTTAGATGGCGTTCAAGATACGTCGGAGTCAATTGCGCGGCGCTGATTCGAGGTTAAAGAAACGGAGATACATTTTTCGGCTAACCGAATTAACTGCATTGCAAATATGTTGCGGAGCTTGGAAAATTTTGAGACTGCACATGTTTCTTCTATCGGCTAAAATCCGTATCTAGGTGGTGAAATTAATATCTTTGATATCTCATCTTTGAAATTTGGTGAATTAAAAAGGTTCTAGTATCTGAACCTGGTCGCAGGCTTCGTTGGATATCGATCGACTCTTTGTACTCAAAACTTTCAGAAGCTCCTCTATTTCACCAAATTTCAACGAGCGTTTTTACCCCCTGGATATGCTCTGAGCTGATACGAGAGGACACGTGGTTCTGAGTCTTCGGAGCCATACAATATGTTTCGGTTCCATTCAGATCGGCGGGGGACAGCTACCTATATTTTCTTGTAGGCTTTCTCTAGGAGAGTTATTAACCGAGTCCCCTTCCCTCATGCTGACAAACTCGTGCTGCTTGTGTACTAGCTTGTGTATGTTATACTTACTGCGGTTGATTCGCGGACGGTTTCATCCCAATTGTTTTCTGGTTGGGCAATATCAGACAATTTATATTGACCACCACTGAACGCTGACGGCAGTGCCGCGCCGGTCGAGTGCCAGTGAATGGGAGTAACTGGACGATCCTCCGCTGTCTAGTGTCCGATCTCCGATTCTCCGATGACAGTTTAATACCGATACCTAACCTCGTAATCTACGTTGCAGGACGAGAAAATGGATGTACTCGCCTTCGTCGATAACATTCGTTGTGCCGGAGTTCTATATATGGGTTCGAAGTCGTGCAAATGTTGGATTTTGGCAATTTTCTAAAAATTTTTTACGCGAGAAGGTACCGTGAGTTGAAAATCTGACACAATCCACGAACGACACTTCATTCGAGGAAAAGGTATGTATATACATCGAATAATCGAAAAACAGTCAGTCTTAGTACCGGTTCAGCGACTACTTGGTGATTCATTCGGTGTGGAATGCTCAATACCCGAGTTGTGCAGATTGCATGGTAACGAGACCGTGAGGATGAAAAGGTATTTAATTTTATAACAATAAATTATGCTTTAGAACAATCTACAGGATTTAGTAAGAATTTGCATTCTGTTGTTTTTTCTTCTTTGTTTTTCCACTCACCTTATTCCTCCTCGAGTAGTGTCATAATTGAGCATGCGAGAGCCGTGACGCCATGTGACATATCCTGCGGGATGTGGCACTTTGCTGACAACGCATTTCAGTTCTATCGTACTTCCGGCTTTGTAGAATTTATCTCCAGCCGTAGCACCGCGTTCGTCGACTATCTCCACCTTCGGTACTGCAATATAATTATATAGGAGGTCTGCTTTAGCTCAACATTCATAGAGATGAGTACCTACGTTATAGGTATGTATGTACTACGTGCAGTATACTCTTGCACGGAGTTGTTTAATTATCACACCGTAGGATTATAGTTATAATTATCGCATGCGTCAGAAAGTGAGGAAGAAGGAAAGCATCTGGATACCACCTACAGAGGAACAATTTGAACAATTTTTAGTCAATTTCACAAAATTCTCCAGAGCTCATTCGTGTAATGTGGGGGGCAAAACCCTCTTTTCATTTTCATTCAATAGAATATGTCTACCTTCATATCAAGTTGCCATATGACTCGCTATCTTGAATGTACACTACCGTTTCGAAAACGAGAATCGCAAATTTTGGCAAACGACTCAATCGATTTTGACGAAACTTCGAAAATTCATCGAGTACAATGGCAGGAAATTGCTGAGTATTTAACTTCGTCGAAACATTGGTCATATTCGATGAAAAATTAATATTCCCTATATTAGCTATAGGTCAGATTGCCAGTGTCGACTCGAAATTCCCATCAAACTTTGGATGATATCGTTTTTCGAAAAAAAAACAAAAAAAACAAAAAAAAAAACTAGAAACAAAAAACGAGAGACGAGGAAGAAAACGTGTGTGGGCCTGTTATTTCTGGATTATATTATAAAAGGACTGTTTCTCGCTCTAATTCCCAAGAGACGGTTGGTTATCGACGACCCCTATTCTCTGCCCATTATTAATTTATAAGTGATTCGTAACGTCCGTTGGACCACCCTACAACAGCCCCTACATTAAATTGTGACGAGATGAGCTTCTCATGAATCTTCGTTCACGTGGTTTCTCTTTCTCTTTCTCCTTCTCTTTCAATAGGTCATTAAGCTCCACTCCGCCGAACAAACTCAGTTTTGATTGATGATTGTTCTATAATAGAGTCATCGAGTTGTGTAAACAGGTTATAGGTACCCAAGTAATAATCGTAACGATGCATGATTCGATCAGTTTTAGACGCAAAATCCCACCATCTAACTCTGTCGCGTCGTTGACAATTTGTGATTTATGATTTCCATGATACTCTGAATCCACGAATTCCCCCTGGTGCAAGGGTGTAGGTAATGATCCGAGTTTTAGTCGAGTTTAGTTGACTCCGTGACACGCATAGAGTGAGGGATCCAGATCGAGGTCAGACTATATCGGGCTTAGTTTGTAATTCAAATTAAATCCAGATTCAGAACTCGCTGAGTATTAAGCTCCGGATATTCATGCATAACATCGTCAACGCACCTCATTATCTAACAAATTTCCACAACGGATTTATTCTAAAAGAGCATCTGTGTAGCACGTTGTTTTTTGTTCTTCTGTTTCAATTCGATATACAGAAGGAGTTCTGGAACAATTTTTTTACCGGCCGAGTAATGCTAGATCCCGTTGTTACCAACGGCCGAGGATCGATTGATCTGCCTTTCACCGATCGAGTCTCGATCGGTCTGCCTTACCGACCGTATCTCGATCGGTCTATCTTACCGAGCAAACCCCCGATTCCCCATCGCAGATTCCGTCTGCGTCTTCCGAAATCCGTCTTTGTCGGTTGAGTCGTGGATCACGGTACCTGTGTTATATATCTATCATTTTTCAACATCTTTATCATTATTGTTATTCAAGAGTGGGGTTCAGGGTATAGAAAGTCCTGTACGTTCACAGAAATCATTTGCATCCAGCACTGTGTAAAAAAGAACTAAAGAATAAGTGAAAATGGAGATTATTCCAGACCTTGAGAGCTTGAATCTGTTGATAACGAGTTCGTTGCGAAGGCATTGGCTTTTGTTGAAATTATTGATAACAATTAGTATTAGGATTGGAACTGTACACTTGTCATTTTCTTGTGATCATGGCCACAAATATGATCAAATGATCAAATTTAATGACACAAATCTATCCAGCATTGATCATTCACTGGCTCCGCACAACGTATCAACCCCATCGAGGCTGAATACCTCGCAGCAGCAGGACAGATCTGTTCTATTCAAAAATCCATCAATAAATCGTAAACATAATATCGATGATGACATCATCGGAGAGTAAATCATGTTCTAGTAGGAAGGAAAGCGTGGGAAAAGAGCTACGCGCAAAAAATAATCGGGATATTAACGAATCGGAGAAACAATATCAGACGTACGGGAACACATCACGTAGCAGAAGTGCCGCATGTGCACCCGGTTCAGGATTGTGCTGATTGTGAGACGGATTGCGGAGGACGGAGACTGAGACGAAATGCGCATTCAGCGATCGGGGCGCTCATTAGGGAAATGCGATTGGTCTGGCTCGGTCGGTAAATTGGACAAATCGAGACACGGTCGGTAAGGCAGATCAATCGCAACTCGTTCGATGGTCTGAACGCTCACCGTCGATTGGTAAAGGAAGAACCTAGCATGGGGGCGAACCCGCGCAATGACTCGGCCGGTGAAAAAATCGATCCAGAACCCCGCTCGTACATGTACTGTTTTTATCAAGAAATGAAAATTTGGAGGAAATTATTAACGCAAGAAATTTCGACTTTTTCAAATATCGGTCATCAGTATGATAACCAGTCTGAAATTTCACCTCGAATTACAAACAGGTTCGTTTCCTCTAGTTCGGGCACAAATTAATTATGCTCGCGTAACAAACTGGAGCGTAATTCATTCAACTGAAAGGCGAAAAGAAGAAAAAAAAAAAGAAGACTGAGAATCGAATCGAACTGTAAACATCAATAAGATGGTGGCCAGTGGATGTAGTCTGTCTAACAGGAAATAAATGCTCAAGGCATTCTGTATCCTTGGGGGGGGGGGGGGGGGGGGGGGGGGGGGGGGGGGGGGGGGGGGGGGGGGGAGGGAGCAAACAGTGCCATGGGAGAGTGATTTCGTGTTTGTGGTCTGGGGATGCTTTTGAACCGGGCATTGCGGCGTGGTGCGAACGCGGTGGTAG